>OY015313.1:77971438-78586684 GCA_955612985.1 Cheilosia scutellata | reverse complement strand
GGTTTTCCATTGGGACAAAAAATCAATCTTTTTTTTATCTAGATCACTTTTTATGATCCCTTGGGAAAAAAATCAACCTTTTTTTTTGATCCGGATCACTTTTTGCAGATCTCGATACTCTCACTAATACCAATACATTTGAAATTGAATTTGAATTTGGTTTCAAAACAAAATTACTAAAACCCTGTTGAAAAGCAATTATTCAGAACAAACACGTAAATAATGAACATGGACTTAATTCTGGAGCAATTGCTATCATCTTCGTCATATTATTCTTCTTCCTCGTCGTTTCTGTGGATTTCGATTTTCTTATAATAAAAACACATTTTTTTCAGTTTTAAAATAAGTGTATTTCTTATTAGGAAATTAATGGCTGACCAAACGAAAAGTAGATAAAAATGTACATATTTTATATGGAGAGAACATCCAAAACAAAACAATGTAGATTCTTAACTCAGAAACAGATAAGAAACATGACAACATTAATACTCCTTCTTAACAAAAAAATTAACATAAATAAAAAATAAACAAAAGTTTTCAGGTAGGTATATGAAAGATTATTTCACGCATTATATCACAAAATCGAATGCGTTACCGGGCTTCACAAATTTGCCATTAAATACAACGTGCACGGTCATCCTTTCGTTGTAGTTTAGATTTGGAAGTAACTGAAAGTGTTAAAATAAAAATAATTTCATACATTAGTTACTATGTACATATTAGCGAACACAGGCGCCACAGGTTCATATAGGACCCTAGGCTTAGATTCTCAGAAATCATTTGTTTGTGGTTTTATTATTGCGACTAATAGCTGAATTGAAAAGCTTTCTCAAGAGAATTACACGCTTATTGTCGTCGTAGTCCACGACTCTAAAAAAATCGACGCGACTGTTTGGTATTGCGTGAGTAGTTTTGGACGCCTGTGTGATCAAGTCTTAAAGAAAAGTATGTGTGTTTATCTATACATCCATACTACTTTTAAAATGCAACGTCCGTCTGTTCGTTTCTCCATAACTCGAGAACCATTCATCCGATTTTTATTATTTTTTTCTGATTTATAAATGTGTGGCCAATTTAGGCCATAGGGTGGGTGAGAATTTATTTATTTATTTATTCAAGAAATGCAAAATCACATTAAGACATGTTGTCTTATAATTTAGTGATTTGCTAAAATTTAACATTATGAGAGCTAGGGTTTCACAGATTTATTATAAAATTTATTATTTATTAAAAGAAAAAAAAAGAAATTAATTTCAAGTGCTTTAAACAAAAATTTCAGTAATTGATATTGCATTATATAAACTAAAAAATTATAAAAAGAACGGAGAATCGATTAGAAAAAAATAGAAAAAAAAAAAAGAAAAAGCCCATAAACTTTATAAGTAGCAGGAATCTTTACATTACTGGGAAAAGAAAAGTTTAATTTTATTCTTCAATCTCGATAAGTCGTCCACTTCTCTTATAAAACGCGGAAGAGAATTCCAAATGCGGATTGAGTAGACAAAAAATTGACGTTCGGATGTGAGGGAGGCATAACGCGGGTGAGTTAGCATTCGCGATCTTTGCGAAGATGCCATGGTGATCATTTCATATAAATATTGTTGTTGATGGTTTAAGAGGATGTTTGAAAGCAAGATTAGGGCCCGATACTTAAGAAAGTTTTCAAAGGTCATGTTGAGCAGACTTTTAGTGAGATTGGATACCCTGTCATATCTACGTAGTCCAAAAATATAGCGTATTATGCTATTAAATGCCACATTCAGCCTTCTTTTGCTTACAGAGTCACAATGTGAATATATTTCACAACCATAAATCAGGGTGGGTATAACCAACGTTTTCGCCAGCAACGTACGTACTCTTATGGGAGTGTAGGATTGTGTTGCCCAGAGAGTTTGAAGAATACCATATGTTCTACCCACGACTATATTAATATGGTTATTCCATGTTAGGGTGCGATTAAACACCATGCCGAGATTTTTTGCGGTTTCGACATACGTGACTAGGCTGTTCTGCAGGATAATAGGAGGAAAGTATGAGAGGTCGACTCTTTGATATCACAAGGCACTTCGATTTTAAAGGGTTTAAAATAAGACCATTTTGCTGCGACCAACAGGCGATGTCAGCGAGATCTTCGTTAACACAGCTTACACCGTGTTCAATAAGACCGAGTGGGCAACTGAGATACATTTGCACGTCATCTGCATACATGTGAATAGAAGAGTGTTTAGCTATAGACGGTAGTTCATTAACATAAAGGGAGAACAAAAAAGGCCCCAAAATTGAACCTTGTGGAACTCCTCTTGAAGTTGGAAGGAAATCTGACAGATTATTGTTCAGCTGGACAGCCTGTGATCGGTCTGTTAGATAAGATGATAGCAGTTTCACGGCGCAAGGTGAGAAATTAAAGTTTCGATTAAGTTTTCCACATAAAATAGAGTGGTCGACCATATCGAATGCCTTGGAGAAATCTAAAAGGACTAGAAAATGTATGCTATCATTGTCCAAAGCGTGTCGCATATCTTCAGTGACTTTTAATAAAGCGGTTGTACAACTATGGCCTTTTCGAAAACCAGATTGCTTAGATGTTAATAAATTTGAAGAAGCGAGATAACATGTCACCACAACTTGGTTTCGAAGTGAGCGGAATATGCGAAGGTGTTCTTGTAAGCGGAAATGTTTCCAGCGGATATACGCTTTGTCGCGCTCAAATATAAGCGAACGAATATGACGCGAGAACCATGGCTTTATGAGGGGTGTGCAGTTTCTTGTTAGCAGTGGAACATGCCTTTCAAACAGCCTCAAGACACACTCATTAAAGAAATTAACCTGCTCATTGGTTGAGCGCAAGTAATAAATTGTATTCCATCTAATGCTTCTGATATGTTCTTCCAACAGAGCATTGTCAATAAGTCTAAAATTCCTGTATTGGATATTTTGAACTACTGGAATTACTTTATAGTCAAAAATCATGTATATAAGATCATGCAGATCAGTGGGTGAGAATTGCTCACAAGCAAAGGGGTCGCGGGGAGTAAGGGGGTCTCAAGAACTGTTAGCCGTATGAACTTGAAAGTTTGTATGTTGATAGATAAGTCAAAACTATTACATGCCTCATTCATTGTTTTTCAAAATTCGTCCTATAGGGGTTGAAAAAAGGGGGTACAAACTTTTCTATTTCGACCTTACTACGCTTGCTATTATACCATAAATCTATGTATATCAAATCTAGAAATGTTTTTAATTGTTAGGCAATACTTCACCGATTATTTTGAGCTAACAATTATGTTTCTGGTCTATCCAGAGGGTGAGATGTAATAAATTAAATTTAGATCTTATTTGACTAAATGTGAACAAAATTGCTTTATCGATTGCAGATGTGCTTAGGGGTAGTTATGTATTGCGTTCCAAAAATTTAATTATTACTCCCACGACGGGCATTCAGATGCACATTATACATGCTCATGAATGGCGTAGTTGAATTTGATGTAGGGTATATATAAATATATATGTATACTATGTACGTACAGCTGTGTTCATGAAAATAGTAGTGCATCTCCTCTAAAATAGTCAAAAGTAAATAAGTTTTGACCGAAAGTAACGGAATTTTGCTATTCTCTTCTTTGCAATCTATTCTAAACAAAAAGTTTGCATCCTTATTTTTTCAACGGAAAAAGTACCGTTTCATTTGGTTGAAGTTTTGTGTATAGTAGCACTACTATTTTCATGAACGCAACTGTACATACAAGCAGTTTGTGATGTGTAATTATGCACAATCGTACATACATATATTTGAGTTCTGCAGCTATGGAAAGTGTAAGGATATGATCGCGTAGTATATCATACCTGTATCGAGTTCTCATTTCTGTGAAATATGTCCATTGACTTATGTCTTTGAAATTTGGAATACTGGCTCATTTCTAATCAATAAAATTCATTTCTAATACAATAAAATAATAGCAGAACACAAAAAAATATAATTAACCAATTTGTTTTCAATAATTATCAAGTAAGGAACGGAGGGTAAAGGGGTGGTAGGGACTAACTCTGGAACTATTTGGCCGGTTTTACAAATTCTCTCAACATTGTACGTGCTATATCCTTCGGATCAGTATAGCTTACTTAGGGAGAATATGGCGGAATGGGAATAGGGGCTATCTTCGGAACTACTCGGTCATTGCCGGAACATTATTATCTAAGATCTAAGGAATACGATTTCTGTGCATGGGCAAAGCACGGGCTAGTTTTTTAATAAACGAAAAGACAGTTATAGTTATTTTCCAGAATGAAGATACCAAATAAAAGAAATTTTCAACATTTGGGGAACGAAATGGAAGAAATATTCCTTTTGGCAAATTCATTCACAAAGGGCCTAACGAAAGTTATGTTAGTAGCATAGCCTTATTGAATCGGAATTGCCTTGGATAGTCTAAAATACATTTTATTTATTTCTAAAAATAATTGTGATTAAAACTGTATAAAAATTTAAATTATTTCTAACTAGCTGACCCGGCAAACGTTGTTCTGCCTAAAATAGTTATTTTAAATATTTCAAAATTTAAGCCTGAACTACATTGAAACAAAAGTGAAAAAAGTACAAAAAAGTAAACAAAATCATTTGTCCTACTTCATCATATAGTAAACTCTGTATATTTTCTCTCAATTTAAAATTTTGTGTGTGGCTGAAAGCTTGAACATGTTCCAGCTTTCAATTTTCACAAAGTTCTTATAACCAATACAATCAACAAAATCGTTACGGACTTCCCGCCAGATCACGTTCAAATCACATAATTCCTATGAGTTTCACAACCAAAAGCTCTTAGATTTATTAGTTCAGATTTTACTAAACTACAATATTTACTACAATTTACTACAATAAAAAGCTCAGAGCTTTAGTAGTTCAGATTTTACTCATAGATGTCACGTAAATATGCGTGTGTTTTCTATGAGTTTCGATATTTTCACTTTTTTGTACTTTTTCCACTTTTGTTTGGATGTAGTTCATACTTTATTTTGATATTTTTGTTCAATTATTTCTTTTAATAGGAATGAAGGCGGATAGCTTCAGTGGTTCAGCGGCATTATCGGACTTACATACGCACCAACGTTTTTATATAGGTAATGTAATATAACTGTACCCGCCCGACTTTGCCCGTGCACATAAGTTGGTATTGCTTAGGTCTTAGATAATAATGTTCTATCGTAAAATGCGAAAAATGAGAATAAATCGATTTTCTGGAATTTTATTATTGCGTAAACCTGAAACACAGCAATACGAACAAAACAAAAAAAGAATCATGAGAATCGCCCCAGTGGTTATCGAGTTACAACGTCATCGATTTTCACCCCATAGAAGATCTTTTTTGTATGGGAGGTGCCACGCCCCTTTGTCCAATATTGACCAATCTTCACAGGTGCACTTCTGAAACAATACCTAAGATTATCTGTAAATTTGAGCTCAATCGATTTGGCAGTTTTTGAGATATAAGATTTTAAATGTTTTTTTTTGTATGGGAGGTGCCACGCCCCTTTGTCCAATTTTGACCAATCTTCACAGGAATACTCCTGGGCCGATACCTAAGATCGTATGTAAATTTGAACTCAATCTATTCAGTTGTTTTCGAGATATACGATTTTTTTTGTATGGGAGGTGCCACGCCCCTTTGTCCAATTTTTCTTTTTTCTAAAACCCGTACTGATAAAATACCTTTCCAACAAAGTATAAATCATCAAAATCGGTTCGGCCAATCTCGAGTTATGGGATTATATCGCACTTCGGACACTTTCTTTTATATTGGGAAACGATGGGCAAATCCAATGGATTGAATTTTGTTCAAATAGCCTTCCTTATCTATACAAGATATTTTTATTGTTTTCGCCTTCGTCACTGCTTTCAAAAAAAAAACATCTCAATGCTATTCATTTTAAATTGTTTTATTAATTAATTCTCCAAGTCACAAAACTAAAAGACAAAATTCGTCGACTGAAATGCCAAACATTTGTGTCATAGTTCGTGGAAAGTACGAGTTAAGAGAGTCGTGTCGTTTCGGTTACTCAATACGAAATTCCAAACGACAAATGTCGCTAGGCTTACGAAGAAATCTATATACATGTATGGCTGCATTTCATAGTACGGCGAAAATAAGCTAATGATAGTCATTCCAAGCATTGCGAGTATTGCGGTTAAATTATTGAAGCGACGGAATGCAGTTGGCGACTTTGTTACAAAAAAAGATAGAACAGTGAGAGACATGTTACATGTATGCGATGTGCAAGCGAAATATTAGAATTCGCTATATTCGTGTCTCCGATTAGTTCTAAAGCACGATTTGGGATCCTATTCCCATCCAAAATTGCAATGTGATTTTAGGCGCACCAGACCAGGGGCCTGTACCACAAAAAAAAAAACAATTTAACTTTTTAACAAGTAATTTCTTAACATATAAATTTAACAGGCGAAGTTAGTTTCTGTACCACCAAATTATTCACTATGAAAGTTAACAAGGAAAATTTCCCTTAACACTTGTTGTAGAATTTTTCAAAAGTAAATGGTGTTTCAAAGCGTGTGTGCGTTGGAAGAGTAGTTTAGTTTAGGCTAATATACATATAGTTCAAAGCAGAATGCAGATTATATGCACGATTAGATTGAGGAATTCTCTAGAATAGTGAAATATTCATAAATAGTAGTCTGGAAATTAAAGCAAACGACAACCTAAAGACAACAAATAAAAAAAAAACTATTGTCAAATACGCCTGCCGGACGAAAAGCACATAGATATCCCTCAGCAGGACCTGCGACATACTATAAGAGGTTTAAATCCCTTAATCACATGAAGCGGGCCACTTAGGTACCTATTGTTTAATAAAATAATTACTGTAGTCGCCTGTTTTATTACTTGATCAACCTTTGAGTTTTTGCTGCTGGAAATTACATTTTAGAAACTTGGGATTTGGGATTTTTGTCTTATTAAAGCAAAACAAACATTAGCCCTCCTGTCAATTCGAGGGTACCCGGGTATCCATTTGGTTTTTGAATCAATAAAAAAATAATTTCGCCCATAGGACCACATAATGACACTTTTAGTACCTTCTTGAAATTTAATTCTGCATTAAATGGTATATTCCCTTTAAATTAGATCCTATCTATAAATTTTCTGAAAAGCATTTTTCAACTTTAATACGGCGTTATATGCGAAATACACCCGGGTACCCATATTCATATTGTACTAATTCGTATGTGTTTTTCGTGATTGAAGATTATGTTTCATCACATCTATTTGTGTTTGTTATTAGGGGTATTGACGATTCGGTGTATCAGGTCTAGTATCATTGTAAAAGTCTAAAAGTGTGAAATTTTCTTACACTACAACCACAAAATATACTTGCTACTCTTTTACACTTTTACTATATGACTACCGCAAACCTATAGTAACAGACAAATACAACAGACATCGTGTTTTATTGAACATCTATCTCAGCAAAAAAATGTATAAACTTTAGCAGAGAATTACAACAGCTACACTCTGCTTGACTTTTTCGAGACACTATACATATATAGTTGTTGTATAGCGTACTGAAGTTTCTGCTTTACTTTACATTTCTGAGATAGATTTTCAAAAAACATGCCTAGAGTAAAATGCACAAGTTCTCAAAAATGTCAGTTCGATTTCAAATGTTTTTTGTCATTTACTTCAGTATTGCTATAGATATTAGCAAATGGAATTGAAGCTATGCTTGGTGAGAACATACGTTCGCGTAACTCAAGTGATCCATCAACATCACGAATAATACATAGGGCCAACATGGATGTCTCAAAATACAAGGGTCATACCTTGTTTGCTCGGAGCAGCGCATGCTCAGGCGGAAAACCAGAAAATGCTGCAACCTCTGCGAAAAGCATTTATGCGACCAGCATAAATCAATCATAAACAAAAAAAATGTCATTCCTGATGCCTAAAAAATACATATAAGCAAGTAAAAGTTTTATCATCGGCCTGTCCGATCCTTTGATACCCTCCACTGCACAAAAGTAATGCAAAATGTTTGCTATGCGAGTTAGTATCTATGGACTGTACTGTACACGCATGGGTCTTAGTTTTGTATGGGATGTACGAGAACTACTTGACCGACATAGCTCTTTTCATTCGCCTAGGTCGATTCATTTGGACGCTATCGTATTTTTACCGGACAGACAGACAGACGCACATAACTTAATCGATTCAGAATTTGATCCTGATTCAGAATTCATATATAAATTTTTTTTTTACTTGATGGGGTCTCCGGTGAGTCCGTCTTGGCGTTACAAATGTAATGAATAAGTAAATATATACCTCCCCGTGTATAATATAGGATATAAAAACAATGTACATTATATCAGTGAAACAATAATTTTTGAAATATTGATTCTAAACTGAGTTAAATTTACTCTTGGCTACTTTTTAAAACTTTATCTACATTATTCTTCTTCTTTTACATACAAAATGTATGGGGGTACCCGGGTACCCGTCGCGCTGACTAACCGTGTACTTAATTCGTATTGACACGAAGGTTAAACAGTTTATAATTATGATTCGAATTTAATAGAAAATAAAAAAACACTTGAAAATCTCGAATTCCAAATCAAGAAATATAACTTGTTACGATCTAACAATTTTCTATTCATCAGTTAGAATTTTGCAACAATTTAACAGACAATTTTAACAATTGTTGTTTTGTGGTACAGAAACCGAGAATTCATCAAATTTCCCACTTGTTAGAAATTGTGTTAACAAGTGTTAAGACGATTGTTAACTTATGTTTTGGTGGTACAGAAAATATTGTTAATTGTTAAAATTTGCCTGTTTAACTAGACTTCTTGTTTTGTGGTACAGGCCCCAGATATGAGAATTGTAATTCATACTCCTATTTCGTTCCGAAAGTTAATCCTATTTCAAATTGCTTTTCGTTCCGCTTTTGAATACGTACTACTTTAATACTTTCGATTTTCCGTATATCAATGCTTTTGATATTTGGAGATTTCATTCTGCTTTCGAAATAGAGAGTAGCAAATATTCGGTTTCGGGAAATTTCACTTTCGGAACGAAATACAGAATAGGGCCTCTGGAATAAGTATGAGTAGCTGAGGCAGCTCTCATCAGCGAAATAATGAATTGGCTTAGTCGTCGGTCATAGCCATCAGAAAAGTCCATCCGTAAAAACACGAAACAGAACAAAACTGACACATTTAACCATAGCATATCATAGGAATTCAGTGGAATACTTCGTGAAACTGATTGAGAAGTTGAACAGAAAAAGTTTTTCGTACGGAAAAATTAATAAATTCGTTTTCTAGAAAAGTTGTAGATCAATTGCTTATTTTTTTTAGATGAACTAACTTTATAATTCAAAAGCAACATTTTAAGACCAAGATTGAGTTCAACGATTAAGTGCTACAAAACGGAGCTTTGGGGAATACCAGCATTTATGTGGTGAGTTTCACACTTGAAACTATCCAAAACAACGAATCAATGATACTCCTAATAACAAAGCATACCCCGCCAGATTCAAGTATTTTGTAGGTGGTAAGAAACTTCTGTAGGACAACGTCTTCATTTATAACTTACCTTTGGTGTCACAAAGAAATACTGAGAACTCCCGATCTTGGTCGTCTCCTCCACCAACATATCAAATATCTTGCGTTCATTTCTTGGATCCATTCCCTGATTTATTTCATCCACGCATCTATAATAAACATACAAGAATTCCAAATCAATGTTTGTTAATTTTTATTTTGAAGGAACATACCGAAAGGGGACATGAGTTAATTGTTGAAGCGACAACGAGTAGATAGCAATAGCAACAGCACGCTCTCCGCCAGACTGCACATACCTATCGAGTGCCTGTAGTTTGGCACCGTTGCGATATTGGACCATAATCTGAATACCATACGAATCGAAATCCCACTGAAAATCAATTGAACTACATTTTTAATGTTTAAAATTAGAATTGATTTAAGGGACACCTACCTTTTCTTTCATTGCCAATAGGACTTCACCCACATAGTCCATAGAATTCATAAAATTGCCAAAGTTTTTATTCAAAATCTCGATTAGGCGATCTATTTCAGGAATCCACTGACTATACATTGCCTCTAGTTGCTGATTAAAGTTCTCATCTCCAGATTCGGCCTCTTTTATTGTATTCGATAATGCCTCGATTTGAGCACATCGTCGATCGTACTCTTCAGTTACCTTTAATCAAAACTAGATTACATAATATGTTTCCACAAGACAGGAAGACGTGATGTTTGTTACATTTTGATCGTTTTCGCCTAAACACTCCAAACGTGCGCTTGTATCATTTATAACCTCTTTCAGACCATCAATGTCGTCGGGTAGTTGCGTGAACTGTTCCGTATATGGGAAACTCGGATCAGCTGGCTTCAAGCCATTGGTTAGATTCTTTGCTTCGACTAGTCTCAAACGATATTTTTTGGCAGCGCTATCCATGGATAACTTAACAGTTTCAAGCAGCCTCTGTGTTGGAAAATAGAAAGATTAAGTAGTATGTAATGAGATCGTTTTTCGTGCGAAATACCTTTCCTTGAACCAAAACGTCGGTAGCTTCTGTTATTGCTCGGTTTAGGTCGTCGTTTTCAAGTTTATAAATGTTTACCCGAGATGTTGAACAATTTTTTTGCTGTACAGCTTCCTGATATTCCCCAATGCATTTGACTTTTGCCTGTTGGAACTGTATAATGTCTTTCACATAAAGTTTGGTCCGCTCTTGAAATAGTTCTTGCAAACGGGAAATTTCTGAAAAATACAAAATTTAGTTGTAAAGAACATTGGGCATTATTTTGTAGCAATGTTTGCATTTACCAACACGCGCGTCTTTCAATTGTTTAACTCTTCTGGCCTGTTTGGCTACTCGTTCTTTGAGCTCTCTTAATTTCGCTATGACCATTTCGAATGCTCGTTGTTCTTTCATTACTTCAGATCGCTGGTGCTCCAATTCATCTGTTTTAGCCTCTATCTGCGCACGTTCATTGCGCAGTAAATCTGCAGCTCGAACCTTATCGGTGTACCTTTGTTATAAAATGGTTTAAGTTAGTTAAACACAAAAATAACTTTTCCATGCCGTACCTTTTCTTCAAAGCGTTCAGCTCAGCCTTGTCAACGCCCGAAAGAAGGTTTTTTTGTTGAATTCTTGTTTGAGACCTTATTGGTTCTCTGGAATATTTCGATATGGAAACGTTGTATCGTACATCACCTACGAAATGACGAATTAAATATTAAATCGTGTAAATTAAGAGAGAATCTGATTCGCTAAATCGAAACAGATGAACTCGCAAACATCAGTCTGTTATGCGTTGAGGATCCCATAGAAAAAAAGGCGATGCAATGAATGTTCTACGAACTCATCGACAAAACATTATGATCTATCTCAAAAATATGACGTTATTATCATTCTCGGCTTAACGCCGAAATAGGCCCAGTAAATCAGGAGGACGTCATTGAGGGCAATACATAGTAGATGTCACACTACATCATTGGAGCATGCCCTTAGGCTGGGTCTCCATGCAAATGATTAATGCAGAAGAAGAAAAGGAGACTAATCTCCCACTCAAATGCACCTGGCAAGCTCTCTCAACTCGAAAAAGACCACATCTGGAAGAATACTTCTTCGACAATCTGGGCGAACTTGCTGATATAAGAATTTGTCTCCGCGTGTCTGTTGATCCTGTGGCATATTCTTGCCTAAGTGGAGCATGTTCTACAGAAGTACTGATTTGCTTTTCCCATCAATAAGATGATTTCGCAAAATGGTCTCAGCCGTAACTACAACTACTACAACAAAGTGCTTACCTCCGTAGAAATTTCGAATATTGTTAGGCATCGAATCCAAACAGTCATTTACTTTATCTGTACCAATGAGAATTCTGTCGATGTGATAATTTTGGCATAGATAGTTTAGAATTGCTGGTGGACCCTCAATCAGCTGTATCATATAAGCAAAGAACCCAAAGTCTCTAAAATAAAAATTCATAAATTCCGCTTTATATTTGTTCACACAAAACTTACCCGTATTGACTAATATTCTGACTTGGAACGTATTGACAGGCACTGGCTGGTGCGCTATAAACTATACTTATCGATAACTGCTGTTCAATCCTAAGGTGATCAATCAATTTCGACATATCTGTTTTACTTTCACATGTGAAAGCTAACAGATCTCTAATTGCAATGGAATTCTCAAAGTATTTTGCGTGGCTGGGATCCTTAACGTTTAGCTAAACGGTCGAAAAACTAATTTATAACATTCAATTTGAAAACAAAAAAATGATTATATTTGCTTTACCTCCAAGATCATTGGTTCATAAACTCGCGCCTCAAACTTGTCCAAATTACTTCGTAGCCACATAACTGCTTTATATTGGTCTGGATACCTATTTGCTAACAACTTAAAGAACATAATTTTAAGAGGAGTGTAAATATTGTATTAAAAATGTTTTACCTTAAGTCGAAGATCTTTAACGCTTTCTAAACTTTGAATACGCTGTTTTAAAATCTGCACCTCTGCAACATAGTCCTCATCCAATCTCTTGTTGATTTCGGACCGTTTTGCCATTTGTGCAGTGATTTGTACTTTCAATCGACTAAGGTTCTCCCCAATGGCCTGCTTCTGGGCTTCGCGGTCAGCATTGCTTCCACTGGTCGTCGCTCTTTTTAATTCTTCTGTTACACTTTTTAGCGCTTGACTCTCGTTATAGATTTCTGTCTCTCGTTCCGTCTGTTCTCTTTTTGATGTCTAAATATGATACTCGTTTATGTATGCAAAAGAAATAAAATAAAATAAACCGCTTTTACCTCGAATTCTTGCTTCGCTCTGCGAATCTTGGACTCCAAGTCTTCAATACTTGCAATGATGTTTTCAATTTTTTGTTCGGCTGATGCTACTTTAAGGCCCTGGATAAAGAAATAAGATCAAGAATACAATTTTAACAATGAATGGACGAGGCTGGAGGTGATGGGGTTATTTTAATCATACACCAGGGGCCTGTACCACAAAACAACAAGTATTGTGGAATGGGAGCAGTTTAACATATTGCTCCGATAAATTGCTACTGTTTAACAATACTTTTTGCAATACCACGGACCGATATTATTATCATAGTTATTGAAAGTCAGGCGTCCCTAAAAGCAGAATCTGATACTGAAATAAAATCAAAGCTAGTTTGTTGTTCTCGTGAAGAACTCAAGCTTTTTTGCTCGCAGTAACTTCTAGTAGTCTGCACGCACTTCAATTCGTGGGAATAAATTTGGTTGCTCTATAGTCGCATCTTTAGTTTGGCTTTCTGAATATAAACAGTACGTTAGCCTTCTTCACTTGAGGTTGACTTTCACTAGAAATTCTGAGGAGAATTTTGTCTTGACTTCCACGAACGAAATGTGAACTGATTCCCCAAGTAAACAATGGAGGGCTAGCCTGCCTGGCCAGCTCATCAGAATTTTTGCTTCCATATCAGTTGCTATGCCTTGGAACAGAAATCAGGCTATACTATAACAGATCAAGCGATGCCAGTTCATTTGGACATTCTAGCACTAATTTTAAGGGGGTAATTTTGGCTGTGGCGATAGTCTTAATGACAACTTGGCTGTTAATGAGTATGTCTATCTTTTGCCTCGGGGTTTTGTTTTTATGTATTTTATAATGTAGGTTATAGGGGAGTCAGAGATCATCGACCAATAAGCGACTAGCAGTGGATACCTGTTGAGCTAAGTAACCCAATTATGGATGCAAATTGCACATCACAAAGGATTTTGTATGAATTTTGCATAGAGCCTTACTGATGAGCAAATTTTCACTCTTAAGTTTGACTTTCATACATTACCGTAACAACCATGTGGTTGCACGCAGTTTGTTCTTCAATACAGACCAGTTTAAGCTGTATTGGATATTGGATTCTAAAGAATCAGTTCTTTAAATGCAGATCTGACCAAAATCTTGAAGCTTAAAAAACTGGTTATATTTAATTCAAAAATAACATTACCACTGAAATTCATACACAAATGAATGGCGAGAATGGGATTGTCTCCGTAGATCCACTTTTGACATAAATGGTTCTATATTCAAGCTAAGTCCCCATGGGCAACCTCGGAGTTGCAAGTTTAACTTTGTTACTCGCAAATAATTAAATTCACTTGTAATTATGTGAACAGCCTTTTCACCATCAACTATCCCAATGAATGCCATAAATATACAACCGATGTCATAACTTACTTGTTTCCGTGCATCCTCGGCCAGATCTGCTGTTTTTTTTACTATGCCACTCTGTTCCTGCATCAGCTTATTATATCTAGACTGTCGATCTCGGACTAACTTTTCAGCATCATCGAGGTTTCCCCTTATCTCGTTGGCTTTGTCCTTAAGTTCCTTTACTTCTATCCATAGCTTTTTGGCAGTACAGATGTTAATAGTTTCAGCAAATTGCTTTTTCGTTGCCATAAGTTCTAAAATCTTTTTTAATCTGCAAGGATAATTCGATGAAAATAAAAATTAACGTTTATATTTATTACATATTTGTACTCTCACCCTTCATTACGGTGTTTTAAGTCATTCAATCTATTAATATCGTCGAGCAATTTTTTCTTCGAGTTCTGTTGCACTCCGCGCAATTCTTTTAGTTTGGCAAATGTATCGATAACATCTTGATCGCATACAGAAGCTATGGTGCTATTTAGAAGCTCTTGTTGATTCATTTTAGCAAAATCCTAGAAAACGAATAAGACAAAATTGAAAATATTAATCTTTTGAACCTTTTGATGTGTCTTTAGTGAGTAAACTGAACGCCAATAGACAGGATTGTTATACTTTTGCTAACATTGATACTAAGCGCTCCCTAGTTTAACAGAAAGGCTGTTGCTATTCGCACGTTGTGTTTCGGGGCACGGCTTCGGGACACGACTGCGTCAAGTTGGCGTATGTGGCTCGCTACGCTCGCGGCAAGGACTCTAAACTCCAGTATAATCATTTTCGGGCATAAGGCCGTACGTTTAGGATCCAACAGTTATATTTATAAAGAGTTTTTAATGAAAATAGAATTACGTTACGTGCCCGTGTCCCGAACATAGGAAACGTCAGTTCAGTACAAAATCTGTCAAAATGAACGTGCGAATAGACACTTCGTAACAGAAATGCAGTTTTTTGACGATGGCAAATAAAATACAACTTTATATACCAATATTACGAGTCCTCTTAGTCTTAATCAAATAAATGATACATAAAGCGACTCTCCGTTGAACTAGTCGATGTTTAAGGAAATGAGTTAGATTGGATCAGCTTTTAGCTATCAGCAGCACAAGCTCTAGGTACCCCATCAAAAATAATACAATGTGTAGGCATTTGGATACTTTATAAATGAGACTTTACCTGTACACGGTCCTGAGGAAGAAACTGGCATAAATTATCAACTTGGATTTTTAACTCGTCAATAATGCGTAAATAGTTTTTCTGGGAAACTACAATTCTATTCACCTACAAAACGAAAAATGGTCACATTGAATAGCCAGAAATGTACAATGGGTCTGGGTGCGACTTACCTGGAACTCGGACTTTCCATTCGAATCGAATTGTCTTTGGAAACTCTTAGTTTCCTTTTGGTTGTTTATGTACACCTCAATGCAAACGGTTGCCATGGTAGCTCCATTTTTCACATAATCTTGAATAGCAGCTGCACGTGATAGAAGCTTAGCGCTGCCTCCCATCCCAAGGACAATAGCAGCAACAAGTGTTGACTTCCCAGTGCCATTTGGACCAATAATTACATTTAAATACTCCGCAGGATACATGACGCACTCCTCATAGGTTCTAATTAGAAGCGCAGTTCAAAGAATAGATAAATAGATCCAAAACCAAATTATTTGTTACTTACACGAAGTCTTTGCAGAAAATTGATTTAATTTTTCCCGTGCTATTTTCCTCCATTGTAATTAATGTTTAATGATTTAGGAATGTTTCAAGAAGGTACTATTATTTTAAATGATCACAATATTCGTTATCCTTATTTGACTTCGTTTCGACGGGCGCTTTTTATTTAAAATAAAACAAAAAACAATTCCGATGGTTCTTGTTCACTAGACATTAGCTAACGTTAAGCTATAAGCACAATTTTGCGAAGCGCTTAGTGTCATGGGAAGCGATGTTTTTTATTTTAATTCAGATTTTTTATTTGAGTGTACAAATCGATAAATAGCCAATAAAAGGGCTGGAAACAAACAGCCTTATTCATTAGATTCATTTAATCTGTTAATTATCAGTGTCTCAGCTAATTCACGTCAATTGCGAAAATGTCATTTTAATTAAGACTTAAAAAAATGCATATTCATAAAGAATTTTTGCTCGTATACCAGCTAATCAATGAATTAAGGCAATAAGCCTAAAAGTATACCAGCATTTCATATAAAAGTATGCAATTGGTAAAAATGTTTGATAAATTCTGACATTTTTCTCTAGAATGTTGTGTGCATGAGATAAGGACGCCATGACGATTTAAGCAAATTGTATTACGCAGTTGGCATGCGATTTTTTTTGACGGAAATTTGTTATTTAAATTCGGAATAGGTACACTAATTTTTGTTGTGCTAATGCACAATTCAATTACAAATATGTACGATATTTGGTAATGAAATAATAGCATAATAATTATTATATGCCATGATTTGAGTTAATGAAAAATTTAATTCAGAGTTAATTTGCTCCTGAATGCCGATGCCGGCATTTATTTTTTTGACACTTGATTAAATGGAAATTAACTTCGAAAAAAGTATGAATAACGTTTTATGCAATTAAACCAACATTAAACCTAATTCAGATTTAATTATGTGTTATGAATAAGGCTGAAAGAATTTAGCGGCAACACTCGTGATGGTAAACACGCTTTATTAAGAAAAGGTTTTTTTTTTTTAAATTAGAACATTTAATATGTTTTGCAGAAGAACTCTTTGCTTATGATTTCGTCATCTTTGGGACCTCCCAGGCTGAACTGTAGCGCATACTCGATATGCTTGTGGCTTGAGTTTTTCTGATCTATTATTTGATATCCAACATCTATTTCATGCAAGGTTTCTGTGCTGTTATATATATTTGCTAGGTATATTTGAAATATACCTAGGGTTTGTTTTAAAGAAAAATAATAAAACTCATTTTTTCTTTGATTGTTTACTTTTTAATATAATTTTCGACGAAAGTACAATCTGACAGAAAATTCAGAAATAGTTTGCTCCCAAGCATATTATTTTTGTAGCATTCTATTACTTTTTCTAAAACTTAGCCGTAACCCAATGCACATCGCAAAGAAAACGACATTACACAAATCTGCCATTGAAATTCCGGTTGTAGTATAAACTAAACGTTCGCATTACTAAGTTAGCGGTAGATGTCACCCGGAGCAATTAAGAGAAACCGAATGTACAAAATCACATGTACAAAAATCCGTTACAGTTACAGTTTAAAAATGACCGTCAAAATAAAAATATTCGATTTAAACAATAAAATGTATATTAAGAGACTTTTCTCGATGACTCTTGACATGACTTCATTTTTTATAGGAGATCCTCTCTTTCTTGTTGTGTGCAAGTCCATAATTGCGACGTTGATGCCGTCCCCCGCTGTCTCGGAGAAGGTTCGAATACTTCTATTCTTATTGAGGTGCTGGACAACCCATTGCAAGATCTAAAGCAAGAAGACGGAGTCTTCTTGTTGTTGTCACCTTGTCTAGACCATTACGGAGTTCTTCTGAGAGCTTAATTCACTCTTCACAAGTAAAGTGTTCTTGTAGCTGCTGGCGATACTAAATGGCTTCGACATTTTCGTTGCTGTCTATCCTCAGTATCTGACGGTCACCGACACACTGTATAGCGTAGTGTCATTTATCCCATATAGGCACGGTCGTTCACACCTATGGAACTATGAGTTATTACCCTCCAGATCCTGCATTTTCAGAAGAAATATCACACAAATATAATTATGACATGTATGGTAATCATAATCGCCATACGGAGAATAATTTTGTTAAATGTGAATATCACATACGAGTATGTTATCGCAAATGACCTTAGTAAATTCAACCCCCGAACTATTGTGTCGGGCAGTGATACGCCGAGGTCTTAATGTCCTGACACGCATACAATATGGACCAATACAAAAAAATGTATCAAAAGCCCGTTTCAAAATTGTAGTGCTATATTTCGTCAAACACTTTCCTTAAGATTTTACAGTCTAAATTTGAAAATAAGGCCAACGGATACCCCACGGCCATGCAGACAAAAATAAACATTTGAATTCATTGGAGCAAGACATGAAAGCCAATAAACTATAAAGGACCTTTCACACACATAATAATTGTCCACTCACATATTTTCTATACACTGAACTGAGTTCACGTGTATAAAGACCATCCACTCAATATACACTCGTTGCGATGCGATGGTAGGTAGCATCGTCCTTAGTGCTTTGTGAATATCAAATTCACTTGATTTTTATATTTTCTTTCGCCATTCTTTGGATGCACACATCCGAATCGAAATTTCTATTTTCCCTGCACCAAAAGAGAATTTTAATTAAAATTTACACACAATACCGAGCAGGACATTCTGAGTCCAGTTCCCAGTCTATATTCTGCGAGCATCATGATATCTTATTTATTTATTTAGCAACTACTTTTGAGCTTAAAACAAAAAAAAATGTAGGTATACCTACATCAGTCGTCTATAGCTATATATAAAGGACGAGAAACTTTGATAATTTATTCATGGCTGGAATAATAATAATAATGACTGTCTGCTCATTGTAAGTGCAATAAAAATACATCAAGAAGTCTTTACAAATATGCCGACTAAAAAAAAGATGATATTCTATGCATGGATATAAACATCTTATTAAATATTCTGTAAGACTCCTTTTTGAATAAGATTTTTATATATGACAATATCTATACAGTTTACATACATTTTTTTTAACATTGGGAATGAATGAGTCGTTTATGAAATAGAATTTTACAGGAGTATCTAAATCTTTCATGCAGTATTTATGTTAAAAGTTTTACCTGTAGTTTGTGATGCGGAATGATAAAGACCTTGAACCCCCAAATGTTGCTATACCCCAATAAAGTAGATACTTTTTTTTATGACTTTTATAATACTGTAGTGTGGATTGAAAAGTACTACTTATTGACCATAACGCCATCTAATGGAAAGTAGACGAACTTATTCAACGGAACTTCGAATCGTCTAAACTCAACGAATGGTGAATGGTCTAAAACGAAACTAGTACATTCTCGATTGTTCCGGTTGGAGTATAGAATATTCGAGAAGCTTTAGTGGGGAGTATAAAAAGGGTTGCGAAATCCGACGAGAGGACAGTTTATCTTTAAACCGTGTAAAGCAAAGTTCGAATAGTATCGGTAGTGATTTAAAATAAGTGGAAAAGATTGTAATAAGTGGAAAAGATTGAAATAAGCGGAAAAGTTGCTTTTAAGTGATATTGTCTTCTTGTAATAAAAGTGATTTATTAAAGTTTAGTAAACAGAATAGTGTTTTATCTTTTCGAATCCCAGCCGAATGTAACATTGGTGTCAGAAGTGGGATATTGTAGTGTGGATTGAAAAGTACTACTTATTGACCATAACGCCATCTAATGGAAAGTAGACGAACTTATTCAACGGAACTTCGAATCGTCTAAACTCAACGAATGGTGAATGGTCTAAAACGAAACTAGTACATTCTCGATTGTTCCGGTTGGAGTATAGAATATTCGAGAAGCTAGCTAGAGAACTGGACAAAGTCAAGAAACAGAAAGCCCGAGAATATTCTGCTGATTGCCCTAGAAGGAAGGAGATGCAACCGCCTGTTTTCGATGGTCAAACATCATGGCCAATTTATAAGCGGCAGTTCGAAGCAGCTGCAATGACCAACAGCTGGGACGACGAGGAAAAGTCCATCGCACTAACGCTAGCACTACGAGGCACAGCTGCAGAGTTGCTTCAAACTATTTCTGAAGAAAAGCAACGCAACTACGACGCATTGGTGAAGGCTATCGAAATGCGCTTTGGTGATGACCACATGCAGCAAGTATACAGGGTGCAACTGCGCAGTAGAATCCAGAAGCGGGGAGAAACGCTCCAGCAGTTGCAAGCGGATATCGAACGGCTGGCGCATTTGTCGTATCCCAACGCCGGCGAGGATGTCATCAACGAAATGGCTGTAGAGGCGTTTACCCAAGCCATAGAGGACCGACAACTGCAAATGGCTGTACGAATGGCTGGAAAGAAAACTCTCCCTGAGGCACTGGCATTTGCCCTGACCATGAAAGCTGCTGACCAAGCATCACAAGGGTTTCACCGTGTGAGAGAGTTGACAACCGTCGAATGCTCGTGCCAAAGGGCAAACGTCGTAGAACAGAACAGTGCTCGCAGGGGACCGATTCGTTGCTGGAACTGTAACAAAATTGGACATCTACAGCGACAATGCAGAGCTCCACCCAGACACACTAGTTGTCCGTACTGCAGCGCTAGGAGTCGTAATGAAGGGGCATCTGAGCGTCCAGCGGATGACTTATCAGTCGGGAAACGTGTAAGAACCAACTTCGCGGGGCAGAAGTTGGTTTCTGGAATCGACGCCCCCAGGTCCACCATTCAAGTTTCCCAAACCAAACGAGGTAACAAGAGTTTGACAGTGGAAGCCCATATCGGCCAGAAAATGTATGTGGCCACCATCGACACCGGTGCCACCGCTTCCATTATAAGGAGGGATATCGTTCACCAATCATGGCTGCACAACACCAGCAGCTACTGTCTAAAAACAGCAACTGGAGCAACAGCAAAGGTGTATGGAGAAGTACTGCTAACAATAAATCTTGCGGGATTACTCTTCTCCCATACCTTCCTAGTGGCCGATATATGTGACGAATGCATCATCGGAATCGACTTTATGAAGGCACATGATGTAGTACTGGACATCGGCTTGCAAGTACTAAAGTACAGGAACGTCGAGATTCCCATGATTTACGGGAACGAGCATGTCACAGCTCTAAGGACAGTCATGAGTGAAGACGAAATATTACCACCTTCTTCAGAAACACTTATTTGGACAAAACTGGAAGGTGATCCTGGGAGCCACCGATTCTACCTAGTTGAGCCAGATCCAGAAAATCATTATCAAAACTACGTCGTTGGAAAGATGCTTGTAGAACCTAAAAACAACATGGTTCCCGTACGAGTCCTAAATGTCGAACATAGCAGCCTGAAACTAAAGCAAGGGGAAGTGGTCGGTAAGTGCGTACCAATTACTGCGGTCACAAAATTATCCAATGAGGGTCCTACCAAACCTCTTACATCCACGGAAATGGCAGAGATAAAAAGGAGTATATTTGGACAGAGTGAGTTGAATCAGGAGCAGCAAGAAATGGCGGGGGAACTAATCAACGAGTTCGCTGATATATTTGCTTCGAAGAGCGGCGAGTATGGTCGGACACATCTCGTACAACACCGAATCGACACAGGAGACGCAAGACCTATTCGTCAGCCTCCCAGACGACTACCATTGGCTAAGCAGACGGAGGTTGCAGAAATGGTGTCGACGATGGAAAAGGAAGGGCTGATTGAAAGTTCGAAAAGTCCATGGGCGTCACCGGTTGTACTGGTCAAGAAGAAAGACGGCAGCATGAGATTCTGCGTGGACTATCGTCAGCTGAACAACGTCACCAAAAAGGATAGCTACCCTCTGCCAAGGATTGACGATACCCTGGATACACTATCCGGCGCCAAATGGTTTTCCACCATCGATTTGAAGAGTGGCTACTGGCAAGTGGAGATCCATCCCGAAGACCGCGAGAAAACAGCTTTTACAGCAGGAAACGGGCTCTGGCAATTCACAGTAATGCCATTTGGACTGTGCAATGCTCCAGCCACCTTTGAACGGCTAATGGAGCGTGTTTTGCTGGGACTAACGTGGAAAACCTGTTTGGTGTACCTGGACGACGTCATCGTGGTAGGAAAAACGTTTGACGAACATCGAGACAACTTGAAGGAAGTGTTCCAGAGACTTCGAAGCGCGCAATTGAAGCTGAACCCGAAAAAGTGTGCTCTTTTTAGACCAGAAGTGAAGTATCTCGGGCACATTATCTCTTCCGAAGGAGTCAGGACTGATCCAGAGAAAGTCGATGCTGTGAAAAACTGGCCGGTTCCCAAAGACAAACATCAACTTAGGAGCTTCCTGGGACTTGCGACCTACTACAGACGCTTTGTGAAGGACTTTGCCGGGATTGCGAAGAGCTTGCATCAACTGACAGAAAAAGGAAAACAATTCAAATGGTCAGGTGAGTGCGAAAAGAGCTTTGAAAAACTTAAGCAGCAACTGTGTGACGCCCCCATACTAGCATACCCCACTCCTGGAAAAACATTTATTGTGGATGCAGACGCTAGTAATGTGGGAGTTGGAGCCGTCCTTTCCCAGGTGCATGATGGCCAAGAGAAAGTAGTTTCCTACTTCAGTAAAGTTCTCTCGAAGCCAGAAAGGAACTACTGTGTAACCAGACGGGAACTTCTCGCTTTAGTCCTGGCGACAAAACACTTCCACAAGTACCTTTATGGGAGCAAATTTATTCTTCGCACCGATCATGCGTCTTTAAAGTGGCTGCTGCAGTTTAAAAATCCTGAGGGACAAGTCGCGAGGTGGATCGAACGACTGCAGATGTATGACTACGAAATACAGCATCGAAAGGGAACTCTTCACTCTAATGCAGATGCTCTCTCCCGCCGTCCTTGCAAAGCCGATTGCAAACATTGCGTGCGTCAGGAGGAAAAAGATGCCGTTTCCGTACAAAGGCTGAGAGCTCAGCCCATGGATGGCTGGAGTGCGAGAGAGATCCGGGAGGCTCAAAGGGAAGATCCGGATATCGAGCCGATTCTCGCCTGGAAGGAGCATGAGGGAAAACCAGACTGGCAGGAGATATCCAATAGGAGCCCCGAGCTGAAGGCATACTGGGCACAATGGGATTCTCTTCATGTGCAGGACGGCATTTTGAGAAGAAGATGGGAAAGCTCTGATGGAAAGTCGTTCGTGATGCAGCTTATTGTTCCCAGGTCCAAAGTAAGTGAAGTACTAAAGGAACTGCATGATGGAGTATCTGGGGGCCACTTGGGAATAAATAAGACGCTCGAAAAGGTGCGAGAGCGATTTTACTGGATCCACTCAAGGGATGATGTAGAAAACTGGTGCAGAAAGTGCGTAACCTGTGCGGCCAGCAAAGGCCCGAGAGTGAAAACTCAAGGCAAAATGCACCAATACAATGCTGGAGCCCCTTTCGAAAGAATTGCAGTTGATATTGCCGGACCGTTTCCTGAAACGATTAATGGAAATCGTTACATCCTCGTGGTTATGGACTACTTCAGTAAGTGGCCAGAAGCATTTGCCATCCCTAACCAAGAAGCCAAAACCGTGATAGAGCAGATTGTTTTCAACTGGGTGAGCAGATTTGGTGTACCATTGGAATTGCACTCGGACCAAGGCCGAAACTTCGAGTCCAAGATTTTTCAAGGAGTATGCCAGTTACTCGGGATTAAAAAGACGAGAACAACGCCGCTCCATCCGCAATCTGATGGGATGGTAGAACGCTTCAACAGAACCTTGAATGAACACCTATCTAAGGTTGTATGCGACGACCAGAGGGATTGGGATAAACAGATCCCAATGTTTCTACTAGCCTATCGCAATGCTGTGCATAATACTACGGGGCATACACCATCTGAAATCCTGTTTGGTCGAACAGTCCGGCTACCTAGTGAGTTGATGTTCGGATCTCCCACTGAGGAACCCAAGGATGAGGACGATTATGTTGCGGACCTCAGAGAAACCATCAGGGACGTGCATCGAAAAACTAGGGATAAGATCAAGATAGCCAGCGACCGCATGAAGACGAGGTACGATGCCAAAGCAACAACTACAGGATTCGGGGAAGGAGATCTGGTATGGCTGTACAATCCCCATAGAAGAAAAGGTATGTCGCCTAAGTTGCAACGAGATTGGGAGGGGCCCTATAGAGTAGTCAAACGAATCAACGACGTGGTCTATCGAATCCAACGAGGAAGAGGCAAACTCAAAGTTGTCCATGTGGATCGTCTTCATCGTTACATTGGGGAAAATGTTGACGCATTTGTTCGGGACGAACAAGTTTAAGAGGGGGATATTGTAGTGTGGATTGAAAAGTACTACTTATTGACCATAACGCCATCTAATGGAAAGTAGACGAACTTATTCAACGGAACTTCGAATCGTCTAAACTCAACGAATGGTGAATGGTCTAAAACGAAACTAGTACATTCTCGATTGTTCCGGTTGGAGTATAGAATATTCGAGAAGCTTTAGTGGGGAGTATAAAAAGGGTTGCGAAATCCGACGAGAGGACAGTTTATCTTTAAACCGTGTAAAGCAAAGTTCGAATAGTATCGGTAGTGATTTAAAATAAGTGGAAAAGATTGTAATAAGTGGAAAAGATTGAAATAAGCGGAAAAGTTGATTTTAAGTGATATTGTCTTCTTGTAATAAAAGTGATTTATTAAAGTTTAGTAAACAGAATAGTGTTTTATCTTTTCGAATCCCAGCCGAATGTAACAATACAATACAATTTCCGGGATAATTTGCCCCACGTGTCTATACAGTGTTCGTATGTAATTGGGTCCGTTTTTTCGGCGAACATTTTTTTTAATTCGCTATCGTGTTTTCAACAGACAGCTATGGACAGTTGGACACGCCTAAATCGATTCAAAATGTGATCCTGATTCAGAATTCATTCTTGGCGTTACATATGTAGGTACTGGCAAAGTGGATAATACCTTCATGTGGAGGGTATACAACTCAAAATAGGTATACGATAGGAATACGGATACAAATAAACTATAACTTTATATTGAAATAACATCCAGTAAATTTGTAATGGAAGTTGACGCCAATCGATTGCTTTTTTTTGCTTCTTGTGTGGTTATATAAAGACATATTTCCCATAAAGTCTGAAATATTCAGGGCTTGGAAGCCTTTATTCAGTTGAAGCCCCAAATTCTCCAATGAATGGCACAAATTTGGACCTATATAATGCGTTTCGTCCAAACTGTCATTTTAACGCAAACACAATTTCTGTCGTAATATTTAAAACAAAAATGCTGTAACTCTGAAAGACTTCTATGTAAATCGTACGAAAAGATAAATTTCCAATGACTTACCAACAATACGTTTCCACCTACAAAGTGTATTTGGGTTATCCAATTTTCATCCAATTTGGAGGTAATTAAGGCCAGTATAGGTATACCGCCAATGGACAGACAATTTGAATCCCAAATTTTCTATCAACATTTGTCGGCATAGACCAGTCGCATAACATACCCTCCCAAAAAATTAATCTTTATAACCTAATCACCATCTCATTCTACTTTAGCAGCCTCACCACATCCACTATCTCTTCTGTATCCTGGCGCTTTTCCATTTCATCGGATTTCGCAATTATTGCCCAAAGAACCTCATAAGAAGTTGCACTTCAATAATAAAAGCGGATTCAACAGTCCATAAATGACCACTTAACAATTTTGTTTAACAACTGGAAAAATTTAAATTTGATGTAGTATCCGAAGGATTGAGATCGAAGACGTCCTTGCTAGAGAACGGTAAAATGCTATTTATGCAAGCCCTTAGATACAATCAGCAACTGTCTGGTGAGGCATAACCTTAAGACGAATCTTAGGGCGAAGACTATCTTCGAAAGGATTTATTTTGCTCGTGGCCTACTTATTTTTATTTAAAAAAATAAACGTGTATCCTATACAGATATAATAATCCTTATAAAAAAAATAAATAGGCGGCGCAACAGGCGGTAGACACCCAAGGCCTAGCTTTTCGCAACCATTCGTTTTGTGAGAGTTTCTATTTTTGGAACGAATGGAAGGGACCTACAATTTTATGCCGAGTCCGAACGGCTGAATTGAAAAGCTTTTTCAGGACAGTCATACTCTCTGATGTTTGTCAGACATTCGCGAGAGGTGGCGCAGTAGAAAAAACCTTTAAGATGTAATATGTATGTGTTTTTCCGGCGATTGAACCTGGGATCCCTCGCACAGTACTCCAGCACACTAACCACTGCGCTACTGCGCCCATAATCCTTATACGACATTTAATTTTCATGTCATTTTAAACAACCTAATTTCAAAAAATATATTCAAACGATTGTATGCAAATTTAAGATACTTGAAGGACATAACTGTCTACTGGAGTTTGTCAACCTTAACGATAGAGCACATTCGCACGTATAAGTACAAAACCACCCCTGCAATGCACTTTGTCATTACCATTTTAAATTGAAAAATCATCAAATAATTTCCACTTAAAAACCGAGACGTGTCAGATGATGAATCAAACATATCAGATTTGTAAAGTTAGGGTTGTAAGGGCTTTCTTCTCAAATCCTTAAATAAATATTTAAATTAAGTGGATATATCCCATGCCAACAATTTTTAATGACAGGTAGTAGTAGAGAGTAGATAGTAAACTAAACATTGCGAATGCTCATAATTGTGAAATGTCATCGCTATCAACTCCTACCCCTCCACGTTGGTGATAGCCGGGTGGGTGGCTAGTACCTCGAGTAGAGATTGGATACCCAATCAATCCAATTGGAAAGCCGTTTGTGGCAGCGGACGAGAAAGGAGTGTTTCTTCACAAAAGCAGATCCTCTTGTTTCAAGCGGTAGCGGAAGAATTCTCTAGACGGAATCAACGGTGGCACCTCGCAGTTCCATTCAAGCTGAACTATTTGGTATCATCCCTGTTTTAGCTGCTCGGTCTATATATAGGGATCTCCAATACCATATATTGGAGAAGTGTATTTCTGTTGTCTCAATAATGGCGACGAAGCCAAGAATCCCGTTGGCAGAACGTGCCATACAATAAATAATATGATAGACAAAACTTTGATCTAACTGAATAAAAGGAAGGAAGCCACATTTCGTAATCAAGTGAGACAAAAATAAAAGGTACGTTTTATGATCTTTTTGGTAAAAGCGTCATAAAAGTAGCATTTATCAACTTAATCCCATTTTTTTCTACAATATATAAACATAATATATCCGTCATTCCTTGTGCAATTGGTTTTTCCCAGATTAGCGAAGGATTTGAAAAATATCGTAAAATTAAAACAAAATAAATTCCTGTTCGTAATCAAGAGAGACGGAGTGTACGAATAACAATATCCCAGCTAAAGAGTAAAGACCAACAAAGCTGACGGTTTACCTGCTGAATTTTTTTTAGAATAGCTGGAGATGTCTTGATAGAAGGTATACCTACACCAACTCACTTCCAAAATAAGTCAGATGAATGAATGCCTGACGAATGGAATCTCAGGATCATTTGCTCGGTTCACAAGAAAAGAGACCTCTTTAGCTGCGCCAACTGCAGAGGTATCAGTCTTCTTAACTAGAACTTATCTGCCATATTGTGTGAATGCCTTAAACCCTTCGTAAATAAACTGATTGGAACTTATCAATGCGGTTTTATGCCTTTAAAGTCCAACATCGATTGATCAAGTTTGCACTCTTTGACAGATTCTGGAAAATCCCAAAGGAGTCTAAATCGATCTGTTCATCAATTTCAAAGACACCTGTGACAGCATTTTTAGAGGTAGGTAATCTATACAGATACATAAAGCAATAAAGTCCAAAAAATTCCAAAATTATGTTTTGGACCTTTTTGCATAAGACTTTATTTCATGGCACCAATTGAACGCAGCGAGTTGTCACTGGTACATTTGCTAGTATAGAAAGAGATACAAAAGCGGCTAAATGTGTTTAAGGGTCAACGAGGACAATATGCTTTCAACAAGAAATAATACCCAAAATTGACGAATCTTCAATCGAAAACTTCACAATCGACAGCTATAACTTTGAGGTAGTAAGGGACTAATGAGATTCTGTATAAGATCTTGATATTTCCACTTCCCAGTACTGCTATATGGTGCTAAAGCTTCAACTCTGTCTTAAGGGAATGCGGATATATTTGGTCGGTTCGAGAGAAAGATTCTTGGTAAAATGTTCGGTCTCGTTTGAATTGACGGGTTTTGGAGGAAGATTCAACTACGCACTTTACGAGCTGTACTATATGACATTGAATATCAGTCGTCTAAGATGGATCCGGCCCGTAGATTCTTCAAGTTTTACCCAGAGAAACAAAGTTATATAGCGGAAGACCTCGCCTTATAAGGCGTGAACAAGGAGACGGGTTTTATTATAGTTGAAACTTAGGTTTACCTGGAGCCGAAACTGTAGAGCCAAAAACATAAGTTAGTAGATAAATAGGTATGCTCAAACGAGTTGTTTTTGTCTTAGATTTAATTCACATAAATAAAAAAAATATCCAGTTAAATAATATTTTATAGTGCAGCTTCCACCCATAAAGGAGGTATACTTGTCCAACTCTATAGTTCACTTGTGTCGATTTTAGCGAAGGTATCTTTTCTGTTGCCTATTGAATAGATGCTACATTAACCTCATGCCATCTCTAGAGACTCTTAATTATATGGGTATATAGCAGTTAGCAAAATATGCGGTTCCCTTTGTAGCGTTTTATTAACACATCAAAATATTTTGATAACCCCCTCGCTTTTAAGGGTTAACAAACTAATTTGGTTTTAGAGCTCAAACATTTTCATTTGAAGCGGCATCCAACAAAGTAAACATACTTACATCATCTCAATTCACATTGCTACAAAGAAGATCAAAACAACGTTGATGTAACATTGCCATCTGTCAAGTTTTTCGATTTAGAATTAAATATTTCAAAATTTCACAAAGGGGTAATTTCGATTTGTTCGGCATTATCTCGACAATAATCATAGTTGCAGGTTATTTTTGCACCCCTTCGAGGACAGAGTGGGATATCCGTCAATGACAAACACGCCCTTTGCTATTGTCCTGAAACGCACTACGAAGTGCAGAGGGGTGTTGAAAATTGACAGACTTTAAACCGGAACTTAACCGACCATTTAATAGCGCTATTACACCCCCAATTAGAAATGAATTAGTTCAAGTATGTGCGGGGTACCTATACCTTTTAAGTAAGCGGACTGTATAAACAGTTTTTTTTTTGTCGTCGCATTGATCGACATTTTGAGCAGTATAAATCCCACTCACGGACATATGACATTTCAAGGATTATTTAAATTGTCTTTCGATTTTCGAATGAGGGTGGTTTTATTGTGGCGGAGTTATATGCGCTGTTTGGGTTGTTTTGGATAAAGGTGATTGAGGAAAAACAATCTGTTCGTGTTGTTTTGAAAAAATCTTTGATGTCGGAGGGAAAATTAAAATTTCTTTTATCTATGGTAATCAATTGCAGTTCAATTGATTTCAGTTGGTTGGATTTGTATGACATTGAAGTGCGTGAGCAAAAGTAAGCGCGCGATCGAGGAAATATAAAAATGATAGGAAAGAACCAGGACCAATGTTCGGAAGTTTTATCAAAAGTAAAAATAACTTATCAAGGCAACATTTACTCGAACAAAGACCTGTAGACGTAGAGATGAGCAAAGAAAACATGTAGTATAGAGTCACAGTCGGTGTTGAGGATATGAAAATACGCAAACTGTTAAACGGCGAAGACGACCGAAATTCCGTTGTCAGTATATACCTAAGAAGAAAATTACTTGAGTAAGCGGCTACAGTAAAGCACAAACCAAAGAGAATAGACCACCAGCTCCGCCCAAAAATGAGAGATCCATAGAGCCAGTTTCAAAAAGTTATTAGGTGGTTAAGTATGTGTGCCATGCTAAAGTAAATGGAGGGCGAATTGGTCACGCATACACTGGCACCTAATAACATTTACAGTTATTTCTGTGGTATCTACAACACGTATTCACAGATAGAAAAAGAGGCGGCGCTACTCATTTCAAAACTGGCTCTATGGAATTCTCTTTTTTGCCCGAAGCTGGTGGTCTATTCTCTCTGGTTTGTGCAGTAAAGGGACTGAAAAAGCATATGTATAAGCTAGCCAGAGTTTTACCTACTTTCAACTATAAACAAGGTTGTTGAGTTGACACAATAAAGATAACATTTACCGCCACTCCCTCTCAATGGCCAATTCGAGTTGAAACACCCTAAGTATCTGTGTCATATGACATATCCATAGGAAAATATGGTCCTTCTACAATACAAATACAGTACTCCCCGGATAATAGCACATGCGGATGGGTATGAAATAATAGTGCTTATAGCCGGGTTTTCAATTAAATTCCTATTAAGCGGGGACCCTTGTTATAGCTCATAAATGTGTTTATATTTAATTAAACAACATTTTAAATTTTTCTTTGAATCATTAATTTTTCAGTAGTTTTCTTAAAATGATCCTTTAATTCATCCAGAGATTTTATACTTAGGCCCTGTGTCAATTGGCCTAAATAATTATCCTGGGGTAATTTTCTGGCGCTATCGTGCGTGGTGGGAAACGTTTCAGCTGCCAAAAAATAATTAATAGTGTGAAATTCGATAAATACCTATCTGTTCTAAGATTAAGGTTCGCTGAACTGTTCTTTTCAACACTTTCGTAAGTGTCAGAAAAATTGCCGAGATTTATTATTTAGCGCATGGGCGCAGTAGCGCAGTGGTTAGTGTGCTGGACTACTGTGCGAGGGATCCCAGGTTCGATCCCCGAAAAAACACAAACCGAGAGTATGACTGTCTTGAAAAAGCTTCTCAATTCAGCCGTTCGGGCTCCGCATACAATATTGTAGGTCCTTCCATTTCGTCCCAAAAATAGAAACTCACACAAAACGAATGGTTGCAAGAAGCTAGGCCTAGGGTGTCTACCTGCCTGTTGCCCTATTTATTTATTTATTTTTAATTATTTAGCGCAAATGACATCAGCGTGGCATAAGCTTTGTGTGCATCTTTTCTTGAAGGAATTTCAACCACATTCTCGGGTATCTTCACCACCGGCTACTAAAAATTCTTCTAACTTCACGCCAGCAAACAATTTGTGGCAATATGCATTGTCAACAAAGAAAATTATTTGCGTATTCAGTCCACTTTCGTCCGCATTAAAAATATCCTTTTCAGAAAATATGTTTAATAATATGTATCGAAAAAATATTTTCGGTCTATTGCTGAAACATCAGCATCATTTCTTTCACCGTGAATTTTCTTGAAACTAATGTTTGCCAACTCGAAAGCCAGCCATTACTTGGTTCAAAATCAGTGAATCCCGAGATTATCTTCCTTCGTGAAATTTTATTTTATTTAAAAAAAAAAATCGAATGTGCTTATAAAAGGATAAAATACCAGGTAAAATAAAATGTTTGTTCAGATTTTTATTTGATAATAAGAGGGATTTGCTTAAAACCGGGTTGCTATAAAGCGGGTACAATTGCATAGAATGGCGCTTGTGAGTCCCAACACTGAATAATTTGTTGCTATAAAAAGGGTTTTGCTATTAAGAGGGTTGCTTTTATCCGGGGAGTACTGTAGGACACACGACTTAATTAACAGAACTCGTTCTGGTTCTTAAGCTGCAAGAATCTTAGCAAACAACACAGACCATTGGTCAAATGAGTTGCACGCTGCCAAGCAAGGCATTGCCTTTAAATCTCAATGCTAAAGTTTCAAAGACCCACAAAAATAAAGATGACAGACACAACAGAGACTTTTTTGCACTAAAATCATAATTTTTTTGCGTTAAATCATTTGCATGATCGTTTTACTTCATGCAACTTCGAAAACGAAAGCAATTTTCATTTGCGCGAAAGCAAAAAATGAAATCTTTTACAGTGACGTTTTCGTTTTTTTTTTTGCTTCATCTAACTCCAAAAACGAAAGAAAGTTTTGTGTGAAAATAAAACAACGAAAGCTTTTTCATTGTCATTTTTCATTTTCTTTGATTATTTCAACAGTTAAGTCCCATTTGTGGCTATTTCTAACAATTAAGGTGTCAAAAAAGGAAATAGTATTTCTGCATAAAAGCTGTGTGTGTCTTCAATATTATGGCAGTGCTGAATATGAATATTTTGTGTGGAAAGACTGCACAATTAAATCAAAACAAGTCCAAATTATTTAGAAATTAAAACTTATATCAACATAGAGTCAGGGAAGCAAAAGGCGTAAAAATTACTTTTAGGCGGTGCCTATACAGCAGTCAAAATCAAAAGTTTCTCCAACTCCAAAGTATGTTATTTCAACTACACTGGTTCTAAACGTTTGCGAAAAGGAAGCAAAAAACGAAAAGACTTATAGCACGAAACAAATTTTCGTTTTCATGATTTTTTCGTTTTTTTTTTTTAAGCGAACGGTATTTTCGTTTTTTACAGAATCCTACCCCTACCAAGTTTTAAATTTACTCAACTTCACAGGATAAATTTTAGACATCAACAGTAATTCACGTAAATTCTAGTTTTAAAAAGACTCCAATAGTGTCCTGGTCGATCTAACAATGGAGCAACCTTTAACTACCTATCTAACTCGCTTCGAACCCATCGTTGACCCATATTTGCCACCATATTTATTTCAACACAAGGACTTAAAAATCATAGCTCCAAATACGTCAATAAAGAAAGTAACCATTCTATCATTTTTTTTTTTCTTAAACAACACAATCGATCGTTGAAATACTTCTTTTATACTTCAATTTTTTTTTCAAATTGAGCATTATTGTTTTTTTTTTTTTTTTTAATGTGACAAAATAACTTTTTGACAATATTTTTAGTTTGTTTTTTTGTTCTTTCAATTAGCCTAGGTATGTAATATAACAATAATACTAAATTTAAATAACCTAAACATACCTACCCCAAATTTTAAACTGAGCTGGGCTCCGACATTGGATCTGCAGTCCGTCGATAAAAGGGCCCAACAAGTAATAATAATCGTTGGTATACAACCCATAGGCAAGACATCAGTATTTCTTCAGATTGAGCCTGTCGTGCGTCGCTTGCTATGTCCCTTATAGGTATAGATAGGTATGCTTACGTAATATCGTAGGTTAGCGTTTCCATCACCCTAGCTAACAGGTTCGCATATAGATATAGAAGATAATATGTTTATCTGTCACCGTTCTAGCAAGATGATAGATAATAGGAACGCTATTTGAGTTCGATAACTAGTTCAGTGCATCTAAATACAAAACTGCCTCAGGTGATACCTAGGGTTAGGGTATGCCTTATGCCTAATACAAGTTCGTTCTCTGTAACGTTAGCTGAACGCGCGAAATGATTCCTTGGATAACATTGTCAATTCTGGTCACACCGGAAGCATCTATAGTATTTTATTATAGACGTTATTCCTAAAGTTGGATTGTGCCCTTCTGCACAGGCTCGTAGGCATTTCCCTTTAAATGAACGAAGCTGTTGTTTTATGCTTAAGAACAACAAAGCCGCAGGCTCTGATGGTTTACCAGCGGAGCTCTTTAAATACGGTGGTGATGTTTTGGTAGGGAGCATGCACCGAATCATCAACCAAGTATGGGTGGAAGAAAACATGCCCCATGACTGGACTATCAGCTCCATATGCCCCATCTACAAAAAGGGCGATCCTATGTCTTGCAAGAACTATCGAGGCATATCCCTGCTTAATGTCGCATACAAGATCCTATCCAACGTACTGTGTGAATGTCTTAAACCTTTCTGCAACACACTAATCGGCACGTACCAGTGTGGCTTCCGGCCCGGCAGATCGACTATAGACCAAATTTTCACACTGAGGCAAATCCTGGAAAAGACCAACGAATTTCAAGTCGAAACTCACCACCTATTCATCGACTTCAAAGCCGCGTATGACAGCATACATCGTCAGGAGCTCTATATGGCGATGGCCGAATTCGGAATCCCGACAAAACTGATTCAGCTGTGTCGCGTGACGCTGGAAAACACGCGCTGCAACGTGCGATTTGGAAACAGCTCCTCCGATCTATTTCAAACTTGCACCGGATTTCGGCAAGGAGACGCGCTGTCATGCGATTTCTTCAATCTCGTACTGGAGCAGATAGTGCGGAGGGCAGGTGTCAACACGGAAGGCACTATCTTCAACAGATTCCGTCCAGCTGCTGGGCTATGCGGACGATATTGACATCATCGGTCGCTCCCAGCGTGCCGTGATAGAAGCGTTTACGGCGATTGAAGAACAGGCGAAATCCGTTGGCCTTGAAGTAAATGAGGACAAGACTAAATACATGCTATCAACAAACAAACAAGCATCTGTCCACCGCCTAGGACAAAATGTCACTATTGATAGCAACAACTTTGAGGTAGTTAAGGAGTTCACCTACCTCGGAGTAAATATGAACTCCACGAACGACACCCTAGTGGAGATCCGGCGAAGAATTACCCTAGGAAACCGTTGCTACTTCGGTTTGGCAAAACAACTGGGTTCAAAACTCCTAACTCGAAGGACGAAATGTGTGCTCTACAAAACCCTCATCCTGCCAGTTCTGCTTTATGGCGCCGAGTGCTGGACGATAAGCAAGAAGGGAGAGCTAATACTGGGCTCCTTCGAAAGAAAAATACTTCGGCGGATTTTTGGTCCTGTGTGCAAGGAGGGCGAATGGAGAAGAAGATATAACCGCGAACTCTATGAGCTCTACCAAGATGTGGATGTAGTCCAAAAAGCCAAAACACGTCGACTACATTGGCTCGGCCACATCGAGCGAATGGACAATAATGCTCCAGCTAAGAGGATCTTCGAATCCCAGCCCCCAGGTTCGAGAAGACAAGGAAGACCGAACCTCCGTTCGGAAGACCAAGCCATCGCGGATGCCAGAGCGCTTGGTCTGGACAACTGGAAGCAGCGTGCCCGGGATCGTAGAGGATTGAAGGCTGCAGTGTCTCAGGCAGAGACTCTTCACGGGTTGGGAGCCCGATAAGTAAGTAAGTAAGTAAGTTGTTTTGAACACCCAAATATTTTAAAGCTATCTTTAGAACTCGTAATTTGTAGATTTGTCCATTCATAATTTAAGACCGAATTTCCGGCATTGGCGTTGGTGTGCGGAATAGTATATAGTTTCACAATTAACATTGCTAATCTTTAGCTTCCATTCTGAGCTGAATACTTGATGACAATGTCAAAGTGATTTGAGAGTTCACAGTGAATGTCTTGTATTTCCGAACCCTTTACATACAGGTTAACATCATCGCCAAACGATAGCGAATTACACGATTCCCTTAGCATTTCAGCATTTCAGATACCTAAATATTAGATAGGAGCGGTGCTGTAAGTGTAAGTGTACCTGTGCCCTGTTTGATGTCATTATAGTGACATTAAAAATCTTAGTCATCGTGTATTGTAACTAAAATTAATCTCCATCTACCATATTATCCTTCATGAAAAATATATACAGACCCTCAGTTATACAGATGACTGCAAAGGCTTTCCTATATATTGCAAAAAACAAAAAAAAAAAAAACACGACAGTCAAAGTGAACCTTCGCACATATCGCGTACATATAATTTCACGCTGCCATATTGTGTATTGTAGGAGGAATCGTTAAAAAAAAAGTCTAACCACACACCAGTGAATTATAGCCGAACTCAAACTCACAATTATATGATTGCTGTCGCCTCCTTTCTGATTTTTTAAGGCGCCCAAGGCACAATATACCCCATGACATTGGTTCACACCTTACACAGTTCCTAAAAAAAAAAACTAGAAAACCGATGCAATTAACAACATAACTACAGGGAGCATAATATCCCTTATTTTGAATTAATAGAAATACAATTTTTCAAAATGAGCCGTTGCCACATGTCCTGTTCGTTTACATTCGGAACGAGGGTGGCGGCGCATCGCTATGGTGTAAAAAATACTCAACAAATCACCATTCTTTCATATTGTCACGCATGACACTATACTTCTTTGTTTGCTTGTCCTGTTCTATGTGCCAGTGTCAATGATGTCTAAATAGCTGCTCACGTTCGTTTCACTAAAACACCCTTACCACAGAAAAAAAAAATTAATTACCTATGGATAAAAAGTCGGTATAGGGTTTGAAGGGTGCCTAAGCGGGCGTGTAATTTTCAATTTAGTCCGGTTACCCGCTACATTTCCGGTGCGCTTCCTATCCTACAGGGATTTCTTTTTTTATTACACGCACACACACATTGCAGTTCGTTCAAGTGTTGTATAGTTTTTAAACTGCATTTCGACAGGTGGTAGATAAGTTGCAGCCTTACGGGATGTAATAAATCCATTGCATTTGCCGATCGTTAAAGCTCCAACTGCCGGATGCCAAAATCGGCCAAAAGGTTATCTGCAAATAAGTTTATTTCCCCGAATCGCTTTGTGGCACGTTTCTTCTCCGATACGAGAACGAGACAAGAGTCTATAACTCTATATACACTTCAAAACCCATTGCATGGTTGCAGAGGGGTAGCCACACAACCGTCCCTAATCCGTGTACATCCTGCGTGTGCTCTGCGTATGATTGTATCAACGAGATATTGGTGCCGCAGGCATAAGTGCAGATCTTATTCTGGTAAGTCAAACGCATATACCATTTATTATATTATGAATTCTGGTATCGAGTTTGCCAGGATATATGCAAATGGATTGTAATATTTTAGCTTCTACCATCAGTTATAATGAAATTACTAAATCCTATCTGCATGTACAATGCACTTTTTTGTATATGTAACTTAAGTAGGCATGTACTCATGCATATGAGCGTAACTATAATTTATTGATTGAAGTATGTAGTTGGCTTAAAAAATATGTGTATCATTTAGGACTATCGTAGTATGGCAATTTTAGGGTTGTCTGTTAAAGTAGGAAAACATTGCACCTAGATGAGCTTTATTCGCTTTGGGGTTACTTGCTCGTTAAGTTAGTTATGATGGCACTACAGTTTTGGGTCGATGTTGATTCAAACCGATTTGCATCTACAGGGTTACCGCAATCCTTGGCTATTGGTAGTTTTGCTACTATGTGTCATTTTCTTACCACAAACTCATTTGACCTGGTTTTTGGAGTTGGTTGAAGAGGAGATTCTACATCCCTCCTGTGCAAATCAATTCATTAGTTCTGTAATGCAATTCTTCGAGACTTCCTCAAGAAGGATTTTCAAATAGAGATCAATGACTTTTCCTGGTGACGCTGAGAATTTGTTTTTCATTTCCGTCATTACAACTGCGACATTGTAACCTACATTATGTGGTACTACTACCTATATTATACCCAGTCTGACCACATGGTCTGTGGTGATAGCTGATATTCTGGCGATATTTTTCGCGTTTTGCTTAGAATGTATAGGTTGTTTTTTCCTAGCTGTAGTTTGGCCAGCTCATCAGCATTCTTTTCAGCTCTAATTTTGTTATTTTGACTAAGGCGATAGACTTGCTGACAGCGAGGGTATCAATGAATATTGTCTATCTTCTGCCTAGGGGTTATTTTGGTGTGCAGCTCGCCACTATAAGCTTTTGAAATGTTTAGGGACTCTGACAATATAAGCGAACCCACTCTTCTGTCCAGTTTAGTCCTTAGCCACTAGTACGTCTGTACAAACTTATCTCGTATAGCAGGGGTTCCCAATCTTTTCCATATAGCGACTCCCTATACAGGTTATAATATTTTTGCGACACCCCTCATAAAACCACACAACAAAACAAAGAACAGATATGTGAATAGACGCTGAGCTTACTGAAGATTCACTAAAGGGTTTTTCAATAAGGATGAGTCGACTTGCAAATTAATAAAATAAGATGTGTCCGAGGTATTAACATAATCAGAATGTCCATCGTGGCATCTGCTGTGTGACACGTAGCGACGTCTTTCCGAAACCAAATGTCGTCCACCTCCATATCTTTCAATTGGGCAAACAAAAATCGGTTAGCAACGTTCTGCAGTGCTCGCCATTGATGGTAATCACCTCACCAACGTCATTTTGAAGAAAAAGTACTGAACAATGACGCCGCACGCCGTCGGCCGGTCTAAAATCCGCACCAAACAACATTTAATGAATGAATTGCCACCTCGTGTGGGTTGGCGTCGTCCTATTTACGGCAAATTGGCTTGTTAAGCGACCATTCATCCGAAAATGGACCCTGTCGCTAAAGATGAATTTTTGGCCATAATTGGAGTCTTTTATGGTCATCATCATCATCGGTATTCCCTGTACACTTTCATAGACTGCGGCAGTGTTCTCAGCCGATTTGGCCTTCCTTTGTAGTACGGGTTGATTTCTTACCCAGCCGGTTGACTTGAATTTGGACACCAAACGTTGGAGAGTAGACTTTCAAGAGCCACCGAGTCTGCTGTAAAATGGGCCAACTTTTGCACTCAACAACACTCATTTTAAATCGTAACTTGCAGTAGTGGTTTGGCATCAGTGACTGAACAGTAATTAGATTAGACAGACGCCACCAAAACACAACGGCCGTCACAAGCTGCCAAAATCGACAGGACTCGAAATTTTTTTCAATTCGAGCTCAAAGTGAACGTTGTGTGCGTACACATCTGGCGACGCCCCTAAGATAGCCCCACGACGCCCCAGGGCGTCGTGACGCACAGTTAGGGAACTCCTGTCGTATAGAAAAGAATTTTTGTGTGATGTTTGTTATGTAAAGGTCTAAAGGTATAAAAGATTCAGAAGCACTGTGAATGCGTCTGATGGTGTTATCAGTAGAGGTAGAGGCACGTGATGCCTATGCATGACGTTCTTTAAACGTTCTTGAGTTTTTAATAAGCTTTTAATAGGGTTGTTAAGTGAGGACTGCACGGCTGTGCAGATAATGTAAATTTTTGTTGCAGGCACCACATTTTGCAAAATATTATACCTATGGATTGTAGTTTGTAGAGGGGAGGTGGTATATTGAATCCCAGATCACTGCGGCCACAAGTGGGCCTATTGTCATGTCCTCCATTTAGAGCTCTTCCATGATGCCGCAGTTTGTTATAAAAGCGGCTATGTCTTTGGGTGAGCTGGCAACTATGTCCGCTGCTTCGAGGTAGAATTTACCTAGATAACATTGGCGTGTTTTGATTGAACAATTGCAGTCACATAATAATGGGCTCTGCTGTTTTTTTTTTTACTTTTAAATTCATTTTTATTAATCCATTATTTAACTTACATACATACATACAGAAAACAGATTAAACTTTTTCTTTTACCTAGCCTCAGCGATACCGACCAAACAGCGGTTAAATGGGACAGGGCAGGAAAGAGCGCACTGATGCTGGCGGCAATTTACATGCCCTACGAAGCTGACAGTCCACCTTCCGAACTAACCAATGCACTGGTTAGAGCAGCAGAGCGTGAGAGATGGGATCTAATTCTAGGCTGTGATGCCAACTCCCATCATACACTCTGGGGAAGTTCCGACATTAATGACCGAGGTGAGTCCCTCTTAGAATTTATTATAAGAAAAAACTTACTTGTAGCTAATATTGGCAATGAACCAACTTTTATAACTAGGAATAGGCGTGAGGTCCTAGATATAACTCTCTATAGTAACTCACACACTCTTACTGTGCGGGAATGGAAAGTTTCTACGGAACCATCATTCTCAGATCACAGAATTATAGAATTCATCATTGATGAAAAAGCTACCCCGTTAGGTAATTATAGAAACCCCAGAATGACTAACTGGGAAACATTCTTATCTGAAGTAGCGAAGAATAGTAGGAAACTCAGTCATCAAAAAATAGGGTCGCCTGAGGAAATCGATGCAACAACAGAATTGGTGAACAAAATTCTAAGAGAGGCATACGATAGGGCATGTCCTCTACGGACAATAAAGAATAGGAAGTCTCCACCTTGGTGGACAAAGGAGCTCTTCGAAATCCGTAGGAGAACCAGAGCTCTCTTTAATTTGGCTAAGACCACGAACTCCCAGACAGACTGGGACCTATACAAAGCCGGCCAGCGGAGATTCAAAAAGGCCGTAATAAGTGCTAAACGCATTGCCTGGCGTACGTTCTGTAGTGACATCGAGAGCACCACAGAATCAGCTAGACTTAGGAAAATCCTGTGCAAAGAATCCGCAGTTCCGGGATACCTCAAAGACACTGATGGAACCTGGACACAATCCTGCGAAGAGACTCTTAGTCTGCTACTACAGACTCATTTTCCAGGATGCACTACGAATCGGACAAACCAGTCTAGATTTGAAACCGCAACAGCGTCGGTTCCAGAAGAACTTATAACTGAAGATAAATTAAACTGGGCAATTGATACATTCTCCCCGTTCAAATCCCCCGGAGGAGACGGAATTTTTCCAATCATGCTCCAGAAAGCTAAGACCATTATTACGCCGGTCTTAAAAAGACTTTTTATTCGCAGTGTAGAATGTGGCTACATTCCTAAAGCCTGGCGAGAGGTCAAGGTCGTCTTCATTCCGAAGGCAGGGAAATCCAGTCACACCACCGCCAAAGATTTCAGGCCTATAAGCCTAACATCCTTTATGTTGAAAACCTTTGAAAAACTAATGAACGTCTTTATACGCAGTCGACTGGATGACAGCGCGATTTCCACATCTCAGCACGCTTATATAAAAGGTAGAGGGGTGGAAACCGCGCTACATGAGGTCGTTAGTACTATAGAGAAGTCATTAATAGTCAAAGAATATACGCTAGCTGCGTTCCTTGACATTGAAGGAGCCTTCAATAATGTCAAAACGTGCGCTGTAAAAAGAGCACTACAAAACCTAAACGTTGACCAGTCCATCACTAATGTGATTGTTAACTTACTTAGTGAAAGAAACATCAACGCGAAATTAGGTGACACGGTCCTTAGAGTAACCGCTTCGAGAGGCACTCCACAAGGAGGGGTCATCTCCCCTTTACTCTGGGTACTTGTCATGAATGAGATACTAATGAAATTTAATAACATGGGTGTAACGGTAATAGCATATGCAGACGATGTAGTCCTGCTTGCAAAAGGTAAATTCTTACCGACCATTAGCGACCTACTAGCAAACTCACTAAGAGTGCTTAATACATGGACAAAACAATGCGGCCTTGGGGTTAACCCCCAGAAAACTGAGCTTGTCCTGTTCACCAACAAAAGAACAATACCACTATTCGAGCCACCAACCCTCGAGGGAATACCTCTAAAGGTGGCTGATAGGGCGAAATACTTAGGAATGATATTAGATAGAAAACTTAATTGGAAGCCGAATGTCAATGAAAGAGTGAAAAAGGCAGCTAATGCTTTCTACGCATGTAACCGTATCTTTGGCAGGAAGTGGGGACCGAACCCCAAAACAATCCTGTGGATGTACACGGCAATCGTGCGGCCTATACTCACATATGGCAGCGTAGTCTGGTGGCAAGCCGCGGGCAAGGCGACCAATCTTAAGTCAATGACAAAAATACAAAGACTAGCATGTATAGGGACAACCAGTGCGATGAGAACTACACCTACGGCTGGACTGGAGGCAATCCTCAATCTGACTCCTCTGGACCTATACATGGAGGAATCTGCTACCAAAAGTGCCCTAAGGATCAGCCAAACTGGTACTTGGAACCTGCGCAACTTTGGTCACGCACAGATTCTTGGGAAATACATTGGGAATGTTGTCACTTCTGACTATATGACCCCACATCTAAACTTTGATAGACCATTCTCCTGCTCGTTCCCGAGTAGAGATGAATGGAATACAGATGAACCCACAAAGAGGAAATCGATATCCATCTATACAGATGGATCGAAGATGGACTGTGGAACCGGTGCCGGTATATTCTCTGAGGAATTAAATATACACTGCTCAATCAGGCTTCCTGACAATTGCAGTGTATTCCAAGCAGAGGTTCTGGCGATCGCGGAAGCGGCCCGTAAGGTGTCATTGTTGGCAATACCAAGAAATGATATTACCATTTTCATTGACAGCCAGGCGGCTATTAAAGCAGTTTCTGCTACTGAAATAAAATCAAAGTTAGTACATCGCTGCCGCGAAGAGCTAAAGGTTCTCTGCTCGCAGCACTCCACGGTCCTCTGCTGGGTCCCTGGGCACAGTGACAAAGCCGGCAATGAGAGGGCCGACGAACTAGCAAGAAATGGGTCTGCAATGGATCATGATCTAGCACTGCAGTCGGTGAAGCCACCACTCTGTAATCTTAGAGAGCGAGTGGAAAATAAAATTCGCATGAAAACCAACAACAGGTGGAAGGGGCTAACTACCTGTGAAGTATCACGGAAGCTTTGGCCTAAATACGACAGCGGCCGGACCATCAAACTTCTACAGTTCGACAGGTCATCGCTGTCCAAATTGGTAGGGGTCCTAACGGGTCATAACTTCCTAAGAAACCATACAATGAAACTAAATCTCAAGGATGACGATATATGTAGAGGCTGCGGAGACGAAGAGGTACATGAGGACACACCTCACTTCCTCTGTCACTGCCCGAGCCTCTGTCACTTGAGGAACAGAACACTTGGAAGTCATTACTTCCATGACCTACAAGAACTTTCTGATGTCTCACTTTTTAATCTTTACAGGTTTTTGAGGAAATCAGGATGGCTGGACAGCGTCGAGTAATCACCAGAGGAAGGGACATGAGGCTAACCACTCCAACATCACCGGTTAACCCCCACATAAAAGGGCATCACAATGGGTCCACAAGGACCTAAGTGTGGCACAGCAGAACATACCCTGCTCTGTCAACCCGTTAACCTAACCTAACCTAACTTACATACATAAAGAATTTTCCAATGAGAGGTGTTACTGTGAATGGCCCGCTATTTCGGTAGCTGTCACTTTTGAAGCTTTTATTCTTTGATATTTGACAAGTAGAAACTACGCCATTACTAAAAATGGAACGATACACGCTTCAACAACGCACTGAAATTATTAAAAATCACTCCAAAAATGGTGAAAATCTTGCAGTCACAGTTCGCAAAACTAAAGCATTTTTTGGTCGTCGTGAAGCACCTTGTCGGACCGCAATACAGAAATTGGGGGAAAAATTTGAGCTGTTGGAACAAGTTAGTGATGTGAAGAATAAAACTCGTGCACATCGCTCAAGAACAACTGAGAATATTGCTGCTGTAGCCCAAAGTGTTGAAGAAAACCTAGGTTTGTCCATTCCTCGTCGTTCTTTGGAATTGGGCGTTCCACAAACGTCATTACACCGTATTTTGCATAAACTTAACTATTTCCTTATAACTATTGCCTTTCGGCCTCAAATCTATCTATTTTATATCTATTGCACTGTTTATTTAATTTCCAAGAAAACTGGCTAAAACTTGGACGCATGTGCTCTGCTATTTCTGGGTCCCCGTTGCACAATCTGCAAGTGTTGTCTTGTGCTATACCCATCGTCACACGGTGCCCTGTAAGGAAGTCTGTTATCAATCGAATCTGACTTCTACTTAGTTGTAGTAGTTGTTTCGTTTTTTTGTGGGAACTGTTTGGCATGAAGTTTCTGGCTTACCTGTTTCCTTCGGTGTCTCTCCAGAAATGGAGCTTCTTTTCTTCTAGCTAGGTTTTCACACTACTTTTTATAGTGTTAATTTGTAGCCACCAGAATGGTCTTGGTATCATGAGTTGGGATACGGATCCTTTTCTGGCTAATTCGTCTGATTTTTCGTTGCCTTCATATGCACTGTGCCCTGGCATACCCATACCAGGTGGACTTTGGTTGTGGTGACCAGTATTTGCAGGATTTGAAGGCGGTCCCAGACCAGTTTTGATGTTATTTCAAAGGCGTTAATTGCAGGTAGGGCTGTCCTGCTATCAGTGAGAATGTAAATGTTCTTATTTGTTGTAGTTCCCAGTTTAGACGGTCTGGGAAAAGTTGTGTCGGAAGTGTCGTGGTAGACATTTGTCTATTAGATATATTACGAGTAGTTAATTTTTTCTGAATTCATGTAGGATATCAGTGTGGACTACGTTGGAATTTGATTTATCTTCTGTGATGAGCTTCTTTCATGAGTTCTAGATGAAGTGGTGGGATGTTTAGGACAACCTCAAGTGTAGCCGTTCACTGCTCTAGTAGCGCAGACACATTTTGTTGAGTTTAGCCCGTGCCAACCTCTGCGTTACTTTATACCACCGAACGGCGCGGCGGCTGCATACGTGATGATAGGTGTTGTTATTGCTGTCCCCAGTTTTTACCGAGTAGGCTTTTGCTGGTCCATAGGAACAACCTGGCCTTGTCGATAGTATAGTCATGGTAATGTGAGAGTTCCATGTGAGTTTTTTATCCAGTATGATTCCTAGATATTTGGCTTCCGTTGAGAACTCTATTATTTCGCCAAAGAGCGTAGCATTTCTAAGTCTCTCTCGCTTTATTCTCTTGGTGAATGAAATATTTTATTATAGTCATAGAAAGCAATGCATGCTTTTTATATCTATTGTTCAAGTTTAAGTTTCGAGTGGAGTTTGGGATCCAAAATCATCCCAGAGCACTGGAGATTGTTGTTGGCCGTTTAAGGGGGAAAGGGTAAAATCAAATATTTTGGTACCTATAGTGAAAAACATTAGTTCGGTTTTACTCGGGTTGACGTGTCCAAAACCACACATTCTGGGAGAAGTATACCTACTTAGAGTAGAGCTTGCGTATTTGCCTTAAAACCGGCAGCCAGTTTGTTGAATCTCTTGTAAAATCTCCGAATATTGTTTCGACCATAAGAATCATTATCCCTCCATTAGCTGGAAGGATTCTTGCCAAAGATGCACTTACTCAAAAATAAACGTAAACTGGATTTCGCTAACTGGGATAATGCAAAAGCCATAATCTAGAAAACAAAACTCTCGAATACAATAATCTTTTGGGGTCACTGTTGAAATATTGGATGTGGACTAGGTGTTACTGTATATTCGGGTAAAACTAATACCTTTCACCGTGCGCATTGGACTTCGCCAGGGGAGCGTCTTGTCTCCTCTCCGAGGAGAGGCGAGGACCGTTACGAATTGGGAGATCTGAGAATAAGTCATTTGTTCTTCGCTGATGACTTGGTCATCCTTGGGCCCTCTCAGACTGAACTTCAACACGCACTCGTTCAGTTTGTAACAGCTTGTGTTGAAGCTGAGATGAAGGTAAACGTGAACAAATCTGAAGTGATGATCGCCTCCAGAACGAATGCTCAATGCACTCTACATGTTAGTGTAGTCGAGAAATTTAAGTATTTCGGGGTTTTATTCACGAGTGATGGAAGGAGCAATGCTGAGTTTTCCTGTAGGATTCGTCAGTTTGAGTCAATTTTGAGACCATTCTGTTAGTAGAAGGACTGAACTTGGTGTCAAAGCTAAGTTGTCAGTCTTGAATTCGGTGTTTGTTCCAACTCTTACCTAAGGTCATGACGTTTGGGTAATGGCCGAAAGAATAAGATCACGGATACAAGCTGCCGAAATGAGATTTCTCCGTTGTATTGCTGGTGTGACCCGTAGAGATCGCATTAGAAATACCAGAATACGTGAGGAACTCAATGTCGAGCAGCTACTTCTCCGGATGGAGCAGTGCATGCTTCGGTGGTTTATAGTCATGCTAAACGCATGTCCCCGACCAGGATCCCACGCCGTTCTATGGAATCCGTACCATCAGCCAGGCGTCCTCTAGGTAGACCCAGGGTGAGATGGTTTGATCAAGTTCATAATCTCTACTCTGTCCATATGGGCCCTTGATGATTTAGAGTCGATGGCGGATAATTGAGAGCTATGGAGGGTCCAATTGAGCAACCTACACCCGTTAACCATATACTTAATGAATGAATGAATCCTTTACGCTTTACTTCCTTTCGAGGACTAAAGTCAGTAATTACTCATTTATATGGAAAGACAATTTTGCACGGTGGTAGAAAAATAAGAATTAACAAGAGTGGCATTAAATAAAATGACTCCAACACCCCTTTAGAGGGGTTATAGCAGGTCCATAGATATAATGGCAGCTTAAGGTAGGTTCAAAATATTATAGTATAGATTAGATATAGTATAGAATTATATCACAGTGTTGCAAATTTCTTACATACTCTCGTTGCTCAGAAAGAAATTCAACAGATGTTACTGTGTATCAATAAAATAATACCAAATATACACAGTATCGTATAAGTCTGCATTGCAAATTGACAGGTCTATTGAAGACCTGTCTGCCAGCTTATCAATTACGCATATATTGTGCGAAAGGATCATACGCCTGAATTGGCCGTTCGATATGGGAACATATGAGAATGTGAAGTACATAATAAAACCAAAAATCGACCATTTATTACCCAAACAGGATTATAGTCCTAATCTGGTTAACAAATTTATTGAGCAAGTGCTCTTTTCAACGTTTTCATTGAATATGGGATAAAGCCTGTTCGTATATCGTATATACAAAAGTTAAGGGTGCATTGTTGTTCCCATTTCCAATGCTCAGTTCACTGCCAGTTGTTGTGCAATTGTGAGAACTATATGGCTGTCTTTGAAGCAAAATAAGTACTTGTCCAGTAGAAAATGAAAAACACAACACACTGACTGTAATGACAGGAAGTAGCTTTGTTTAGGTAATTTTATTTTAACTATCACTGGGATAATGAAAACTTCTCAATTCTACACATTTTCTAAGAAGATTATATTTAAACCATGACAACACAGAAAACGGGATTTAATAAAACATCCGGATCCTTAATATTCGACAGTGAAATTCCAATTTGATTGAATGGTTCGTCGGATTAGCTAATGCTGATGGCCCAGCGCAACCCCTAATGAGCACCCTTTTCCCTTGGCTGCTGGGTGGTATAAAATTTTCAGATGTCGGAGAGTTAAATACAATTCACGATGTATTCACTTTTCCTTTTTACGCTGATAGGCCAGGCGCACATACAATGAAATGTTTACTTTGCACAAGGATAATACGTTGCAATGAAAACATCGGAGTGAACGAGTTTCAAAGGTGCCAGTGTTGGTGCTGATGTTCTGTTAAAAATTAAAGAGGGTTCTACAATACAACTCTATTGGGTTCGTGCAGGGTGCTTCAAAAATAATTGTAACCCATTGCACTTATAATTTTAACAAGAGTAAGGTACTCATCGGAAGCTGATGTGTAAACACGGATTTGTGAAATGGATAGAAAACAAAAGAAAATGTTGAATACTGTTTAATGCTGATGCATTTTCTCTTGTCCATGATTAGATGGATTTGTCTTCTTCACAATGTGAGCAAATATTCGTTTGCATATCGCATTGTTGTATCCTTTTGTAATATATGTACTATGGTGGGTTCTATATCTTCCAACAACTTTTCCAAAATAAATGTGCGAAATTGGCTTTAAGATGGGTATTTAACTATTGTAACCTCAGTGCTCAGTGTCGTATTAGGATTTAGGACTTCTAACTCTGGGAGAGTGGGAGGTTCGAATTCGAATTTGTTGCAATACTTTTATTTCGATGTGCTGCCATATTTCGCTATCAATTATGGCGACAAATGATTCGAATTTGGAAAGAAAAGTGCATTACATATTTCAAATTTGAGAAAATAAGTATCTACATAGGTATATATATTGTAAAAAGTTAATACTGTATAGAGAAATTTAATTTGACCGCAAAAATACACTCCGCGCCACTTGAATAGCACACCCCCTAAAGGTCGGTTTTCTATCGCCCACTGGTCCCAAACCAAGCATGCTAGAGACCTAATTTTTTTTTTAAATTAAAGTTCATTTAATTGTGATTTGACCAGAAGGAAGATTTAAAAATAAAGCTTTAAGTATTAACAAAAATTTGTTAACTAAAAACAGGAAACATGTGGGCCCCTAATTTTACGCCACTTGAATAGAACATGCATTTAGTTTGACCGTTATCTTTGGCACGTGAACTCATATTTTTCTTTGATTGAATTTTTTTGTTAATTTAGACTATGTATTTAGTTAACAAAAAAAAAATAAAATGGGTGGAGAAAAAGCCTTAACCGATGCGGAAAAAGGACTAATAAAAGCTTAAAGGACGCTAGCCTATTTATTGTCAAATTGGCTAAGAAAATCGAGAGGAGCCGACATGTTATGGAAAAAAACATGAATTGCTGCATACACAGTGTCCTTACAAATGCGGTAAGGAGACTTATATTAGGAAAAGTGTCAAATTCTCACGACTCTTTTCCAAAAACCAGGAAAAAATTTATTATCAAAGCAAGGCTTACAACTATTCGTCGTATTATTTCGAATGCCAAGGATATAATAAGACTAAAAATCAAGAAGAAGACACCTCGACACCCGGTTCGAAAAGCGCAAGCCTTCGTTTTTGTGGCCTGAACTTCGTAGTGGCACCGTGTGGTCTTCAAAAAATATTTTGGAAGGCCCCGATGGCTATAGCTACTATTTCCATAACCTCCGCAAAGAAACTCATCATTTGGACCGACTGCATAGCAGAGTTAAAGGTGTGATGGTGTGGGGTCCGTTTCGTATTATGGCACCCGAAAATTGTTAACCACAATGAATGAGTTGTCTTACTGATCTGATAATGCTTTAACATATTTTCATAGCATTTTTGGACATCTGCCGTGGATCTAACAACATGATAAAGCGCCAATACATATACAGCCTGGGTTGTTAAAACTAATTTATAGAGCCAACTTGTGGAGCTATTAAGCTGAACGGACTACTCACTGGATTTGAATATCATCGAAAATGTTTGGCAATGGGTGACACGTCAAGTTTATAAATCGGGACAACAATATTCGACTGTATCTAAACTAGTCCAAGCCATCGAATCAGCTTGGAGCTCGATTTCGCTAAATTATTTCGCCTTCCAAACCGGAAGTGTGAATTTTGGGGCAGAAAGGTGGCTCAGAACTCAATTGAAAATTGTTTTTTAAATCTAAAATACTCCAATTACCTTAAATTTTATGCCCCTATTATGTAAGACAACTACAACTAAAGTTGAGTTGTCACTTGGTTTTATTTAATTCAAAATTCGGTATTGTCCGTATTGTAATACACAACCTTGATAGAAAAGTTGTCTGCCAAAACACAACAAAGAGGTATTGGTTGTTTATAAGTTGTTAGTTAGTTTGGGTTGTGTGAAAGTTGAGTTGAATTGAAGACAACTCAACTCAACTAAGTTGAGTTGTCTTACATAATAGGGGCATTAGTAAAGTTTGTGTTAAAAAGAAGCAGAATTCTCTAAAATGATTTTTTCGTTTAGGTGTTCTATTCAAGTGGCGCAAAATTAGGGGCCCGCATTTTTCCTCTTTTTAGTTAACACATTTTTTTTAATACTTAAAGTTTTATTTTTAAATCTTCCTTCTGGTCAAATCACAACAATTAAATGAACTTTAATTTAAAAAAAAAAATAGGTCTCTAGCATGCTTGGTTTGGGACCGGTGGGCAACAGAAAACCTACCTTAGGGGGTGTGCTATTCAAATGGCGCGTTTAGATTTAGAAAAATGTATCTTTCCACCATTGTGAACGATTGTATAAGAAATTGTAGAAAGAAATCTGACAATAAATAAATAAATATTTAATTATTTATTTATTTTTTGTTAACGCTGTACATAATTAAAAATTATATTCTTTTGTTCTTGCACAGGAAATTAGAGGTTACAATTTTTATAATTATCTATAGATACTTAAAAATAATTTTATAATAAAATAATTAAATAACTAGTAAGATGGCAGTCCAGAAGTTAAAGAAGAAGAAAATAAAGAAGGCAGAAAGATAGAATTTCATGTACTTGAGTCATTGTGCTGTTAGAGAGTGCTTGCGATGTATTCAAATTATAACTTTTTGAATGTTCTATTTATTATTGCATGCAATATTTAACTTCCTAAACGATTCGGAGTCTAGATTTGAGAACATCTCACAGCCATAAGTATAATGATGCGCACAACATAAGACTTAATCAACTTAAGTTTAGCATCTCTATTGGAAGATACATTTTTGTTGGACTCTAGCCCCGAAGAATACAATATAATCTTTGATACTACATGATTTATAATATCGATTCCAAAAAATCGTTCAACAAAGTACCGCAAAAAAAAATTTCGATTAAGTCGGCTCTCACATTGAGGCAACAATCAATAAGCAACTGGCAATAGGAAACGCGCAAAATTATCGCTCACAATTATTTTACTTTGAATTAAATTAGAGGTCTCACATCAAAGCTACTAAATATCCTTCGAACGAAAAATGTAGCTGATTGCTTATTGGCAGTTGCTATAGCAACTATAGTTGCTTATTTCTTGTTGCCTCAATCTGAGAGCCGCCCATGATGGAATAAGTATAAGGTGGTCTCGTCGGCAAAAAGTAGTCCCTTAACGACACGTTTTTCTCTTTATTCAGCGTAGTAAGTGTACGTTAACGAAGCGTTAAGGGACCAAAAAACGAACGAGTCGGCAGCCGACGAGACCACCTTATACTTATTCCATCATGGAGCCGCCTAAGAAAAAACTCGACAGATACAAATATCGACAAGAATCGACAATATCGAAGAAAATATGTCGATTTTTAAAATGTCGAAATAAGAACAAAGTGAGATAAGTGCGGGGGGCATGCTGACCCCCTGCAACCCCCCTGCTTGTGGTCACTGTAATATTTGGAGTGGGTGCAAGGTTGGGTATATGCAAGGTTTATATTATGTTGTTTGCTTAATTTTCTGGGTGAAGGTAAATTGTAGTTACAATAAGGAAGACCGACAGTCGATCAATAAAGACGACATTTTAAGTGTTGAGGTTTTACATTTTCGATGTTTTTAAAAGTCGATAAAAACTTTGTCGAGATTTTAGCGATTGGCAAAATCGACATTATTAGTAGTCGAAATTTTTTTTGTCGGCAATTAGTATGTAATGTATCCCATCTCCATAATGTAAGAGCTTTAAACTTGGATGCATTAATTTAGACTTTATTTCGTTGAGACCAAATGAAGGTTTAGTTTAAAATTAAATCACTGTTCATTACATGGGTTATATGTGGGTTATTATGCTTTCCTATAAGAGGTAGAAGAATTTTTATAATATTTGGGTGAATACCAAGTATTGAGTATTTATTTCAAGCCATTCAAATTGATCATGCTCCTCGTTCCCTGATCTTGTTTAGCACTAGGTACCTGGTTAAGTCAGGGTATCGCAGTATTCTTTATTTTCCTTGTTTTTAAAAGGACATATTTTTCAAACAAATATTCTATATTTCTATTTAAAGCCGAGACTTGAACGTTAGATGAACAGTAAATGGGAGACCAATCAAGTCTAATACCCTATTCACACCAATCCGAAAACCGAGTTTTCGTCAAAAAAGTATAGAAAACTCGTGGATGCGAACACCAACTCGTTTTCGTTTGACGTTTCAATTAGCTGTGAAACTAGCTATGAAAAGTTTGTGGCGACTAGACTTTTATTTTAGTTACTAAACTTCGCTCGTATTGACATAATATACAAACAAAATTATTGAAGCTACTGGATAATCGTTGACTTATGGTGAAATGCATAAAATAATTAACATAAACAACAATCAAAATCAAAACATCTGAAAATACCATTTAGTTGTGGAAGGTAGTGCTGCCTGAGAGAGAGCTATCCTGTCAGCAGTTTTGCTGAGTTCGCTGAATGTTGCAAAAGGTGTGTCTGCTTTAACAACCCAACGATTGTAATCGTTTTCGTAGCATTTTCATGGAAAACGACCTCAAACAACTCGTTTTGAAAATTGCAATATGTATGGGAAAACTTCTGTTTTCGATGAAGTTTTCGACTGTTCGCGAAAACCCAGTTTTCGACTTGGTGTGAATAGGGTATAAGGCAATCATTAAAAAGGGATGGGACGTCAGTTGACGAAAAACCACGGAATTGTGAATATACATCGGTTTTAGCCAAAGGAAACACATTTAACACCATTATGATCATTTATATCATGATATAAAATCTCCGGGGACATGATCAGCGTTGTTCCGCAGAAATTTTGGAGTTGAGCCATTCTCCGAGCCATTTCACATAAGTTTGAGCCACTTTATTTAAGAGGAAGGGGGGGTGGTTTACTAGTTGAGTTTACTTTCAATTTTTTTTTTGTTTGGTAGTTCGCTGGAAGGCAAAATCATCGAAAAACATTGCAGAACTATTACGCGATTACGGGATGCTTCTGGAAGAGTGAGGGACCTTAAACCGATCTAAAAAAAACTCCAGAAGTCGTTCGACTAATATCTAGGCAATTTATTTTTTTGAGTCATTTTCAAAAATTGAGAAGATAAATCCGCCGTTTGTCGGATTTCTATAAATTTTGATTGAAAATATTATCTACCTACTTTCTTGGTCTTAGCTAACTCTTATAGATCAAGAGGCCTTACACCCGCCTTAATATCCTGATTACATTGTCAGTATTTAAAAGTTCTGTTATTTCTAAGTTAACATGGTTAAGAAGTCTACTTCTGTGCCCGTGGAAATGTTTTCCTTGTCAGCAATGTAAACCGCTAAAGTACTCTTTCAAATAAGCAGTCCGAAGCTTGAAACAGGAAACACACAAATATATAGGAGCGTAGTTCTAGCATAAGGTAACTTCAAGTATCATCTAAAGACGATGAGATTTCTGGAGAATGAAGCTTGCAGGCCATAACTTGAAGACGTGAAAATCGCTTCATATATTCCGCAACAAGAGTAAGACTATTGGGCTCAAAATGGTTAATCTACCAGAGAATCAACCCTCAAACAGATGCTGGCTCTAATACGGGCAGGTACAGCCATAATCCATGACACCACTCTGAAGGATATAGACAAATGATACAAATATGCCTGATGTCTGTCAGAGATCTTTTTGTTACCTATACTTAGATGGCGCTACAGTCCGGGGTACAACTGTCCCTCCAGGTTGGAATCAAAGACTCTTCGGGTCAGAGACATGACTCTGTATAGTTCGTCTCTAATGGGAAACATTTCCATACATTATTCCCGATAGGAATTTGAAATGCTGAATGAGTGCGTTTACTTGGTTGAATCGCTTTAACCAGCGATTGTTTTGTGACGGGGTTCAGTTGAGTAAATTTAATTTTTTTAACATTAGTTTTTTTTTAGGAACGAAGTTTAAGTCTTAAGAAAAATGTGAGCCATTTCTCTTTGGCTCGGAGCATTGAGCCAAAGTTGAAATACTTGAGCCAAATTACCCAATTGGGTACTTCAGCACAACTCTGGACATGATTTGGTCATAATGAGATAGTACCACGTCTGTCATGGCATGGGTACTATCAGTGTTCCCAGGTTGAGGGGAAAATCGCCATTTTTGCCGACTTTTTAAGACGAAAGGGGAAAAAAGGGGACAGGGATAAAAACGGGGAAACAAATCCAAAAAGGGGAAAAATCTTAAAATCCTATCAAAAACAGTTGTTAAAGGAATTTTTTAGAATGAATAAATGTTAACAACCTACAATATCAACCACGCTCAAGAAACGTGCCCATGCAACATCTAACTTTTTTTGTTTGGTTTCTGAACGCATTCATTCTTTTGACATTTCATTAAATTATTACCATGGCCTGGCCATACACTCCTTACCATGAACGTCGTGACAGAGACAGGTAGATTTTGAGTGAGTATAGAAAGGAGATAGATTTCATACAGAAAATGGACCAAAAATCCACTTTCAGAAATAATTTTCGCATGGACATGACATGACGCATGAAGGTTCTTTTTCGAAACCATAGCGCTTTCGATACAAATCTTCCTTTGGTATTTGCGTTGGTAGAGTGAGGACGTAAAAAGCCGGCGTCCGCTTTGGCTTTACCATAAGATTTTTGTATTTTCGACTTCATTATTCCTGTCAAACTTTAGTTCATTGCAATGAGGCATTGTTTTTGAGTATAGCCAAGTCGTTCATGTGAATGAAAGTCATGCCCGTGTAATGGGCCACACTCCACACATCCCTTCCTATGAAAGTCGTTTTGTACGAGACGGGTCCGTTTTAAGTGAGTAGAAAAGAGAGAAGCTAATCTAAAAAAAAAAAAAAAAATCTACCCTTCTCACCCGACACGCGTGGCCCATCACATAGTGTGCCCTTGCGCTATGTCTAGATTCAAAATATTACGCGCATTTCTAGAAAACGGCGGCACAACTTAATGGATAAGTGAAAATAATTTTCATTTTATTTAGGATTTTGAAATGAAGGAAGAACCAACAAAAAAAATAAAAATATCTCATGCAATTGGAAGCATTGCCCGAGTTCAAAAGCTGGCTACGCAAAGATATTTTTCTTCGGGGACAAAAAAGGGATTTTTTTGTTTTTCAGAGGGGAAAAAAAGTCATTTTGGTGTTAAGAAAAGGGGATTTTTTTTCTTCAGACCTGGGAACCCTGGGTACTATGGAATGGAATGGATCTCTCATTTTTGGCCGAAGCTGGTGGTCTATTCTCTCTGGTTTGTGGTAGAGTAAGTGTGGCAAATGTGGCCCACGTGGATAATATGGACTAGCACATTATATCCCAAACCAAAACCCACAGCGAAATAAAAAATTGTTCATTGCGAACATGTTCAAACCGGTTTAGTCTCAGTCATTCGTTCGTAGCGAGTGTTGCGCGACGGATGTGTAAGATATACGGGGCATTTTGTTTGTTTGCTTTTGTTGCAATGTTTTGGTAAGTTTTCCTAAGTGTTTTATACCTATTAAATGTTGTTTTATAAATTGGTAGGTAACTTTTTTCTAAATTTAAATAATAGTGTTTAAAATTTTCTTATTTTGTGTAATATGTATTGTATTTAAAAAAGTTTGTGAAGTGCGTGTGGAAATTAAAATGAATGAAAAAATCACAGTGTATTTAATATGGCCCAGTAGGCCATATTTGACACGTCGTTTTCCCGATTGAATTTTTATTTTTTAAATTTTTTATTTTGAGGCTAAAATGTCTAAACACAGTCCAAAACCATGGAAAACATGGTGGAAGGAGGACATGATGGAAGCCATATCGGCAATCAACAACAAAATACATAATGGGATCTTTGAAGGCGTCCAAAGCATATAATGTTCCGAGAACCACACGGAGGCGATTGATGGCAAAAAAGAAATACCATTGGAAGAAGAACTGGTAAGTGCCAAATTAGGAAGAGAGACTATATTTCCAGCAGAATTAGAACGGTCCCTAGTGCGGATTACTGTTAAGAAATTAAAAAAAATATATTTGGCCTAACAAGAAACGACGTAAGGTCAAGCTTTCCAGCTTGCCATTAAAATGGAATTCCAAATCCATTTTCTATTGTTGAGGAAGTTGCAGACAGGGACTGGATTCGTTTGTTCCTTCGACGACATCCATCTTTGTCGGTCCATCAGCCGACTTAGCGGGCTCTTCCTGATTTTCGAAAGAAAACGTCGCCATTGTTTTCGACAACTTGGAATTGTTTATGAACAAGTACCATTTCGCTCCAAATAATATATATAACATGGATAAAACAGGCATTTCTGTTCTCCCATCGACAATGCCTAAAGTACTTGCGTTGAAAGGTCGAAAATAAGTTGGAGCGTTAACTTCAGCTGAATGAGGTTCTTTGATAACTTCAAGAATGTGCATGAGTGCAGGAGGTTCATTTGCTCCTCCTATGTTCATATTTCCTAGGAAAGAGACAACACCAAGAACCCAGTTAATGAAAGGTGCGCCACCAGTCTCCATATATGCAAATCATCCATCCGGATGGGTGCAAACTAACTTATTTACGAAGTTGTTCAAACACTTTTTAATCAGTCAAACCATCCTCATCATCACCGGTGCTGCTTATAATGGATGGGCATGCAAGCCACGCGAGGAACATAGAGCTTGTAAACCTTGCAAGAACAAATCATGTGCGCACATATTCGGTCGAGCCTTCCTTAAGACTCAAACTGGAGAGATCGCAGTTAAAGGTTTTTTGTCTACAGGAATATGCCCAAGGTATTTCTATCAAATCTTTCAAGATCACGATTTTTCAGCAGCAGAAGAAGTTTATACAACAGTATCTCAGCCTATAATGTCAAATATCTTGCGCCTACCAATCCATATGATATTGAGTGGGAAATAAAGCCCTGCCGACATCATCTCTTAATCGAAAAGGACATTAAAAAGTGGTTTTAAAGTACCGAAAGAACGGTTTACAATACTTTTTATTTGCAACGCTACCGGAAATTATAAAAAGTCCATCGTTATAGGAAAATCTAAGAATCCGCGGTGCTTTAAGATCCAAGATCCTACCACTAAACTACTACTCCCATAAAAAAGCATGGACAACGCAGGTACTCTGGAGCAAACTTTTAATTTCATTAGATGAAGAGATGTTACGTCAAAATCGAAATATTATTCTATATTCGTGGACAATGCGACATCTCACAAAAAAAAGACGAATTTAAGAAATATAAATTTACAGTTTCTACCACCGAACACAACTTCCATTATATAACAGCTTGACCAAGAAAACATCCACTGCTTCAAGTCATATTACAGACAAAATATCATACGAAAGCAAATTTCTGCAATAGAAAGATGAGATACCTTAGCCGAGTTTGTTAAATCAATTATTAATATTTTTAATACACATTCTTAAACATGCTTGGTGGTTGGTAAAACCAAGTTCAATATCAAATTGTTTTAAAAAGGTAAGAACTGAGGGTGTTGCTGACAGCGGAACGCAGCCATGCACCTCGCGCTGAATTGGAATAGTGAACGCATCTGGCTGAATGCTGCCATCTAAGAAAATAATGGCAGAGACTGGTGTACAGGAGCATTTTTACAACGCATATCGAAATACTTAATTTTTAGGTATTATAATGAATAATAATTCATATTTTTATTAAATGTACTAACATTTTACTTTCAATAAAGTTTTCTCTTTCAAGAATACTAAAAAAGTATCAACAATTCTAAAAATTAATGCGGATAATTGCCAGACAGTCGCCATTATGGAAAAATCAGATTGTATTTCGTGCGAGAGAAGAAATAGCGAAGATGACATGGTACAGTGCGACCAATGCCAGAAGTGGTCCCACTACGGATGTGCTGGAGTTGATTGCACAGTCGCAGATAGGAGTTGGGAGTGCAATGTCTGCACCGAACTAAATGCGACTTTAAAGAACAACGCACAGCTCGTAGAATCTGGGTCGGTATTGGCAGGCGCACGAGGTCTAGCGCAACGAAAGAGCAACGATCCACAGTCTGATAGATCTAGCTTGAGCAGCGGCAGGAGATCAGTAGCATCAACAACAAGGAGTAATAGGGCTCTTAAGATCGAGATGCTGCGTTTAGAGGAGCAGAAGAAACTCGACGAAAGGTTTTTAAAAGAACGTCAAATGAAGGAACAGGAGTTTCTTCAAAAGAAATTTGATATCATGGCTGAACAAGAAGAAAATAACGAGCTTGACGATGGGCAAAGTGTGGCAAGTAGTCGCACAAATAGATGGGTTCAAACTTCGAAGATGGAAACTGTTGCGAATGTAAAACCAGCGATAGTTGAGCAGCAGACGGAGGTGACTTCAGCAAATAACAACGCAGTTGTGCTTGAATCTCGTCATATAGCCGCGAGACAAGTACTAGCACGTGATCTTCCTGTGTTTTCAGGCAGGCCAGAGGAATGGCCACTCTTCATTAGCAGCTACGAAAACACAACGAAGTTATGTGCCTTTACACAGGAAGAAAATCTGTGGCGGCTACAAAAGGCATTACGAGGTAATGCAATGGAGGCTGTGGGATCCCGTCTGCTGTTGCCGGAGACAGTCCCAGAAGCTATTAGTACGTTGCGGATGCTTTATGGACGTCCACAGTTTATGGTACAAACGCTACTGAAACGAATTAGAGCTGAACCACCACCGAAGGCTGACCGGTTAGATACCATAATTAAGTATGCCCTTTCAGTTCGTGGTTTGCATGGTACACTCGTAGCTTCAGGGTTGAATAGTCACCTGGGTGACCCCATTCTGATCCAAGAATTGGTAGACAAGCTACCTACTACAATGAAACTTAACTGGGCGATGGAATGTGGGTCCAAAGATAAAAATTTGACTGCGTTAAGCGAATGGTTATTTAAAATAGCAGAAGCAGCGAGCTCTGTTACGACATATGCGGTAGGAGATGGGAATTGGAAGCGACAGGCTCACGTACAGGTACACTCTCAGTCAGATGACCGGCCACAAGCTAGGAGGTCACAGTCAAATAAGCAAAGGAAGGGTTGTTATCTCTGCGAACTGAATCATAAGCTGATCGAATGCGATCGGTTCAGACAACTCGCTCTTGATGATCGGTTTGACTTAATCCAAGGTCGAGGTATATGTGAAGTTTGCTTGGGACATCCAAAACGTTTCAGATGTAAGAGTGCACAATCCTGTGGAGTTAATGGATGTAATAGTAAACAACACCATTCACTGTTACATCGTTACATTCAACAACCAAGTGCACCAGTGCCTTTCGAACAAAACAACTACTGTCATCATGCACGGCAAGAAACTAAGAGTAAACATACGCTCTTCACGATAGTTCCAGTTGTGTTATACGGGAATGGGAGATCTTTAGAAACATATGCTTTCCTGGACAACGGATCATCGCTGACATTGGTAGAAGAAGGCGTTGCAGACAGTCTTGGTCTAGATGGGGCTGTAAAACCACTTTGTCTGAAGTGGACTTCAGACACCATGCGGTTGGAAGATAATTCAAAGGTCGTTTCAATGGAGATTTCTGGATGTGATGGAAGCTCTCAGCCGCTGAAGTACCGGCTGCAAAACGTTCGGACAGTCCAAAAGTTAGCGTTGCCAGTGCAGTCTGTGGACCAGGAGGAATTGCAAAACACCTATCCCCATCTGGATGGTGTTCCAATCCAGTCATACAAGGACGCGCAGTGTGGAATTCTCATCGGCTTAAACAATCAGAGACTGTTGTTGGGGCAAAATGTCAAGGAAGGAGGTTGGAACTATCCAGTGGCGATTAAGACCAGACTTGGATGGTGCGTTAGCGGAGGCAATGTAAGCGATACCTGTGTGAAGGGAGTGTACCATCTCTATGAGGCTTGTGACTGCAATAAAGATCTACATGAAATGGTTCGAGATCACTTTGCTCTGGAGAATTATGGTATTGGAGTCGGACGTATTGAGTCAGCTGATGACAAACGAGCTAAGGCTATCTTGGAGCAGACTGTAAAACGAGAAGGCAATGCCTTTAGTACTGGTTTGTTGTGGCGCTTTGACAATTTCGTGCTTCCGGATAGCTACCCTATGGCTATGAAACGTTTGAGGTGCTTGGAGAAAAGGACGGAAAGAGACGGTGCACTGCTACAAATGGTCAACGAGCAGATCAACGACTTACTAGCTAAAGGCTATGCCAGACAGCTTACCCAGCAGGAATTAGATGGTCATCACGCAAAGTCATGGTATTTGCCAACGTTTATAGTGAGAAACCACAACAAGCCAAACAAGGTGCGGTTGGTGTGGGATGCAGCGGCTTCCACAGAGGGTATCTCGTTGAACAGCGTATTACTGAAAGGCCCAGATGAGCTAAAAGCTCTCACAGATGTTCTGTCTACATTTCGGGAGAAGCGTGTTGCGATAACTGGCGATATCCAAGAGATGTTTCACCAGGTTGGTGTACGTAGCGAGGATCAACATGCGCAGAGGTTTTTGTGGCGCTTTGGTGAATCAGATCGTATGCCTGACGTCTACATAATGCAAGTTCTGACGTTTGGGGCAACGTGCTCACCCAGCATTGCGCAACACGTAAAAAATAAAAATGCTAGGGAGTTTGCCAATACTTATCCTCGAGCAGCTGAAGCAATAATTAACAGGCATTATGTGGACGATCTTCTGGATAGCGTCGACACCATAGAAGAAGCCATTCAGCTGGCACGTGATGTGAAGTATGTACACTCTAGAGCCGGATTCAACATACGAAACTGGATGTCGAACTCGAAAGAGGTTTTGCAAGCTCTTGGCCAGTCTGGAGGTACGAAAATGACGATTGAGGAGCAACCAAAGGAAACGAAAAGCACCACAAAAATATTGGGACTCTGGTGGGATACAGAAGAAGACATCTTTACTTTTTCGCTGCAATTCACGAAGGATAATGAAGAGATTCTGTCAGGACGACGGACACCAACCAAACGCGAGCTTTTAAGGGTTTTAATGTCCATCTTTGACCCGTTGGGATTTCTGTCTTTCTACCTTGTAAGGTTAAAGGTATTGCTGCAGGAAGTATGGAGGTCAGAGAGCGAATGGGATGAGATTATTCCGTCAAGCTTACAAAGCAAATGGCAACGTTGGTGTTATCTATTGCCAGGAGTGGAGAATATTCAGATCCAGCGATGTTACTTACCGCAAGGATTTAGCAAGGATGCGTCGGTTCAGCTGCACATTTTTGTGGACGCCAGCGAGGATGCAATGGCTGCAGTGGCGTATTTGCGGTTCAAGGATGGGGATTCTGTAAGTTGTGTGATCGTCAGTGCTAAGAGCAAGGTTTCTCCACTGAAACCACTATCAATACCTAGGATGGAATTACAAGCGGCTTTGATGGGAGCGCGATTGGCTAAAGTTATCACTAAAAGTCTCAATTTAAACATCGAGAAAAGATATTTCTGGACGGATTCCAAGAACGTATTGTGCTGGTACCAGGCGGACCCAAAAAGATTTAAACAATTTGTAATGTTCAGGGTTGCGGAGATCTTAGAGATTACCTCCAGGAAGGAATGGCGATGGGTTCCATCTAAGATGAATGTAGCAGACGAAGCCACGAAGTGGACGAAAACACCAACTTTCCACAAGGATGACCGATGGTTTAAAGGACCTGACTTTCTCTATGACGTCGAAGAGAACTGGCCGGACGCATCTGAAGACATCGAAATTCAGACCGAAGAGCTAAGACCACAGTTTCTGCTGTTGACAGATGTCGTCGAAGTCGACCCATTTAAGGAGTTTTTTCTCGGATTTTCGTCATGGAGGCGCTTGCATCGATCTGTGGCCTGGATTCTTCGATCTGTCAACATCTTCAAAGGACGAAGGAGCGAATTGGTCACCGGGGGAGAACCCTTATCGACAGAGGAGCTTCAACGAGCGGAGAGAGTCATTATTCGTTTAGCACAGAAGGACAGATATGGTGATGAATTGTCTATGTTGAAAGGCGGGAAACCTCTACCCAAATCGAGTCAGCTGTTTCAATGTTCGCCGTATTTGGATGACGAAGGTATTTTGAGGTTGAAGGGACGAATCGATAGCGCTTGGTGCGTCGAAGAGGACACGAAGCGCCCGATCATCATGCCGAAAGACCATCACGTAAGTTTTTTAATAATAAACGATTATCACATTCGTTTCCATCATCGTTGTCAAGAGACTGTTGTTAATGAAGTGAGGCAGAAGTTCTGGGTGCCACGCTTGCGAACGCTGGTCAAATCGGTACGTCGCAAATGCCAGTACTGTCGGATATCTCGAGCGGAACCAGCAGCTCCCGAGATGGCTCCATTGCCAGAGTCCAGATTGGCAGCCTATGTGAGACCCTTCACGTATACCGGCGTCGACTATTTTGGTCCAATTCTAATATCATCTGGAAGGAAAACGGAGAAGCGCTGGGGAGTTCTATTCACGTGCTTGACAATACGGGCAATACATATAGAAGTAGCGCACAGTCTTACATCCGACTCGTGTATTATGTGTGTTCGCAACTTCATGTCGAGGCGGGGAACCCCCAGGGAGATTTACTCCGACAATGGTACCAACCTCAAAGGCGCAGAAAAAGAACTAAGGGAGGCTTATCATCATATGAACAAAAACGTGATCCAAAGAACATTTACCAGTGCTGAAACAAAATGGTATTTTAATCCGCCTGCTGCCCCACATATGGGAGGTTGCTGGGAGAGGCTGATCGGGACAGTGAAAAATGTTCTTAAGGAAGTTACCCGGAACCAACGATTGCAAGAAGAGTCGCTACTATCCTTTCTTATTGAGGTCGAAGGAATTGTAAATTCGCGCCCTCTAACACACGTATCGGTGGAGGTAGATGATGAGGAAGCAATAACCCCTAACCACTTCCTACTGGGCTCATCGTGTGGCAGTAAACCACCAGGAAAGTTCGACAGCAAGGACCTTCTTCTTCGCAAGAACTGGAGAATCACTCAGCAACTATCTGACATGTTTTGGAGGCGTTGGATTCGAGAGTACCTACCTACGCTCACGCGAAGAACTAAGTGGTTTAAAAAGGTGAGGAACGTTGTGGTTGGTGATGTGGTGATCATCGTAGACGAGAACCTACCCAGAGCTTCCTGGCCGAAAGGTATTGTGGTGAGTACGGTGATGGCCAAAGATGGCCAAGTAAGAAGAGCTACAGTCAGAACAGCAGACGGCGTATACGATCGACCAGTGGTAAAGCTAGCAGTGCTTGACGTCAGCAAGTCGGAAGAAGGTGAGACAGCAAGAGAAGCAGCCGCCTCACCGGGGGGGAGAAATGTTGCTGACAGCGGAACGCAGCCATGCACCTCGCGCTGAATTGGAATAGTGAACGCATCTGGCTGAATGCTGCCATCTAAGAAAATAATGGCAGAGACTGGTGTACAGGAGCATTTTTACAACGCATATCGAAATACTTAATTTTTAGGTATTATAATGAATAATAATTCATATTTTTATTAAATGTACTAACATTTTACTTTCAATAAAGTTTTCTCTTTCAAGAATACTAAAAAAGTATCAACAGAGGGCTTATTCCCAAATGCGCGGCGGATCGCTTTTCATGGCGGATTGGTATTTTTGTATTTCCAAAAAGCGATTCGATCCATTCAAAAGCGATAGCTATTTAGGTGACGGATTGCTGGCGGATTTATTGTGGATAAAAAATAAACTAAGTTCTTGTGACGAATGGATCGAATCGCTTTTGGAAATACAAAAATACCAATCCGCCATGAAAAGCGATCCGCCGCGCATTTGGGAATAAGCCCACTGTAATCAGCGTATTCTATTTTTTTTTTTTATATAATTTACTCCCTTGGACTAAATTCATTTCTGACAATGCAGTTGTGAAGAAGGTAAAGAAGATGTCAGATGCAGTAATACAATGGACAACCTCCTCAGCGGTGAAACTATTGATCACGAATTTCAAAATGACGTCCAATGTGATGACAACTTGGTGTGCCGTGCTCAGACCACAGAAGAAGACATAATTGAAGAGATCTTGCCAGGAACTACGGAAGAATGTATGGAGACAGATGAAGAAGACGATGTTATTGTTGAAAATACTCCTTCTCTCCAAGAAGCATTAACTTCTTTGCGTATCCGCCGCAAGTACTTATTATGCGACAGTAAATTTACAGCTGAATTGGAAAGTATGGGGGGGAAAGTATGATGTATGATGAGCAAATTTTGTACAAAGAATGTGCAAGCAAAAATAACCGATTTTTTTGCTAATCGTAGATACATAATAAAACACGTGTATGTACTACATTCCGTATCTAATATATTTAATTTGTTGTTCCTTTTAATACATACCTAGGGGAGACTGGGGCACATTTGAACTCTTTTTGCTTTGAGGTCTCATAAAATCCTATTTGTTTAAATTATTGGACTGTAAAGTATTCTCACTTTAAGAAATACAAATAAACTTTGATTTGGACAAATAACTACGTAAATTTAGTAAGGGCGTATAATTTATTTTTAATTAAAAACGAAGTAAGTCCTTATGTTCAAAGGTGCCCCCAATGTGGGGCAGTTTTGAACTAGGCTAGGGCACTTTTGAACGGAAGTATTTGTAATTGCTTTTAGCAGCTAATAAGTTACTACAAGGTTTGTATTTCTTTAACAAAATAAATCAACTTAAAAAAAAAACAAAAACGACTTAACAAAAGCAAACTGAAATTTTGAAATTACTAAAATATTTTACAAATGACTTAAAAAACTTTATAAAAACAAAAATGAGTTTTTTTATTAACCGAAAAGAAATTTTGAAAAATTAAAGACAAAAATCATCATCGCAGCTGTCCTCGATGTTCCCGGAGCGTTAATTGGTGGTGGTAGCTTAGCTTTTAGTTCAATGCCACTTACAGAGCACTTGTTCAAATGTGCCCCGACTGTTTTGTTCAAACCTGCCCCAATAGTTCAAGCGACAGAAAATTGTGCGTAAATATTTATATTTTTCATATTTATCAAAAAACGTACATTTATACGGTTTCAAACGAAGTTATGCCTTAAAAATATATTTTACACAATAAGAAAAGCTCACCATAAAATTTGTAAACTCTTACAAATAGAAAAATTTAAATATGCAATTTAAGCATAAAAACTCCTCATGCGGCTACTTCCAGGCGACGACTGAAAAGATATCCGAAAGTCGTTGACCACAAAAGAGCACGGTATTACCAAGTTTAAAATTTGGTTTATACTTAGAAATATTTTTTAAATGTTGTTTTACCTATTAGCAATGTTCAAATGTGCCTCACGTTCAAATGTGCCCCAGTCTCCCCTACCTACATAGACTGAATATAATATGTACTTTTTTGTTAACTTTTCCCTCCGGCAAACGTTGTTTTGCCTGCTCGTACATTTTCATTATCCGTCAATTGTTCTGCGGCCGTTTTATTTAACCGATGTGTCCGGACTGATTTGGTAGGTACTCCATGTCCTTCGTGGGTTCTTCAGACATGTGCCCAGGCCCACGAATTGTATTGTCTAGACATATTTTTTTCCCATGACTGTCGAAGAATAGCGTTTGAAATGTATTTTGTCCAATCCCGACAGGTTTTATACGGGACACGGGAGGTACCACGCCCATTTTGTCCAATTTTGATCAAATTTGCACAGAAACACCTTTGGGCTTCATCAAAACCGGTCCAGCTGTTTAGGAGGAGTTCAATTACAATCACAGGGACGCTCCCGGGCCAATACCTAAGATTATCTGTAAATGTGAGCTTAATCGCTTCGTCGGTATTTGAGATATTTTGAATGTTTTTTTTGAATCGGCGGTGCTACGCCCCTTTGTCCAATTTTGACCAAATAAAGCCTATATGGTGCCCATTGTTAAGACCTACCTTTTCCAAAAAAACCATACCAATCGGGTTATAATTCTTCGGTACGTGTTTGTTACCGAACTCCTCCCAAACGGCTAGACCGATTTTAATGAAATTTTGTGTGTGTGTTTGAACGGGTCTAAGGATGGTTTATATTTGACACTGGACCCGGTAGGTGGCGCTGCAATCGGATTCCACAAAATGTCAAATAATAAACACTAAACATAAAAAAAAAATTTAAAATGCAAGAATAAGCTCATGAAAACAATAAAAAATCATGAATAAAATGTCAAATAAAAAATGTACGAGCAGGCAAAACAACGTTTGCCGGGCCCGCTAGTTTTATTATATGAATAGATTTTATTTATGAGCTCCTTTCTTTTTAATTTTTTTTTTTTTGTTTATTATTTTAAATTTTATTCATGATTTTTTTTTTTGTTGAATGTTTATCTATTATTTGAAATTGTATTCATAAAATTTTTGCTTTTTTAATTTGTTTTATTGTTGAGTGGTTAGATTATGCGGGATTCTCGTAAGCGCGTTCCTCGGATAAATGCGTTGAAAATTGTACATTTTCACCGACGCGACGCAACAATCCGGAGACTACTGTATGTGAATTTTGCTGTTGTTCAAGTTTAAGTTCGTCGAAAAAACAATGCGTTTAACACCAGGTGGGTCATATTAGCCGCAATTTTTAAAAAAATTAATAATGAAGTTCCTTCAAGTTTTTGTTTTTATTTTTATTTTTTTTTTTTTTAATTAATGCACTTAAATTTATGGTTTTATTTAAAAAAATTGTTAAGGATATTTGCCGGCCGCACTTACTCTAAGTCCTGGCACTCTGTTTAATAGTATTGATCAACTTGGGCATGTAAATAACCCAAAGGCGTAGCCAGGCGCCAGTGAAATTGAGAACGATTGGGTGGATTTCCATTTTTAAATTGAGGCAATTTTCCTTTTTGCTTTGGGATAATTTTTCATTGAGGCCAAATTTCATGTAAATAGGTAGCCGTTCAAAATTAAAGTCTTGACAAAATAATGTGATGATTTCTATAGTCAAGTGTATTTAGTTTTTTGTAAATGACATTTTTTATTTTTTACAAATTCGCCCAAGTTTTATATTTTTTTTTAAGTAAAAAATTGAATATACGTACCTATCCAATTTTAAAGTTTTAAATTCAGTTTGTCAGAAAATTTGAAAGCGACAATCATTGGCCGATTTATTAATTTATTTTTATTTATTTGATTTGATTTGTCAACAAAGTAGGTACATAGCCTTTCTAAGACATTTGGATATACAAATTAAAACAAAACAAAAAGTATAAATTTAAATAAAATACATAACAGTAAAAAGAGAATTTAGACGGTAGAAGTTTTTGTTATGGAAAAATAGCATTTGGTCCTATATCTTAAAATAATTTAGCTGCCGCTTTGCATATAAAAAAAAATAAATAAATAGGTGGCGCAAGCGGCGGTAGACACCCTAGGCCTAGCTTCTCGCAACCATTCGTTTGTGTGAGTTTCTATTTTAGGGACGAATGGAAGGGACCTACAATTTAATGCCGATTCCGAACGGCAATTGAGAAGCTTTTTCAGGACAGTCATACTCTCGGACGTTTGTCCGACTTTCGCGAGAGGTGGCGCAGTAGAAAAAACCTTAAGATGTAATTTGTGTTTTTCCGGGGATCGAACCTTGGATCCCTCGCACAGTAGTCCAGCATACTAACCACTGCGCTACTGCGCCCACCCTGCTTTGCATATATAGGCCCAAATGCTTTACTGCATGAACTTTCCAATAATCTTCAAAACACCAATGGTTTAGTGTAGGTGGTCATGCCTAACCTAGCACATCAGTTGCGACGGCTCTGGTGGAAATCTGAAATGGAAATAAAGTCGATTCGAACTTATTTCCTACGACTTTATTTCACGGCACCGTCTATTAGCATCGATTATGTTGGTTCTCGGCACTTGATGTTGGATGTATAAATCTTTTCGGTTGTGGGATACGCGAAGGTTAAAGTCATTGTTAACAGCTTTGAAAATTGTAACATCTAAAATACTGGAGGTTGGCCTTACATCGCAACATGATCAATTTTTTGATCTGGTGAAAAACATTTTTTATTACATGCATTAAAATAAGGGCTGGCTCTGCTCTCTATAGCAGTCACCATCATAAATGTCAAAGTTTTTCATATGCTTTTTGTCCGGGCCATCCTAACGTACTGGATGGCAGTTTTGTCTGCCATGTCTGCTTTGTAGCAGTCTAGGGCCTCCACCAGTTGTTCGGCTCCTCGCTGTCTATTCAGGATCTGAACATTCCACGTGCAGATCCGAATGTCATTTTTCCATTTTGATGCATTTCTTCCTTTCTCAGTGTAGTTAACCCCTGCAAACAACTGCCGATTTTGTTCCGTTTTTAGGTGGAACCATCAATACCGCTATTTTCAAATGTCTCCAAAATCCGTAACAAGGATTGCTTATCATTCTCAATTACAGATCATTTGGTTTAGATCAACACACCTCAACTACCTATACATGTACTTATGTATACCGACACACAGCTTTGAATGGCATTTATCATCTACTGCCTAGTACCTACCTACATTCTAAACAACTTCAATCTTTCACACCACATCTAAATTAATGTATTCACAGTATATTATGCATATGCATATAAATACGAATAAAAAAAAATCAAAACAATAACAAGAACAAAAAGAAAACAATATTCCGCGACATTCCACGCACCTTCCAGCTGAGATGTGTTCATCCATATCGATAGAATACCTACCAAAGATCATACATAATTGCCCCCAAGCAGATAAGGAAGGAGGCATCAGCCTGTGCACGCTTCACCATACCTCCGAGATATTCACTGTATATCCCAACCACAAAGGATGTCCATGTAGTACCTACTACGAAACATTTTTCGAATTTTTCAGTTTGCTGGCGTTCGCCCTTTTATTTAGTATATACCTACCTATATGTACTCCTATCGTACTAAGAAGACGAGAAAAATCCTCTGGCGATCACCTTTAGCTTACCTGGACAGATCTGTGCCGCGTACTGATTTCGCGAATGTTACGTGGCGAAATAAGGTATGAGCTCCTCGACACACAAATCCAAACCAGCAAACAAAATAAAAAGCCTATAATTAAACAATTATAGCAACTCCCACTTTTTGACTCTGGGACGCAGGACTGGGCGAAGCCTTACACTCATCTATACTCGGTTTGCGCTACTCCTCCTCTTTTGGATCCTAACATGCCACATATTATAAATGTGCCAAGGATTTGTGGCCATACGCAGCTATTCCTCCAATATCTACGCTGATGTTCAGAGCCACTGTTGACTGTCGGAGCTTCTAAGGACGATCAGCCGCCCAGCCCAGTCAAGGTATTGTGTTTTATCTTATCTTTCCTATATATAGGGACGTCGGTGGTAGGGGTGTTTTTGGTGATATCGTTGGGTTCTTTTCCAACCGAAAATACAAAACTTTCAGAATGCCTAATTATACAATTATACATATTCCTTAACGCAAACAGTAATTAAGGAAAACGTTAACGTGATGCCGAGTTCCATTAACAACTCGCACTGAGCATTGGATGAATTAATGAGCTTTGCTTGAACCTCCCATATAGGCATCTACGGGGGAGACATTGCTGTCGAAAAAAAAATATATATATACGCCAGCAATATCCACCTTGGTTTAGAAATTATAAGTTTCGAGTGTTGTTCTTGTATTTGTCTGGGACTGATCAATGATTAAAAATGAATTAGTGATGCTACTCAACGGTTTGTTCAGACTAAGGGCGTTTTAGTTCGGTCATCTTTAAATTATTATTATCCAAAAGATTTTACATCGCTTCAGTATAACAGAGCGCGTGCTACTGTTATGATGAGTTGTAATTTTAATTGATTTTCAATTTTTGAAGGATACTGAGTAAATAGAAGAATCATTAATCAAAAGGTTTGTTCGGTGGAAAAAAGAAAATGTCTGATTGCCGTAGTGACGCAGAACTAATGCAATGACACTGAAAAATGTTAATTTGTCTAACAACTATAGACGCATGTATCAAATCTACCTATACTGTTTGAGGTTTTGCTTTTACGCTTCTTTGCTCTTCGAGTACCTACCTACTACACTCAATCAAAAAAAAAATCCGATTGCAGTATTGATTTGACTTCATCATCATCAGTCTCTGAAAGTCTTATCCATATCTCAGATGCGAAAAAATGTTATCCCCACAAAAAACCAGTAAGACAATTATCTTCGACTATGCCGAAGCTCAAATACCCGGTACTATATTATTGTAAAAATAAAAAAATATTTTAATATTAAAAAATTATATATACCTATGTATTTGTATAGGAGGTATGGGTAGTTTTTATTCGACCAAGCTTATTTTTTGTCAAAAAATGTTAAATATTATTAAAACAATACGTGCAAAGTTTAAACTTACTATATATTTACTGTAGATATTTAAATTTAATTTTTAACATCAAATAGCTATAGGTATATTTTGTATGGTAGGTAGTAGTAGTTTTCATCCGATCTTGCTGATCTTCGAACTTTGCCTCAGTTTGGTGGATAAAAGCTTACGTACTAAATTTCAAGTCGATAGCTCTTAAATTACGGCCGTAATCGTGCGGACCGACAGACGGACATCGCTAGATCGACTAAGAAAGTGATGCTGATCAATAATATATATATGTAGTTTGTCATACCTACAACGCCTCCTTATGTGCGTTACAAATGGAATGTCAAATATACCTTCACCACAGTGTGGTACCGGCGGGTATAAAAATAGTTGACGCAACAGCAACAGGTCCGTATAGTCCTATAGTACAGCTTTTCCCAACGCTTTGTTTGTATTTTCCTGAGAAGCTTTCACAGGACAGCTGTTGTTCGTTGTACCTACTCTCAAATGTCAGATGTTTTCTGCCGCATTTTCGTTTCATCAGAGAATTACATTCCATCGACCTGTCGCTTTTTTGTTTCATCGTTTTTAATATATTTGTATAGTCAGAATATTTGTAGTCAGAAAGGTTTGCCCTAGGTTTAAAAAAAAAAATTAAGTTGAGTTTCTAATTATTTGAAATTGGAATTTTATCAATATTTGACTGATCCGTCTCATTCATCTACATACTACTAATTAAATATCCAATATATAATTAAAAAAAAATTTTGTTGGTGAGTTTTTTTATTTATATACATATCTACAATAAACATTAAGAGAGTCTTATTAAATAGTGAAGATTACAGTTGTTTAAATTAGAATTCTGAAATTTTCGGATTATGAAAGAAAATTTGGAATTTTACACCACATTTTGATGTAAGCGTTTTTTTTAGTATACCTACCTTCCAAAACTATTCTAGACACGGTTTATTTATACCCACCGAAATCCTCCGCTATTCCATCCATGATCTCCGACTCCGACGCACAAAAAAAAACAATCTTCATATTTGTGACGTTAGCTATTAATAAATTGTCATGTCTCATGCCACTTAATTAAGCTCTACGAAATTCTTAATTCATTAAAAAAAAATATTTTTGTAATTGATTCTACTGCAAGCCTGGAAAGACTTTTGTAGTCCCTTTATCAGGGGCGTAGCGAGGGTTCGAGCCGTGGGTGGGTGACTTTCAGTGAAATGCCGATTTATTTTAGGAACTTGCCGACTGTATCATGAATATCGGCCCCAGAAATTGTAGAGTTTCACCCCATACAAGATGTTTTTTTGTATGGGAGGTGCCACGCCCCTTTGTCCAATTTTGATCAATTTTCACAGGAACACTCCCTGCAAATTTTAGCTCAATCGGTCGGTGATCTTCGAGATATAAGATTTTGAATTTAAATTTTGAATTTTAAAAGTAGGTAATTAAAAGTTGATTGGAGTTCAGTTTGTTTAAATTTTTTCATAGTGTTTTCAAAGGCGACCGGGTTTGCAGTGCGAAGTCACGAATTGATTAAATGCAATCCACATCATTAAGCCGCGTTCCACAAACTAGCGAATAAAACATTCGTGCGTATTTAACCTCAAATTAGAAATGCCGACCGTCCTTTTTAAAATCGAAACTCGGAGACGGTACATAAGAACCTTTGAAAATGCCGACTTCTATACCTACATTTACAAGTTTGAAAACCTATGTACCTCATGAAAATCCAAAAACTCACTTCTCATTTTTTATTTAAAATTTTGTTCCGAACTAGCGTCACGGGTACAGTAGTGTTGGCACCCATAAGGAAATTTTGACTTTAAACAAGCGTAGATTTGTTATTTTAAACGCGATTTTAAAATGTTATACATTTATATATTCCTTATGGAATTCTTTTTACTTAAAATTTAAAATTTCGAGTTTAGTTGTTTCATTTTGGAATTAAATGGATTATAAAAAATGCCTATCAAAACCTACAGTAGTTGGCACCCCTGTACAGTAGTTGGCACCCAAAAATGTGATAAAATAGTATCTACCGATTTATTAAAATGTATTTAACGCTCCGTTATTTGAAATTAATGAAACAAAATATAAATCCATTTGTTTTAAATACAAGATATACAAGAAAAAGAAAAGTAAATAAAAATAATTTTATTTAAAAAATAACAAGAATGCGACGCTTTTATAAGTTTTTATTTAAGGAAGGAAGAAAGAAAGTATATATAAATCCATTAATGTTAAATATAGAGAAAAAAGTAAATAAAATTAATTCTATATAATCAATTTTTTTCTTATTAGGCATTTTCAAAAATCTGAAACAAATAACCTTCGTATACTACAGTTGTTGGCACCATCAAAAGTACAGTTGTTGGCAGTGCCAACAACTGTAGTCTCATATGCGACAGTTATTGGCACCCCCTGCCAATAATTGAAACAATGGCTTTTTCTTGATACAGTTATTGGCACCCCTCTTATTTAATATATTAGCAAATAATTTGAATATTTAAACTTAAATTAATAAAATTTAACATATTGCCATTTGAAATAGCTAAAAATGTTGTACTTATTTTAAGGATTTCAGAAAAAGTCTATACTTACCAAATTGGAAGTCCTTATGAAAATTCACAATATTTCACGCTAAAAAAAATTTTACTGATAGCCGTTTACAATTTGATTTATGTAAATCGACTGAAGAGAGCCTTTAATATAAGAACTGCTGGAAAATATTACAAATTTATTATATTATTGGAAAAAACAAAATCTTTATCGAAAAAGTAACTGGAACAGAGCAAATCGCTATTGAACCGAGGGGTGCCAACTACTGTATCAAAAAAAAGGGGTGCCAACTACTGTATCCGTTACGCTAATTTTTAAAAATTCCTCGTTTTTGCCGATTTTTTATTCAAGTTAATAAATGTAGCTTTCTTGGTTTGCTGACACTTGAAACACCCCTGCCAGATTTTGTTCAACAGGAGCAAAAATATTTTAAAAACTCATCGTATTTCCTGAGACAATTAAATTGAAGTGTCAACAATTTCCTAGATTTGGCTTTTTTTTGAAATGAGGAATAGTATTGAAATCGATCTGTTTTTCATAAGATGTATCTCTAAATTTGTTCTTATACCAAACCTAGCTTCGCTGAGGAAAATGAGACTGAGGTAGAGATTTTCGGATACCATCCTATGTTTCGGTAAAATTGGTGCGTGTTTACGCAAATTATTCAAAATTCCAAAATCGCACCGCGTGTATCGATAGCAGAAGCTTATCTACACCTAAGACGTTTTTAGATTCTCCTATGTTTTGGGAGATTCGAGTTTTATTCCTTGACATTTTTAATATGCAGTCATACGATGCCATAGATGGTCAAATTTTAAATCGTTAACTCAGAACAATATAATTAAAGTCCGATATATTCTATTACATCTTAATTCAAAAATTAATTGCGGGGTAATGGTCAAATTGTTATAATTGGAAAATACCATCCAATATAAAGATGGTCAAAAATAATTTCAAAATGTTAGAAGGTATCTTTTATCGAGAAGAATGTCAATTCATTTACTTGAAAATTATCCACATTTTGGGGATTGCACATGCCGACGCGTCAATTTCTGTTCATCCAAATCAAACGTAGGTATGTGTATGTATGAGCTAGTTTCAACAACTAGGCAACTACATGTTACCATCCACCCCTCTAGTATGTGTATTGTGTATAGTATATGTCACAGTCTTTTATAATTCTTGCAATTTCAGCTTTGTTAGTGTCCTCCTTCAATATTGTTTGGCAGGAAATTATTCCACATTTATACCTGAATGTAATTATTCTAATTTTATTAGCTTTGGACGTCAACCATCATTAATCTTATCTAAGGCTTTTTTGTATATTTAATAAATACTATTATTATTATCTATGTATCTATATGCAGTGGGTTGCCACATTAATAGGGACATTGTTTCAGTGTTCTTTTGAGCTTTTGTTTTGGTTCTAAGCGTACGTGGTGATTTTTATTTCTCAGCCTATGTACTTAACGGTTATTTTCACTGTTGGCGGATATTCAAAATGGCTCTATTTGGGGAAAAACCGGTTTTATTCTTAAAGTGCAATCAAAGGCAGAAAAAAAAAGTTTTTTTGTTGAAAATTTATTAAGGACATTTTTTGAACTTCTTTTAATTGAAACGTAAGTAATGCACTTTATTTTATTAAAAGCAAAGCTTTTCTAAAAACAGAATGGGCCGAGGAATGGATATCACTCCAAGAAAAATAACGGAAATAAGAACTTTATTAACTCATTCGAGTCATTCCCAAAGACAAGAAGCTGCTATTACCAGATTGAAATTAAATTTGGACCAAAATATTCCGATTACTCGCAAAAAACAGGTAAATGTGGATTAATGCCCCTATTATTTTGGCAACCTACTGTATATGTAAAAAAAAATCGCATACGTAAGACCGCCCATAAACTCAAGAACGGATTGTCCGAATTAAGCTATCGTTTTTTGTGTTTCTCTCCGCCTAAGGCAATTACATTTCATTTCATTTATTTATTCTTAAATAGCTACGCTGCTCGAGCGAAACTAAATCCAATTTTTCTCTCCACACATTAGCTAAAACCCTTGCTAAATTTTGACATGGAGTACGTTGTGAATATAATTGTCACAGAAAACAAATGTTCGTTGAAAATAATGTCCTTCAAAAATTCATCGACACGAAAAACGTTATATTTTCGTTTCACTTTCTTTTTTCATTGTATGCTATTCTTTGATCTCAAAATGTTCACTTTCATAGGATTTCTCATCGAGGTATTCATTGAAAAAACTCAACCTTATTTACTTTTCGGCAACGCAAAACCACAACAGAAAAAAACCAACAGATCTTTCAAAATTTACCTTGAAATAAACATTAATGGGCGCGCTAAATTGTGACAGATACATCTAGTACACTCTGAAATGAAAGTTTGATTTTTTAGCTGAAGCAGCGTACCGCTCGGCTAAATGGATTCGCTTAAATTTAGCTCAGCTAAATTTTGTGGGTCTAAAGCTTAGTACGCTGCTCGAGCTAAACTAAATTTTAGGGGCTTTCCAATTTTTCTCTCCAAACATTAACTAAAACCCTAGCTGAATTTTGACATGGAGTGCGCTGTGGATATAAGTGTCAAAGAAAACAGATGTTCGTGGAAAATAATTTCCTTCAAAAATTCATCGACACGAAAAATATTTTATTTTCGTTGTGCTATCTTTTTTCCTCGTCTTCTATTCTTTGATCTTAAATGCTTCACTTCCAAGGTATTCCCCGTCGATGTATTCATTGCAAAAACGCATCCTTATTTATTTTTCCGCAACACAAAAACACAACAGAAAAAAAAAACAACACGAACTGTCAAAATTTAGCTTGGGAAAATGCTCCGAACCATTAATGGGCGCGCTAAATTCTGATAGATACATGTCTGTACAGTCTGAAATGAAATTTTGATTTTTTAGCTGAAGCAGCGTACCGCTCGGCTAAATGGATTCGCTTAAATTTAGCTCAGCTAAATTTTGGAGAGAATTTTGTATGGGAGCTAAAATTTAGCTCGAGCAGCGTACTAAGCTTAACTAGGGGACGCCTGCCTGACGTACGGATTCCATAGTACGTTGTGGGATCCTCGTCGGGACATGCGTTTAACATGACCAAAAATGGAAAGATAGCAGACTGAGATATTAGTCCCGTATCCTCAGTCACAACGACATCATGCACCTTTCGAGCTGAAGTTAATTTTTCAAATAATCGCGGTTTGGTCTACTTACTATTTAAACTCACAGCTTATTTTGTATCGGTCGCTATTCAAATAGATATCCACCTCTCTCAGCTCTTAGGTTATTTTTATGCACTAATTCTGCGTTTGTTATGACCGGTTTCACACTTAAAAATATAATCTCCCTCAATTTCATTTAAAGGTCGATTTTTGTTGCATATTACCATCAATATGAAAATCAAATAAATTAATAAATACTGTAAAAAAAAACTTTTTTATAAGTATGTTGTCAAGTTTATTGAACATTTGAAGTTGATTTGAGTTGACTGTGATTGTGAAACGCTAAATATACATACATGCATGAGTGCACTTACGACTGCACGGTGAAACCGAGCATTTAGGCTAATTGTCTTCATTCGCGGTCACCGGTTTTTTTTTTTTTTTACAAAATTACAAATACTTAAACAAAATTAGACTGTTCTTCATGATTTTTTAAGTGTTTGTTTTCAGGGTAGATTTCAGATAAAAAATATGAAAATCACCTCAATTATGGATTTTGGATAGTTTTTTTTAAAATTTGAATGATGAAAAAAATTGAGATTTTACAAATAAACCTCCACAACTTTTTTTTAAGCTACCCTACACAGAAAACCAAACCTACCTATAACCAAAATTGTACCCACCTTCCCTATGCTATTGCCAACATTTGAAAAAAAAAAAAAATAAAAAATAAAAAATATATACTTAGTCAAGTCAGTCCACCCGTTTTCAAGTGGCGTCAGCAACAAAATGTCGAATGAATTACATATATGGCTTTTCGTGTGCACACGAATTGTATTGCATAATGTTCTTGTGTTTTAGGACAATGCATATCAATATTCTAAATTTTAGAGCTTTAAATGTTACATATGAGTGTCAATAATTTGTAGAAAAAATATTTTTTTTGTTTCTGACTTCACTGACAAAACCCTTTCTCCACTCTCTTTCCTTGCAAATATTTATTTTAAAAAGTCACCTATGTCCTTCTTCAGGTATACCAGATTCTTATCAGGCTTATCTTCCAAAATTACAGACAGTCAGACAGTGTTACTTTCGCATACAAAATATTAGTGTGGATATATTCGAATGTTTAAAAAGTCATTCAGTATTAATACGTAAGTACTTATTAAAAAAAAAAAAAAAACACAATTCTTTATCGTTTTTAAGCATTTTATGACAGACCGCAATCTGTTTATGGGATAGTGTACTTTTGTTTTTAAATTCATATCTCAACCGCACACTTTCAGTTAATAAAACTCCTTCGTCTAAAAATAGCGACATATTGTTCACTTCACTAAAATCAATCTTAAACGACACCTTACAAGCTTAAGGTAGCCCGAATTCGTTGCTATATATTCTTCGGCCGCCTTGAGGCTTTTGATATCTCTCTTTGTCAGATGACCTTAGTCGTTGTAATGGCAGGCTCCTAAGTAAAGCCTTCTTCTACGGGAGAGAGCTGGGCAGGAACAAAGAAAAAAGGAATAGTTTCTAATATTTTAGTTGTTAGGTACAATTTTGCATTTCGTCCTTTAAGAAATGTTTAGATCCTTGATCGCTTGCTGGCTATATTGTATACTTGCATCACTCTTAGCACAGCAAAAAATAAATAGTTTATAATAATTCTGTAAAGTTCCACCGCAAATTGTAGCGCCATCAAAGTTTAAAAGTTCGTCCTGGTTCATCTGAATTTAGTAAGAAAGATACGGGAGATACTTTTACCCACCATTACATTCTCTTTAAATAAAGTCCCATAAGTAAAATAGGTATATGCTTGAAATGCTATACTGATGGTTAGTATTCCAATGCCGTAGGTACCTACGGTCCACCTCCTGAAATGAAAAACACAATTTAAACAAAAAACAATAATACAAATGAATCAAAACAAAAATTATAAAGCAACAAACTTTCCAATTTCTAACCGAGCCCATAAACAGATGCCATTACAAAAAACAATACAAATCATAATGTTAATACAAAACCTTTGCATTGCAAACGAAAGTATAAATTTCGGAATAGAATTAAATCTGCTTTAGCGCCCGAGGCTAAATCGTATAGCTATATTCTGTACCACATTTCCACTACAGAAGTAGGTAAGTAGTGGTGGTAGTCTCACATAGAAAGCGACCTACCTAAAATTATTTATACAATCCTCCTTCCATTGGAAAATCCCATTTTCACAAATCAAAATTCTTTTACATTTATGCAACGTTTTGTTATTCTACAAATCCAGCAGCTGGATATTTTCTACAATTTCTTATATATATATATATAAAAAAACCAAATACAATTTAAATACATCAAATCACTGTACATTTTTTTATTCATTGGAAAACAAATTCAGTTGGGGTTGTTTGGTGGTGGGTTCGATTTTTGTTATCTAAAAAGCAAAAAGCCCGTGCGGCATTCTTTTCTTAAAGGGGAATCAATGTGGTCCTGCCAATCAAATTTGTATAAAAAAAATTGTAAAATATATTTTAAGAAGGGATGCTGCCTAGTATACCTATATGAAAATAGTATACATGACGATTTTCGTTTGTGCTAATGTCTCATTAATACTGAAAAAGATTTTAATCACTTAATTAGCAGGACCATCTTGAGTGCAAATAGGTGGTAGTGGTAGACTGTGCATTCGTATAAGTCTAAGTGATTTTTATATTTATTTTTGTATGAAATCAGACTACCCTTAGGCTGAGTGACTTTTTTTTACAACATACGTTATCCCCGTACCATCTTTGTATGTAAATAATATTTACCTTAGCTTAAGTTTTTTTTTTCTACTCAATATACATAATATACCTACCTATATCAAATCTCATCCCCCTTAAATGAAGGAAGAACAAAATAACACATTTATTGCTTTTCTGTGTTCGTCACACTCATATTCGCCATACCTACTCGAAGTTAGGGTGATAAAACTATAGGCAAGACAAATTAAATCTAACATTTTTGCAGCACACAGTACACACAAATGCACTGGTAGTCGGTAGTGGATTTGGAATTCTTATATTCACCCTTATGGCAAAATTGATCCCGCCTCCGGGCTGTTTACTTTCATAGGATTTTGTACCCTATTTTGTTGTTAGGCGAACTCAATGCGAATGTTGTGTACGAGACGAGCGTTTTGGGAAATACACGTGCGAGTATTTCTATACATTACCTTATTTGGGAAGGAGTATATAGACCAGTTACACTCAAAGAAATAAATGGTTGATTTTTTTTTCTCAATTCATGTTTTTTTTCGTAGTTGAACGACGAAAGTCTTAATTTTGACAAAAGCCACTGTGTTAGAAATCAGGATTAAAGTTCAATTTGTAACTTATCGCGAAAATTTACATATTAAATTATCTACTGTGACCGTCAAATATTTAAGACGAAGGCTAAAAATGATTATTGGTAAGTTTCCATCAAATTCGGCTATCGTTAGAACTTTAGAACCCCTGTGCTGCTGAACAACTGACGGAGAAATTGAAGGTCTACATAGCTTAAGAAATGTAAGCGAACTCCAAGCGATGATGGGATCATGACGTAATCTCGAATGACAAAAACCTCGAAAAGTTTATTTTTAATCTCGAATGCAAAAATGTCGAATGTACAAAAATCTCGAATGTAAAAAAATCTCGAAAGACTATATCCCAAACAGTAAACCCAAGCAACCCCAAAGTAAATCCCATACGTATCTCACTTTTTAACACCATTTTTAATATATTAATTCGAGATTTTTTTTCGAGATTTTTACATTCGAGATTTTTGCTTTCGAGATTTGCAGATTATAGTGCGCCAAAGAATATTTTTAACAGTATCTGAAGAGGAGCTATGAGAAGTGTCATAAGTTCCACATTAAAATCATACCTGGTGATTTTAACGCCAGAAGAAGCGAGGGAGGGCAACTTTTGAAATACTGTTGGCACACCAACGGAACTCAAGATACTGCCAGAGTCTTAAAGTGCTAGTACTTACACGTTATGTAGCACGCCACATATATATGTGGCTCTGACGTAATTTTGACGTCAGCGTGTGGAGCCAATAGCTACATGCCGTGTACAATCTCCCTTTGTGCTCTTTCTCGTGACGTCAGATCCACATATATATGTGGCGTGCTACATACTGTGTACTAGCACCTTTACCGAACGACTTAAAGGTGCCTGTCCATTTGAGATTAAAAATGCTGCGAGCAGCTCTCGAGAGCAAACTCGCAAGTGGACATAGTCTTGAGAGTAGTTCGCGGAGAGTTAATATTTTACTCTCGAGATTCGAGCCTTTTGAGAGTCACTCGCAAGTGGACACATGTTCTGATCACTATCGGAGATTAACTCTCAAAAGTCCAACACGGTTCGTATTTTGCGAGTAGCTGTCGAGAGTTGACATGGCAAAACAGAGGATATCGGAGGAAATAAATCACTCACTTACTGTACTAGTATGTCTTTCCTTAATTTGGTATCCTTTTTAAAAATATTTATAAAAAATATAATATAATATTTGGACAGATTGAATTATGTATTCTATTTCACTTGCTGTCAAACGGTAAAATCCCTTGAACTCCTGAAATCCTGATGAGCGTCTTCGATTTGAAGATGTCTTGTAATAGAAGACTCTTCACTGATGTCGACTTCTTTTTTAAGAACAGTGCCAATAATAATTGAAGCAGCTGTTACCTTTCGCTGTAATACCAACATGATTAAGCCGATGTTTTCAAACACGAAAGCCGTTTCCACCGAACTTTACGTGATTTATTTTTTTTTTTTTTACATTTCTGTTAATTCCTGAAACTTTTCTTTCCAAAGTTCCAAAAGGAAGAACATCTCTTCGAGGCATGTGAACATTTAAAAAAATTGAGTTTATTTTCATGGAAATTTATTTTTGACAGTTTGTTTGTTTTTGTCTTGCTGAATAAAGAGCCGCAGTTAAAAAGGCATGTTCCATACATACATATTCCCTATGACAATACCATAATAAAAAATAAAACACGTCGTGTAAATCAATTATAGGTAATCATGAAAATTATAATAAATAGGTCATTAATGAGATAATTTACATAAATCAAGTGGATTTAGCTAAATTACGTTGGTGAGAACATGGTTTAAGAATAAATGATAGCTCGCAGAAGAAATATCAAGTGGACACGGTTATGATAGTACTTTCAGGTTTAAAACTCTCAAAGTTCTACCAAAGAGCTCTCGATATTAAAATCTCGAAAATATTACTCTCAAATGGACAGCCACCCGAGAGTAACTCTCGAGAGTTTACTAGCGAAAGTACTCTCAAATGGACAGGCACCTTAATCTCTGTAGAAGTCCCCTGATCCCAGAATCAAGTCCAGAAGAAAAATGACAGCGTTGCCAGGAGGCTATCAGAAGTGCCGCCTTTCATACGTTAGGTTTCACATGGCGACACATACAAGGACCAGCTCGTAGATAAAAGATGCTTAACGATAGCTGTGTGTGTATAGAAGACCACACGATTCACGAAGAAAAACAAAGAGGAAATACAAGAAGCAAGCGGTTGAGTTGATAAAGCGTTATCACTCCAGGAATGATTTTCCAAAGTCTTACTAAAATTAGATACATGTAAGGTCATTAAACCAAAAACGAAAACCTGTAGAAAGAACAAGGGAACATTGCAGTAGAGACTCAGTTATAGTGCCAAGAATTCGGAGGGTCCACTTCTTAAAAAAAAATAAAGTTGGCGCAACACGTCTGTATAAGTAAAGTACCCTTGGCCTAGCTTCTCATAACCATTCGTTTTTTGTGAGTTTTTGTTTTTACGACGTATGGAAGGGACCTAAAATTTTATGCCGAGTCCGAATGACCGAATTAAGAAGCTTTTTTCAAGTCAGTTATACGCTCGAATGTAGTCTAGCCATACTTAAACCTAAATCCAATAAAGCTGCGGGAGATAACAGCCTCTGACATTTCAAAGTTATAAGAGGGCATAAGCGTCCTTAAACCCTTTGCAATTTCTGCCTTGGTGAACCCCTGAGATTCATTTAATCGGTCTGGCGCAGACATTGCCAATGCCAACATTAAAACCAAAGAGTTCAACGATTTTTCAGTGAATTTATATGATTCACAGTGGCGTAACTATAGGTACGATCTGAGGCCCGTGGCAAATTCTTTGGATGGGGCCCTCCCAGTAAAATTCGTCACGTTGTAATTTAATTTAAATAAACCACTTAAGTAGTTACCCAACACTATTAATAATATTGTGTGCATTTTAGTTAAATATCTAACAAATATTATTTTCAAGAGCATCCTATACATATTTATAATGAAGTACCTAACAGTTTAATTTTAATAAGATATTTATTAATAAAACTAGCTGTACCCGCCCGGCTTTGCCCGTGTACAGAAATTGTATTGCTTAGATCTTAGATAATAATGTTCTTTCGTAAGATTGTCTGTAAACTTGAGCTCAATCCGTTCGGCGGTTTTTGAGATATAAGATTTGAATGTTGTTTTTTTTGTATAGGTGGTGCCACGCCCCTTTGTCCAATTTTGACCAAATAAAGCCTATATGGTGCCCATTGTTAAGGTTTATCTTTTCAAAAAAAAAACATACCAATCGGGTTAGTGTGGGCGCAGTAGCGCAGTGGTTAGTGTGTTGGACTACTGTGCGAGGGATCCCAGGTTCGGTCCCCGGAAAAACACAAATTACATCTTAAAGTGTTTTCTACTACGCCACCTCTCGCGAACGTCTGACATCCGAGAGTATGACTGTCCTGAAAAAGCCTGTCATTTCAGCCGTTCGGTCCACTTCTGATTTCGATACAAAAAACATCAGTATAACCAATTCTGCTGTCATTTAAAATGTTGAAGTTTCAGTGGGAACGTTGAATTTAGGTGCGGTGTAAACGTACTATTGTTATATTGCCTGTTGAGTTTATATTAAAACCATTTAGAATAGACTGACTCAAAGAGGTCCGAGAACAATTTACAGGACTTTGTATTCTAAAAAAAACATGGCATTTGGAATTCCCACCGATTTCCTTTTAGAATTTATAAATGACCAGAATGACTTACTGTTGCATATGTATTCTGCCGTTTTATCCCATTGCATGCATTTTTAAAATTACGCTATACCTTTTTTATCCCAACTGTGCTCCACACAACAAAATTTCGAATAAAAAGTGGAGATTGATCGCCAGCAAGGATTTCTCACCTTCAGTATCGTAACATGGTTAGTTGTTCTACTGAATATTGTTCTCCCGCATAAACTTATAATTTCAGCCTTAGCTCGAGGCAAAAAACCACCCCTACACCTACTCGTATTATGTGCTTAATATTTAGTTAAGCGAAACTAACTACATTTGATTGACTGGTTGCTACTGTTTTGGGCTTTTTTCGCTAAAGTAAATTATCCCTTTGCCGTAGGCTAAATATAGCGTATGAATTGGGCTATGCCCAAAAACGGTAACTGTTTTTTTCAAGCAAAATTTTGAAAACATTTACTCGGTAGGTATTGCTCTCTCACGATAGCAATAAGTTGCAAAAACTTGGTCAGTTTTTGGACTTCCAATTTGCTTATGGTTTCATCACTAACAATTTCTTAATTTAAAACAAATTCACACACAAATCGAAACTAATGTGTTCCCACAACGGCGAAAAATGATCACAGAAAAACTAATTCGAATCGAATTCCGCCAGCACCACCACTGCCGCCGCCGCCGACATGGTTTGGGATCACGCAATGCCAATGAAGGAAAAACGCACACGATTCCCTCTATACCTATCTCGTAAGCCAATTATCCTTTTCATCATGGGAAACTTGACCTTTTCACCAAAGTCGGTAGGTATATGGTGTATCTTGAAGTTCCTTTGTGCGATGGCGTATCGTAAACAAATTGTATATGCAAATTATGAGCCAAAGATAATCCATTTATCTGGACCACTGAACGTCGGTCTTCTTGCAGATTGTGCGCTAATGATGGGTAGTCATTTAGTTTCGCATTACTGAAATCGCATTTTATCGGATATTGTATAATAGAGAAGCGAAAGCGATATTATTACATCTTTGGGGACGAGGCTTATGTTGGTAAGTATTGTCTATCACAACTATTAAGGACTATTCACATGACAGCGAAATGCGAACAAGCGAATATTTTTGTTGAATCTTACAACTCCTTGAACACTTTTTGTGGTCACTAGTAATTCACGAGCTTAAGCTTAAGCGGCGTTGTCGTCAGTTTCTGGTTGTTGCAATTGGTTTATTTTGAGGTTAAGTTTGAACGATGATTTTTTTTATCTGCGGATTTGTGGTTAGCGACTGTATTTTGTGAATTGTGACAAATAGTGTCAAGAATGCCAGCTTTCCATTGATTCTGGTTTCATATGACGTAGTGTTTCTTTTTAACAATGTACTAGTGCAAATTGCTATTGTAGTGCCAAAAAGGAAAGGGATGTTATCAGTAAAAATACGAAACTTAGCCAAAGCAAGTTTCATAGAGGTTTTAGATTTCTGTCTGAATGAAACAAATTTTCTGTTGTTAAGGGTGATATTTAGATTTATAAGCAAATTCATGGATAGATCTCCGATTTTGTTCTATAGATTACAGCACAAACCAGAGAGAAATAGACCGCCAGCTTCGACCAAAAATGAGAGTTTCATAGAGCCAGTTTTGAAATAATTAGCTCCGCCTCTTTTTCTATCTGTGAATACGTGTGAATAAGAAAAAAAAATAAATTCTAAATGGCTGGAGGTGAAATAATTGAACTGTCATCAAGCTGTCATAATGCAGTGGTGATTTTTTTTTTCTTGTTGACAGTTCAACTGAAAAAAAGTAGTTGGTGCAATTTCGAATTTTTATTTTATAAAAACAAACGTTATAGTAATATTTTTAATAATGAACCACTCGCATAACAAAGCAAATCTGATGGATAAACATCTTAAGTATCATAAAAACCGATAAGTAATTTGGATGCACCCATCGCCCCCGGTTTTTACGCGTGTGCAACTGTTTGAAGGCATCGAATGCAAAAGTGTACTACTACGGAAAATCTCCGTCTCTGGGACTGAAAGCAATCGGCCGCTCGCCAACGATGAAGATAATCGAACTTATTTTATTATCTCAAAGGTGTAGAATATTGTCCAAGTAGCTGTCGGTCATTATGGCATTCATGCGCTTTAAGTTAATGACGATGGAATTGTGTACTTTGCCGGTAAGAGTTTGTTTCTCCTTACAGTTTGTGGTTATATATTTCGCTGGGTCTCAAACGTATGCTGAAGCAAAATTGTTGATTTATTTATTTCAGGAACTGCATGGGACGGCGACTCCTCAAAGAATCGCCGGAAACCAAAAGCTGTTAAGCCGAAGCGTCTCACCCGCATAGACGGCCATGTTGTGATCCAAGCTGTATGCAAGAATGGGACATTGGCATTTGTCACCAAAACCGGTCGCCTCATAATGTTTGGCAAAGATGCAGCTCATTGCGATGCGCACGGCTATGTGACGGACTTCTCCGATCAGCACATAACTAAAGTCGCACTGGGCAAGGCCCATTACGTCGTATTATGAATTATGCTTTTATATAATGTACATGTAAAACGCTCATCTTTAGAACAATAAAGATATGCAAATGTTAAAATCAAATGTCGCAGATAATTGCTGGTGATTGATCGTTTCAGATTTTGTTGTAAGAACAAATCAACGACCCAGGCCAAGAATCATGAAGAGTTACATTCTCATTCCATAAGCCAAATCATTATTCGTCTATTTCGCGATTGGAAAGCCATTGATTGGGTTCAACGATTCGAATAGGATAATTTCAACCGAATAATTAATATAATTAACCTGATACTAATACCAGTATATGACCCTAAATAGAGGGTCATCAAATCCTTTCAATATGCATGAACATTAGTGGCAACGGGCGAACGGATGTGGTAAAATCGCATCCGTGCGAATGCCCAGCATCAGCATTCCACCAGATGTATGCTCAGACTCAGGCGCGTAAAGTAAGCGATCGCAATTTCATTTCAAACACAAACACAAGTAATTTCAATATCCGTATATTTACACAAAATTACTAGTTACCTGTTGTCCGCCAGTTCCATTAATTTCGCTTCTTGAGTGGCATTTACATATATCAATCAACCGTACCAGTGAATACGTTTGTAAAATAACGCCAGATCAAACCTAATGGCCATCTGCTCAGTTAAAACGCGAAATAAAAGAAACAACTAATCAATTAAAGGTGCAGTGCAATACATGTACTTAGGCGTAGGTATTAATAAATGTTGAACACATGAAATAAAATAATATTCATAATACAAATTGCATTGTACTATTGTACATAGTTGGATAATATAAAAAAAAACAGAGAAAAGAGAATACAAGATTTCTTTTAGGTTCAGTACCGCCGGCAAACTTCAAATTCTTATCACAAATCAATCGCTAGCCTCTATGGAGATTTTTTTCGGTCGCTTTATATTTCGATTTTCGAGTTCTAGTTGATTTTAACATGATTGTACACTTCCATGTCCATGACTTCCTCAATTATCTCCCAATGCTTCTCCTTTGTAAGACTAGTCACGAATACCTGCAAGGCAATCATTAATAAAATTCTGATGACTCTGGGTCAAGTTTCAAACTTACATTATACCAAGCTGAATTCTCGTCCGACTCGCCGGTCTTGTACCCCGTATGTCAGTAAAGCCAAAGAGAGACAAACTCCTTTTCCAACCTCAGCTGCTAACCCATATAGTACATGCTTATATGTATATTGAATGGCAGCTAGTGTAGTGACATCTTGGTATTATGCTCCCTTAACGCAATTTTCCAATGATGGAACATTCCAACGATACTATTCGATGATGTCGTCGACACAGAGTCCATTTGCTTCTCGTAATGAGCGATGGCAAGTCTAGCTAAGCTGTACAACTGTTTGGAAGAGACCCAGTTCAACCATTGAAAACTCCTCAGGACGCACGGAAACGCAATGCAGATAATGTGCGAGTACCTACTCCACAATGTTGCTGTTGGACAAAATACAAATGCCATCAGATGGAAACAGATAAATCACAAACTTTAAACTTACCCTTCGAAAGGCAGTGCCTGTGCCAACATTTCCCAGCAGCATAGCTTATGAAAATCGACGCTAAAACTCAGCAAAATTGAATATATTGCAAGTTAGATTTTTTTGGATCGTCTGTGACAGGGAATTATTTAGCACGCGGCTGGCACAAATGCGCACCTCACTGTTCCCATCCCTGGTCCAACATTCGAGGATCGAAATGATCAAATTTAGTGTCGCTGGTGACGGATCATTTTCAATTTATTTCTCGATTTATTTACATTTCGCGTCGCGCACTCCGAAAAGAAATATGTATTTTTATATGAAATTTAAAAATGAATTAAAATTTTATACCGCTGACAGCCTTGTCATTTTGACAGTATAGTACATGGTGAATTTCGATATGAGAATGGGTGTGTTCCAAGAATTCGATTTCAATTTAGGATAACTTCTTTATTGCACCGAATTCATTTTTTTCCTGATCCGTGTCAATTTGATATTTTTTAACAAACTTTACACAACTTTCACTAATACCAATGTTTAAAACATACGTCTGGGGTTTGTGAAATAATTTAATGTACAATATCACAGTTGCAGGACGTGGTTATTAAATTTAATTAATTGTAGTTTTATAAATAATTTTTAATCAAATTTTCGCGAGATGTGTTCAAATTAATGTGAGAAAAGCAAATATTTTGGATAGGAAAAGTAAAAAAATCATTTTTGAAGGGTAACTCAATACAAACTAAAGTATATTAAATTCGGTTTTGTATGTTTGATTGAGCAGCAGATACCTGAAATTTCAGATCAAACGTTTTTTTCATATTCTTTTGTTTTTCATGGTACAATAGATATAAATCAGGTCGATGTGCCGCTTTTGTAGCCTAGGCGATTCAGAAGTTGAAAAAATATAAAAAAAAAATTCGGTTGTTTTTCACAATGAAACCATATATTAATCCTAAAATTCAATATAACACAAATATAAATAACATTTTTGCGTATTCCTGCTATTTAAATTCTCGTAAACGTTCACTTACTATGCACATTTACTCCGGACTTTTCAATGCTGCTCTTCAAATCATATTTGGAGCAAATTAATATGATTGAAAATTAACGAATTATGTAGATAATACGAAAACGTACAGGATATTTAAACATTTTAATTGTATTTCAAAATATTTAAGAATAGGTGTGTTTTTTTGGCTATCCTAAACATATAGCTTTACAAAAAATCGATTGTCGGGGCTTAGCTCTTTCTTTATAAAAGCTTGGCAGCACTATCACAGAAATTCATAAAATTTCACTCACAAAAAAAAAAACACATCAGTAAAAGAAAAAGTTCTGAAAAATCACAAAGATAAACAAATCTACAAACACTATTATATACTCGAATCAAATAATTTATAAACATGCAAAATGCAGGGAAAAATAAAAATTCGGTAATTTATAGGCATATTTTTGACAAAATGCTTTAATTAATTTTTTTTTAATGAATTTTATGATGTCAGATGTCATTTATGACAGCATCGATATCATTTTTCGATAAAATTTGAAGCAATGATAGTTTGGTTGTGCACACCTCTTATCTTATTATTATTCGGGCAAACGAAATCTATTCAGAATTGAATTTGTATGAAATTATTTGTCTAAGCCTATATAGAATAGCCAAAAACACACACCAAGTACAATATTTAGGAATACATATGTGTAAGTTAATAAATTCTTATTTACACCTAATGCAGATTCCTTGTGATATAAGCCAATATGGCAATGCGCACCTTACGATTTGGTCTTATGTGAGTCCAAAACGTATTTCGTTTTTAGAACGTAAGTTTGCTTAAATTCCGATGACCAATTTATTTGTTGTTCAAAATAAATTCATCACATTTTCTTTTATATGAAATAAAACAATAAACATATTAAGCCTGACAAAACAAAATTTTCTCTCTGCTTTTTTTTAATTTTTTATTTCAAAAATCAGTAGGTACACTTTAATAAAATAAACAATCGAAAATAAATACATTTTCGTTAAAATATTTATAGAGAAAGGTCTAAATGTATATCAGAAAAACTAATAACATTTTAGTTTTGCAGCATAAACTAATATTTGTTTGTAATAATCTAAGGAATTCACATTATTACAGTAACTACCCATTTATATTTATAATGCTTTTTAATGAAATATAAGTTGGTAATAAATTCACCACACCGACCACACAATTTGCTTAACACGTCCCAATAACGGCCAATTATTTGAATTATTTCAAAGTTACCACCGAATAACGGTAAATGTTACTATGTGCCAGTGTATGCGTGACCAAATTCACCCTCCGTTTACTTTTACATTGCACCCATACTTAACCACGCAGTAACTTTTTGAAACTGGCTCTATGAAACTCTCATTTTTGGCCGAAGCTGGCGGTCTAGTTCTTACTGGTTTGTGGATTACAGTCTTGCTCTTGACAAATGTTTTAAAATTATGGAGAGACCTAATAGAGTATAAGACAACGTTTTTTCTCAAGTCGTTTTAGCAAGGCTGTACGCTGTAACTTTGTGAGCTTAGTTAGTGGTGACTACTGAACACGAAAATGCATTTCTGGCAGCACTGCACTGAAAGAAATTTATTTTAACAATCTTAGGATTTTGGTATATGATAAAACAGGAGTTTTGGTTTAGCTTTGAGTAGAGTGATAATAGGTGGGTTTTTTTTTGCAATCCTATATGGGCTTAAATAAAACACAAAAAAAAACGACTTACTGTGACTTGGCAGCACTATTCTAGTTGACATTTGACTTTTCAGTTGTTCTATTTTTGTTTACACCAAAAAAATTTGCAGACAGTCAATTAGTTTTTAAATTGATAAAAGGCTAGAACAAGTTAGCTATATGCACAAGTGAGAAGAAATACATTTAGTTTCAGATGCTTTGTTTATTTTTGGCAAGCTCTGCAGCAACAGCAAGTTCCAGCCGTAAGAGCAATTTGCAGGATGTAATGGATGTGCTTACACTTTTAGTGGATGATTCAGGATGATTCAAGTTCCAGCGGCGAATCAGTTGCAGTGCACAACTCCTTTCGTGCACTGTAGCATTTCAGCAGTCCCAGTCTGGTCCCAGTGTCTCTTCCTAGATCCAAATTTTGAGTTGCAATCTTTCTTGTCCATATTTTAATTGTTGATGTTTCTTTTCTCTCTTTTTTTAGGGGAGACTGGGGCACCGTGGTTTACATGCTGAGCAGGTTTGAACTAGGCTGGGTCACTTTTGAACGGCAGTATTTGTAATTGCGTTTGGCAGCTAATAAGCTACTACAAGCTTTGTAATTTTTTAATAAAATAAATTAACTTAATTTTTTCAATAAAAAAAAAACACTTAATAGAAGCAAACTGAAATTCACAAATTACAAAATATTTTAGAAATGACTGATGATAATAAATGGAGGGCGAATTGGTCACGCATACACTGGCACCTAATAACATTTACAGTTATTTCTGTGGTACAACACGTATTCACAGATAGAAAAAGAGGCGGCGCTACTCATTTCAAAACTGGCTCTATGGAATTCTCTTTTTTGCCCGAAGCTGGTGGTCTATTCTCTCTGGTTTGTGCATGAGAGCGAACTAACGAATAGATAAAATGCGAACAACCCACTTCTGATGCATTTATGAACAGAAAATTGCACATTTTATTATTCCAAGAGGAGGATAATTAACTACCCCATCAAAATGTATTAAGAAAACGGGTTTAAAAACAGTTTAAACAACGAAATTTCGAATTCCAAACTTTTTGCCGCGAACAAAAACAGCCATCAGTTTCTACCCGCAATGTCTAGTTTAAGGTTAAGCTCGAACGAATGTTTTATTCGCTTGTTTTTGGAACGCGAATTAAGCGATGTGGATTGCGAATAAACTTTGACAATTCGCAAATTTCGTTATTTAAACTGTTTATAAACTTGTTTTCTTAATACATTTTGATGGGATAATTAATTATCCTCCTCTTGGGATAATAAAATGTGTAATTTTCTGTTTATAAATTCATAAAAAGTGGTTTGTTCGCATTTCAACAATTCGTTCCTTCGCTCCCATGTGAATGATCCTTTACAAATTATAGAAAATTAATATATGCAATTTAAACATAAAAACCGCCTGATGCGGCTGCTTCCAGGCGAAAGGATATCCGAAAGTCGTTGACGACTAAAGAAGACGGTATTACCAAGTTTAAATTTTGGTTAATATATATGTACTTTTAAATATTTTTTTAAATGTTGCCTTATTAGCAATGTTCAAAAACCCACGTTCAAAGGTGCCCCAGTCTCCCCTATTTATTTTGGTTGTCAAATTAACGTCATTTATGACACAATCGATAGCATTTTCGATAGGACTTTCGATAACATTTAAAGCAATCGGAGATTGGTAGCACAGTTTTTATCTGGGCTAGGGCATAAGCCCCGATGATTATCCGGGCTAACGATTTGTATGGAAAACTTGGTAAACCCATATAGGATTGCAAAAAAAAAAACGCGCCTAATATCTCTAACATAATATCAAAAATTTGACTTTGCTATTATGACTTAAATTTTGCCTTTTTTGCACTTTAAAGCCGGCAAACTGATATGGCAATTGCATTTTCTGTCTAGATCTGTCGTAAATTAACACATACCAAAATCTTAAGTTTGCTAAAATGAGGTACCTACCTACAATTTTTGCCCTTTTGAGGTTATGGCATTAATATATAAACCAATGCAGCGCTGCCAGAAAGATATTTCCGTGTTCAGTAGTCACCCCGAACTAAGATAAGTAGGTACACAAAGTTGCAGCCTTGCTAAAATGACTTGAGAAAAAACGTTCCTAGCTCTTAGTCCATAAATTCATTGTAAACTACCTATATGTGGATGACATATTTGCTGTCATACACAACAAAAAAACAGATGTTATGCTGAGGTAGTGAGGTGCCTTAATGGATTCAATTTCAAAATCCATTTTAGAGTAGAAACGGAAAGAAATAGGGCGATACCGTTTTTGAATGTCAAAATTCATCGTGAACAAAACCGCTTCTCGCTCAACTTGCATTATAAAAGACACCATCTGGAAGACTTGTCAATTTTCGGTCTAAATAGACTTCACTGAAGTTATTATACTTGGTGACTTCAATTGGCTACGATATTCTAACCGAACGGACGAGGCAGGGAAACAAGCTGAAGACTTTGCCATTTGCTGCAATCTCGCTCAGCTCGCTGATGAGCCCACCCGAATTGCAGACAATCCAACAAATTAAGGAAACACTCTCGATCTGTTTCTCACAACAGAGCCAGATAATTATGAAATAAAAGTGTCTCCTCCCTTATAGGGCCCATACACGACACAGACATGTCGCTGCAGACCAATATATTTTGTTGTTGTGCACATGTCTGCGCAGACCGTCTGTGTCGTGTATATCCATGTCGACTGTTTGCAGCGACGGTCTGCGTGAATTCAAAAATTTTTGAATTTTTCTTGGTCTGCAACGGCATGTCTGTGTCGTGTATGGTGAATTTTGCACAGACGAGCGAGAAAACTCAGGGTGTAAACATAATTGAAAGCCTCTCGCTTGGAGAAATCGGTTTCCTCATTAAAGTTTCTTGTTTAGTTATTAATGGACTTATTTTTAGTAGCACATTCATTAAATTTCTTTCATCAATTCGGCAAATATTAAGAAAGTCGACAGGAAGTATCTGCCATTTTTCCGATCCGATGACCACGACGAATCGATACAAACTAATGTCTGTGCAGATTGTCTGCACCGTGTATGGCGAAGGCATGTTTGCACAGACTTAAGGTCTGCAGCTACGTGTCTGTGTCGTGTATGGGCCCTATTAGGGAATTCGGATCATGCTCTAATATCTGCTATCCGGGATCATGACGTAATCTCGAATGACAAAAATCTCGAAGGCTAAAAATCTCGAAAATCTTACAAAAGTTAAAGGGCTCACCGCCCTTTATCTCAAAAACGGTTGAGCGCATGATAAAAATGGTAATAATAAAATTTGTTGCAAATTTACAATTTTGTAGTACATGTTAACATCATTGGAGTAACAGGAACTGAGATAATCGCTGACTGATTTTGTTGACCTTTGACCTTGAATAACTTACGACGCAGACACGAGATTTTATGAGACTTTTGAGAGAACATTTAGAACATCAAAATAACGGTATATGCAAAAATTCAGCTTTCTATCTCTCATTTCGAGGTTAAACGCTAAAATGACTGGACTAACAATGCAGTGTCTCACAACAATGAGGAAAAGCTTATCAAAAATCGAGACTAGAAATTTGTTCCCTCATTAGGTCAAATGGCTTCGTATGAACTTTCTCGGTTCCGATGCACAAAATCGGGACTGTAAATGTCTTTGTAGGTTTAATCCGGTACAAGTGAATTGAATAACTTCTTTTCCCAAACAGAAAGGAATTCCATGGAGGGGAAATAAGTATAGGTAATCAAAACCAGGATGATATTCTATATTTCTGTATTATCAAAATTCTGTAAGTCTCTCCAAAATTTTGTATGATTAAAATTCTGTTTTTCAAAATCTGGAAATGCAAATTTTTTTCAATTAATACAAAATTCTGTATTCAATTCATTGCAACTTCTGTAATTAGGAAAGTAAGTTTCCAAAAATAGTGTTTTTTTTTTATTTTAACTGAATCAATAAGAAATTTATTTATCTTATCAAAAATAGCAGAAACATAAATGAAGCCTAGATTTGCTATCATACATTTATATTACCTATGTTTGTAAAGCGATATGTTTTTTGCAATTTCCGATATTTGGCTTTTTGAAAATACGGCAAAATAATAATAAGCTGCACAAGCAAACAGGTTTTTTCATCAATTGGCCATTTAATTGTTGTTTCCTCTTTGCTATATTCACTCTGTGAACTCATCTTGGTATTTGCTAAGCAGACCTTGGATACAATGATACATTTTCTGCGGAAACTTTTTTTTCTATTTTTTTTTAAATTTTAAAGTTTTCAATTTTTCTTGAATTTTCTAAGCAAATTTTAATTTTTTTTTAATTTTTTTTTTTTGTTTAAATAGACTTATTCTAAGATTATTTTTTATTCTAAGACTCGATTTTTTATTTTTTTTTAATTTTAAAGTTTTCAATTTTCACAGAAAAGTGCATGCATTTTTATTGATTGAAAATATTATACCTACTCCAGAGTAAATATATCTAATTAAACTTTAGCACCAGGCGCCTGCCAGACAGTTGTTGACATACCCTTAGCGGAGCGACGAAGTCGCGTGAGCGGCTAAACCCCGCGAAAAAAGGGTTAAAATCCTGTTAGCGAGCGAAGCGAACCACCCACCCCATACTTTAAATACACTAGACTTTCTTAAAGGCGCCTATCTGACAGTTTTTGGTATAGACTTATTGAGCTATGTAACTGGAATGAGTCACATAAACATGATTTGATTAAAAAAAAAATTATTAAAATTTAGACAAAAAAAAATTTTTCATTTCCTCAGGAAGAAAATATTATATTTATGTTTTTAGGCCATTTTAAGCCAGAAAAAAAAAATGTTGCTCAGTGTTCATAATGGAAACCCGCGCCGATTAAATTTCTTCCCAGAAAAAAGGACACACTTTTGTATAGAAAATGTTCTGTAATTTTTTCAAAGGCGTAATTTCCGGGTGCTCACGTTAACGTGTGTTTAACGCAACCATTCGTTTGTGTGAGTTTCTATTTTTGGGACGAATGGAAGGGACATGCCGAGTCCGAACGGCTGAATTGAGAAGCATTTTCATGACAGTTATACTCTCGGATGTTTGTCAGACGTTCGCGAGAGGTGGCGCAGTAGAAAAAAACCTTAAGATGTAATTTGGGTTTTTCCGGGGATCGAACCTTGGATAGTGGGATCCCCCGCACAGTAGTCCAGCACACTAACCACTGCGCTACTGCGCACACACACACATTATGTAAATACGTATGCATAAAAACTAGTAACTTATACTTCTGTACTATTTGCTTGCCTTTTTTGGTTGGTTGGTTAATAGTTGGTTAATAGCAACTTGAAAATTTGCTAGTATATACTTTTCTGCTTCTGCAGCTATTATAAATAGTCTCACTTTGAAGCAATCATGATTTTTTACGACTTAATTCGTAAAAAGTTTACAAGAAGCGAAGGGTTATGGAGTCTAATTTTAAAATGCTTTACCGTTTTGAGAAGGAAAACGTAGAGTGGTTAAGTGAATACTTTATTGGTAAGTATTTACCGTATGATTTTACTCGAATTTTTCGTAAATTCATATATTTTAAGGCATTGAAACTGAAAAAGAGGGGCGGGGCAGTATTACCTATATAAGAAAAGATGAGAATCTTTTTAAGATACGTTGGGGATCCTGAGTTTCAAGTTGGCGTTGGTGAAGATATATCCATATATCAGAGTACTGTTTCTGTTTCTAGAACAGTAAATTCTGTTGCAAACCTTATAACAGATAAAACCTATCATTGGATAAAGTTTCCTTCCAATTATGAGGAACACTTGAAAGCAAAATATGATTGGCTTTAGCAAATACAGATTCCCATCTTGTATAGGAGCCTTGGACTGCACTCATGTAAAAATAATGAAGCCTCACTTCTATTCAGAAGAATATATTAATCGTAAACGATGTGCCTCCATCAATATTCAAGCAACATGTGATGCAATAGAATGATTTACATGTGTGGATTGCCAATGGCCAGGCTTAGTTCACTCAGTTTTCTTGAACCTGTAATGCTAAATTCCACTAACAGCGTTTTACTGGGAGATGAAGGGTATGGAATTGCACCTTGGTTAATGACGCCTTTTAAGAATCCAACAAGTAATCAAGAAAAGACATTAATTGAAAGTTGTTTTGGCCAAGTGAATAGGAGATTTCCAATTTTACAAAACTGCATACGTGTCAATTTAGAAAATATTCCAAATATAATTCTGTAAATGACGATGAGAGCTAAAGGTATAGTTTGCAAAACAATTCTTCGATGAACTGGTAGTATTTACTTGAATGAATTCAGTATTTACTAGAAGTATTTGCTGGAAAGTCAAAACTCATGTTTATGCATACCAAATCTAGTAAATACTTAAAATTTAAGCTTCTACTAGTAGTACTAGTACTTACTTAGACCTTTTACTACTAGTAAATACTTAATTTGTATGCATACGGCCCAAAGTTCTCTTGTAATAAAGATCACACCAAAAACATAAATGTTATTTATATTAATTATAAGCACATATTTGTAACTAAATTTATGAAAAACAAAAAACCAACTTCACGTAAGACAGTGGACCGTGGACAGTGCACCGCAATCTCATCGCGATCAGTTGAACTTGAACTCATCTTTAAAATAAACAATTAATAATAATAATGGAAAGGGTTTAATGCACTGCGGGCTTCTGGCCTATTGTGCTTATACCTTGGAAAGGTTCATGTCCTTTTCTAGAGCCCCATCGCATTACAGTTCCATTAGGAACCGTGTTTGAGGGTTTTTGCTCTGTCTTTAGCCTTGGAAAGAATATCAACTTTAGAGCACTTCACCCAATCCAGTTTCTTTTATGAATCTGAGAATGAGTAGCGGATCCGTTGTTTATATATCCTTATCTGTTATCTGGTACTTGCACAGAAAAATAAAATATTATTAACTGTTTTTTAATTTTTTTTTTTACCAGCAACGAAAACGAACCTTAAGGTCGGCGCAGTGTTGCCAGTTTGACTGTTTTCCAGTCAAATTTAACTGGATTTTTTCGGTTTTGACTGGAAAAAAAAATCAAATCCAGCCGACTGTTTTTTTTGACTGGAATTTTTTCGCATTTGTCTGTAAATCAAGCTGACTGTTTTTATTTTTTGACTATATAATTCCTAAAAAAATTGAAATGTAAACGAGCATTCGCGCAGTGCAATGAAGTAACACACCCATTTTCCGCTAAAAGTCAAATTGAATCTAGTATTTCTTGCAATTTGCGCAGCGTCTCTTGAGAATTTTGAATGCCTTTGCATTTAATTCGGTTTGTTGTATGTTGTTTATGTTTTGAGTTATGGCAGCTGTTCACTCCAGATTTTAGAAACAAAAAATAAACAGAACTCTATTTTAACCACTAGGAATACATAATTTGTGAGATAAAAAAACATGTTGTACAAATTTTGAAATTTGGAAAGAAAACTAAGTATCAAATTTTATCCATGTATTATGGCTTTATTAATAGCAAATAATTCCCATTAATTATGGAACACAACGTCGTTCAAGTGGCTGCCTCAGCTTGCTTCGAAGTAGCGCATTCTGTCACTACAATTTTCCAAGACGTTGTTGGTGGTTTCAGGCTGTATCTCACGGATTGCTTGGATGATATTGTGGCTTTAACTGCTTGAATCGTTTCCCGATTGTTGGCATAACATCGGTCCTTCAGTAGAAAAAAGTCGGTTAACAAGGCTCTGTAACGCCCACCGTTGACCGAAAAGTTGTTCCCAGCCTCATTTTCGAAGAAAAATGGTCCAATGATGCCACCACTCCACAATCCGCACCAAAGTGTCTGTGCGCACCGTACGAAGATTGGGACCATTAGTGTTGTCCACTAGCACACCAGTTTCACGAACTTTTTGGACAAACTTGCGTACAGCAGGCGCGGTGGGTGCTTCGGTCAAAACTTCTTTTCAAAAAAACGCACTGTTTGGGATACATAGCACTCACTTTGGAAATATTTTTTCAATATTTCCCAACGTTGTTCAAGTGTAAAGCGACTCACTTCGTTCCGCGGAGGTATGCTACTGACTACTGTCAAAATTTCGAGTGGGAAACAGCTGTCAGTGTTAAAATAACCTATGATTTAAAAAGAAACCACATGGCCCACCCTGTGGAAACAGAAGAAATAGAGAACTGGAATGACACAGATTCAGAAGACTGTATATTAATGGTATAGAATAATAACCAGTTAATGTATTTTATAATTAATAATTGTTATATTTGTTAAATTGACCTACGTATACAAAAAACTATTGCTGTGAAATAAAGTACGACTTATTTTTGTTTTTTTTTTTTGTATTAAATAAAAACTATTTTTGTTTTATTTTGATATCAAAAAATAGCTGTTTTCATTTTCGACTGTTTTTTTGACTGGAATTATTTGTTTTTAACGTTTGACTGTTTTTTTTGACTGGATTCGGAGGGAAAAAATCCAGTCAAACAGTCAAATTTGACTGGATTTTAACATTTTGACCTGGCAACACTGGGTCGGCGTTTTCGTAAGAATTTGAATCGTGCGATCAGGTACGAAAACGGACGAACGATCCCGACTTTCAAAGTAGGTACCTACTATGGGAGCCCGCACCGTACATTGGATGCGAGTTAGTCGTACGTATACGTACGTTCCGACGTCCGAAAACAATCCGAACTTGTTGGAATTCTTAAACACTTTCGTGCTTTGAAATGAAACATTAAAAATATATTAATTTGGTTTCCGGACGCAAAAGGGGGTACGGAACACGGGGTACGGACAGTATGGGGTCCTGGTCATTATATAGAAAGTCTTCCATAATATGATGAAATGCACTGAATTCATTTCTTTTTAAATTTATTTTGCGCACCTATTCGGCTCTACGATAGTGACGACGCCGCCGCGCCGGCCACTGCAGTTTCCGAGTTAGAAGAAAATTATCTTCAAGATACAGATTATTCATCAGTCACCGGGAAAGAGAAAATCGTATTCGGTGTTCGCACTCAATTCGTACGACCAGTATACGTTTACGTACGATACAAATTCGTATCCAATGTGCGGCCGGCCTAATGCATTTTGTATACCATAGCACTACCACATTTCTTGTTTGGGTTTAGTGAGTAGGTCTAGTAGAGAATTGGAAAATAAGCATGACGCACAGTGGTAAATGAAAATTAGTGAAGCGACTTTGATCGAAGTTCCAGATTTACTAAATTCAAAATTTATTTTTACCGATTGATTATAAAAAAAACTTCTCAAAAAATTATGCCTTTTTTCTCAAAATTATTCCTCAAAGCCTCAAGCATCGAAATTATGCCTAAAAGGCATAATTATGCCTCAGTTGGCATCACTGTTCGTCAGCCACGAAAAGTAATGAGATCTAAATGTACGCCAAGTTCTTAGTTTAAGAAGGTTAAATGTTAAGCAATTGGTAGGTCACTGGTCAAGTTTTCAAACTCGTATATATTGTACGATATAATAAAGTTATAAACGAAAAACTTGCCAAGTAAACCTACCAATTGCTTAACATTTAACCTTCTTAAACTAAGAACTTGGCGTACATTTAGATCTCATTACTTTTCGTGGCTGACGAATTACACACTTTTTGTTCTATATAACAGAACTTGGCTCTTCTTTTACATTTATGTTTTTGGTGTGATTTCACTACTTTTTGCGAAGTTTTTCCTTATTTGATTTCACAAACAACGTTGAACGTCTTTATTTTTTAATATGGCAACAGACACTGGCTACCACTACCGTCACTTTGGTTTTCTTTCTAATAAACTATTCATTAAAATTTCAATCAGCAGGTAGATTAATATCTATTCATATGGGCAGATTCCACGCCCCTTAAATGGAAAATTTTTAATTTTTGATATTTCTCCTTTCGTACAATGCAAGTCCTGTCGCTCTACCAAATTTCAACATTCTACGGCAATGGGAACTGACCCAAATAAATAATGACCGATTTTCAAAAGTGGGCGGATACCACGCCTCCTAAATGGAGAATAATACATTTTTAATTTTTTTCTTTCTGCACACTGCAAGTCTCACTGCTCTACCAAATTTCAACATTCTACGGCAATGGGAAGTGGCCCAAATAAATAATAACCAATTTTTAAAAGTGGGCGTATACCACGCCTCCTGAATGGAAAATCTCAAGTTTTGGACTTTTCCCAGTGTATGCACCATAGGATCTAGCATTCTGCCAAATTTCACGATTCTAGGATGGCGGGAACTGCTTCATAATTTTGATGATCATCATCTAAGTGAGTGAGTGAGTGATTGAGTCAGTCAGTTACGGTTTTTGCGATTTTTGAAGTCCTGTATGTTGAGAACCACTAATGCTATAGAAATGAAATTTGGTGAGGTGAACCTTTTCAATGAGCACAGTAAATGTTTCAAGTTTGAAGTTTTTGGCTTAATTGGTTCCAAAGTTAGAGGGGGTCGACAACCGCCTGAGTTTGTTCCTGTAAAAAGGGTAAGTGCCTTTACTAGAGAACTTGGCTGGGGCACTACCGTGCCCTTTGATTAGCTGAAGAATACAGCAATCGTTGGTAAAACGCCGGGAAATTAATGGAGTAATAGTGTTTCATTGCATTACCAATTTGACCAAAAAAGCCAAAGAGGAAGAACTATCCTTAAACTGTATAAAGTTGTCATTACGATATACATTATACATGTCATGTAAAAAATTGTAGATATTTTAAATAGAAAGAAATATTTTTTTAGCTTTCGTTCAGGCACAAGATTTTTGTTTGTTTCATTATCACAGTGTATGTTGACACTTTAAAAACATTTTATCCTGCAGGTTCATCGGCTTGTTTTTACGCTAAGCTCTTGGAGACTAAGAGGAGGATACACACTACCGAAGCACATACTTATTCGGTTGTAGTTCTAGAACTTTTTCATTCTCAGATTGTGCGTTGTCAAAATAAATATAACAAAACACTAATATTTCAGTCTTAAGCAAATCACATGGTCATTATTAAAATGTTCAGTTTATTTACTGTTTTTGTGCGGAAATGATATAAAATAACTAGCACTCTATAGTTATTCACAAAAATCCTATAAATAATTTTTAATATTAAACCGACAAAACCGAATAGCACACTTTTGAGAGAAAATTAAACTACTGAACTATACATCCGATTTATATGGAATTTATCCATCATTAGCACTCGTATAATACATAAATTTGAACTGTGATCCTTATTATATTGCTGCCAATAAACAAGCACACTTAATACTCGCACATTTACAAAGTTTCTTTTCTACCGTAAGCCGATTAACGATTCCCCAGATGGTAATTTTATGGTAATGAAAATGTGAACCAAGCAAAAATATCATCACCATAAATTTCCGCAAAAAAGTCCTAAACTCCTGAAAGAGTGTAGTATGTGTTGTGTATGTAGTGTGTTTATGGAGTATATTGTTACTCCGTAACGTAACTATTAAGGAGCACGCTCTCTCTCTATGGTAAACGATTATTATTATTATTCAAAAAATTCATGATGATGATGTTCCTGCCACGAGCCACAACTACCACAATTGCTGCCGAAAATGATTGTTCAAGAAGTCCTCTGCTCGTATCATTTATTTTCTTTTTTTTTCCGCCTTTAATTTCTCCTTCTTTTACAGCTGTAACCTTTCCAATATAATAATATTGGATGTGTGTGCATATTTTCATTGTTTTCTTTGCCGAATAACTTTTTTGGTGTTTTACTGACATAATGGATTTTGTGTATTATTGTGATGGCTTTTTATGCCGAAAAATCCGTTTATACAAATATTAATTGTTATAAGACGTAATAACACCCGAGATGGCTTGTGGAAAACATTTCTCACATACACCCATACACAGGAGAGAGGAGATTTGACAACGCATTGGTATTTGTGGATGCCCCACGCATCCGCAGTCGAACTCCCTAGAAGAGGAGAGTGCTGTAGCCAAACCAAACCTCTTTCCATTGATTGAGAGTGGCGCACCAAAAGGAGCAATGCGGCGATGTCTTGTGTTTGTATTTCGTCCTTGCTTGGGGCGGATACTACCGCCACCGCCACAGCCGTCGTCGCCGAAATGGAGTTGACGGCAATTTGCAAATATCCCATAAGGGATATAACGAATACAGTATGGCGCGCAGTTTCCCTGTGTATTGCGTAAATGGTCCAACATTAAACATCCACCCCCACATAGCAGCGGCGGCGGCGGCGGCGATGCGTTTAGTATTTCCTTGCTGGCAAGTTGGTGAAACACGAAATGGTCTGGGTCTGTTTTTGGGAATGTGTGCGTTTGGATATATCCTCGAACGAGGGTGCTTCGTTACAGCCCCACGAGCGAATGCCAACCTGATGTGTTGTTGGAGTTTGGGGGGTCGCTAAGTGTTGTCTAGGGTGAGCCTGAGCACTGTTGTTGCTGAAAGATGAAGGAGGAAAGCACCGGAAGACCAAGCGTGATGCAAAACAACTCATGCTGTCCCTCCTCGTTTGTTTGCAGCTCTCAATTCGTTATCTCTGTCCAACAGCATCCTGAATACACTTGTGCATTGCTCCCGCACCAGCAGGCAGAACTTTATTAATGTAATTCCTTTCCATATATGGGTCTTATTTCGCCCCCTAGCCATGTACCTACTGCCATCCTGGTATAGCACGTTTGCTATAACATGAGCGTTACTATATAGAGATATCGTCTTTAACAGTAGTTCCAGAAATTAGGAACACGTAAAGTCCTGTTCACATGGCACAATTGCTATGGGTACATAGATACCCACATGCTGATGCCGCTGCTGTTGTTCTACTAAGATGTAGAAGCCCCACGAGAACCAGCCAACAGAATGTGCGATGATGTGAAATTTGGAACAGGGAGCAGGGATGCACGAGAACAACAGGGAGAAAATCTCCTGCCCCCAAATGTACATACAGACGATGGCAACTGCTTGGTGAAAATTTCCCAAACGCTTCGTATTATGTATACGCATGAAGATAGTAACAGGAGCTGTGGAGTATACATATACACCCCCAGGTATTCGATAGCCGAGGGCTGAAAAATCGTTGCAGTCGCATTGAAACGCTTAGCGCGTAAGTTTGAAAAATTCTTAACTTCTACCACACATTGGTGGAAAAAGGCTACAATTGGCTTTTGTTTGAGGAATATAGAGAACAACAACAAAAAAAAAAAAAACAGTGCGCTACAATTATTATCCAAAAGGACAGTTTATTACTTTAATTCCTTATTTCCGTGGGGAGCTCTTTGAGCATTTGTTTTTTGCCTGTTTCTTGTGTCGCATAAACCAACCCCTTGTCTAGTATAACGTTTTTTTTGCCCGCGGGAGGTTAGCGGTATCGGAGTGTTTTTTTTATTTCGGTGAAAGTTATTTTTCCGTCGGAAGTTTCAATACCGAGGTTAATGTGAATTAAGTGCAAGATCATGAGTTTAATTTAATTTGGAATAAAAATTAACGTGGGCTCTTATGCCAATACAGTGAGTTTTCCAATTGGAAAGTCTCATCAACTTTAGGACAACTGGACAAACAAGCTGTCACTCTGGACTTCGTTGCAAATTTTAGAAATCGGAAGGTATGTTTCCGTTTTAAAAAGAATAAATTGTGTGTCCTAAATATATTTACACAATCCTACGACTATATGTGGTGCTGTTCATAACGCTTCGATTGTTTATTTTTGAATTTCAATTCGACAACGTGTCACGGCCGTCGGTAAAACATTGTTGAAGTGCAAGGTTTCAGAATAAAAAAACAGCGGAATTTGGGTCGTCTTCACCGTAGAGCTTAGCATCTACTCTCGTCCTTTTTTGAAGCCCCGTTTTGTAGCCGACGTAACTGCATGGGCTTCCCGGTGTTCTTTATCAGACCAAGGGTTTCGTTGGTTTTTATGCCCTGTCTTGATCGATACTAAAGTCCTTCATCACTTAACGAAGGCGGCTTAAGGCTTCTCCATATAATTGCCGGGATAATCGATATGCAAACGTTCTTACAGTTTTTGTAGTGACTGCTACCGTTCAGCGGTAAATTTTCCCATAATATTTATTTGTTGTTTTGATGGCGTCTGAGATGGCTTGTTCTTGATGTTACAATTGATGTGTATTGGACAGTTTAAAGTGGGCACCGACAAGTTGATTCCAATCAGCGCCTACTACCCTCATACAAAAACCAACCAAAGTGGGAAAGTTTAATAAAAAGGACGCGTTAAAACATCAAGACGTCATTAAATAGGTTCATAAAGACATTTCTGGTTAACCTTCGGCCTAAAATACGTCGTAGATATTAATCTCAAATGTCGAATGAGCTGCTTCTTTTGACTAGGTCGACGTTGTTGTACATCAGCTCATATATAACGCTCGTAGTTAGGCCATGTATTAATTGCGCTAAAAAAAATTCAAGAATTAGCCTGCTTCAGGAGCTACATAATAAATTATCCCATTGAAAAAAGTTTAAAGTTTTCTTTTGCTAAAGTGAAATCTCTGTTTCAAGGTCGGAATTTGGTGAACTTCTTTTTCATTGCTTACATAGTAAGAAAATTAGCCGAAGATAGTACCTCAATTAAACTCTTCAGCTCCAACATCAGTTTAAGCATTATCTGGGTTAAATTTCTGATAGTCCAGCTATGCTGGTCACTAAAACAGTGGATGTGCCGCCGTCATCCTACAGGATATATACGTACATATACGGACCCAATATTCTTTAGGTGCGTTACCTGCAGATAGCATATCCTGTGAATATCGCTACTATAGCCGCATTTTAGTGTTATTCGCTTTATGCTTGAAACTTTCCACTTGGAAGAGAACTCTTGGATTTTAAAGCCACTGTCAATAATTTTTCACTTGCAGAGGCCTAATGTGTGACCAATCTACTAATGATTCCCTTACCTACCAAGTTTGCAGTGAATGGCTTCGAATTCGGACCACAGTTTCAATTTCAAGAGCTATGCTAGGGCAATTAAAATGCTACAGCGAATAGGATCTTTGAATTGATTTCCAGTTTAAAGGTTCGAGGTGACAAGAAATGTCGAAGCTTATTTTAAAGTAACCATTAACCGGAAGTAGCAGTTTATAAGCAGGCCTATACTAACTCGCATTCCACCCAAGGCACACCTACAAATTTGACCGCAGTTAGTGTAGGTATAGAACATACGATTTTTTGATTTGTATACAATGATGCCACTGGGTGTCACACCACCCCCACGCTTTTCAAGAGTCGGCAAATCAATGATCAATTCTCAAAAAAATTAGATCTTAAGTTTGGATTTCCATTAGGTATAGGTTTTTAAACTTTTAAATGTATACAAAAGTCGGCACATGAACTCCTTAAAATCGGTGACTTTGCCGACTGAAATCCTTAAAATTTAGCGAGTTCCCATTCGTTTTTAAAAAGGACGGTCGGCTTATTGATGTGGATTGCGAACTTTAACAAGAGGAGGATAATTAATTATCCCATGAAAATGTATTAAGAAAATAAGTTTATAAACAGTTTAAATATCGAAATTTCGTATTCCAAACTTTTTGCCGCGAACGAAATCACTCTTAAGTTTATTCGCAATCCACATCATTTAATTAGCGTTCCACAAACTAGCGAACTAAACATTCGTTGGAACTTAACCTCAAACTAGACATTGTGGGAGAAACTGATGGCTGGAATTTGCGAACTGCCGCGACCCATAAAAGTGTTCATGTGAACGTGCTGTCAAAACTTGCGAATAGTCGTTCGATCGTAGGTAGTTGGTCGCTCTTATGTGAATGGTCCTTTAGGTACTATAGCCCAGGGGTTTTCCTGTTAAGATTGGTCAAAATTGGACAAAGGGGCGTGGCGCCTCCCATACAAAAAACATCTTCTACGTTGACGTTAGATATAACTCGATAACCGCTGGGTCGTTTTTCATGATTTCTATATAGTCGGAAAGTTCCCCCTCCCCCCCCCACGGCTCGAACCCTCGCTACGCCCCTTACCTCTTACGTAAGGCCACAAGATGCGAATAAACAATATTGACAATAGCGATAGCCAAGCTTAAATCTGTTCCATTGAAACTATAGGCCAAAAATGTTAACGTCGTCTGTCGTCATCAATAAAGTCTATACTATCTTTGCCCGATATTGTGGACGTCAGGCTTGAATTAGTTGACACAGAATCGTCGCCACCATGAATATCTATCTATACATACAAATATTATTTGTACCTTCACATCTGACATTGACAGTTGGCACAGCGTGCAATTTCCATTGGTAGAAATATTAAGAAGATAATAGTTAAATCAAACTAATCTTGTGGATATTTTCGAATAAATTGCAAATTGTTTTAAAGATTCCAATTGCTGTTCGTTCCGTCGGATACTTCAATCCGTCGACGCAACGGATGCGACGGATTCTATGGATTGGGCCTTTAAGAGTGCTACTCCTACGAGGAGTCTTTTCAAATCAGCAAAAAACTGTACCGGCCTATATTTCTTTCGAATCAGCATGAATCAGCATGAACTCAACGCAAGCCTTTGACTTACAACTTCGATCGCTACTTCATCATAAAATTTGTCCTTAAATTGCTACACGATCTTAGTCGTTCAATCATCCTGTGAACATCAGAAGGAAAATCTTCCCAAGATTTGCTTATCCAGAAACGACCATGTTTGTCTTTTTTTAGCTTCTGAAGCAATTCGCGTTTCAAATCCATAGATGTGGACTGGCTCAACAAGAGTCAGAGGGAAATAGTCGGCTATCTTCCTCGTCTCTTACATACAAGAAGAGTTTGGCAGGAGACCAAAAATGAAGCGACTTTCTTCGGGGTGGGGGGGGTCTGACTCTTTTCGCATGTTTCAAATTCAATTCAACTTCGATTTGTTCCCTCTATGATAGATTGGCTTATAAACATTAATCAAAACAGTCTTCGTTAACATTGCAAGAAAGGTTGAAATGTAGTCCCCTTTTTCACGTTTTCGTATTGTTTCGGTCCCTGTGGCTGTGGCCCTATAACACTGTGCCATTGCAGTCATGATTTGTGAATGGAGGACGATCCAATATCAGCTTTGTCACTGGCCCGCACTCTGTAAGACAAACGCCTACGTACCCTAGCCCTAGGATTTAGATTCATTGCAAGCACCACAAAGTTAAAAGTCTTTCAGATATCGGATTTCCTACACTTCCTACCATCAACTGGTTGCCAAGTAGTGATTTGATGGGTTTTTGAGTCTATTCCATTTCTTCAGTCTCACTTAACAGGGGATTCACATTTCACAACGGACCTTTAAGGGGTCCGATTGAGCGTGATAAGGTTTTCTTCCATCACACATCCCTCTTATAACCTAACTCGACCGAGTCTTAGGGACCCTGTTGCGCCGAAAAAAAATTGCATTTGCTTGTCCACGATTTCGAATTCACAACAACACATGAGCCGCACATTGATCAACCGATTGTAGGGATAATTGCTTTGCGTATAGCCACACATGTAGATACCTATGTTACATTGTGGATCTAAAAGCCCTTATTATATCTACCAAACCAACATCTGTTTAAAATTATGTTAAGCTCTATTTAACTTCAATAACTGTATCCAAATACATATTCATATAATCAAAAGAGTAATGCATTCTTTCCGGTTAATATTTTACAGGAATTGGACATGTCATTCCTGGCCACATTGGATGCGAATGCTTGGCAGGTAAGTGCACTTCATCATTATGATTATGCCGAGAAGAGAATGCATGTCCCTTTGCTTTATGTGCTCGTGCACATTTATGCATAATGCATTGCTACTACACATCAGCAGAAGCAGCAGCCCACCTCCTACCTATATTCGAACCGATGTGAGTGAGTTATGTGTGGCGATTGGGGCTCTGAACTCGATCTGCATAATTTACCATTGCTCCGATGAACAGCCAGTGTGTTGCGTATATCCTTGTGGCTTAAACAGTTTCCACAAACAAATTGAATTTCCCGTCGAATAAACATAATTACACGCATCAGGTATAGGGAAGGTAACCAATGAATCTGATATCCTGGGTGGAAAATCAGGAAGCACACTTGATTGCCGCTTATGCATACGGTCAGGTCATTGAGAATGGAGAAGGCGTACCTATATAGATTGTCAGCGCAATATATGAAGCTATCAATATGGGTGCATGTAATTTTGGAACAAGTCCTACAAAATGATAAAACGGTGCACCATACACTACTGGTCCTTAGACAATTTAATTGAAAATTGAAATTGACTTCTAGCGAGCCTTATTATGGCGCCCGAAATACACGAAATAAGCACACGCATCCGTGCTTCTCTTGAAGGCTATTTCATTTGCACGGTGACTGGAAAATAGCTTCCGTCCGGTCGGCTATTATGTGGTTAGTAGGTACTCGGTTGTAACCAATTTAGAATTTTCGGAGAAAATTGAAAAACTTTTCCTTGGTTGGATTCCACATCCAATATGGACACCAGAAGCTGTCAAAATTCAATTTCCTTGACCAAAATCCAGTCGGACCACAAGGTGATAGCGCAGTAAAAGCGAAAGTGCCAGTGGACATGAACACACTAAACAGGAAGTTCATCTTTATTGTACTATGAATAATTTTGCTGGATGTTGTGTGTTGGTGCTCAAGTAGGTAAGTATATAAGGAACGTGGGAAACGGCAAACTAGGTTTACCAGTTTTTGATAGGCACTCGGGGACTTTATTTTCAAATTAGGTTACTCTGAAGTTGTTTTCCTTTGATCTTGACTTACGCTTGTTGAATTCTGTTTTCGAGTGGAGGACACTGCCGACACGTGACTATATCTACTGTAGTGATGTCCTTATTTTGTTGTGGTTGTGCGACACCGTGTCGCTTAAGTAAATAAGCACACACGATCCGAATGCTGTCACAGCCAGTAGTGTATTGCAGTTTTGAGGTTCGTCCTTTTAAAATTAAAGTGATGTTGTGTTTTCTTAAGGAAAATTTCCATTTAACTTGACATGATATGCCGTAGCCGTACCATCAAGTTGTCATTGCTCATTTCGACAGTGGATTTCCATCGATTTTATATGACTGATGTACATCCCCTATTTGTTTGGATAAAGGCTCATTCTAAGCAGCCCAGTGTGAATGGTGAATGGAGTGCAACAGGAAATGTAAACGCTATCGTGTCCTTTGTTCCACAATACATTGCTTGTAACATACGCGCATGCAATGGTCCAGACAGAGACTTACCATTTGTATTTAATCAATTTTTTTTTTCTACAGCAAAATATCCCAACCGACCGACATACACTCAAATGTCCTTTATTTATCTAGACCTGTCGACCAAATGAACCGAATAATACATCAAACACCCCTAAATGGGGGTGACAAATCCACAACAGTTGATTACTGAAAAGAATGCTGCTTTCACGGTGTCCTTTGGTTTTGATTTTCATTGCGACGAAACAGAGGACTGGCAAATAAACCGCAAAGCACAATTCCCTTATGGTGCATGATGTTGATGATAGTGTGGTGACGTTGTGTTTGGCAAAAAATTGTACATGTGGGGGTGAACAACCCAAAAACAAACCCTTAAGCAGTGTGGCGATAATTGCTACCGCGGGTGGCATTCATATGCATGATGCACGAGAATCCTCGTGGTGTAGATTTTAATTTGAAAATTATTTGGTTTAAAAAAAAAAAAATTCGAAAAAATATGAAGATGTCATATAGTGCGAATGTGTTCGCGGACGTGATTATCGCCTAATGAATTCCAGTGGTTTCAGACGTGCTAATATCTCTAAATAAATTTCCGACGTTAATTAAGAAACGTATAATCAATACGACCGAATGAACAAAATCCACTGATTAGTATTTTTGTTCGTTTTGATCCTTAAGGAGAAATTAAGTCATGTTCGGAAAATGGGTTGCTGTAAAATGACACCGATAAAGTTTTCCAATTTTATGTAAAATCTCTGAATCTTAACATACAATCATGTAAAAATAACAAGAATGTGTAGTGTTGCTAAAACCGGGAACACAAAGAAGAAAGGTTGGAGGAGGTGACCGTTTTCGTAATAACCATCAAAGGGTACAAGACTACTTACAATATAATAGCCCCGGGCAGCGAAGATGGAAGGGCGTTCAGGTCTCTGGCAGCGTGCTCCAGTTTTAGGGGATTAGGGGAAGAATTACCTAATAATAAAAAAACGGAAACTAATGTATTCGGGTAGGTACCATAGTGCCCACTAGCCTCAATATATTGTCCATTTCATTTCTGCGTAGCCTGTTTTTAACGTAAACCCCTCGTATTTTAACTACCATATGGCACTTGCCAAAGAAGTTGTAAATATTCTCCTTAGCTCTCAAGATTTCAGATCTTACAAGCTGGTAAATTCGGTCGATTAGAGATATAAATAAAAAAAACCGTGATGTTCGCTTGGGAGAATGCCACTGATTTTATTTTAATTTCTTACCATTTCTATTCCACTTTATGAACTTATTTTATTTTAATTTATTTTATAAATCAAAACGGCTGAGCACTTTACTTACATGAAAATGATCCTCATTCTGTCGTTGCACTCTACTTTTTACACAATTTAAAGTTCTTCTTAAACTAATCACAATTTTGTCACTGGTTTCTAGTTTTAAACTACTTAATTCCTTTTTAATCTTCTTAAGATAGTCTTTAGTCTTTAGCACGAGTTTCCTTCTTTTTAGGGTCACGGGTTTAGGACTTGAGAATGCAACTAACTTTATTTTAATTTCTTACCATTTCTATTCCACTTTATGAACTTAAACTAGGCCAATTAAACAGTTAAAAGTTGACTTAACATTATGTCAATAAAAGTGCTGATTCGGGTGCGGATGTGGCGTTGATTGAACGGTGGGGTTAATGTGCGGTGCATTAACTTATAATTAAAATTAACCTTATTTTAAACACGGACGCAGTGAGTTCTGTTGAATTAATGGCTAAAGTAAATAATTGGCGTAAATTGCAGTATAAAGCGTGAATGCACTGCTCTTTGAGCTGAGTTTCTGACCTTCGCTTCATACTCCTGGCTTATCCTGATATCAGTTTCACCCAATCAATTCGTATAATTTCGATTTCCAAGTTTCTATCAAAATTCTGCAAAATTCTTCTAATCGGGACTGACGTATATCAAACCAAGATGTTTTCTTTTTCTCTCTTAGAATCAACATGGTTTCTAAAGGACGTAGTCACCTGCGTTGTGATGAACAGCGGCAACAGACTCGTTTCCGCATCAGAATGTGGTTTGGGAGTAGCATTTGCGGTAGCATATAATCTCTTTTTAAGAATTTGAGCAGCATATCATTGTCGCTTGGAAGATTTATTATTTGTAAGCAGTTTCCACCTCTTTGTTATTTAGCACATTCTTCTGCCTTGTAGTTCTATATACCTTGCATTTGTACTCATTGGCCACATATTCCTTCAATATCTGCCTCCTGATGCTTTGGGCAAGATCAGAATCTTAGGTTACTTTGATAGGTTCTCTATATTGAAACTGACATTGCCTCGCCACCTTGAAGAATATCCTCAATATCAATAAAGAAAATAAGAGTAATTAGGTACATATTTGCCTTAGACAAATTTTTACCTGAAATTGTTCCGAGACAAGGTACATAAAATCAGAAGTAATGTTTTTGTATAAGCTTTCAACTATTTTTTATGAATTTTGTTGACACCCCTTTAGAGGTTAAGTATTATAGTGTAGAAAGCTGCCTAAAAATCCTTAAAAAAATGATTAGTTTTTCTTTTTCTTTTGAGTATGTAAAGAATCTGCGAATATTGGTAAAAGGTTAAACTATAAATTTAGTGAGTAATTTTTGCGAAAATCAACTCGACATTCGTCCATTACTCTCGATCTCGATCTTCTATTCAACCGCATAGGTATAAACCATTAGGATCAACCCCCAAACGGATAGAGGAGAGATAGATGTCGGACTTGGTCCAACTGTCATATATGCTATGGGTCTACATGGATGAAAGTCGCCTACAATACAGTACGAATTTCATAAGGGGAAACGCGTTTAAAGTGCAGAAATAACTTAATTATAGACGGCTTAATTCTGAAAAGTATAGCAGGCATCCTTCTGCCTGCAAGACGCTCTTAAAGTTTTTTTTTTTAAATTGTGATAACACTTTTTTTTCTTTTCCTATATATAGAACTAGCCATCCTGATGACAAATATGGTGGTCCAAGACGTTTTGCCGATTTTTAGGCTATTTTAAGAGCGTCTTGTAGGCAGAAGGCCACCCGCAAAACGTCTTGGACCACCATATTGGTAATCAGGGCACTTAACTCTACATTTTGAAATTATATTAAAGTTGTTATACCAATTATTTGTAATTCAGAAAAAAATGAATTTTTGACATGGTATTACTCACAATGGCCCCCACTACAGCAGACGATAACATTTAGGAACAACTACTTAAGACCTACCTAATTATGTGAGTTATTTGGTGTTATCAATCACACCCAAAAATTACTGTGGGCTCTCGGTCTATTACTATTTTAGCCACTTTTTCCTCCTTTTCATACAAAATTTTTCTGAGTTCATCCCATTCAAATTTTAGTTCTAAATTTTCAATGTAAAGAATTAAAGGGGTAAGGAAAGTTTTGTATCATTCAAACGGAATTTAAATGACCTTTCTATTGATGCCAAAATTTACATGAAGTAAGTTCAAATTTATGAGTATAGATTAACTTTACTTTTGTGCAAATAATTTTGCCACTGACTGTATATGATGTCTTTCTCATTGGAATGAAGAGCGCACTATCATTGGATTTGAAACCTTCAGAAATATTACCTACACTTCTTTTCTCTGCAAAGCACCTTTTCGACGAACTCCATTTAGCAAGTCTTTCGCGCCTTTCAGGTACTGTTTTAAAGTGTAAACTTTGCGTCTATTTTACGGCAAATGCAGTGGCCATTCAAAGTCAACTCTCCAAAGTTTGGTTGCCAAATTCGAGACAACCGCTTTAGTAAATAATAATCAGCCAACAGCTGTGAGCAAAAGAAACGCTATATCGGCCGAGAGCAGGAGAACCCGAAGCAGTCAATTCCTCGGCGTGCACAAGAAGTCGCCTTTTCGCTGACATCAACTTGGCTAATTTTGCGTCGATATTTGGGCCGACTACTGACCCAGGAGCTCAAAGTTAATGACCATTCACAAAGCCGTTTGTTCGCTGACTGGGCTTCACAGCGGTTGGAAGAGATCTCCAATTTTGCCAGATTGTGCCTACTTGGGTCCTTTCGACCTCGAAATGCATTAGAGGTAAGGTTTAATAAATAAATAAATAGGCGGCGCAACAGGCGGTAGACACCCAAGGCCTAGCTTCTCGCAACCATTCGTTTTGTGTGAGTTTCTATTTTTGGAACGAATGGAAGGGACCTACAATTTTATGCCGAGTCCGAACGGGTGAATTGAGAAGCTTTTTCAGGACAGTCATACTCTCGGATGTTTGTCTGACGTTCGCGAGAGGTGGCGCAGTAGGAAAAACCTTAAGAAGTAATTTGTGTGTTTTCCGGGGATCGAACCTGGGATCCCTCATCCCTCGCACAGAAGTCCAGCACACTAACCACTGCGCTACTGCGCCCACAGAGGTAAAGTTTACTACGTTAAAAATAACATTTCGAGAATGGATGCCAGTTTTCGATACAGATGCTGGAATACCTACTCAAATCCCTAACAAAAGCAGATTTTATCACAACCGCTTGAATAATTTCATTGTTTGCAAATTCCCATCCCTTTATAGGAAATAGTTTGTTTTTGCATTGCCTGCAGATTGTTACGTATTTTTGTGTGTGAAAAATATAGAAATTAAATAGACAGGACATGCCATGATGATAGCCCACCTGTAAACTATTATACCCAAACAATGTTATATATTCATCACTAAATTTAACGCAATTTCCACACAATAAATTAGCCTCGAAACGCACTTTCAGCAGGCATCCACTAGGAACATCAGTAACGCCCCCAAAAGGTTGTAAAAACTTCTCGCTAATTACCCCTTACGGGGTCGTTGGTAAAAAACATTGACAAACTGCCAGAACTCATTACAGGGAAATGCTCATTGCAGAGATACACATATAACATCTTGCGGTACGCCTACGCACCATCGTAGTTGCACATGTCAAAAGTTGTTTCGCTCCTTGGATAAATTTGTCCAGCGGCTGATGTGCTTGCATAACACAACAACACCGTCTTTACGCAATTGCTTCATAGGCGGATAACCTGAGTTTCCGTTTCTAGTATATGCGTTGCGTATACTAATCAAATGCAACTACTTACCGTTCGTCGTATGTTTCACTAGTCTCAAGAGTGACCACCGAAATGGCATTCGCCATCGCATCGCCCGTACCCGGCCAAGATCCCAGACGAACGGACGCAAACATGAAACTTTTTATTCCTTCGAAGTCGTAGGGAGCAAACGCATCTCCAGGCATATCGTGAGGATACGAAATTTTATATTATTCTCTCTGTGTTTCTCCGCTTGTGGATTTAACATTCACCCGAGGCGCAAGATACAAACTTAAACTGCATGTAGAAGCAAATTGTAGGAACTCCCTCGACTGCATCTGCAGCAGTATAGTGTGTAATCGGAGTGCAGAGCTTTGTGTCTGTGCACTGTGCCTCTGATGCGAGTATACTTTGTAGATACTTCTGGATATCGTTTTCGGGTGTCGTCGGCGGTAGTCGACCTGTCCCGTGTGCCGTGTCATGTTATAATGCAACATGGACCATTTTGGACAAAATAAGCCGAATAACAGAAACCAGAGTGCAGACAGGGTTTAAAGTACAACCTATCAAATTTGTCATGATAATTATAGTAATCATGGATGTATATTAAACCCTCCTGTATATTGTTGCAATATTCGTCGTCATCTTTGCACTTTTCGATATGTATTCGTGAAGATTGTTGGGTCTATAATATGTATACAACCGATCGCATGCATACTATACCTCAACTTTGAGTAATCGCCGCACTGGCCGCCCATGATAATAACCATCGAGTTGGCTTCATCGTTTACTCGTCTGGTATAGTCGTCTGCCGGGTGATATATTAAAGATATTTTACATTAAGAGATCCAACTCATTTGGGTAGGTTGAGCGGACACATTTTAGAATGTAAGGCACGTAGTATGGTTTTGCATATTAAGTATAGAGCACCTCCATAGGGTCTTTCGCGAGCAGCATCTGCAAGATGACCGTCGATCATCTTGATGTGCACCAATTTCTCAATATGCATCATTCATGTGGTTCTTTTTTCGTTGCAAAAGGATGAACTAAATTGCATGGTGGATGGTACGGACCGTATGCATTTATGAGCTGTTGGAATTCCAAACAGATTTGCCTGCCCTATTTTCGACAATCCATCAAGATAAAGTTCTGGTTGCGGGCTTCAGTGGGGAACTTGATGATCGTAAAACGATAAATTTACAATGAAATATCGAAGCTGTTTATGGACGGTGCGTGTAATAGGACATATTCAAAATGGAAATAAATAGAAAAAGGAAATTGTGAACAAGTAAAAGTATTGTCATCGGCCTGGCCGACGCTTTGATACCCTCTACTGTATGTACTGTACAAGTACATGCATGTGTCTAATATTGGTTTTGTTTGGGAGGTACCAGAACTACTTGACCGACATAGACAATTTTTAATCAACCTGACAACGGTAAAAAGAAGTCCTCTCACAAATTGTCATTCACCTAAGTCTATTCGTTTGGGCGCTAAGGTGCACTCTAAGAAAAAATCGTGTAATTTTACTATCATTAAGCGAGGAATCTACTTGCCTACCATAATTGCAGTAATTTTACGCACGTATCAATTTTAAATATTTAATGCGTAAATCTTAAACCTTTGTTGTGTAAATTAGATTTTAAATATAAATGCGTATTTCTACACTTAAGGTGTGAAAGAAATGTTTATAAATCAACATAAAATGTGTAAATTTAAACCTTTTATGTTTAAATTTGTAGCAAAATTCGACATACAATGTGTAAAATCCAACAAAATTGTGTATGAAGAAGCTTAAAATTAGACTTTTTTATGTAATTTTGCTTAAATTCAATATTTAATGTGTACAATTAAACAAAATTGTACATCGTCAGAAAGTATATTCAAAACAATTCAAAAACAAGTAAAAGTGTTATCATCGGCCTTGATATCCTCCACTGCAGTGAACCTGTCTAAACGAAATAAAACAATCCAAAAATGCTTAAGATATTTATTAAAAATTATTCGATTTAACAAAAAAAAATACTTCCGTAAAGAAAGTAAAAAAACACGTCTTTCACTAAAAGATGCCATGGAACTTGGGAGCGCAAAAGCTGCAACCGCTTCATTCAATGGTCTGATCACGTATGAGCTCGCAAATGCACCGTCACTCACAATCGAATTGCAAAATTACACATAAAATGTGTAACTTTCATCAGATTGGTTTAAATGGGTGTTGGTCTTTAAACACTGTGTGTGTAATTTTCATAAGGTGTTTATATTTAAACAAAATTTGTTTATTTATAAACATTTTGAGAGTAAAGTTTAAACAATAATAGAATATTATTGAACAATAGTTGTTGAAAGGTACACAAAATGTGTATATTTACAACAAATGTTTGTAATATCTAACATTATGTGTTTACATTTTTTTTTACCTATTGTCGTGTGTATAAACACGCAACTTGCCTATTTTTACATTAAAAATTACATACATTTTCATAGTAATTTTACACGCATTTTTTAGAGTGTGTTTTCAACAGACACAGAAATACATGGGTCGAATATTGGCTTTGTATGGGAGGTCACAGAACTACTTGACCGACATAGACCATTTTTAATACTAACCTGACGATCGTAAAAATAAAATCTCTCACAAAATTGCAGTTGCCTAAGTCTATTCGTTTTGATGCTATCGTGATTTCAACAGACGTAGGGACACATGGGTCTAATAGTGGTTTTGTATGGGAGGTACCAGAACTACTTGACCGACATAGCCCATTTTCAATACCAACCTGACGACGGTAAAAGGAGGTCCTCTCACAAAATTTCATTCCCTAGGTCAATTCGTTTGGACGCTATCGTGCCTTCAACAGACTGACAGACAGATGGACATGGCTAAATCGATTCAGAATGTGATCCTGATTCAGAATATATATACTTTATAGGGTCTCCGATGAATCCTTCTTGGCGTTACAAATGTAATGACAAAGTGAATATACCTGGTATAATGTGGAGGGTATAATTAAAGAACGACATGCCCTCGAAAGTCCGTCTTTGGAAGTAGCTACATCTTCACCAACAGTATAAAATCAATTATTTATTTACGTACGTGGACGTAAACTAACAATATTCACTCTGGCCAGTGGCAATGATATCAGGTGGCTAAGATTCATTTTCGATGTCAAGTGTCATGAGCGGAAGAGGGCACCGGCACAGATATTTAAAAGATTGTATTGAAGCCTAGCTTTGTTTGTGAGAGTTTTTATTTTTTGGGCGAGTCACCGACTACAATAAAAAAAAAAAAAATCAAATTAAACTGATGTCCAGGTCTCCAGTTTCGCAGGCTAAGTTGGTTAAGGCCTCCTTACACTTGCGTATGCCACCTGAGTCGCGGCCTTCCTCTACTGCGCCGTCGCGACCTATAAAGGGTCACTAGTTATTCGAGAGAGGGCTTTGCTACTCAGTAGCTTTCTTAGCCCAAAGAAACAGCGATTAGCAAGAGTTATTCTTCGTTTAATCTCAGTGCTGTTGTCATTGCCTGAGTTCATAGGGGAGCCTAGGTATACAAAGTCCGTAACTACCTCAAAATTATATCTGTCTATCATCAGTTCGGTCTGAGCTTTAATGCCACACGCATCGAATATAGCGAATTTCTTAATCTACTGTCTCTTTCGTGTGTTTCCAAAATTTATAAACGCGCGAGATCGCCAAATACCGAGGACAACTTATTGTCCTCGGATAAAAAACTAAAGTCTCTTCCCAAAATGGCTAAGAGTAAAAAAGATTCCAACTCCAATTATTGGAGCCCTTTACAATGCTTACCGGATAGTGACAATGATAGTGATAGCGAAAAAATGGACGACCATGTGTTGCCAAATAAATCCACGAAAATAGTTGTTCCCCCTATCAAACTTCTACAAAAACCTAGTGAATATGTGCATGACCTAATGAAATCTCTAAGTGTCTCCGATTACTCCATAAAAAAAATATCCATTGGCATAAAAATCATGTGCGAAAGTATGGATTCCTATAAATGTGTTCTTGACAAACTAAAAGGTGAAAATTTACAATATTTCACTCACGATTTGAGAAGCGAAAAAGCTTTTAAAGTCGTTTTATTTGGCCTAGGTGCATACGACACAACCAAATTAAAAAATGAACTTCTTAGACTCGGTCTTAATTGTAAAGAAATTAAAATGGTTACTAAGAAATATGAAAAATATACTGACACTTTTTATATAGTTTCCCTAGAAAGTGGCACAATAAAACTCATTGACTTAAAAAAAAATGTTCGGTCTATATTTCACACTCAAATCAAGTGGAATTTTCATCGTCACCAAAAGAATAAATTAACACAATGCCGGAACTGCCAAATGTTTGGTCATGGCGAGAAAAATTGCCATATAAGAACATATTGTTCAATCTGCGCTGGTCATCACAAAACTGCCGACTGCACCAGTCCTAACAATGTCAAATGCGCGAACTGCCATGGTAATCACAAATCTACCGACAGCGCATGCGCTAGCAGATGTACGTATATGGAAATGAGACACAAAACGGCAGCCAAAGCTCTTCGCCCTGTACCACGCCATAACAACAACAATAGCCACAGCATCAATATCCCATTGCAATCAATGAGCGATTTTCCATCTCTGCCAACACGCACCGCTACGAAGCGTGTAGAAACAAATTATAGCAAGACCCCTCGTCCAAAAGCATGGGAGTACACCACTTCATTATCAGCTGCAATACCGCCTATAATAGACAACAACAATGCTTCCACGTCATGCACCAGCTCCAGTGGAGAGTTATTCTCAATGGAAGAACTTAATATACTCGTAATGGAGATGATTACCAAGCTAAGTACTTGTAAATCCAAATTAGATCAATTTAATGCTATCGCACAATTAGCTACTAAGTTTTTGTATAATAATGTTAAGTAATTTAAATGGTAGTAATATTAATATTATAACATGGAATGCCAGAGGTATTCGTAACAAACATGTAGAATTTATACATTTTTTACGGAATAAGAAAATTGACATTGCAATGGTCACTGAAACATGGTTAAAATCTAAAATTCGAATCTCAACGTCGGAATATAAATGTTATCGAGTAGATAGAAAAGACAGAAGAGGTGGGGGTGTTGCAATTCTGATTAGGAGATCAATACAGCATGAGCTTTTGTCTTGCGTGCAAACTCGATATGTAGAAAATATAGGAATTGAAGTAACTTTACATAACCAAAGAAAAGTCAAGATTTATTGTGTATACTTTCCCGGGAAAATTACAGGAGGCTTAACATCTGACGAAAAACGGGTTGCACTGAAAAGTGACTTGCGAAAACTGTGTAGTATAAATGGTGCATTTTTAATGGGGGGTGATCTAAATTGCAGACACAGAGACTGGGGTTGCATTAGAGCGAACTCATGGGGAAATATTTTGTCCGATCTATCTGTTATGTTGCCCATGTCCATCTTGTTTCCTCCTAGTCCTACTTATGTCCCAGCTAGTTCCCGTGGAAATCCGTCCGTTTTAGATCTATTTATTACAAATGTTCCTGGTCTAATGTCTCAACCAATTTCATTAAACGAGCTAAGCTCTGATCATAATCCGGTTATTGCTCAAATTCGTTGGTCGGGTTTGGAAAAAGTGCAATATTTTTATGACCTAAAAAACGCAAACTGGGATCGTTTTCGTATGGAGGTAAGAAGACAGCTTCGAACCATTCCTACGACTCTTGAAACAATTACAAGCAAACAAGATGTTGACTCCATTGTTCAGCAATTTTCAGAGCATGTCCTTATTTCAGCTAATAATAGTATTCCAAAAGTTGCGAAAAAATTATTTTGCCTTAAAATTCCAGCTCAAACTTTGGAACTAATTAGAATTAGGAATATGCACAGAAGAAACTGGCAAAGATTCCGCCAACCTGCTTCTCGTATTCTAGTAGCTCAATTGAATAAAGTAATAAATAAACAAATTCAAGATAATCGAAATAAGGAATGGAATAATAAGCTTAGCACCCTTGATAAAGCTAGCAGGCCCTTCTGGAATATAATGAAAATTGTTAAAAATAAATCCAAGGAACTACCTTGCATTAGAAGTGGTACAGAAACCTTCTTTACTGATACGGAAAAGGCTAAGGCGTTAGCTCTAAACTTCGCGCAAAATCACGCTGTTGCTCAAAATTTGGGAGATGCAAATACAAATATCCTCGTTGAAAATGCTCTTCGTGCCTTTAATTTAGCTATTTACGAAACTCCGCTAAATGAATTTATAACGGAATCAGATACAGAATATTTCGTAAACAATTTACTTATTAAAAAAACAGGCGGAATCGATGAAATTAAAAACATTTATCTTAAAAAATTGCCTAAAGAAGGGATAAAATTTCTTACCCTTATCATCAATGCGTGCCTAAAAATGCAATATTTTCCGGATAAATGGAAAGTAGCAAAGGTTATTCCCATTCCAAAAGCAGGGAAGCCTCCCGATAAAACCGAAAGCTACAGACCAATAAGTTTACTAAGTGCTTTAAGTAAAATCTACGAAAAAGTTGTAAAAGAAAAAATTGTTAAAATCATTGAAGATAACCAAATATATCCAAACGAACAGTTCGGATTTAGGCGAAATCACGGGACCTCACATCAAGTTCTTAGGATATGTAATATCATAAAAACTAACCGTGCAATAGGTAGATCAACAGGTATGATTCTACTCGACATCGAAAAAGCTTTTGATTCAGTCTGGCATAATGGACTTACGTATAAAATGATAAATCTTAACTTTCCTCCATTTCTTTGTAAAATTGTCCAAAGTTTTGTTTCGAATCGTTGTTTCAAAGTACATGTTAATAGTAGTGTGTCCGACATCGTATATTTTCATGCTGGAGTACCCCAAGGCTCGGTCCTTGGACCAGTTTTATATAATTTATATACGTCCGATTTCCCGACTCTTCCAGAATGTGAAGCAGCCATATATGCTGATGACACGGCAATACTCTCATCGCATGAATTCGGTCTCAATATTGAGACGAATTTAAAAAATGCGACTAAAATATTGCAAGAATACTACTCAAAGTGGAGAATAAAGCTTAATGCCGAAAAGATCCAAGCAATCTTTTTTACACGAAAAAGAAAACCTTGCTTCATTCCGGCTAACCAGCTAATTATTAACGGACACCCTATTAGATGGGAGCCTTCTGTTAAATATCTCGGAATACATCTTGACACAAAACTGACTTTTAAAGAACACAATATGCGGACCCTTAAAAAAACGAATATTGCTATCAAAATGTTATATCCATTTATAAATAGAAATTCATTACTTTCAAAGGAAAATAAGATTATAATTTACAAAACCATCTTTCAATCAATTCTCTTGTATGGTTGCCAGGTGTGGGGTAAATGTGCTGAATGCCACTTAAAAAAACTACAAATAACTCAAAACAAAGTACTAAAGATGATGCTTAATCTGCCCTGGCATCATTCTACTTCAGATCTACATATTAGAACAAATATTGAGTTGATCTCCAATAGAATATTAAAGCTCAATGACTCCTTTAGGATCAGATGCGACATCCCTAATAATCCTCTTATTAATCAATTAAATATAGAATAGCTTAGTTTAACATGGCAATGTCAAATATATTTACCCACTATTATCTGTTAATTGTTAATCTTATATGTTTTTCTGTTAATTTATTTATTTACTTGTCTAATTATTATTGTTAAATTATATATCTGTTATCTATTAATTTATTTTTTTTATTGTTAATTTATTTACACTGTCATAATTATTAAATTATTTATTTATTTATTTACTTTTTTATTTATTTATTTATTTATTTATTTATTTATTTATTTATTTATTTATTTATTTAATTATTTATTTATTTATTTATTTATTTACTTATTTATTTATTAATTTTTCTTATTTATCTAGTCATTTTATCTTATTTATTTAATTTTATTTGCTTTGTTTAATACACTTATTCTAGTCATATCTTTAGAGTGGCTTATTCTTGTTATAATCGTATATAATACAAAACTATATACTTATTTATTACTTATATAATATAATTTTTTTTTCTTTTTTTTTTTCTTTTCTGTTCTTTTAAATTGAGGTTTTTCTTCGTTGTTTCCTCAGGTTATATTTTGTAATTTTATAGCATCACTTAAAAATATATAAATAATTTTTCAGTAGAAAGATATACATTTGTAAATCATATCTCTGTGCGAATAATGTAAATTGTGCGATAGCAAACTGTAATTTATTAACGAAATAAATATATCTATCTATCTATCTATCTATATCTGTCTATAGTGACATTCTGTCCGAGACGTCTGTGTTCGGTGTACTCTCTTGTTGACAGCATATACTTTTTCTCGTCTTGTCTAAATCCTTTTTTGACATCGAAGGTATCATGGAGTTCTTTACTGACCTTGATGTAGCAGCGTGCATTCTCAATTGTCATCCTGGACAGACGGACAGTTTGGCAGGGATGCCAAAACTAGATATTGATCTGTATAGCTTGTTTCTATAAATGCTATCATAGGCGGCCTTAAAATTGAAGAGGTGGTGGGTATCGATTTGAACTTCCAGGGTTTTCTCCAAGAGCTGTCGCAGTGTGAATATTTGATCAATTGTGGACTTTCCTGATGGCCTGAAGCCACACTGATAGGGACCAAGCGGGTTGTTGACGAAATACTTCAGGCGATCACAGAAGACGGCAGATAAGATCTTGTAAGCTATGTTTAGAAGACTAATACCTCTGTAGGTGGCGCAGTTCAGATTGTCTCCTTTCTTGAGTATCGGGCAAACAATGCTGAGGCTCATCGGGCATACTTTCCTCCGACCATACTTTCCTCCGACCATATTTTACAGATGAGTTGGTGCATGTTCCTAACCAAGTCAAGACCCTCTTGAGAGATTGAGAGAGACTCGATCGGAGAAGGATCTGGTGATCTCTTACGATTTTAGCCGTCCGACGTCAAACTTCCTCACAGTATTTACCTACTTGTCTTGGCGGTGTTCGGGATATCCGAAGGCGTACCTTGGCTACAACAAGGTAGTATTCCGAGTCAATGTTAGCCCTCGGAACGTTAGGACATCCATAATAAATAAAATAAATTGATCGGAGGATCTCCATGAGCCTTTATGAATATCGAGATGCGGGAACCGCTTACTTGCTATGACGGAGGTGGTGTCGTGTAGGCTGTACATTCGCACATCACTACCAAATAGGTCCTCTCTTCATTTTTCTTCATTACATCTTTTAGGCGGCGGCCTTGGTGTAGTGGTTAGAGTCATTTCCTGTGACCCGAGCGGCGTTGGTTCGAGCCCCGGCGGGGGATAGCAATACTCTGCCACCGACCATAAAGAGAAACGAATAATATCAGAGTTTCTCCACCACTATTTACACCAAACAAAAAAAGGAGTTTCTGCTTTTTTTTTTTTTTTTTTTTTTTTTGTCGGAGGTTGTTACTATCCGATGGAGCACTCAGACACAACTACTGGTCCATTGTACTGCCAAACAGACACCTTACATTGCTGTACTTAGTTTTCCCGTCTTTCGAAGAAAGATAAGAAGGAGCTTCAGTGATGAAGAGCTTAGATGTTCGGCACTCACCACGTCAGCCCCAAAAATCCGCCACCTGATGCGAGCAAAGGCAGGACAACTACAGAGGAAGTGTTCCGCCGTATCATCGTCCTCTCCACAAGCAGGACAGATGGTGGTGTCGCTCAAGCCCAATACATTTAAGTGTTTGGCGAAAGCTTGGTGGCCCGAAAGGACGCCCACAAGCAGTCTACAGTCGATTCTCCTGAGAGACAGAAGAAAGGACGCGGACCTTTTGCAGATGTCCGGAAGCAGTCGCTTGGCCTGTCTGCACCCAGCACAATCACGCCACCGACGCTCGTGTTTGCGAGAAACCCAAATATCGATGGATGACCCAACCACAGATGCAGGCAGACCCAGCGCGGGTTCAGGTCCTGAAAGAGCTTCTTCTGAACCCAGCCTGGCAAGCCCATCAGCGATCTCATTTCCCTGGATACCAGTGTGACCTGGGACCCAAACAAGTTTGACCGTGTTTAGCCTACCGACCAAGTTCAAAGCAAGCTTGAGTTCGAGCACTAGCTTGGACGAGGTGAGAGGGTTAAGCAGCGCTTTTAGTGCAGCCTGGCTGTCACTGCAAACGCATATACTTTTAGCCCTCCACCTGTTTGTCACAATATAGCGCATAGCCATAAGGATAGCGAAAATCTCCGCCTGGAAGACAGTCGCGTGGTTACCTAAAGGGTAGTGTAGTCTAATGTTCTCGCATTCCACGAAGACTCCAGAACCAGACCCCTGTCCGGTTTTAGAGCCATCCGTGAATACACGATGGCATTCTTTCCCTGGCTCAGAGTCCGGCCGAAGCCATTCCGTTGCCTGAGGAAAGTTGACGTGGTAGTTTTGTCGCAGTAGGATTTCTGGTGTCATTGCATCAGACGGCATATCCATAAGACAGGGGTCAAAGGATAATTCTCGCACAAGTTCATCAAAATTCCAATGCGCGTGGTACCAAAAGCCACCTCTCTTTAAACGGGAGATGGTTTTCAGTGTACACCCCATGATAAAAATATCAAGGGGGGGGAGGTTCATCATAGCATCTAGAGCAGAACCCGGGGTGCTGGGGAAGGCCCCTGTGCAGCCAAGGCAAACTGTTCTTTGGAGTTTGGCGAAAGAGGCAGTAACACGTTTCCGCGAAAGCCTGTTCCACCACACAACCGATGCATATGAGAGAAGTGGTCTTACCATTGCCGTATAGATCCAAAGGACCCTTTTCGGAGATAAGCCCCATGTCTTACCAAAAGCGCCTTTGCACTGCCAGAAAGTCGACAGCGCTTTATCGGTTTTCGATTCAACATGCTTGGACCAAAGAAATTTTCTATCGAGGATTACTCCAAGATATTTGACTTCGTCAGAGATCGGGATAGTGACACCTTTTAGCACAAGTTGAGTCAGACCAGTGAAGTTCCTCCTCCTCGTGAAGAGAACAACCGTAGTTTTAAGAGGATTCACTGAAAGCCCATTTCTTGTGCACCAATCATCGATCAAGCCCAAGGATCTCTGCGCCTGAGAGCAGACAGTCCTTAGGTTCGAGCCGACAGACAGAACGGCGACATCGTCCGCGTAGGCTTGTGTGTAGGTTCCAGGAAGATTGAGTAACGTTAGCAGAGAGTCTACTACCATACACCATAAAAGGGGAGACAGAACACCACCTTGTGGGCAGCCCCTGTTTACCCCTGTCATGACGCATTTGCCACAATCCGCCTCGGCAATCAACGTCCTGTACATTAGCATTGCTTTAATCCACAACACCAATGTTTCATCTATACCGTGATGTCTAGCTGCGTTACACATGCTGTCAAAAGTCGCATTATCAAAAGCACCCTCAATATCGACGAAAATACCCAACGCGTACTCCTTCCGATCAAGAGCGCTTTCGATCCTACCAACAAGGTTCTGAAGCGCAGTTTCACAGGATTTTCCGCGCTGATAAGCATGTTGCATCTCAGAAAGAGGATGCGATCGAAGAGCAACATTGCGCACGTGCAGCTCAACCAGTCTTTCCAAACTTTTCAGCAGGAAGGAAGACAGACTTATGGGTCTGAAACTTTTGGCGAGAGTGTAGTCAGTCTTACCGATTTTTGGTATGAACACGACTTTAACCATACGCCAAAGAGAAGGTATGTAGGCCAAGGCCAAGCTAGCGGTGAAAATTCTTTTCAACGTCGGCATCAGCTGACTAAAACCTTGTTTCAGCATAGCCGGGTAAATTCCATCCGGACCAGGTGCCTTGAAACTCTCAAACGATGCAATTGCATATTTGATAGCGTCATCCGTCACCACTCTGGATGCAATATACCAGCTACGCCGCGTGGTGTTTGTCCGTTCCGTGGTGGCCACCGTTTCCGGTACCACTGAAGAGCGCGTAGTGATCTGATTTCCCGGGAAATGAGTCTCCAACAGAAGACTGAAAGTCTCCGCCTTTGTCTCAGTGTAGGTGCCATCAGATTTTTGGAGCGATTCCAGTTTACTTGGTCTGCCCCTTTTGAGGACTTTAACAAGTCTACTGGTTGCACTTAGTGATTCGACCTCCTCACAAAATTTCCTATAAGAGTCATTTTTCGATTTACGAATCAGTCTCTTAAATTCTTTTTGCTTCGATCGATACAGATTCCAGTCTTCTTCTAAGTTGGTTTTTAAAGACCGATTTAGGAGCTTCCTGGTTTCTCTGCGAATACGCTGCAGTTCGGTATTCCACCAAGGTACCGGTTTTCTGCAGGAGTTTTTTGTAACCGGACACGCTTGTTCAAAACAACGGATAAGGACGCTGTTCAGATCCTGAGCAGACCTCTCTACCCCTTGTATTGACCTTAATTTAAGTGGAGCTTTAACAGAATTGCCAAGTTCCTCCTTAAACCGTGCCCAATTCGTTTTTCTCGGATTTCTCCTCTCTTGCGAAGGTGAAACTTCACAGTAGATTTGAAATTCGATGTATCTGTGATCTGACAAAGTGCTATCTGGCGATACCCTCCAATTGATGATAGTCTTGGAATGCCTGTTGGACAGGGTAATATCGATTACTTGCTGTCTCCTGGCTGTAACAAATGTAGGCCGACGACCCACATTGTTGATGGTGATGTCAGACGATAGGATGAAATCCAGAAGACGATCTCCTCGTATATTGCATTTGCTGCTGCCCCAAACAGTGTTTTGAGCATTAGCATCGCAACATAAGACAAGACCAATCTTTTTGACCTCGCAGTACTCTATGAGCTCAACAATTGCCTTTGGTGGTGGAGGAATTAGAGAGTCATAGGGGAAGTAAGCCGATGCAACAACAAAGGTTTCCCAATTGCCATTTGCATGGTAAGTGATAGTTGCAGCAACCAAATCTTGGCCACAAAACCGTTTGATTTTAACTGCCGTGAGGGATTTCGATACAACAAGACATGTCCTAGGTCTCTCGGACAGTTCATCGTAAAGAACATGGTATGCACCGCTCAACTCACCAAGGCCACAGATGCGATTTTTCCACACCCATGGTTCCTGGATGGATGTTATGCGGTTTCTGCTTGGTGCATGTCATAACGCCCCACAGTGTCATAACGCCCTGGGGCTCTATGACACACATTTTTGTATCATAAGGCCCTCGGGCGCTATGGCACTTTTAAAAGTGTCATATCGCCCACTCTCAATGTTTCATAGCACCCTCGGAAATAACACCACAAACCTTCTGACAGTAAACCCAAGCAAGGGGGTTGAAGGGGGGCAGCATGCCCCCGCATACGTTTCGGGTATTATTTCATTTGGGGCGTTAATGCACTTCTTGTAGTGTAAAGCCCACAAAAAAGTGACTTAAAGCCCGGCGCCCCAGGGCGTTATGTACCCAGTACAATGGACCGTGATTCGTCTGTGTGCTCCGGGATTTGGAATCCCCTTTTTTCTTTAAAAAAAAAAAAAATCTTAACCTCTCGCGAACGTCTGACAACATACGAGAGTATAACTGTCCTGAAAAAGCTTCTGAATTCATCGGCCGTTCGGACTCGGCATAAAATTGTAGGTCCCTTCTATTCCTCCCAAAAATAGTTCAAATGTCATAGTTTGGGCATTGCTCGTATGGCTTATCTAAGGGCGCGTAGAACCTCTCTTTGGTGGTAAAAGGATGTACCCAATAACGTCGCGTCGTTTTATTTTTAAAACATAGTTTTGGAACATGAGGGTTACAAAATATTTGTCATTTCTTATTATAAATTTCCATTGCTGGAAGCTAAGCTAAATCTATACTACAGATTTTGACGAGCGGGAAAAGCCCGCGCGTGTGCATAGAAATACTGCGGTGTCGCTGCGGGCCCCCGCGGTAAAAAAAAACGCAAGTGGGCACCGGCCCTTAGACATGCCCTGCCTATCATTACCACAGTGTCCGGTTATGACGTTCGTTAGTGTAACAATATTAGGTAGATACATCTCTCTAAATGACATACTACACCCTTACCACCAATCCATAGATAGTTTTTAAAAAAGACGAAAATTACGATTTTGACAAACGTAAAAACTCGATTGTCAGAAAATTATTATAACAATATTCATCAAACTCTATATTTACATATATTTGAATGATTTACTGCAAATAGTATTTATTAAATATTTTATTTGATAATTGGAAAAAATGAAAATAACTATTTATATATGTAGATATGTATTACAATAATTAGATTATTAATTATATAATTTATTTAAAATGTATTTCCCAGAAATGTATCAAAATAAAAATTTAAATTTTCTGAAAAATATTGTTTGTCTTGTGAGTGGCGCCCACCCCGTAATATTCCCCCTTGTCCCCCTCGCTACACCACTAACCTTCACAGTAGCGAAAGATCACTTATAAAAAAGATTCATATTTAAAAGTGCGACCATAATCGGTTTTCTGCTATAATAATTTTATAATAGTAGACTGTCCTATCAGAACGAAAAAGGTTAGTCAAATATGTATTGTACATAACAAAAAATTTTTTTTTAATGGTGAGAATATAGATTTAATTCATCTTAAATCGATTAGCATCTCGAAGAATCTGTAAACAAAGGAATATCCGCCTCAATCGGCTGCTCTAAATCAAATTCATTGACCTGTATCAAAAGGTAATCAATCAGAAAATTTAAATTACATAAACATCAAGTCAATATATCACATGGATGATGCACACCCTGTAATTACATTGGCATATAATGGATGGCAGACACAATGGTGTACGTCACGGTTTAGGCATCTTTCTAATACACCAGCCAGAGCCAATATCTGCCGATGACGCCTTGCTATATCCTCTACGAAATTACCCGCCAGAAAATTAAACCGGGCTCACTCGATAGAATGCATAACATGTTAGAAAAATATTCCTCGCAGATGCGATTTTCACTTTGATAGATGCATGGTCGAGCACATGACAGAATAATGAGACCTTAATTGGATTTCGCCGATGTGGGATAAATTAAAGGATTTAAGAGGAGTTTATTATTTCCAAGAAGGATACACCGTTGGTTATAGATAGGTACGAGCATTGTTCATTTTATTGCTCTGAGACGATGTTCTAAAATGTGGCACGATATATTTATCGCAAACAGAAATTATGCAAAAATTGTTGCTGTTAGTTTATAGCAATTGAAAGCAGTTATAAGGAGTAATTACTAAATTTTGTTATTTCCCAAAAAAATGTACAATCTCCTTGAGACAAAATTTGGCTTTGGGGCATTTTTTTCCATAATTTCCTGGCTCCCTTGAGTTACTGCTTAACTTATGCAAATATTCAAAAATTCTCATGATATTCGAAACCAATTATGTTAAAAGAAAAAAAAAAAAAAAAAACAATTTGGACGAATTCCATATTGCTCTCTTGAACCTTACTGCGGCGGACGCAATTGGGGGTGACGCTGTGCGAAACTTCTCCGACATCCTTTGGCTCAAGTTTTCGCATGGCTCCGTCCAAAAGCCACAGGTTAAAGGCGGAGGGGGCGGACAACTCAGTTGCTTCCTCTAATTGTAGATGCATGCTATACCATTAAGCCATTAACCGTCGCAGACAACCAAGACACTGTATACTGCAGTAACCAGCTCTTAATGCCAGTTCATCACTGCGATCGGGAATGATGGTACATGCCTTGAATATCGTTTTGCGCACGCAAGCTCGTGCTGGTTTCAGGCGAGAAAATAATTCCGCTTCACTCCATTTCAATCGCAGTCTCAACTCAATGGAATTACTGTTGCTGATATGTGCAACAAGAGCTAACCGCGGGTCGGTCGGTGTACTTGCATTCATTTTCTTTTGATGGCAGTCTTACTGCGGCGGATTGAATACTTCTAAATAAGTTTATCACTTCTGTTAAAGCCGGAAATTATTCTCAGGAATTTAAAAAATTCATATTAATGAATGATGGCTTATATGATGTTTTTTTTTATATTTTTGCGTTTAGTGCACCCTGTGGCACGTATTCAGCTTCCGCAAGCATCATTTTTGTATACAGGCTAGCATATTATATCTTTTGCGTTATGATAGTTACAGATTTATGTACTCCAAGTGATTGTAAGACCATTATAGGTTTAGGTTAAGAAGGAATAGGAAATACCTAAAATACTTTCAATAGTTTCAAGATTTTTGGGGAATCTACAGTCAAAATTGATGGTCCCCACTTTAAGTCTATCCAAAATTTAAAGACGTCGCTTACTATCAAAAGATCCCATTTACTATGCGTTGCATTAACCGCACTTAAGGCTATTGGATCTTAAGGAACCTAGAATACAGTGTTGTGCAAAACATTCCGGATTTTTTCATCATTGCTATATACTGTGTTTTTGTTAAATAAAAAAGCATAAAGATCAAAGTTTTCAACATTTTTATATTTTTAATTTAATAACTATTTCAATTAGATATAATACAGAAAACAAATAAATTATTACTAACAAAATTGTTTATCCTGTAAACAAAATAAAGACACTATTTCGGTCGTGAAAAACTAACCGGATTTTTTTGTTTTTGAAGAAAAATTTAGTATTTCGTCCAATAACCCTTATTTCTCAATATACTTCTTGGCATCTGCGGGGCATGGACTCAATTAAATTAATAATAATAGTAGGTGGAATACTATCCCACTCATTCTTCAAAGCTGCAAAAAGGGCGATTGTTGATGAGTGCTTTTTTGAATGGCCCACAAATTTTCAATCGGGTTAAGGTCAGGCGATTGAGACGGCCACTCTAACACACAAATGTTTTTTGCTGTAAACCACTCTTTATGTTTGGGGTCATTATCCTGCTGGAAGACCCAACGCAGCGCCATTTCTTCTTCCGCGTATGGCAGCATTACTGTTTCCAGAATATCTCTGTACTGTTAATCTTATGTATAGGACCACAACCTGCACCAGAAAAACAGCCCCAAATCACCACGGAAGCCCCACCATGCTTGACTGTAGTCAGACCGTTTTCTGGCTTAAGACGTGAACCCTTTTTGCGTCTTACTGTGCGTGCACCGTCGGAATAAAACAAATTAAATTTGCTTTCATCGCTGAAAAATACTGTCTTCCATTTGTAAACTTTCCAATTTAGATGTTTTTGTGCAAATTCAACCCTAATAAAAAGGTTAATTTTAGTATTTGATAATCTTTCCCAAATGCAGTATTTGCTTACCAGAGAGGAGTGGCTTTTTTGCTGCCCGAAAAGCATGAAGACCGACTTCTTTTAAACGCCTTCGAACAGTACTTGCGTAAACAGGAAGACTAAGCTGGGCCACTAGAGACACGGAGGACACAAAAGGATCTTTTAAAACCACGCTGTATGCGCCTGTCAGTTTTCGGTGTTGTTTTCCGTTTGCTTCCGCCACCATGTGTTAATTCTATCGCTTTTCCACTTCTAAACTTTTTAACTAAGGCTGAAAACACACCGGATAAAGCAAAACGTGTTTTCTTGTTTCGTGAAACAAGAGAACACGGTTTCTTATGAGACAACATACACCAGAACAAACGAAACAAAACATACGTTTTTGTTTTGATGCGTTTCGGTTCCGGTTGTCGAAAATACATGCCATTGTATACGAGCAACACACACAGAATGCAACAAAACTGTTTCGAATCAGCGTCGTTGTCGATAATTGCATACTTTCTCATGGCGCAACACACACCAAATGAAACGAAACATAAAAACCAAAGCAAAACAGAAAAACATGTTTCGTTGCCGATAGCTGACCTCTTGTTTTTGCAAAACAAAATTTTGATTCCGTTTTTTTATTATTTCTTCTTTCATTGCACCTTTCAGCTTTATTTGCTTCTATGTTTATTCAGTGCCCAAATTTTAAAAAATATGGACATAGATGGAGATGTTTTAGATTATATTATATTATATTATATATATATTATATATATATATATTATTTAGATTATATGGGTGCACCCAACACTCTCTACTACATAGTTGCTTCCTTTTGCTCAATTGCTTGAAAATTGAAAACAAAATTGGTAAAACTTTATAGGTAAGGTACTAATGGCAAGTCCCAACTCGCAAATTCCATTTTGTTTTATTTCAACGCACACCAACCGAAAAAAGAAAACAAAAAGTTTTGTTTTGTTACATTCTGTTTCCCTGGGTGTGTGTTCAAATAAAAAACGTTTTCTTGATTTAAGAATCAAAAACGTTTTGCTTTATCCGGTGTGTTTTCAGCCTAAGTCGTTAATTGTTGAGGTCAGAATATTATATTTTGCAGCTATTGCTGTTTATTTTAACCCGGCTTTAAAGTCCTCTACAATTTGATTTTTTATAAAGTTACTATACCGTGTTTTTGCCATTTTTAGTATACCCGAATCGTTTGAAAATCACGCGTAATCTTCTTTCTAGCTCTTCGTCTGCAAACATGTAACTCAAATGACAGCAGAAACCGTTATCAGAAAGACGAAATTTAGTGCTCTAAAAAAATCCGGTTAATTTTGCACAGGCATGTTTATTCAAATCGTTTTTATTTTTTAATATGCACGTAAACGTGCATTTAATTTTTTTTATACGATTATCAAATTAAGATAGAAAGTGTTTTTAAAAATACAAAAAAATATTACCAAAGTGTCATTTCCCATCACTTATTAGCTAACGAACATTATTTGAGAAAAAAATCCGGAATGTTTTGCACAACACGGTATATAAAAATTGAGCCTTAAAATGTTTGTCGTCGATTCACGCCTTAACGCATTTACCGATTTTAACCAAACTTGCACACATCTTTGGTATTGGTCCATATATGATTCCTGTGAAGTTTGGTCAAATTGGACAAAGGGGCGTGGCACCGCCCATAAAAAAAAACATTCAAAATCTTATACCTGCTATACAAAAAACATCTTCTATATGGGATGAAACTCGATGATATTATATCTCGGTAACCGCTGGGCCGATTTTCATAATTATTTTTTTTGTTTTGTTCGTATTGCTGTATTTCAGGTTTAGGCAGAAAGAAAATTCCAGCAAATCGATTTATTCTCATTTCTCGCATTTTTTATCTAAGACCTAAATAATACAATTCCTGTGCACGGGCAAAGCCGGGCGGGTACAGCTTCTTCGACAGTCTTGGAATTGGAAGCCAAAGTTTCTAAAATGTGTAGCATTGATATGAATAATTGTCCTGTAAGTTAAGAATATTATCTAGGCAATACGATTTCAGGAAAAAAAAATGTTGTGTACCACAGAGCATTACAATTAAAACTGTTTATCTATTTAACTATTCTGCACTACGAAGTGTGCACGGGCTACGCAAGTTTTTAATAAATTATGAAATATTTTGAAACGTGAAAACTTCTCATTGAAAGGGAATATCTAAATTTTTTTGACAGCAGGTCCACTGGCCTGGGGATTTTATGACTTATATCATCAAAAGAGAGACCAAAGTTTGAAGAGATGGTCGTCGTCAGAGCACCTGTGCAATGCGCTATTTTCTTGTTTTGAGTCATATTGAAAAAGTTGAAGAGTTCAAAGTAAATCGGGTCATATTAACGGGCGATAAAGGAAGAAGTGTCTCGATGGTCTAACTGGCACGAGCTGCGTAATTTCTTCACTTCGTTGCCATGGGCTGATATGTGCTTTAGAGATACCGATGTCCATATGTCCGCAAAAGCCGTAACCAAAATGATTTTATTCGGTATGAAACTTTATATTCCACATTGCATCAAAAAATTAGCTTCAAATAAATCATGGTTTAACAAAGAATGCAAGCGAGTTACCGCAGCGAAAAACAAGGCTTTCCGTAAATGGCGGTCAAACCCTTCGGAGCAAAAAAGATCTGAATTTATAATTCTTCGAAATAGATGCAAACTAATTCATTGAATCGGCGAAGACAACTTACAAAGAAAAAGTCCCTAACAAAGGAATTGGATGTTCTCACGGCTCACGCACATAAGTAATAACTTTAGTTGCTCTTCCTTTCCACCTCTTTTACTAGAGGTAGACGGAACGCTAGCAACAGCACCTAAGGAAAAGGCAGATCTTTTCGTTAGCATGTTTTCAAAGAATTCCACCCAAGATTCTGCACAACTAGAGTTACCAAATATCGCGAATGTGCAAACATCGATAGCAGAAGTAAAATTTCGGCCTCGAATAATTCGACGCATCCTTAAAGAACTAGATTGTAATAAGGCAACTGAACCCGACGGAATCCCGGCTATAGTGCTCGAGAGCTGTGCACCAGAACTTGCACCTTTACTATGTAAGCTGTTTAGCATGTCGTACTCCCAGAAGACGTTTCCTTCTTGCTGGAAGACCACTCGCATTCAACCTATTCCAAAGAAAGGGAGGAAATGTCTGCCACAAAATGATCGTCCAATAGCGTTATGGCCAATTCACAATACAGCGAGAGAGCGAGACGAGAGCGAGATCGAGTCTAGCGCGAGTTGTCAAATTATTTCCAATCAATGGAAATGCATGCAGCAATACACAATGGCGCGAAATTCGTTGCCTCGTCTCGCGACCATTTCGGAAATTTGGAAAAATCTCGCCCGAGACACCGATGACATTTACTCTCTGAGTGGGAAGCGACGCCATTTTCATAGAAATGTACTTTAGGCTGCCACTTGCATTTTCTCAAGCAAACAGGGCGGCACTTTTATCGTTTTTTTGTTATTATTTTGATACGGTTTGATTATTCTGAGAAATTTTTAAATAAGTCAGCGATAATGTTAGAACTTATTTTCCCATAATAATGAATGACAGTGAAAAGGGGAATTTCGTATTTCTTTAAACAAACATTGCCCCGAAAATATATATGTTTTGAGTGTGTTTCTTTTTGATTTCTTGGTTATTTCTTGAGCAAATTTTATTAGGATGTAAGACTGTAAGCTTTTCATAGGAATTCATTGGAACCTGTTCTGGAATTGACTAAGAAGTTCAACAGAAAAAGTTGTACGTACGAAAAAATTAATAAATTAATTTTCTAGAAAATGTAGACTAGATTAAACAACACGTTTTTGATTCGAAAAAAAAAAATCTTTTTTTATTTGAACACACACCAAGCGAAACAGAATGTAGCAAAACAAAACGTTTTGTTTTCTTGTTTCGTTTGGTGTGGAATTTACGACTTGCTTTTAGTGTTGGTCGGACTGAGGCAATGAAGTTGTGCAAATCTTATTTACATTTTAAAAACAACGACAAGTAAATTTTGTTTCGCAAAAACAACAGGTTAACTATCGGCAACGAAACATGTTTTTCTTTTTTGCTTTGGTTTTTATGTTTTGGTGTGTGTTGCGCTCTAAGAAAGTAGGGAATTATCGTCAACGACGCTGCTGGTTCGAAACGAGCGATTCTCGCCTCGCTCTCGTCTAGTTATCACGCCCACATTGTGAACGGGGCATTACTTTCAATGCTCTCAAAAGTAATGGAACAGGTAATAAATGTCGAAATAATCAAATATCTATATCTAGAAGATCACCGCTTAATAAGCGAAAGGCAATACGGATTTCGGAGCCGTCGTTCCACTGGATACCTGTGGAGCTACGTAACGCACTTATGGACGCAATCAATTGAACAACACGGCGAATCCAGGGCCGTAGCCTTGGACATATCAAAGGCATTTGACCGAGTCTGGCATAGAGCCCTATTAGGCAAGTTAGGGCAGGGGTTTGCGACAGCTCAATCGCTCTGGCAATTCCACTAACATTACATGTTTTTCAATTGCGATTCATCATGAAAAGATTCAAAGTTGGTAGTATAATTTTTTTCAAAGATTTTCTGCAACTTTTAAGCCATGTAGCCCCTAACGCGCCGGCCCAGGTCCGCCAGAATTCCACATCTGTAATGTATCCGACCACAATAACCCCAAAATAGGCAACATTTTGTTGTAAAATAGTCATGACCAAATATGTACCACCAGCACTTAGTCTATAAACATATATATTACATACTATAAGTTAACATAACATTCCCGAGTTTCATCTTCGTAAAACATCCGGCCAAAAATCAGCAATAGACAGTTCCCACACTTCATACTTCAACCAACATACGACACCCAGCAATAGTTCTCACACCTTCAAGTGACAATGCATCGTCGGCATATGACACCACTTCATCCACCGGCTTACGAGACACAGCAAATCAGCACATTCCAACACGTACTCCACGGAGATGTAAGTTAGCTTTAGGAAGTTTTTAGTTTGTAGAAGAAAATTGTATTGAGTTGAATTTGGACAGTGATTGAATAAAGAGGTCTCTCCTCCGAAAATAATATTTTTTTTAAAAATAAAAGTAATTTTTATTTAACTGGCGCCCGAGCAGGGACAGTGGTTAGTCTGTGCGCGAACAATTTTAAAGTGTAAACCGTAAACACAGTGCCGGTATTATTTTCTTAAAAATAAAAAAAATAAAAAATTTTGTGTGTCCTAAGAAAGCACAATAGTTCGTCCCTAAAAACGGAAAAATAATAAAAAAAAAAAAGTGTCCTAAGAAAGCACAATAGTTCGCGTCACAAAGGCATTAAAGAACAAGTTTCCAGCGAAATTGAGAACGGGCACAGACCGTGACCAGTTAGGAGCTCGAGTACGGATCATCAGCCCCATCAACGGCAGGAAATACAGTCGCCACTGTCAAACCCATGGAATATTTAAAATATTTTTATTTGTAAGTTTATAAACATTAAGAATTAAAAATAGAAATCCTAAGAAAGTTTCAAACGTAAAATCAAACTGATATCTGTATGTTAAAATAGAAATCCTAAGAAAGTTTCAAACGTGATATCAAACTGATACCTGTATGTTAAAAAGAAATCCTAAGAAAGTTTCAAACGTAAAATCAAACTGATATCTGTATGTTAAAATAGAAATCCTAAGAAAGTTTCAAACGTGATATCAAACTGATACCTTTATTTTAAAAATTAAATCTTAAGATTACCTCCTAATTATATTAAAATAATAGAACAAAAATACATTTTTAATCATGCCCAATACAAGATCAGGAAGTAGTAGCAATCCCCAACCTTTAACAACTCTATCAGAAAATCCCATCCCAGGGGCACGAGAAAACCCACCATTGGTACGCGAAATTCCGAATGACATAAACCACAACAACTCTTTTCAATCCACATCGTCCAGAACGGATACACGACAAGCCCAGGATGTCGGTACAACGCCGGAACTAGATTCCCTAATATCATCAATCGTAAGCCGATTGATAAGAACTCAGGGACCAGCCATGGTTCAAAACGTATTAAACCCAAACGCTGATCAATTTGCTGGGGAAGATCAGATAATCGCCATAGAACATAGACATGATATTTCCGAATTAGATAAGATACCCGATGTGGTAAAATGCTTAAGGGAATTCTCTGGAAATCCAGCGGAATTCATATCATGGAAAAGAAGTGTTGACCGCATAGTAGAAACATACGACTCCATACGAGGTACCCCAAAATACTTTGGGATCCTTAATGTCGTAAGAAACAAAATTGTTGGCGACGCCGACATTGCGCTGGAGTCATACAATACTCCATTAAACTGGAATTGCATATCCAGATGTCTGGTCATGCATTACGCTGACAAAAGAGATTTGGGTACTCTCGAGTACCAATTAATATCACTTGTACAAGGAAATGACACTATACAATCCTTTTATCAAACTGTATATAATCACTTATCACTTATTCTAAACAAAATTGGTTGTTTAGAAATCAGCAGTGAGGCAATGAGAGTTCTCACTCAGTCGTATCGAGACAAAGCTCTCGATACTTTCATAAGGGGCCTTAAGGGTGACCTTCCTAAATTACTGGCGATACGTGAGCCAGGAGACTTACCTCAAGCTTTACATTTGTGCCTCAAACTCGAAAACATGAATTTTAGGATTTCCCATGCAAACCAAAATTTAAATAAAAAAACTTCTATTCCCGTGCCATCTTCTGCAGCACCCAGACTTCAATTAAATAATTTCGGACAACCACAGTTCAGAGGAAACCATAATTATCATCAATCTTTCGTTCCCCAGGGAGCACCACCACGTTTCCAATCTAATCAACAGCACTACATACCTCAAACGAAATATCAATATCAAAACAATAATCAGCAAAATTATAGGCAACAATTCCAAGGAAGACGTACACCACCAAACGCAATAATCCCTCAAATCAAAACAGAACCAATAAATAATGACCAGAGCATGCAACCCCGAACAATGAATCTTCAGAATAGGTATCCGTATCAATCTCAAAATAGAGGTCCACAAGGAACACAACAAATTACTACAACTAATAACCCCCAAAGAAATTATCATATAGAAACAGAAGACCACACTGAAAAAGAACTCGTTGATTACTGTCAGCCTGATGAAAGCGAAGCCTTGGAACTTTGTGACCAATTCCAAGATCTAAATTTTTTAGACTAAACAGCTCTTCGCTTCCTTACTATGAATTCAAAACGAAGAGCGGGAAATACTTAAAATTTTTGCTAGACACAGGATCGAACAAAAATTATGTAAAACCATATCATATAGCTAATCCAACGGCAAATAATAACTCATTCTTTGCAAATTCAGTTTCTGGCAAAACCAAAATTACGCATCATGCTAATATAGAAATATTTGGCCCAGAAATAGGTACTATCAAGTTTTTCATTTTAGATGGACTCGATTCTTTTGATGGTATCATTGGAAACGATACCTTGAAGGAAATGAGTGCAGTGATCTACACTGACAAAAATTATTTCATTCTTAATAATAAACATATATTCCCACTAAAACAATTCAAAGCACAAGCGGTAAACAGTATCGACATTCGCACCTCACATCTAAATCCTTCTCAAGAAAATCAGCTTAGAATAATCATATCTACATTCCCAAACTTATTCAGTGAACCAGATAAGAATCTCACTTACATTACTACTGTCCAAGGTGAAATCAGAACAACTTCTGATAGCCCTGTTTATACAAGATCTTATCCTTATCCAAGAGCGTTAAAAGAAGAGGTGGATAAACAAATAAGTGAACTTTTAGAAAATGGGATAATACGACCATCACGGTCACCTTACAATTCCCCTATAATAATTGTATCAAAAAAACTTGACGCGTCCGGAATAAAAAAATACCGGCTTGTAATTGATTATAGAAAGCTAAATTTAGTCACAATACCTGACAGATACCCCATTCCAGAAATTAATGATGTACTTTACAATTTAGGAAAATGTAGCTACTTCACGTTAATCGACCTTAAAAGTGGATTCCACCAAATACCACTAAAAGAATCTGACATAGAGAAAACGGCATTCTCTGTCAACAACGGTAAATATGAATTTACCCGTTTACCTTTTGGGCTGAAAAATGCCCCATCCATTTTCCAACGCGCCGTAGATGATATCTTACGTGAACATATTGGCATTCGATGCTATGTGTACATAGATGATATTATCATTTTTAGTCAAACGGAAGAACAACACTACGAAGATCTCAGAACCATATTCAAAATTCTAAACGATACAAACGTTAAGGTTCAAAAAGACAAATGTGAATTTTTAAAATCTGAAGTTGAGTTTCTCGGATTTATTGTATCCAAAACGGGAATTAAAACAAACCCAGCCAAAGTTAAGGCAATCGCTGAATTTCCTAAACCAGAAACATTAAAAGATCTCAGATCATTTTTGGGCATGTCCGGTTACTATAGACGCTTTATTCGCGACTATGCAAAGGTAGCCAAACCCCTGACAGCCCTTCTAAGAGGGGAAGATGGACGAGTGTCCAAAACCCAATCAAAAACTAAAATCATTCATTTAAACCAAGACGCTATTGAAGCATTTGACAAAATCCGAAATTCATTAATATCCAACGACGTCATGCTGGTATATCCAGATTTCAGTAAAAGTTTCGAACTCACAACAGACGCCTCAAACTTTGCACTGGGCGCAGTGCTAAGCCAGGAAAACAAACCAATCATGTTCCTTTCAAGAAGTTTAAACAAAACCGAAGAAGCATACGCAACGAACGAAAAAGAAATGCTTTCAATAATTTGGGCTTTAGGTTCCCTTAGAAATTTCCTATACGGATCCAAAAAAGTTATTATATTCACGGATCATCAACCACTGACGTACTCACTGAGCAATAAAAATACAAATGCTAAGATGAAACGCTGGAAATCCATATTAGAAGAATATAATTACGAACTAAAATATACTCCAGGGAAATCCAACGTTGTAGCAGATGCTCTATCACGTCCTCCACAATCAATTAGTTTACTTTCACACATTTTAAACTTAACACCTTCAATACACAGTGAAGAAAACTCGGCACATAACCTTATTCAGTTGGTCGAAACGCCAATAAATGTCTTCCGAAATCATCTAATTTTAAAAACGGGAAACGTTTCGAGTCATAAAGCCACGACACCTTTTAAACATTTTACTAAGCACATTATAATAGAACCAAATTATACTAAAGAAAAACTAGTAGGAATTTTCAAAAGATTTCTAAACCCAACCACCCTAAACGGAATAATGACCTCGGAAGAAGTCATGAGCTTAATACAGGAAATTTACCCTTTATACTTCAATAACTATAAGATTAGATTCGCAAGAGCAGAAGTTGAAGACATTCCATCACAAGAAAGACAGAATGAAATCATTATAGAAACTCATAAAAGAGCCCACCGTGGCCCTGAAGAAAATAGGAACCAAATTATTCAAACTTATTTTTTTCCTCAAATGTCCAAAAAAATCAAACAGATTACTAGATTGTGCTCAACTTGTAAGAAAAGTAAATATGAACGTCATCCAAATAACCCGAAATTGGGAGAAACCCCAATACCTAATTACCCAGGACAAATAATACATATTGATATATTTGCAACCGAAAAACACTCAGCCTTAACCGCAATAGACAAATTTACAAAATTTGCTATTACTAAATGTATAAAATCAAAATCAACAGAAGATATCAGAGAACCACTCCGTGACATTATTTTTAGATTTGGCGTTCCCGAATATATTGTCATAGACAATGAAAAATCATTCAATTCAGAAAGTATTATGTTTATGCTAAAAGATGTACTGAATATACAAGTCTTCACGACACCACCTTACAAAAGCTCCATAAATGGGCAAGTCGAACGATTTCACTCCACCCTAGCTGAAATCATGAGATGCATTAAGCCAAACGCTTATAATAACAAATTCGAAGAACTGCTCGAAATAGCAACAAACGAATATAATCACTCCTTTCATGCCACTACTAAGAAGAAGCCGGTAGACCTATTCTTTGGCAGGACCGTCCCTTTCGGACCAGATGACTATGAAAAAACTAGACAAAGTAACATCGAAAAACTCAAGCAAAAACAGGAAAAGGATCTTAAGTATCATAATAAACAGAAACAGGAAATTAAAAACTATAGCCCAGGTGACCAAATCTACGTAAAAATAAACAAGAGACTAGGGTCAAAACTAACGAATCGGTATAGGAAAGAAATAGTACAGGAAAATTTCAAAACCACTATAAAAACAACATCCGGTAAAATAGTCCATAAAAGCCACATACGAAACTAGAACGAAGAAAAGTAATATAACTAATGAAATATTTAAAAGATTGAAGAACAATAATACGCTTAAGGACAACCTTGCTTTAAGCACTCAATATAATATTAGATTACTAAAAGAGGAATTATTAAATATCGAATATGCCGTGCATTGGGCAAGAAAGGGTATAATAAATTCTTATATTTTGTCTATGATCGAAATTAATGAAATTAAAGACATATTAAAAAATGAAAACGTTGAATACAATAACCTAGAAGAAGCACTAGACTTCGCCGAACTTAAAATCGCAATAAACAAGGAAACTATTATCTATATCATAAGTATACCCAGTACAACTAAGGAAATATGTAATAATATCTTGATCAAACCTATTAAAAAAGAAAATATAACAATAAAAGTCGAATACAAAGAAATTTTAGAATGTCCAAATAATATATACGGCATTAAGTTAGTATGTAAGGAATATAATAATTTAAAGATCTGTAATAATAACAATTTAGTGGATATTAGTAAGGATACGTGTATACCCAAACTACTAAGAAGTCTACATTCGGATTGCACCCTAGTTAACAGTCAACATTTAACTCCAGTTGAGGAAATCTCATCAGGAATCATATTGCTTAACCAATACAACGGATCGGTGATTATAAATAACGAAAAAACAAACCTAACAGGCACATTTTTACTAAAGCTTGAAAACGCTACAGTGATTATTAGAAACAGAACCTATGCATCCAGCACGGTTTCCAGATACAAGCCATTACCTGCAGTAGCGCAACCTTCATCTGACGTGAGGAACACCGAAGAATTCCTATCCTTGGAATTGTTGAAAGAGCTAAATCTTAGGAACATCAAAACCATCGAGCTATTGAAGACTAATAACCAACCATACATAATAACCTGCTTTGTGCTATCAGGGATAATAACTATCTCCCTCATAGTCATGATCATACGATTTTTTCACTCCAGTCACTCCAGGCCAACATCCAAAGATAACACCATCATAGAGCTCAACGAAAGATCCGAAGAAGTGGCCTCAGCAACACCATCAATAGAAGCACGTGAAAAACAATCATGTAAGACCGAGCACGAAAAACCATCCTTCAAACCCCGAAGGATAAACCAAATACCATTCTTTTAAAATCAAACGAGGACGTTTGAGACTCAACAGGGAAGAGTTAACATAACATTCCCGAGTTTCATCTTCGTAAAACATCCGGCCAAAAATCAGCAATAGACAGTTCCCACACTTCATACTTCAACCAACATACGACACCCAGCAATAGTTCTCACACCTTCAAGTGACAATGCATCGTCGGCATATGACACCACTTCATCCACCGGCTTACGAGACACAGCAAATCAGCACATTCCAACACGTACTCCACGGAGATGTAAGTTAGCTTTAGGAAGTTTTTAGTTTGTAGAAGAAAATTGTATTGAGTTGAATTTGGACAGTGATTGAATAAAGAGGTCTCTCCTCCGAAAATAATATTTTTTTTAAAAATAAAAGTAATTTTTATTTAACTTATACAATATACATACATGCCATAGTTTCTTTAGGCTGCTGTTATAGCTATCAGGAAAATGCATCCGTAAAAAAATTGTTTCACTTTTTTGGAGCACTTAAACTCAATCGTTGAACTCAATCTTGGTCTTAAAATGTTGCTTTTGAATTATAAAACTAATTCGTCAAAAAAAATTAAGCAATTGATCTTTAAATTTTCAAAAAAAAAGAATTTCTTTATTTTTCCGTACGAAAAACTTTTTCTGTTCAACTTCTCAACCAGTTTCACGAAGTATTCCACTGAATTCCTATGATATGCTATGGCTAAATGTGTCAGTTTTGTTCTGTTTCGTGTTTTTACGTATGGATTTTTCTGATGGCTATAACTGAAGCCTTAGCTAAATCAAATGACAACTTCTAAATTCTATGCAGGGGCGTAGCGAGGGTTTGAGCCTTGGGGAGGGGTGACTTTCATTGAAATGCCGACTTATTTCAGGAACTCGCCGACTGTATAGAAATCATGAAAATCGGCCCAGTGGTTATCGAGTTATATCTAACTTCAACGAGTTTCGCTCCATAGAAGATGTTTTTTGTATGGGAGGCGCCACGCCCCTTCGTCCAATTTTGACCAATCTTAACAGGAACACCCCTGGGCTAATACCTAAAAGACAATTCACATAAGAGCGACCAACTACCTACGATCGAACGGCTATTCGCAAGCTTTGACAGTCCGTCCACATGAACACTTTTATAGGTCGCAGCAGTTCGCGAATTTCAGCCATCAGTTTCTACCCACAATGTCTAGTTTGAGGTTAAGTTCGAACGAATCAAGTTTTTAATCAAGTTCAATTCGCGCGGGTGTTTTCGTTCGCGGCAAAAAGTTTGGAATTCGAAATTTCGTTATTTAAACTGTTTATAAACTTATTTTCTTAATACATTTTGATGGGATAAATAATTATCCTCCTCTTTGCCCAAACACACGTTTGCCGCGAATTGTTAAAGTTCGCATTCCAGTTTCCGAACTAGCAAATAACACATTCCTTCGAATTTAACCTCAAATTAGAAATGCCAACCGTCCTTTTTAAAATCGAATCGAAACTCGATAAAATTTAAGGATTTCAGTCGGCAAAATTCACCGATGCCGACCGTTTCTTAAAATCGAATCTAAACTCGCTAAATTTTAAGGATTTCAGTCGGCAAATTCAACGATTCACCGATTTTAAGGAGTTAATCTGAAACCTATGAAAATGCCGGCTCTTGTATCCATTTACAAGTTTAAAAACCTATACCTATAGAAATACAAATTTAAGACCTAATTTTTGAAAATTGATCTTTGATTTGCCGACACCCCCCCCCCCCCCCCCCCGCTACGCCCGTGTTTCTATGGTATCTATAATCTATATACCTCCATTCCATACTATTAGGTACAATTGTGTACTTAACCTGCACATCGAAACATTTTAATCAAGACATTTGAAAACTTTTTCCATAAGCGAATGGATCTTTTTAAATTACATGACTGGTCTCAATCACATGTAACTATGCCTGCCTACTTACATTTAGGTTATTTTCATTTCCATCCCTCGCATTGAAACCAAGAAACCAAGAATCAGTTACTCCACACCCCTGTGCAATGAAACGCGGAATATAATCTGCCGTAAATAATTGGACAATTAGTTGATACCATTATCTGCACCAACGCCCGTTTATTAGTAAAAAACTGACATCACGAACTGATATGAATATGCGTCTTCAACAAAAAGATCTGAATATCATATTTTCACCATTATCCCATATTGTATTGTAACCCGTGACGATATGGAGCGAAGCCAAATACAACGATGATGAATTTCCCGTGTATAGCGACTGCTACGTGTCAATAATTCAAAAGGAAAAAAACAGAGACTGCCACGTGACCATGTTTATCCTATTTGCAACGTAGTCAAGAATGGTTAAACTCTTGATGGAATCAGCCCAAAAGGTCTCAGAAGAACACAAGCATGTATAGTTGAAGAGTTGGTTATTTAGTCGATACAAGGAGGAGGAGGACCACGGCATCACTTCACTGTTCACCTGAAAGTGGCATGAATCCCAAACCGGATTTAATGCAAATCCTCCTCCTTCTCCTCTTAGCGTACCAGTTATTGGGTTAAAGCTGAAGCCTGGCCACAATACAAAACGGATACATTACGTTGGTCACGTGTCTCGTGTTTGCCCAACGTACTTTATTAATTTCATAAAAAATGAAGTACCTTTTGACATGTTGATGGTGGATGCACCTAAGAAGAGTGTTTACGTTTTCCCTTTGCATCAATGAGGTCTTGACGTCGTCGTCGTTGTCCTCGTCGTGCTCTCGTTATTGAATTGAGAGATATCCTTAATTATTGGAGCCAGCCTTATTGATTTTGGAATTCGCACGAGAATCATGAAATGATTTACACTCTCGCACTCCAATGTTATGTATGTGCACGGGCATTAATTCTCTGGTATAACTTTATTTAATGTGCAAAAAAACAAATTTGTCAATGGGGGTTGGCACGCGCATGTTCATCCGCAAGGCATCCAGCTGTTAAAGGCGACGCCGACCGATTCCTTGCAATCCGTATAATACGAGTTGAGAGAGCGGCGAAAAATATTGAACCTGACGATATTGGGACAAGAGCAGACCCTACTTTATTGGCTAAGTGAAAAGGATGATTACTGTGGGGGGCCAGCAGCAATGGGATTGGAACCCCTGTCGTTAAACGGGCACCCCTCGGGGATTTAATGCACGCAGTCCACCTAGGTGTTTCGACAGGCATAATATCCACCGATGACTAGGGTTAACATGGTGTACCTTAACACGATTAGCGAATTTCATTGCGTTCCGTAATAATTTAATTCACGCGTCTTGACTTGACGTTCCGGAGATTTTGCGGCATCGGGCAGAGGAACTGTGTGCTGCGTGTTGCATTCTTGTGTGCAGTACCTAAGTGCATAGGTGGGTTGTTAAGGTTTACCTATTGGTAGGATCCAGATGAGGGCAGAATGTGTATTCTTTATTAGGTACGAATGATACAAAGGATGTTTTTTTTTGGTCTTCTATAAAGGCGTCACAACTTTTCTTTCTTAAATAAAACTTAATTATAAAAAACGATGAAATGAATCAATGATTTTGAAGTGAAATAGAGATTTTGTTTATTGAGTTTTTTCAATCAAGTTTCTAGTTTAAAGTAATCATATGAAAAATATTCTTAATATTTAAAGAAAGATATTGAATTTATATTAATTGATTTCCTGTTGCCTTCTTGACAGTGATTGGAATAGTAATCTGAGACATTTCTGTCCCTTCAGGAATCTTATTATTGTCATTAGTTTTATGTTGTCAGTTTATGTCAGTTTTATGATGTTACGATATCCTCGGATTCACCTTGACGACTTAAATTCAGAGAGTTGAGCTTTTCAAACAAATTTGAGAGAAATGTTGAATCAAAAATTCAAAATATGTTTTTTCGACTTTCAGGTGTTTGAGTCGTTTTAATGCTATACTTTGACATCCAATTGGATGAATTGGTTCATAAAAATCAACATATTTGTCTCGAGTTAAATTCTCAAGTGCGACGAAGCCTTTTTTTTTAACATTGATGAGCATTCGAATAACAAATTGTTCACTCGTAAATAAAAAAAAAATCCTGAAAATCGCAGCGTGTAAAACTACATCTGCGATACGGAAAGAAAATAAGAGAGAATCAACGTTAGTCGCAGCTCAAGGAAATATGACACAAAATGTCTTACTGCACGTCATTTTAAGACTGTACTGTACATGTTATTAATTTTTTCAAAAACCTTCGCGCTTTGTTTTTCCAAGTACCTATTCAAACAAAAACGCAGAAAAAAATAAGTAACACTACAAGATACAATCACTTTGTGTTATTATCCAAGGAAAGTATGGTAAATTAGGGTTCCGTAGCCAAAACAAATTGGGAACCCCTGGTTTAACATATATGACTCTTTTGTCCCATATGAAGAATTTATCACTAATCCTCCGTGGGTTGTCATTGACTACCAAACGAGCGAGTTCCTTAATACATTTTAGTACAATACAAGGGTCTCTCGTCTCACGAGCCTTAAAACCAAAGCACTCAAAAATTTCATATTGTCCTGGGGATTATGAAAATTTTGACAAACTGCGTAAAGACTTAAGTACATTTCTACAGAAAAATTACGTACTTAATTCAAACAGCAAATAAAAGAAAGCCTGACTCCAATGCTTCTAGTCTTTCATAATTAGCAAAAGAAAATCTACTGGTCTGCCCAAATCCATGGTTTATAAAAATGTTGAAACTACTTACTTAGATGGCGCTACAGTCCGGGATGGACTTGGGCCTCAACCAACACGCCTCTCCAGTTAGCACGATCTTTGGCTAACCGCCTCTAGTTGCGCGCACTCCAAGTTGGTTGAGGTCCCCTTCCACTTGTGCGCGCCACCTAAGGGGAGGTCTTCCTCTACTGCGTTGTCCCTCCGGGTTGGAATCGAAGACTCTTTGGGCGTTGGTGTCCATTCGCTTTACATGTCCTAGCCATCATAGTCGACTGATACGTACTTTTCTGACCAGGTTGATGTCGCTGTACAGCTCGTAGAGTTCGCTGTTAAATCTCCTCCTCCAAAGCCCGTCAACGCAAACGGGACCGAAAATCACTCGAAGAATTTTGCGTTCGAAGCGACCAAGGAGATCTTCATCCGCCTTTGATAACGTCCATGATTCTGCGGCATAAAGCAGGACTGGGATGATGAGGGTCTTATATAGAGTCTCCTTGGTGTTTCTCGACAAGGCCTTACTAATCAATTGCCTTCTTAGGCCAAAGTAACAGCGGTTGGCAAGTGTAATTCTTCGCTTGATTTCTGATGTGATGTCATTTTCAGAGTTGATAGCGGAGCCGAGGTAGACAAAGTCCCGAACTACCTCAAAGTTATAGCTGTCTATCGTGACGTTCTGTCCGATTCGTCGATGTTGTGTGTCCCTTCTTGTTGACAGCATATATTTTGTTTTGCCCTCATTCACCACTAAACCCATTTTTGCCGCTTCTGTGCAAATATTTGCAAAGGCACCAGTGACAGCTCGCTGTGTTCTGCTAATGATGTCGATATCGTCAGCGTATGCAAGTAGTTGCACAGACTTTTGAAAAATTGTGCCCCTGGTGTTGGCTTGTGAGTTTCACACAATTTTCTCAAGAATGATGTTGAAAAAGTCACATGACAGCGCATCACCTTGTCTAAATCCTTTTTTGACATCAAAGGTCTCGGTGAGATTGTTTCCGACCTTTACGGAGCAGTGAGCGTTCTCCATCGTCATTCTGCACAATCTGACAAGTTTGGCAGGGATGCCAAAACTAGACATAGCTCTGTATCTGTATAGCTCTTCTCTATAATTGCTGTCATATGCGGCTTTAAAATCGATAAATAGTCATCTCCCGCTGCCTTAAAAAGCTCGGCCGATAAACCGTCCGGTCCTGAAGCTTTGTTGGACTTCAGCTTGGATATTGCTATCCTCAGCTCATTTTGGTCAGGTGGACGGAAGTCTTGGCTTTAATCGCCCAGGTTGAATGGTTCATTCTGCCTGACAGCGGTATTTGTGTCGTCTTCGCCGTTTAACAGTCTGCAGAAATGGAATGAATCTATGCTATTAATGACATCGAAGATTGTTATCAAGTCGACTGTGCTTACACTGACTTCAGTGGCTTTTGACTCCGTCAATCTTCATATACTTGAACGTTTTGGGTTTCACTCAGCAATGTAGTGGTTAGCGTGTAGAATCCTATTTAATTGGCAGAATTCAAAACAGTCAAAATAGATGATTAGGTACTTTTCACGATATTTTGGGTATGGATCAGGAGTATCACAGGGTAGTTATATGGATCCGCTCCTCTTTATAATGTCCACGATATTTCATTAGTATTAAAATATTCCCATTGTTTGATGTATGCTGATGATTTAAAGCTGTTCCTTAAAATGACAACTTCACTTGACTGTCAGGTTTTGCAATACGATCTATTCTAAGAAACCTATCTGTTTGGTGCGGCGGTAATTGTTTAATGTTAATTATGTATTAGAAAATCTAACATTTAAAATTCTCGTGTCACGGTGTTAGTGGTCGAACTCCTCCGAAAGGGCTCGGGTTCAGGGCCTATGAAGGGTTCCGCTGCTCCCTGTCTTGCCAGAGTCCGCAACCTCGTTCCCCATGATTTCTGCATGACCAGGTATCCAGCAGATGGTTACTCTTGCCTAATTCATTGAACCTGTGCAGTGTGCAGGCATTCCCACACAAGCTTGGATTTTATGATATAGGCACCAAGTGCCTTGATGGCGGCTTGAATATCTGTCATCACTGTTATATGACAGTTTCTGTATGATCTGAATGATCCGAACGCACCTATCTATAGCGCATATTTCAGCTTGGAAGATGCTGGTACATTTGCCCATGGATTCGTAGTGCTTAGTTCCTGGCCCAAACACTGCTGCACCAGTTCCCTCGTCCGTTCTCGATCCATCTATATACCATTTTACAGCTCAATCCATATCCACAATGCATTTCTCCCTTCCGATTCCTTCTTTTGCCATCCTCAGGATAGTTTTTTCTGCCGTATCCTCAACCATGAGGTGTAGAAGGGTTAGGTCTAGGAGTTCCTTCATGGCTGCAGTTGGGCATGTACGGTCCGGCTCCGGTGATGCATGGGCACGCCAATCTTTGCACTTTGTTGAGAATATCTCTTGTTGTGACTAGGCTGGTTCGTTTTGTCCATGCTACAGCTCCGCATGTGATCATGGGTCTCACAATTGCAATGTACATCCATCGCAGGATGCTTGGGTTGCATCCCCACGATTTTCCTGCTAAACTCTTACATATCATAAGAGCGCGTGTTGCCTTCTTTGAAATCTCTTCCGTGTGTTTACGCCAGATGAGTTTACTATCTAGGTGTAGTCCTAGGTATTTTACTTCATTGACTGGTATGAGTGTGGTGCCCGATAGTCGTTTTACTTTCAGTCTCTGAAGTGTTCTTTTCCTTGTGAATGGTACCATGGTTGTTTTCGGCGGATTGATGTTTAGTCCTGCAGTATGGCACCATTCTTGTGTTGCTCTCAATCCTCTCTGTATGATGTCACAGAGGGTTTCCTCAAACTTTCCCCTGGCAATCACTATGTCGTCGCCATATGCCTGACAGCTGATGCCAAGGCTGGTTAATTTTTCCAGTAACTCGTCCACGACTAGGCTCCACATTAAGGGTGATAATACCCCTCCTTGCGGATATCCTCTAGTTGTGTTTACGGTGGTAGTCCCGGTAATCTGTATAGCTTATAGCTAGTAAATAAACAAAATAATCAAAAATTGTAGTTTAGATCTTGTATTTGTTGATAAGGAGTTTGTTAAATGAGTTTAAAATGTGTTTGAACGTTTATATCTCGAGTTTGCCAACACCGAATTTTATAATAATTCTTTCTTTTTTTTCTGGAAAGGTATTCTTTTGTAGCAGGTTTGTATGTAAAAAAGTATAGTATATCTCGAAAACCACAAAACTAATTGAGCTTAAATTTTGTGAAAATCTTTGTTTTTGGCACGAAGGCTATTTTGTGAAGATTGGTTAAAATTGGACTAAGGGGCATGCAAAAAAAACATTCAAAATCTCATACCTATCTCGAAAACCACCAAATCAATTGAGCTCAAACTTACAGGTATTGGCCGTGGAGTGCTCCTGTGAAGATTGGTCGAAATCGGACAAAGGGGCGTGGCACCTCCCATACAAAAAAAAAACATTCAAAATCTTATACCTCATATACAAAAAAAAATCTTCTATGGGGTGAAATTCGATGACGTTATATGTCGATAACCGATGGGCCGATTTTCATGATTCTTTTTATGTTTTGTTCGTATATTTCAGGTTTAAGCAGAAAGAAAATTCCAGCCAATAGATTTATTCTAATTTCTAGCATTTTACGAAAGAATATTATTATATTTAAGACCTAAGCAATACAATTCCTGTGCACGGGCAAGGCCGGGCGGGTACAGCTAGTCTAGATATAAAATTTTATTAAGGAATCAAACCTTAAAATTGTTGCCTATGTGTCTCGGGTCTAATCAAAAATTAATTCCCTATAAGGGATTAGGTACCTCTGCTCAACAGTAGCCGACGCACGACGCAAATATATAGGAGCCATCTTACTTAATAATGTATTTACTCAACAAATCACGAATTTATATCCAAATGAGCAACTAAATAAGTTTAAATTACTAACCAATTTGTTAATGCCGCACAATGCCCGCATATTAAACAAAAAAAAATTGTATTCCATCACATTTCTATCACTGTAACCACCAGCAGCACTCAAGCCACTAATCCCCACACTCACTGAGCGAAACGAACACTGTGCGTATAGCAGAAAATTAATTACCTATAAATTCAACTGCCCCAAGGAATCTAACATCATTTCATTTGTGTGCATGCAGATATCCTAATCGTTTGGGGCGTCTCACAAGATAAATTTTCATCTATCAACTTAATATGCTAATGTGATATGTTACCGACTGCGGACCACAAAACGAACTACTTGAATCAATCAATTCAACACCTTAAGCTACATAGGCAACCACGCCAAAGCACAGTCCAATACTAATTCTATCTCTGTTTCGAGGTGTTTTTCGGGACCTGTCAAAACCGTAACCTACCGAATCAAAACCACTCGAAGGCACATTTTTGCCACTCCGCGCGTATCTTATCGCGTTCCAAGAGGAAAAAAAGTTACAGATGCAGTTGAAATGCGGCATGATTATAATGGTCGTCCTATAAATGTCGTGCATTTAAATGAAATTAATATCAAACCCACAACCATGGGATTCGGGAAAATTAAAGCCGCGTGTTTGGCATTTTTTTTTTTTTTTTGTTTGTTCTCTCTGACCATATTGTATAGCTTCGGGTGGAATAAATATTTTGGGGAATTCCATATCTAAGAAATAAACTTCAGACTGATATTGGATAACCAAAGTTGCGAACAAGACAGACAACATCGGAAGCCTAGCTACTGGCAATGTTGGGCACACTTCAACGACGACGGACGTGTGGCCACTGGAACAAATTAATTCTGTATCTTTTGTCGGGATGTTATAAATCACTGATATAAAAGAAGAAAAATAACATTTTTACCTATCTTCAAAAGACAGGTGGCGATTTTGTAAACAAGAATATAATCTGTGCTGCAGTTGAACAAAGAAAGCAAAATGCAGACCTAGATTTTGAAAATTTCATATCCAGAGGCAGTTTTTAAATTGTATGGAAGAGTTGGATGATATGTGATGCTAGGGGGCTTTTTTGGAAATTTCACTGATTTAATGCCGGACTTGAAGATGGGACCAACAAACCTGGTAGCTATCAAAAAGTCATTAATTGTATAGGCTAAGGAATAGCAATGAAATGATAGCTATTCGATTAATTTGCAGCTAATTGGGTGGGTCAGCGATATAATTTGAATTTCACCTAAATTTGCTGGTTAGGAGATTTATTTGAGGTAGGCGTTAAGTGGTGTTGCGATTTTTGCCTATGGCATTGGGAGTGTTTGGTCACGTATATATTTCCTTATTAGTCATGTTATATAAATTTTGTTGATTTTCGAAAGGACCGATGTCCGTGGGCAGCCATCTAAATGTTGACTGAAGACACCAAGGCGTTGAATATTAAAGGCAAGGTAGATGCACCGCCTGTTGTGCTAATTTTGCTATTCGATAGAAAATTGGTAGCCTGTTAAGAAAACGTTTTTTTTTTTTGTTTTTTTTTTTGCATTTCCTAAAAAGCGATGATAAAATCGTACTCGCAAGTTTTAACGCCTAAATAGACAAAACCAACATCTTTGGTAGTACAATCGGAAAGAATATAGCCTACATGAATATAAGTCTGGAAAGAGGACTTATTGAATAAAAAAAAAGCGGGCGATCCAGAAAATAGAGACATTACCGACAAGGGAAATATTTCCATCGGAATTTATTCACCATACCCCTAATTATTAGAAGTTTTATTAGAAGGTAAAAAGAACTTGTCAAATCAGCAAGACCCGCACCAGAGAACTGTCGAGAAGATTTAGAATATAAAAACTACTTTTGCAGACTTAAACAGCGAAGACGACCGATATTCCATCACTGCCAGGTAGAAAGAAGCATTCAATTTGAACGATGAAAGCCAAATCTTCTTCTACCCGGCTTAATTGAAGACAGTATAGAAAAACTAAGGTAAAAAAACATACATATCTATAGAGCTGCAACAAAACAGATCTCTCTTGACAGAAGACATATCGGCGCCACAATAGGTGTCATTACGACACTGCCTTATAGGCAGGCATGCAACAAGGCTTGGCGTATTCTCAAACGATTTTTGTAGAAGCTGTTTGGAGGAGGAGACCATTCATCACTTCCTCTTCCTTTTTTAAAAATTGTGATAACACTTTTTTTTTCTCCTATATATAGAACTAACCATCCTGATGACAAATATGGTGGTCCAAGACGTTTTGCAGGCGTCCTTCTGCCTGCAAGACGCTTTTAAAGTAACCTAAAAATCGATTTTTTAAAAATTGTGATAACACTTTTTTTTTTCTCCTATATATAGAACTAACCATCCTGATGACAAATATGGTGGTCCAAGACGTTTTTCAGGCGGCAGGGTGCAAATCGTCTTGGACCATATGTGGAGTTAAGTACCCTGATTACCAATATGGTGGTCCAAGACGTTTTTCGGGTGGCCTTCTGCCTACAAGACGCTCTTAAAGTAGCCTAAAAATCGGCAAAACGTCTTGGACCACCATATTGGTAATCAGGGTACTTAACTCTACATTTTGAAATTATATTAAAGTTGTTATACCTACCAATTATTTTTAATTCAGAAAAAATGCATTTTTGACATGGCATTACTCACAATGGCCCCCACTACAGCATGCAAGACGGTAACATTTAGGAACAACTACTTAAGACCTACCTAATTATGTGAGTTATTTGGTGTTATCAATCACACCCAAAAATTACTGTGGGCTCTCTGTCTATTACAATGATCTAAACGATCTAACAAACCTAGACATTCGTAGTCTCCTTTGCTTCATCAGAGGCACCCGAGCTCAGCGAGCTGTCACCGGTAAGTTTGCAAATATTGAGACAGAAGCGTCAAAAATTGATTTAGTCGTGAACATGGGGGAAAACCAAGTATCTATGTGCCGACGACAAGAAGGAATACCCTACATCGAATGAAGATATATCCTTGGTCGGTTATTGAACGCAAAATTCTTCGAGTGATTTTCGTACCCGTTTGCGATTTCGGGATTTAGATAATGGAGATTTAACCGCGACATTAACCTGGTTAGAAAGTGCGAATCAGTCGTCTATTATGATGTCCAGAACATTTGCTCTCCGGTGGATAGCGTCTTCGACTCCAACCCAGAATATTGTTAAGATGGTAGTCCCCTATACCTATGCATGCCAATTCGCATAATAAACTGACAGGTCTATCTACACTGCCAATAATAGTTTAAAAGATTTTGTAATCGAGAAAAACTGTTATCTGTTCCTTATAAAAACATGCATGCCCCGCCCAAGCAGTATAAAAGTTGTAAAAGAGGGTCGGTCATATAGCTAAAACAAGAAGAGTTGCATTCTGTTCAAGAAGATCGTGATCAATGAAATTACATGAAGCTCGACTAGACCAACCTTAATCACTAATACTGTAAGTCTGTTTAAGACTTGCTGCCACAAATTCCAAGGCGATTGAGTCTTTTCTTTGTATGATTGTCAATAGCCAACTTCCTCAAGAAAGTCTGTGTTCCCGTGTAATCCAAACTCGTCACATGGCCGGTGATCCGGCGATATACTTCATAACGGATGATAAAAATGGCATAAACTTATACAGTTTCTAAGTAGGTACCCTCTAGTTCTAGTGGAGGCAGTGTCTCAGTGGTTAGCGTGCGAGGGGTCCCAGGTTCGATCCCCGGAAAAACACAAATTAGGTACATATTAATTTTTTTCCACTGCGCAACCTCTCGCGAACATCTGACAAACAACCGAGAGTATTACGGTCCTGAAAAAGCCTCTCAATCAAGCCTTTCGAAACCGGCATAAAATTGTAGATCTCTTTCATTCGTCCTAAATATAAAAAAGTCACACGGAGGAATGGTTGTGAGAAGCTAGGATCCACGTCCACTTTATCTGAAGCTGATGATTTTAACGCTAAGCTAAGAAATATGAAAGCATTAAAGAGTCTTTTATAGACACAACTTTTATGAGGAACTCACTTGAATATCACACCCCATTGTTGGTCTGTTTTCTACCGCCCACTGCTCCCAAACCAAGTATGCGAGAAACTTAATTTTTTAATATAAATTTTAAATTTAGGTTAATTTAATTGTTGTAATTTGAACAGCTTTAAGTAGATATTAAAAACCCAAAATCTGGGGTCCGAATTTTGGGCCACTTGATTATATCACTCTAACGGAAAACACATTTTCCGTATTGGTGTATTTAAGTTTAAAAAAAAAATGTAATATTGTGTTGAGTCACCTTTCTGCTCCAAAACTCCACACATTCGTTTTGGAAGGAATACATACAAATTGGCCAAATAATTTAAAGAAATCAAATCACACCTCCATGTCCATCTCTGCTATCCGGTCAATATGATGAGTTTCTTTGCGGAGATCATGGAAATAATAGTTATAGTCATCTTCCAAATTAATTGTTCTTGTCTGAGAAGGCCACGCAGTGCCACGAAGCCCAGGTGTCACATGTGCGCGACAAAATCCGAGGCGTTGCGCTTTTCGAACCGGGTTAAGGGGTTGCTTCTTCTTGATTTTAATCTTTTTATAATATGCTTAGCACAACGCATTGTTGTGAGACTTTTGTTGATACCACATTTTTCCATGATTTTTGTCAAAGAGTCGTGAGAATTTGACACTTTTCCTAATATGAGTCACCTTTCCGAATTGGTAAGCACACTATGGGTACAGCCTTTCATGTTTTTTTTTTATATTTAGATTCATTACTTACAATATGGATATAACGTGTTAGCTCCTTTCGATTTTCTTTGATATTTTGGGGATAGAGATAGACATAGGCCAGTGTCCTTCTACGCTTTGGTTTGGCCTTTTTCGCATCGGCTAAGGATTTTTCTCGACCAATTTTAAGTTTTCTTTAAACTACATAAATAGCTATGTAGTAGAAATTAACAAAAAATTCGATCAATAACACAAATTTAAGTCCACGTGCCAAAGTTTCGCACGAATGTGCCAAGAATGCTGAAGTGAAATGAGACATATAACATTTCCTATGCTGGAGGAAAAAATGTCAACTACGCCAAACTTCTATAATATGTCACGCACCTATTCATCCCATTCTCTTTAAAAATGTGGCTTGGACTTCTCCTACAACTATACATCTTCCGCGGCTTATAAGGTGTATCGAAAACCATATTCTGTTTTACACCCTATATTTGTTTTAATATAAAAGGGCGAGACGTAACAGCATGGCCTTGAGTATGACCCAAAACGATGATATCCCGAATCCATATTATCATGTTGCAAGCTTTGAAGCTTCCAGGAGCGCAATCGCAAACTAACCCGTCATTTACTTATTTGGTCTGCTTTTTGTTGTTTTATAGTTGATCTTCAGTATTCCGTATTTGGTTCCTACGTGTCTATTATGAGCGCAGTGTGCTTGACCAAGAGGGATGTCTCGGGTTCAAGCCCACCGAAAACTCATATTAGGTACTCATTTTATGGATTTTTCCACTACGCTTACCGCCAGCCGCCACCTCTAGCAAATGCCTCATAAATTTCCGAAAGTATTATTATAGCTTCAGTCAAAAAAAAAATCACACCAACGACTGCTAGTAAGAAGAATTTACCATGGACAATTAACCTCGTGTAGAGCTCCTACTTTCATAGTCCCATGCTAATTATTACTAACTCTCTTCATTATCACTCAGATTACATTCGTATTCATTTGAAACAACAACATATATTCAACTGCAACTCCAACTACCCAATACGAAATCTTACGTAGATTAAGCCCTCAAAAACTCCTTAGAAGGCTAATAACAATAAGAGCCTGCCAATTGAGTTATTCTTGAAATTGCATACATCTTAAGCCACTTACGACAGCACATTAAATAAAATTACGCTCAATTTGCTCCATACTTGTGCTAATGCTCGTTGGCAGCATAATAAACAATGTAAACGGAAACGTAGGTATAGTATATCCTCCAAATGTCCATGCAAAGTCAAACTGCCGTACAGCAGAAGAAAACATTCAAGAGGAGCGCGCAGAAAAATATAACATATCGTGCCGCCGAGCCGCCAACGCCAACCGTGGCAGATCGGTCAACGTGCACATCAGCACAGCATTCGCCACCGCCGACGATTATCCTTTTATTGTTGAAAATTATCCTTTATATCATCATAATAGGTAATTATTAGCAAACTAATACCGCACGAGTACGTACGACCGAGCACGATAACTCGTTTACTCCATTGATGTGTTTGCGCGCCAGCCATATCCTTCCATATCGGGATTCACGGCGTAAATGAAGGCTGCGAGCAGTAGACCTATGATTATTTACCCCATAGAAATGAAGTCCCGAGCCCAATGCAATGTGGGATGTGCACACGGGGCTATAAAAATGCACCATTGCGTGAGGCGCCCTTTTTTCTCTACAGTTCCAGTCCAGCTCCAGCTATACAACGTCATTTGATGAGAGAATTCCCGATCCCGACTTGCTCGTCGTAGAATTATTTAGTGGTCATCAGGAAGATTTCGTTACCGAAAACCAAAAAGTGGTTCATGTGATCGTTAGCAAGAAAATAAATTGGACAATCAAATAATTATATTCAGGCGAAGGTATGGGCCAAATTAAAGGCGGCATTTCAGTCATTTCACATGATTTTATATCCTTGCAGCGGGTGTGTTGTGAGTTGTGACTTGTGAGATGTCGATGCTCGATGGGGAAAAAAAAAGTAAAGAGCCACCGTTTTCCACGCACTTGGACACAATGGAAACACGGGCGGAATGGAATGAGAAATCATTAGCTTTGTTTGGACAGCAAGAACAACAAGAACAACAAGATTGTGATAAGCAATTCCGTCTGAAGGATCTCTTTTGGTCTTGAAAGCATTGACGTGTTGTGTAGAATTCACCTCTAAACTGAGAAACGAATTTTTACATTGAGCTGGAGCACTTGGAATACCTACTGATTTTTTTTATTTCCTGGGATATTTCCATCCAGAGAACAAGAGGCGAAGATTTAAAAGAGCCAGCAAAGACTCGTTAGATTTAATGAAGGGAAAACAGTATTGATTTTTTGCAACCCCTTTTTGGTTCTTTTGTGATTACTGGAGATATGGACCAGCCCTCGAGGATGATGATGTGCGCCCTCTTTCTGCGACACTGTGTGGGTGTTTTTTTTTTTTTTGTCTCCTTGTTGAGCGTGGCAAAAAACAACTTTAATCTATATTCAAGGGTCTACACTGAATGCGGACACATATTTCATAGGGGTAGGACCGGTGTAATATGGAATTCGCAGCGCAATTTTTGCGAATTTAGACGCATGGCTGATAAATGAAATTGGTTTTTAAATTAAAAGGTTGCAACGCACTGGAAGTAACTAAGTTATGTTCAAATATAACTAGATTCGTCGTTTGAACTTGTAGAGTGGGGTTGAGCCCGGTTTTGTTAGGTGGTACAAGATACTTGTTGTGGATACTCCGTGTGGAACTTATTCCAGTGTATGGAAATATTTTAACATATATTATAAGTTACTACATATGAATAATGCTCTATAAGTGTATTTAAAGGACGGAAAAAATAATATACTATAGCCACCCTAACACAACGCTCCCTAACGCTCCAATTATGTAATAAGCAAAAATGTAGGTACCTACTATATAGGTGACATTTTGGTTGTCAGCATTGTGTCCAGATAGTCCAGATATTTTTGTATACAAAATTATGATTCTTACTCTTAAGAAGTTGTACCTACAGCTAATCCGAGACCTTTCTATGAACATAATAAATTGCAGTCGGACTTCTCTAAAACTAGCTCCCCTATAGTGAAGACTCCTTTATAACCAAGATTTTTTTTTATAGGCGAACCTCTCTAGGGTAAAACTATACAATACGCCCGCCACTTTTTTAGAATCTTCAATAAAACAAAAAAATTAACAAAAATAGTAGTTCTTTTATTAAATAAATTATTAACTGTATTTTTTCATAGGTTTGGCAATTTCATTTGTACAAAAATATGTCAGTATTATATTATATATATTTAAAAAAAAAAGTTTAAGTGGGGCGTTTTGTAACTCAATCGTTGGGTAAAAAGCCCGGCATTAGTTACAAAACGCCCCTAAGGAAAAAGTAGGAACAAATATTATAAAGTAAAGAAAATTAAATTATTTGGATTTGTAATATGGTCTGTCGGCCTTATTTGCATTGTATTTTAAAATGTGTCTCCTCAGGGTTCTGGATGGTATGTTGAACTCCCTACATGCTTCATTCACTCCCAAAGTTTTATTTTTTACCTTCTCCATTGTTTCTTTCATTTTTTTCGGACCATAATGCCCGCATTGTCATTGTGTAATTTCGTGGTATTTCTATAAACAATATTAACCAATAAAATTGCTCTGTTGAGTGTTATATTTCAATACAATTACTGGGGCGTATTACACTTTATTTGTTAGGGCGTTTTGTAAATTTCTGCGTGCAAAACGCCCCAGAAAAAATAAAGCAACCCACCTGGTTTAAAAAAAAATTAAACAAAAACGAACTAAAAAGCCAATTTTATGTACTTTCTAAATATATACAGGGTTTTTCAATAAGAGCGCTACAAGTTTTTTTAAATAAAACAAAAACGGTTTTGGATATAAATGAAATTCTTTATTCCTGTGAAAGTACGTTCGATGCCATTATGAATGGAACTCAATTTCTTTTGCATGGCCACCACGGCACGGGCACGCTTGCAGAAGTCCAGACGCTGAACCCAATTTTCGACGGTTTTCAAGCATAAATCGACCGATACTGCTGCAATTTCACGTTCGATATTCGTACGAAGTTCATCAATCGTTGCTGGCTTGTTGGCATAGACCATACACTTGACGTAGCCCCTCGGGAAATAGTCTAACGGCGTCAAATCGCACGACCGAGGAGGTGGATTCAAATTTTTCCACTAGACGCTCAATTGTTGATCTGCTAGGACGATTATGACGACCATAAATTGGACGTAGCCCTCTTAGAGCCGGTGCACACTTGCGTTTTTTTCCCGCGCGGGACCGCAGCGGGTCCGCGTTTGCGTGTTGCTGCGGGTGTTATTACCTGCAAGTATGACGCGCGGGCCCGCAGTGCTGTTGGCTCGTATATCTTTCCATCATGAAATGGCAAACCTTACTGAAGAGAAATGTCAAAAGAGCGGCAAGAAATTCGGCGTCGTTTGCTGTCCCTGTCGCTCTACTTTTGTAGCGTCCCTGTTGAAAAACCCTTTATATCTATCATTTTAATATAATGTGCAATTGTGCATAGTTTCTGAAAAAATTAAATTTTTACTGTATTCACCGCAATATGTTTTGGCGCCAAAATTCTTTTTTGTTGTTTTTTTTTCGACAGAACACACATAACACTACTACTCAATAACACAGTTGAGGAACGACTGAAAGTAGTTTGAACAGGTCTGGTCGTGATTGCATAACAACAACAGTGTGCGTGCCAGACTACTGGGGCGTTTTGTAAACTGGGGCGTTTTGTATAGTTTTACCCTATAGAAATTTTCATTATGTAAACAAGATGTTTCAAGCACTTTTTAAACTTTTTAATATAGAATAAGTAATCTATAACGAATTTATTCAAATGCACATATAAAACGGCCCACAAGCTTTTATGCTTGCCTTTCAAGTAAGTGTTATCCTTCAAGTCGAAATGTGGAAAATACAGTTGAGCATCATCAATTAATTGTATGAGGTAAGAGCTTTTTATAATCATTTTGTTCAATAATATATTTTTTTAATTACATTTCCATTGGTGGCAAGACTAAAGTTGCTCCCTAATGTAGGTACTATGAACTCGGAAACCACAAACCCGATTGACTAAAATTTTCAGACAATCTTTATGGTAGTGAGTTGTTGGTCAAAATCTGCACAACACTTTGTCTATGAACAATGGGGCACATCGCACATCGAACACAAAAAAAATTAAAATGCTATTTTTCGACATTATATACCATGCTGTGGACTGTTGTAAAATTTGGAATATTGATTGGCATTGTCCTTTTTTCCGTTGGGAATTTTTACCCACTGAACCTATCCCACAGCCTCCCCATACCCCGCGGAACTGCCATCAAGAATTCCATCGGGGGGAGGGTTATAGCTTGGTTTATTCAGCTAAGTCCTGTTTGCTAATACGCACTTCAAACAATTAGCGATTTATGTTCTTCTTTCCATATTTTTCCTTCTCTGATTCCTGCTAGCTACGGATTGGGCTTGGTTGCTTTCCTTGACTCTTTCCAGCCGACAAAGTTTCTTTATGATGATAATCGCTCTCACCTGCATAACCGCGTCCCATATTGCGCTCGATGTTAACATTATGGTATACAAACATGTAAAAAAATAAATAGGTGGCGCAACAGGCGGGTAGACACCCTAGGCCTAACTTCTCACAACCATTCGTTTGTGTGAGTTTTTATTTTTTTGGGACGAATGGAAGGGACCTACAATTGCTCCATGTCCGGTCAGAAGCTGGCTTAGGTCGCCGGTGCATCCTTTTCTGAATTTCCGGCATAAGACGATGGGTTCATCTTTTTTTTGCAGACTGGTTCCACATCTCTTGCCAAGTTCTAATGCTTCGCTGTATTTCTTCGAGCCTGATATCTTTGACTGAATTTTGGGGTCCTGAATTTTGGCATCGTATAGGAAGGTCCTTTTTAGGTCGGTAGCTAAAAATTGCTATATCATCGGCGTAGCGTTGTGGATATAAGTGTCACAGAAAACAGCTGTTCGTTGAAAATAAATTCCTTGCTTATTTTCGTTGCGATTCTTTTTTTCCTTGTCTGCTCTTCGATATCTCAAATTTTTCACTTTCAAAGGATTCCTCATCGAGGTATTCATTGAAGAAACGCATCCTTATTTACTTTTCCACAACACAAAAACTCAACAGAAAAAAAATCAACAGAACTGTCAAAATTTGGCTTGAGAAAATGTGCGGAACAATTAATGGGCGCTCTAAATTTTGACAGATATATGAAAATTTGATTTTTTAGCGCACCGTTCGGCTAAATGGATTCGCTTAAATTTAGCTCAGCAACATTTTGGAGAGAATTTGGTATGGAAGCTAAAATTTAGCTTCACGAATAAAAACGTTTTCTAAACATTGAAATTGTAGGTATATTTTTGTTTTCTTTTTTAATGAATAATTAAAATTATATCTGATATGAAATGTCATCTATGATACAATAGGTATGAGCTTTTCGATATCATTTCAAGCAATAATATCCCCCAAAATTATCTGGGCTATCTTATACGAGTATAAAATTGGGTTTGTATGACATTATGTTGTGAACCCCATATTGTAGAATGGCACAAAAAAACACGCCTAATAATATATCTACATATTTTTATTTTTAATAATATGATGTTACTATATTCTACTTTGACCGGATTTCCGGCCAAAAATTCGGTTTGATCAGATTTAGAAAATAAAAAAGCGGTCATTTGGTCAGATTTGACCGGATTAGGGTTACCATACGTCAGGCTTTTAAGGTCTCTGTCAGGCTCAGGCCAGGCCTCAAGCTTTGTCAGGCTTTTTAATTGTTTGTTGATTTATTTACATCAATTTAATTTTAACGAAAAAAATGTTAAACTGTTGCTAAATATATTAAAATGTGGATGCAACTAGGTCATTTTTGAATGGTTTCATTTATATTCGTTTAGTAAAAGAAACAATACTATTAAAGAAATGACAGCAGTAACATATGCGACAATTCGATTCCCAATTTATTATAATATACACAACCTACCAATCGATCTCCCGCGTTGGTAACCTTACGTAAGTCACAAAATAATGGTCAGAAAAATGGTACAATTCAAATGTTTTAACGTTTTTTGTTGATGGAATTGTCAAAAGATGTGAGCGCAGTAGCACAGTGGTTAGTGTGCTGGACTACTGTGCGAGGGATCCCAGGTTCGATCCCCGGAAAAACACAAATTACATCTTAAGGTTTTTTCTACTGCGCCACCTCTCGCGAACGTCTGACAAACATCCGAGGGAGAGTATGACTGTCCTGAAAAAGTTTCTCAATTCAGCCGTTCGGATTCTGCATAAAATTGTAGGTCCATTCCATTCGTCCCAAAAATAGAAACGCACACAAACGAATGGTCGCGAGAAGCTAGGCCTAGGGTGTCTACTGTCTAGTGTATACCCGCCTGTTGCGCCACCTATTTTTTTTTTTTATTGTGAAAAGATATGGATTCTTTTGATTCTGTATCTGAAAGTATAATATTTTTAAAAGAATACAATATAACACTTTGCCATTGTTTTTAAACAATATGTACCATGATTTTAAAAAATGGACACCTAACAAGATGGTATTTTTTTTTTGAAAAAACATTGGACGTTTCATATTTTGAATATTGCAAAACCAATCCTACGGAAATATAAAAAATGTGTGAGTTGATTTTTGCAATCTCTTCTCACAATGCCGTAAGCATAACAAAAATATTTTTTTCTCTACAACCGCACAGTGGACGAAAAAAGAAATAAACTCAATTTATAGACTCAGTGAAAGCAAAGAACATGATAAAAATAAATCTTGCATCCAATTTTATAACTATATTTTGAAGAAACCAGACGATCTAAATCAAATATATGAAACTGCAAAATAAAAAAAAAATGCCTTAAATATCGATCTCTTTATTTAGTTACACCTACTTAAAAAAATACTTTCTGGGATAATGTAATAATATGAAGTTTAAAGTTATTTTACGTTCCTTTAGTCTTCTTGTTGTAATTTTTTAAATGAAGATTATGACTATTTATTTGGCTTACATAAAAGGTTTAGTTAAAAAATGCAATGTCAGGCTTTTTGCTCCATAATCAAGCTTTTCTCTCCTAACTGTCAGGCTTTTCGATTTTTTGTGATGGTAACCCTAGAAAGGATTCACTTTTTTTTAGTGACAACAGAATAACTCCTGTCAATCTCTGTTTCTTTGAGCTCAAAAGGCAATTGAGTAGTAGAGGTAGAGCCCTCTCCTGAACAACTATATAAGACGTAATAGCACAACTCCTGCTTTACGGATCTGAAGCAAAGAACTTGCTCGACCTGTAGATGCGCCTGGTCAGATTTTCCCTTCTTGGTATATCACTCTCTTTATCTTCATTCATCAATAATTTGCTAAATTTACTTCGCTGTTTCGAGACCCTTCGTTCCGCTTCCGGTCCTTTCTAATAAAAGCTATTCCGATGTTGTTTCGATTGCGAGAATCTTTTATATCCTTGTAACTGGAATAACGGCATGCAGAACGGGTGTATCAAATCAACACGTTTTAAATTTATAAAAATTCCTAAATATTAAAACCGTTCATATATTGCAACACAACAAATGTAAAATGACGAATTGAAATATAGCGCTGCATTTATAAAAGTGCCTAGAAATGTCTGTGAATTTCCTTAAAAAGAGTTAAAAAATTGTCCAAAGATACTTATCAACTAAGTGTTGGTACAATATATCACAACATCTCCTCGAAGATGTATTATATTTGATAAATTTGTTATGATATCATAATTTATGACTTTAGGCTCTAAAGTAAATTTTAATTACTACCCTCTAATACAACGAAACAAAAAAAAAAGAGAAAAAAAAAACAAAAACCTGCCGTCGGACACATGCCGCTGTCAAGTGTTTCATTCCGCCAACAGAAATGGTAGTGCTCCTCTTCTTGCGTAGACACTTTGCATATAGGATCCTGCCGCAATTTCCCTCCTCTAATTTGCAACCAAGACCATCCGCGGTAAGGATATACACACTAGCCTCGGGGGAGAGTTTCGTCCGCGAACTTATGAGGCACATATATGAATATTATGATGCGTGGTACGCTCCATAGCGATCTGCATAATAGCCTTTAGATCTGCGGTATATACAAGTTTATCTTTCTGGCAGATCACTGATTCTTCTTCTTCGGTGTATAGGGGCAGTGCATGGATTCGTTTAAACGATATGCGCATTTTTCACTCTGGTTGGAACCGAAAAATAAAAAGTTTCGCTACACGTCGCGCAATGACGACGCTACCCGACCAAGCAGGCAGATGATCCAATTTATAGTTTGTAAGCTATTATCGAAGGGATTAATCTTATATATCCGAGAAACATGTTTTTTTTTTCAATTGCACAACAACAACTGCCAAGAGTTTGAGACTATAGTTGCTGATATACAACTTCTTTAGAGGTGCAGATTTTAGAGCGTATAGCTCTCGGTTTCTATCGAAACGCTTGATTAATTACGTTATCGTTGGGGACAATTTGCTGGCAAATGCCCGCCGGAGAATTTGCTTGCACTCAAATGTACCTATACTGAAGTGGCGCAGAATTGCTAGTTTTAATGCTCATCCGACCAATCAACATCTGCTTTATGATCTATGGAAGGAAATTAAAATACTGACGTTTTATTTAAACGTGAAAAATCGTATTTGCAAGGATGCTTTGGCTTGCCATTTACATTTATGTTGCTTCTTCGCAATTTATAAACTGAATGCAACTTCTCTCGCAATAGGGCTCGCTTTGAAGATTCATCTGACCGGAAATGTGCGAATTTTGATTACTTTTCTCGTCGAATCATATGATTTGGTTTATTATATACAAGCCAAAGAACCGCATTGGAAGTGGACGGCTGGAAATGGAAATATAAGACCTGAACGAAGAAATGTAAGGAAGGAATTTTGGCTTTTGACGAATTACAGTAAATATCGTCAGTTAGAGTCCCGTAGATTATAAACAGCGACAACGTAATTCAATTTAGGAAGGACTTTGATCGGCACTAAAGACGGACAATGGACATTAGGAGCAACGAAATTCGGACATCAGGTGTTCTTACATTGTTTCGATAACCCTATACTTAGCAATTATTTTGGGACTTTTATGATATTATCACTTGCATTTTCAGGGGCTAGACCCGCAAGATTTTTTTTTGATCCGGATCACTTTTTGCAGATCTCGATAATGTTTGAGATTTACACATATAATCTTACTAATCCCAATATGCCTTGCACAGTTGTTTTACGTCACTCAGAATTTGTTTTCAAAACAAAATTACCAAAAACCTCTTGAAAAGCAATTATTCAGAACAAAAACGTAAATAATGGACATGGACATGCGATTCAATTGACGACCTTGAAGACAAAATATCTTTAACCAATATCAGGAACCATAAGCAAACGCAGATATGCGACTTTTATAAGCCGTCTAAGTAAACGGTTGGTGCAATAAATCCATTTTTAAGTACTGAAATACATATTAAAAACTGAGCTGTGAATTACCATTTAATTTTTTTTCTTTATTTATAGCGTAACGGGTACAGTAGTTGGCACCCATAAGGAAATTTTGACTAACAAGCGTAGATTTGTTATTTTAAATGCGATTTGAAAATATTATACATTCATATATTAGGAATTTTCTTATTACTAAAAATTTAATTTTTGAGTTTATAGGGTTTCAATTTGTAATTAAATGGATTATAACAAATGCCTCTCAAAACCTACAGTTTGGCACCCACAAATTATGATAGAATAATATCTACCGATTTATTAAAATGCATTTAGTGTTCCTTTATTTGAAATTAATAAAAAATGCGGCACTTTGATAACTTATTATTAAAAATATAAAAAAAAAATAAGTAAATGCATTTCTCCGTCTATTTCGACCGGGTTTCTTAAATATAGCACATGTCGATATTGAATAGCTGATTTTAGAATGCTGCAAACTTCCGAAGCTCCCTTCTTTGAAATCGGTATTTTTTTATTGCCGAAAGTGCTATAGTTGATACCGATCCGCATCATAAGTTTTCTTCTCTTTAGGCATTTTAAAAATTGTTATTGGCACCCCTCTTATTTAATATATTAGCAAATAATATGAATATTTAAACTTAAATTAATAATATTTAACATATTGCCATTTAAAATAGCTAAAGTTTTTGTACTTATTTTAAGGATTTAAAAAAAATCTGTACCTACCAAATTAGAAGTCCTACCTACTTGGATTCTAGGTTGGATTGGTGAAATTCTATTTTAGTTCTCTAAACTTGGAGTTTAGAGTTTTTTTAGTCATTCGAAGATCGCTTAACTGAAAAAAAAGTTATGGCAAATTGGTGTTTCAGTTAAGCGGACTCGACTGTAAATGAGCCCAATACAAGTCGTATATAATTTGGCACACTTAACGACAAAGCATCGAGTTCAGATGAATTTTTCCAGGCTGTTACTAAAACATCGAGAATTAGAAACCCTTGGTATATGACAAGACATAGCAGATCGTTATAGATTAATAGATAGGCGAAGTGCATCAATGAGGGAAGGTATCTTACATAAGTATTGACACCGGACTCCCTGAAGCAACGGAAATTAAAAATCAGCTGGACTTGATGGTATATACCAGCCAAGTTCCTGAAAGCAAATTCCGACACAATGGCCTCTAGCACTATTAGATATAGTATAGTGGGTGATCTTATGTCGATCTCATAAACACGCTGCGTAGACTTTGAGAGGGCCTTTTAAGGAGTCAACCGCAAATGTATTCAAATGTTTATACAGTAGATTGAATGTGTTGCTATTAGTAAATTGTTGCTGTTGTCTATATAAGAAAAAAAAGCAGAAAAATGCTTTTAGAATTTTTCGTGTAGGTTAGATAAATCGAAGTGTCTATTCGCATTTATTCTATTCTATTCATTCTATTCATTTGGACAGATTTTGTACTGAACTGACGTTTCCGATGTTCGGGACCCGGCACGTAACGTAATCCTATTTTTATTAAAAACTCTTTATAAATATAAATGTTGGATCCTAAATTTAGAGTCTTTGCCGCGAGCGTGGCGAGCCACATTCCCCAACTTGACGTAGTCGTGTTCCGATGCCGTGTACCGAACAACGTGCGAATAGCAACACCCTAGATAAATTTGACTTCTCAAGACCTACCCGTTCTTCCTGTAGGGTACTTGCAGAAGTCCTTGAAAATCGCTTTTGCTTCTTTTCTTCTTAGTATATTTAGTTTGTTTTTCGTCCATCCGAGGTCTTCTTTTCTTATAAGATAACTGCCTTCTTGATTTTGATTAGTGCCTAACGAGCCATAAGGAGTTTCACTTTAAAACCGAAAACTGTCGAAAGCTGGTAAGGGTAACAGTCATCAACAAGAATTGAAAATTAATTCAAATAGAATTCACTTAAAGCTGTGTGAAGCTTATTATAATCAGGTAACTGGTTTATTAATAAGGCGCCCAATTCATATCCGGCTCGAAAGGGAGATGACGAGTTAAGTGACTATACCGCAGATATAGCTTAATCACTTGATTTCAGAAAAAGGAGTCAATTCTCTATTTTAAAAGTGTCTTAACCATAGACATTTTTAATCTAAAACAAGTAAAAAAGTTATCAATTATCATCAACCTGGCCGCTTTGCTATGACACCCTCCACTGCATAAAATACATGCAAAATGTTTGCTATGCGAGTTAAAATGTATGGGTTGCTGGATCTATGAATGACCTATAACAACTATTTCCAAAATTCATTAGCCGTGTTCCATTGACGATTGACCGCCAAACATTTAGCACATAATAGCGGAGCAAAAAACGATATTTGGTCACTTCATTGAATTCAATTCAATCCTAATATTGGGCGTGTTTTTTTTTTATCGTACTTATATGGCCTTATAAAAAAAACCATTACCGGGTCCTAACTCTTTCTACATAAAAGCTTGGCAGCGCTCATCATTGAAATTTGGAAAATGTTGCTATAACCAAAAAAAAAAAAAACAGAAAAAAAATCACAACATTCGAGAATAAAAACGTTAAAAAATTAACATAAAAATTCTTAAATTGTAGGTTCAGTGAGCGTTAAAAGTAAGTGAACGCCAATGCGGTTATTGTTTTTGGAGTTTGGAAAAATTTTTTTTTTTAAATATCTGGAAAGTATATTTTACTTTCTGCAGATTGTTGCTTTTTTTACCTGTTTTAACATTCTAAACAAAATTTAAAAGAGCAATGATAGCTTGGTACGGTAGCACAGTTTTATCGGATCTAAGCCTATATAATTATTCGGGCTAACGTTTGTAGGTACTTTTATAATTATTTCGGCATAGTAGAGCTACATTTGTTTATTTTTCCAAATCTATTTACTTTTAACTAGTGAGGCGACATAGTAAAAAAATTGTGCACTTTGTGATGAAAGCATGAAATTTTTACCATGGAGGACACATTATATGAAAATGATTTTAAGATATTGGGGCACTTCAGATTGCGCCCTAAAGGGGTAAAAGAGGGGGTCAAAATTTGTATGGGAAAATTTTTATTTTTCATCCGATTGACTTCAAACTCGGTTTATGTACTCTGTATGAGAAATAAAGAAAACTAATTTCACCGATTTTGGAAATTCAACTCTTAAAGGGGTAAAAAGGGGGTCGCAGTTTGTATGGGACCAGTTTTATTTTTCATCCGATTGACTTCAAACTCGGTTTATGTACTCTCTTTGAGAAATAAAGAAAACTAATTTCTCCGATTTTGGAAATTCAACTCTTAAAGGGATTAAAAGGGGTCAAAGTTTAAATTTAAATATACATAGGTATACATTTTAATGTATTGTGGTATAAAATATGTTGGGACAGAAGCGGACTAAGAAGCAGTGGCACCCGGGGCGGTAAATCAAGCTTACACCCCTTAAAAATGTTAAGAAAAAACATGAACAAACATTGACCCCCATTTTACCTCTTTAAGGGTTGAATTTCCTAAATCGAAGAAAATAGTTTTCTTTATTTTTCACAGAGAGTACACAAACCGAGTTTGAAGTCAATCGGATGAAAAATAAAACTGGTCCCATACAAACTGCGACCCCCTTTTTACCCCTTTAAGAGTTGAATTTCCAAAATCGGTGAAATTAGTTTTCTTTATTTCTCATACAGAGTACATAAACCGAGTTTGAAGTCAATCGGATGAAAAATAAAAATTTTCCCATACAAATTTTGACCCCCCTCTTTTACCCCTTTAGGGCGCAATCTGAAGTGCCCCAATATCTTAAAATCATTTTCATATACTGTGTTCTCCTTGGTAAAAATTTCATGCTTTCATCACAAAGTGCACAATTGTTATACAATTTTATACTATGCCGCCTTACTAATGGTGACCTACTGGTTTGTGAGACCGAGTGTGTTAACAAATTCGAATAACTTTATTCTCCGTTATTCTTTTTTGTTGCAATTTCGAGTAGCTGCCGCATTGCACATCCCCCACCACCAGTTCACGTCGAAACTGCTTAGTGAGTACACAGTGTGTATTTTTTTACTAACCCGGTGCGTGAGACCGTGTGTCACCGTGTGTCACCGTGTATGTATAGGTAAGTAAAATATTTGTTTATTATTCGCGTATTTTACCTAGTTAATTATTTTTTTATTGTTTTATTGTGTAACGGACTAAAACCCGTTATTTTCCTTTATGAATATGTGATATTTAATATTTTTCTTAATTTTAAAAAATTTATTACTAAAAACCTTGTTATTTGTAATGCTCTAATTAAAAATGTTTGTGAATTGTAATATTGAAATAAGAGAGCTTACATTCATTAAATATCTTTGTTTTATTGTCAAAGGGCATAAATTAAAAAAAAACATGAACTATTAGTAACACGTTTCGAAAAATCTTCAGTTGAAAACACTGGTACGTGAGACCGGCGCGCGTCACCATTGATCAAAGTCAAAATCGCGTCACCATTGGCCGGTTGAACGAATTGCATTTACAGCTATTTTTCTGCTCCCATTTTCTCAATCCAACGGCGCAGTAGGGCAGTTTTTAGTGTGATCGTGATGGACGACTGTGCGAGGGGTCCCATGTTCGATCCCCAGAAAAACACAAATTACATCTTAAGATTTTTTCTATACTGCGCCACCTCTAGCGAACGTCTGACAAACATCCGAGTTCCGAGAGTATTAATGTCCTGAAAAAGCTTCTCAATTTAGCCGTTCGAACTCGGCATAAAATTGTACGTCTTAGTTGAGTTGAGTTGTCTTCAATTCAACTCAAATTTCACACAACCCAAACTAACTAACAACTTATAGACAACCACCGCCATCTTTGTTGTGTTTTGACAAACAGCTTTTCTATCAAGGTTGTGTATGACAATACGGACAATGCCGAGTTTTGAAATACATACAACCAAGACAACAACTGTAGTTGTCGTTGTCTTACACAATACCAGGTGGAAAACACTAACCACCTGTGACATATCGCGGAAGATGTGGCCAGAATACGATAAAAGCAGGACCAACAAACTGCTACAATACGACAGAACATCGCTGTCCAGGTTGGTTGGCGCCCTCACTGGTCACAACTTCCTAAGAAGCCATACAATGAAATTAAATCTCAAGAATGATGACATCTGCAGAGGCTGCGGTGATGAAGAAGCCCACGAGAACACACCTCACTTTCTCTGTCATTGCCCAAGTCTCTGTCACTTGAGGAACAGAACACTTGGAAGCTACTACTTCCAAGAAATCCAAGAACTCTCTAATGTCTCAATATCTGATCTTTACAGGTTTCTGAGGACAGCGGGATGGCTGGACAAGGTCAAGTAACCAAGGGAAGGAGGAAATAAAGCCATTACAACGCGGCTAACCCCATCGAAGGGTATCACAATGGGTCCTCGAGGACCTGAGTGGGGTGAAGAAGAGGCTACTCAGCTTCACCAACCCGTATAACCTAACCTAACCTAACCATGTATACACGCCTGTTGCACCAACTATTTATTTTTGCGGGAATTTTGCGCTAGATTGAAAAATGTCCCTGAAATGGATATTTCATAATAAATGCTACAGCCCTAGCGCAAATGGTTAAATGCCAGTTTTTTCGTATATGGAGTTTGACATGCCGCTATCGGTCATTGATTTATCATGAAACGAGTACTTTTTTTTAAAAGACTTTTCAAAACTCGAAAATGTCAATCAACATTTTACAAATATTCTGTACAAAAAATAAATCTACCCCCTTTCTAATATATCACTGTAAAGATATCGATCATACTTTATAATACTTCACTTTCTTAGGGCTACCACTCGCAAACCAGTAATTAAAAAACGGAAAACTGTTATTAGAGCAGCGCAACAATATGACAAAAGCGTTCATACATTATACAAAAATTCTCAGAATTTAGCCGGACCTATATTTAACGTTATGTGGGTGTGATTTAAAGAAATGGCAACATACTGTTTCGGTACAAATCTGCGCATCGTCAAGGGGTCAAATCAAACCATAAATACATTTATAATTGCCATTTAGGGCTTGATAGCTGAGATAGCGCCGTAGATGGAGGTATGGTCATTCAATGCTGCAGCAGATACGTCTGGCCCAAAGCATGTGCTGTGCGCGTATATTCGTCGTATTCCACTTGCCTTTTTGGCTCTCGCCTCTCGACCTTTTCGGAGATCACTTATTTAATTAGAGGCTACGGTCAAAGTTTCTTCTGTGGGTTTCAACGTGTCTTTTATTTTGTTTTGCTTTTCTCCTTTCAACTTCGTTTTTCTTTAATAAAATGATTATAAGGCTCATAACCGGGGAGACTCAACTCGAGGGCGTACAATTCACGGTAAAATAAATGATCTGCTCATATTAGCAGGAACTAGTATTGTTTTGTTGTGATCGTGTTTTGACGGATTTTTGGCGAATTCCTATAACAATTCTCTTTGTTAGTGTTTTCAACATCGCACTGCACAATACATACTAATTAAATATGTTAACTGGAGAGAGGGAGAAATTGCACAAATGAATTGTGTTAAGTGCCGTCAAGGTCTGTGCAAAGTGTGCTTGACAAATTCATCCGCAATTCGCTGATTGCTACTGTGTGATTCTTTCTTGTCCTCATATTCTCGGCAGCCGCCGGTGGGCATACTTTAAAGAGTGCTAATTGCAAAACTGGATTTAATAAGATTCATTTTATGATTTTAATTAGAAGGCGCATAAATATTGTCAAGTGGATAAATGCAAGATTAATACTATCATCTGGTTGGTTTCTTTAAGACACTTTAAGTGAAACTAATCTTAAGCACGCATTGGAGCTGCTATAGCTTACTCAGTATGGTCCTGGCAACATTCACGAGTAAACTCGTCATGATGAAGTAGGTACTCTTCCATAATTATATAGGCTCTGCTTTGCGAGTAGTTGGCGAGATATTAATTGCGTGTGATGTTGCTTGCTTAGAATATTATAAGTTTTGACTAATTGACACTTTTGTCAAAATGTGGTTACACGTCATGCATTATTTAGGGGTTGAGTTTATATATGTGTTATTGGGGATATATGGGGATATAAATATAGTAACACATTTTTATACAAATTGTTCAATTCAAGAGGGACATCTTTCGTAGTATACAATCAGGAATCCTACTGGAAACTGGACTAATTGAAGGTTTCATTACCACAATTTGCATAAAGAAGCATGTCATTCAACAGATCATAAAATCGTCAGCCAAATAGTTCATGTTGTAAGCGACGTATAAGTATAAGGCCCTCTTACACCATTCTAGATGTTCGAAATTTCAGAGCGGCCAACATAGACTCGGGCCACTACCTTGTCGTAGCTAAGATACGAATGGGGGATATTCATACGGATACCTCATAGTCATACGCTCCAAGAAGAGAAGATTCGACATTGAACAACTACAATCGTAATGAACTGGCACAACCTTTACCGATCGTGTATCTCTCAATCTATCGAGAATCCCTATGTAGCAAAAAAAATCAATACAAAAGTGACAACGAAATCATGAACGAAAAATTTCGCTCTCCTTATCGTTTAGCTCAGTAGGCTGCTGCTGCGAAATGATGGCAGTGAATAATTGTGGTAGATTGTTTGGTACAATTCTCCACTCTCTTTTCGCACACAATTTATTGTCCGGGACACTAATTAAATAAATAAATAGGTGGCGCAACAGGCTAGGTAGGCCTAGCTTCTCGCAACCATTCGTTTGTGTGAGTTTCTATTTTTGGGACGAATGGAAGGGACCTACAATTTTATGCCGAATCGGAACGGCTGAATTGAGAAGCTTTTTCATGCCAGTTATAGGGGAGACCGGGGCTAGTTGACCTCAGGGGCAAGTTGACCTCAGGGGCAAGTTGACTCACTGCCATTTATTTTAAAGAGAAGAGATGAATTGCATGTTCATTCCTGTTTTTACATTCAATACCGATACCTGCTTAGTCTCCTTTTGTATCTCGTCGCTAGTGCATGTCATTCAAGAAATATTTAGGAAAAACGATTTTTTGCTGCCGTAAGTAACTTTTTTGTTTTCTCTTATTTTACTCTTTTCGGCCGTTTTTGAGCGTCTGGCGCAGATTTAGTTGTCCATGCATGTCTTTTCTTTTTTGTTATTTTCTGTTTTTGCTTCTGAAAAATCTTGTTATTTGCCAGATGGTCGGGCGGGGTTAGTTGACTCATTTTTTTCGGGGCTAGTTGACTCTAGTTGTTTAATTTTAAGTCGTTTCAGTGCATATTTGACATTTTCCTATGCACTGAAAGTGCCTCTATATATTGTTTTACCACAGGAAGTGACTTTTAATTTATTTATTTTGTTTAATTTAAAATCATCTATTTTTCTTAAGCACTAGAAGTATGTACCTCTTTAATTTAATTATTTTGCCTTATTTTAGTTAATGGCCATTAAGCCGGTACCGGGGTTAGTTGACACAATCGAGGTGCTCTAGTAAAATTAAGAAAAAATTTCCCTCATTGTTTTTTATTTAATTGAATAACTTTGTTTAGAAAGACCAAATGATGCCTTTTCTAATGGTATTTTAACTGTCTTGATATCAGTCTTAGTTCAAGAGAAAAAGAAAAAATGTTAATTTTGAGTCAACTAGCCCCGATCTCCCCTACTCTCGGATGTTTGTCAAACGTTCGCGAGAGTTGGCGCATTAGAAAAAACCTTAAGATGTAATTTGTGTTTTCCGGGGACACAACCAGCACACTAACCACTGCGCTACTGCCCCCGGGAACCTAATTGCTTGCGAAAATTTGACTTTTCTTTTTTTTCGGAGTTGTTTTTATACCCGGTACCCGTACCACACTGTGGTGAGGTTTTCCATTTCCATTTGTAACGCACATAAGGAGGCGTTGTAGGTATGACAAACTGTATATGTATATTATTGATCATCAGCATCACTTTCTTAGTCGATCTAGCGATGTCCGTTTGTCTGTCCTTACGCACGATTACGGCCGTCATTTAAGAGCTATCGACTTGAAATTTGGCACGTAAGCTTTTATCGACCAAACTGAGGCTAAGTTCGAAGATGAGCAAGATCGGATGAAAACTACTACTACCTCCCATACAAAATATATAGCTATTTGATGTTAAAAATTAAATTTAAATAGCTACAGTAAAGATTTAACTTAAGTTTAAACTTTGCACATATTGTTTTAGTAATATGTATTTAACATTGTTTGACAATGATCTTGGTCGAACAAAAAGTACCCATACCTCCCATACAAATATATATTTTTTTAATACTAAACTAATTTTTACAATAATATAGTACCGTGTCTTTGAGCTTCGGCATAGTCGAAGATAATTGTCTTACTGTTTTTTTTTTTTTTAAATGGAATCAAGTGAACGATATTGAATTTTTATATTCAGAAGAATTGGAGCAGCAATATAAGGAAGATGGCCGACCACAATTAGCACCACCATTAGCACCCGTACCATCAGTGCAGTAAAAACGAAGAATGAAAAGAAATTCCGATTTCATTGATATCGTTGTCAATGTCCTCGTTATGCATTTTTATAAAATTCTTTAATTTTAATTTTAATTACTTTCACTTACAAAATACAAATACTGATGGAATTCTCCACAAATTATTTTCCACTGGCTTTTAGCAGACGTTTTGCTGTTTGTCTGGTCCTCAAGAAAGAAGAACCTTTAAGCTACACTTTAAATTAAGACTATCTACTATAGTCGCGCCCTATAACATCCATTCACATCCATATTTATAAAATGCTTTGAGAGAAGGGTTAGGTTAGGTTTACGGGTTGGTGAAGCTGAGTAGCCTCTTCTTCGCCCCACTCAGGTCCTCGTGACCATATCTGACCACATCTTCCGTGATATGTCACCAATGGTTAGTGTTTTTCACCTTTCGGATCTTGTATTCCACGCGCTCTGATCGACTGCAGTGCTTGGTCTATAGGTCCATTGCAGAACATTTTCTTGCCAGTTCGTCAGCCCTCTCGTTGCCGGTTATGTCTCTGTGTCCAGGAACCCAGCAGAGAATCGTATTATGCTGCGAACCAAGAGCCTTGAGGTCTTTGCGACAGCGGCGGACTATAGTTTGGATTTTGTCTCATTTGTAGAGATTGCCTTGGTAGCCGACCGGCTGTCAATAAATATGGTAATATCATTCCGTGGTATTGCCATTATTGATACCATGCTTGCCACTTCCGCGACCGCAAGTACCTCAGTTCGAAAAATACTACAGTAATCAGGGAGCCTGATTGAACTACATATGTATGTTGAGTTCCTTTGAGAATAATCTTTGATCCGTCAGAGTAGATGGCTATTGATTTCGTTTCCGTGGGTTCGTTCCTGACCCATTCTTCGCTGCTCGGAAACCGGCAAGAGAATAGTTTATCGAAGTCTAGGTAGGGTGACATGTAGTCAGAGCTTATGTCATTCCTACATATTCCTTAAGGATCCGCGCATACCTAAAGAGACTGGGGATCCAGCATTTTGTCTGGCTTATCCTCAAGGCACTTTTGGTAGCCGCTTTGAGAGAAAGATTTTCGTAAAATCTTCAGTCCCGTTTGCATTGGAGGATGAGATTCAACTGCGAACTCTACGAGGTATACAGCAACATCGACCTATTTAAGAAATTGCGCATCTGTCGTGTAAGATGGCCAGGAGATGAAGAGCGATTGGACACTAACCGATCCGTAGAGTCTTCGAACTTATCCCAGAAGGATAAGGCGGTAGAGGAAGACATCGCCTTAGGTGGGGCACATGTGTAGGTGTAATAAGGGACCTCAACCAATATCGAGCGCGACCGAGCTAACTGGAGATTGTAGGTACTGGTTCTAGTTGAGGGCCAGACCTTGACTGTAGCGCCACCTAAGTAAGTAAATGGATATATAGTTCGGCTATTATACTGAATACTGAATACTACTATAGTAATGGACGATGATCGATCCTAAGCAAGGCCATCGCAGTTGTACAACTCAATCGTATTCAGAAGGAAATTTAATTTCGTGTATGTCCTTAGCTGAAAAATGTTTGTTAATAAAGTGTTTATGAACTTTACAATAAAATCAAATTGCTTCGCAAAGGCACACGTTTAAAAATGCTAACGGCTGTCATCCAATTAGTGCGAACGACATCTTGAATGAAGAATCTTCCGCAACGCAAAACATCATAGCAATCCAGTGCAATGTTGCATTCGTACTGACAGCACGCAACATCGACAATTCCTCAGGGCAGACGACGACACGCCAGCAAAGTGCAAGTGCAATGCCCAAATCTGTAGATGCTGTAGTATACTAGTATATGCAATTTTTGTGCGCACTTCTTCTTTCCGAATTTGTATTTAGTTCTCGTTCTTCGTATATTACACAAGAATATAGAGGCAAGCAAAATGCAAGAACATCAACCTGACCAATGGTGGGGTTTGATGAAAACCCACCATCCAGCATATAGCCAGATCAGGAGTTAACCAACCCGACTGCCGTCTGCTGCCTGTGGTATCGTTCAATTTCAATTGCAGCCGCATCCGTTGGCAACAACTATTAACTGCAACCAGTAAAGTTTAGTACGTCAGTCAGGTGAAGTATAGAGTGCAGAGTAACTGAGAAAGAGCAGCGGCTATCTCGCTTCTGCATCGATGGATAGGTGCCAGCGCAACTGGTTTCATCACGAAAAGGAATTCCAGAGCGAATCCTTACAGAACGCCTTGGGCGCATCGAAGACATTATTTTAGCCAGTAAGCGCTTCTTTTTTTCTCCTCCTGAATGGGCTTTAGATTTGGATTAAGCGTCTCACTCGATGAGCTAAAACGAATTGAATTCAAATTAAAAGATGGAGGAGGAAAATATACCTACTATGTTCATGGCAATATGTTGGCAGGAACCACCAGTACAGCCACCACGAGGCAGCAAGCATGTCAAAAGCAAACGCGTGCTTGAATCGTAGTAATTCTATTCCTGTAGATAGGTATTCCATACCTACATCGTATGTAGGAGAATATTATATGCGGGCATTTGACTAGCTTGTGCTGAACATGGAAAACGTACATAAGCCCCGTGGAAATCTATCTATATGGAGTTTGGCACGACCCGACGGCCGACTGACGATGTTAAGTTTCGCGGACCATACTGTTTTTTTTTTTTTTTTTCTATAGGTATCATGGAGGACATAAAAATACCCGCCCTCAGCAAATTCTCTGTTACTGTGGATAGTTGCAGACCATTTTTGCGGTTCAGTGGAAGAGTAGTACCTACTGCTGATCGAATAATTGTGGGTATAGCACAATGTCATGCGACATTCTCTTATCGTCAAAAACCCGATCACGATATCACATCGTCGACGCTTTTAGGATCTTTAAATGGACACTAGGATTAGTCATTATACCCGCACATAAATATCTATATATTTTGACGTGGCCAATTTGTCCGCAGACAAATTATAAAAGTTCATGTTAGGCGATAAATGACTGCGAGCTAAAAGTCGTTTTACAATTAGGCCAATAAAGTTGTCAATTTAAAATTATCACTTACATAGTGCCCAAGGGAAAGTTGTTTTGGTGACAAACTTAAAATGTGGTGCTCCTGAGGGTCTGGGATTACCTTTATCGTGAGTTTTAAATTTGTGATTTTAAAGACATCAGTAGCTAAACTTGTTTGTCCAAACATATTGCTCACACAGTACTTTTATTATCCGATCCAAACTTATCTGAGGCTGAAAGAAACTTACATTCACTAAGTCGCATTCACGCACCATTCGGTTGAAGATAGAAATTTGTCGTTAATAAGAAAGCTTCTCAAGTCAGCCATCAGCATAAAATTGAAGGTCCCTTCCAATGGTTTATGTCACTTTTGTGGTTGGGACTGCTGGAAGGAAAGTGAAATAATGTTCTTTTGATTCTTGATAACCTCTCAACAGAGTTATATCTTTTACACCCCTATATCAGGTCATACCTGGTCACTATTTTCTAATGAAGCACTGCATGATTCAAAAACGGCATCACGCGACATCGACCGAGTAAGACATAAGTCATAGGCATTTTAGTGGACATACCCTGTATTTGTGCGTGTATGCAGAAATATTTGCAAGGTTAAGTTGCAAAATGGAAATAAATGGAATATTGGAATAGTTTGACAGATTGCATTGGTTTGGGTATTGGCCCGAGAGGGTTTCTGTGAAGATTGGTCAAAATTGGACAAAGGGTCGTGACACCTTCCATACAAAAACAACATTTCCAATACTATTTATCAACACTTATGGGAGCTAAATTTCTAAAACTTGGAACATTGATGTGAATTGTAATTCCTGTGCACGGGCAAAGCCGAGCGGGTAGAACTAGAACTAGCTATAGTGATGGAAAAAATAATAGAAATAAGCTTGTTCTTCGTCGATTATCGACAAAATAAAAAGATTTCGGGAAAAAAGATAAATTAAACCCATACTAATAGTTTTGATACAATGTAGATAATGATGAAATGTAACATAAAGTTTTTAATAAAAAAAGAAGGGAAATAGTAGGTAAATAAAATGCCGATTCTGGTTTTCCTTAATTTTTGCCTGGAAAAAATAATAGAAACGAATTAGTTTTTTTTTCTGTGAGGAATTAATGTACAGTAGGTATAGGTAAAGGTGTTGCATATCCTTTTAATACTTGGTCGTTGTGCCCTTATTTTTAATAACTGCTTCACATCTTCGTCCCATGGAATGAACCAACTTGGGTTTCGGGAGTTATAGAGTGTCATGCATTTTGAATAATTGACTACAGTTCTTCCTTGTTTTTGGCTCTGCAGCCGGCCAACCCTCGCTTAAGAACGCCCCATAGATGTTCAATCGTTAAATCGGCATGTTCTCTTCAGCAAATGGCAGGATCAGTGTTTAAGATTTGTACGTAGTCTACGGCACACATTTTATCCTTTATCATGAAAAGTGAACCAACCCCAGATGCTGAAAAGCCACCCCAAATCATTAAATTTCCTCAGCCATGTTTATCTAACTGGGTTCGAATTCGGAATTCTTTGGTCGTCTGACGTACATATTCCCATCGGTACCAAACAAATAGACCTTGGTTTCATCCGACCATAAGACGTTATTCCAATTAGCACGGTGGAGGTATTTGTTGGCGAAACTTAGTCACTGTTTAATATTTTTATTGCTCAAGTATGGAACTTTTCTGCGACTTCTTCCAGGAAGACCTGCTTTTTTTAATCTATTTCTTATTGTACGACTTGTAACTGGTTCGTTTAACTCATTTTTTTAGGTCTGTGGAGTCGTTTTTCGTTTTCTGCCTCTGGTTTCTACTTTGTGACTTGAATGGATAGCTGTGAATACTTTTTAGAACTTTTTTTTAGAACACTTTATGACCTTAGCTATTTCATCCATTGTTTTGACGTCTTTTCTTAGTTTTTTTTGTCACCTCATGGCTTACGCTCAGAACTGGTGCAATGGACCCCAGACCCATTTTAACAAATTGTTAATTTCACTGTTTTAAGATTTTCTTCTAAAAAAAACACAAAATTACAGGATAAACTAATTTACCACTATTTCAATTAAAACAAGACCGGGCTTTACTTCAAAATCACTGATGCCGACTGTGTGGTAATCGTTTGTTTCTATTATTTTTTCCAGGCAAAATAACATTTTAGCTCAAAGTACTTTTACCTAGCATTTGAGTTCAGAATTGATTTCGGAGAAAGACCAACCTGTATGCAGTTAATGATGGTTCAGCATTATGTAATAATATTTGTTTCTATCACTTTTTCCATCGTTGTATATAAATGTGAGCTGTCAAAACTCAAAAGTGTCACTGACTTGCGCGAACACTCTCCGATTTTAGGAGTACTTTTGCTTAATTAATTGATAACAATACTCACCAGAATATTCTTCTGTAATATTTACAATTTTCTGCGTAAAATTTACAAATTTTAATTGTAACTATAGTCATTACAATTTAATTGTAAATTTCACTTATTTTTTTACTATTTTCAACTGTAAAGTTTTAAATTTTATGGATAGGTCCCTCAACGCCATTTTTTTTGTATCCATTTTGTGAAGAATTTCAATATTTTAAACTGTATCCCGACTTCTTTTGTCTGGAAAGCTTTGATTCTGATGTCACAATGCAGGAAATAGCCTCGCGGTTCCCCAGAACGATAAAAAAAAACATAAAAACACAAAAACTAAAATAGTAAAATTAAAAAAATTGCAATTAAAATAGTAAATTAACCAAATTTGCTATTTAAATTGTAAATATGTAGATGGTTTTACAATTCGGATAGTAAAGCCTTTACCTACAATTTTTTTTCTACATGGCAAAATTAATTTTATGAATAAACATTTCGACATCTAAATTGCATGTATGTATGTAATAGAGACATTAGCACATGCCTCGGCCCTCATTGAAGCTAAGCTCTAGGCCTCCGGGTATCGTAGAATAGCGCCAATGCAAATGGACAAACTAAACCCGTAAATAAGCTGATTGAATAATTACAGAGACATAAATACAGAGACAGAGGAACATAGGACGTGGAGGTTCCATTTATTGTAAATCTTGAAATTACTTCGAGTTCTATTCTAGATCTCTTCCATATAGCTTTTTGATTTTTGATGTTGTTGTTGACGTAATTCTATTACTATATCCTTGATTCTCACTTTATATTTCGGTGTCATTTTTAATTTTTAGTGTTTAGTAATTGTTGATTAGTCAAAATGTTTGTTTGAACATTATTCTTGTAGATTATTTCAACTACCGGAGCGAAGTCTCCAATTATCAATAATAACAAACAGAAAAATTAAATTTTTCATAAACATTTCGACAGTCAAATTATCTCATTTGATATGACTTACCGGCGATATTATGATAGTCTATTGATTAGGTGGATTTAATGTACATATATAGCTGTTCTGACAGTCATTGACAAGTGCAACCATACGTAGTGGTTAATATTTTCAAATTGGATCTGTTACCTATAGGTACTATATGTTATCCTTCCTGTCACTTTTTAAATAGAAATTATAGTAACAGATAGTAAAAAGTCGCTAGAATTTAATATAGATTTTATTTCAGGGGCAAGATTTTATTAAAAATCGTCGACACTCGAGATTATTAGAAATTTTCTAGATCGGCAAGAGTGACTGGAAGTGTGAATACAAATTGAATGTGTTTCTCCAGGTTTTTGGACGAAATACTCGATTTAGGGTTGCAAAAATTACTTTCGTGTTTCTCATTTTGTTGTGTCCAAGAGAAAGGTACTACCACTGCAAGGAGAAGCATAATGCGATGTGCATATTATGAAAATGTAATTAACGGCTGTGGATATGCTTAGATGGCTGAAGCTTGCCGTATATAATTATAATATGTTTAGATACTATGATAAGGTAAATAACCTAAGCAGAACCTACAATTCACGTCGCCAACGAAGGCACAGCAATTAATTCTTAAAATAGAATATGGACCATACGTCCATACCCATACCTATCTATATCTTTGGAATAGCCGCATAGAACCAAGGTATATATACTGTGTATATATAGTGGTGGAAAAAATAATAGAAACAAGCTGGTTCTTCGTCGCTTATCGCAAAAATAAAATGTTTTCGGGAAAAAAGATAAATTAAACCCATACTAATAGTTTTAATACAATGTAATGAAGAAATGTAACATTAAAATGTTTAATAAAAAAAGAAGAGAAATAGTGAATAAATGTCGATTCTGGTTTTCCTTAATTTTGGCCTGGAAAAAATAATAGAAACAAATTAGTTTTTCTGTTTTTTTTCTGTTAGGAATTAATTTACAGTAAAGGTGTTAAATATCCTTTTAATACTTGGTCGTTGCGCTCTTATTTTTTATAACTGCTCCACATCTTCGTCCCATGGAATGAACCAACTTGGCACAAGTCTTGGGAGTTATAGAGTGCCATGCATTTTGAATAATTGACCACAGTTTTTCCTTATTTTGGCTCTGCAGCCTCCGATCCTGCGCATAAGGGTGTCCCATAGATGTTCTATCGGGCTAAGATCAGGAGATTGTGATGGCCACTCCATAACATTGATTTTGTTTTTTATGAAACCATTCTTTGGCCAACTTTGAGGAGTGCTTGGGGTCATTATCCTGCATAAACTCCCATTTAATAGGCATGTCCTCTTCAGCAAATGGCAGGATAACATTGTTTAAGATTTCCACGTAGTCTACGGCACACATTTTATCCTTTATCATGAAAAGTGGACCAACCCCAGATACTGAAAAACACCCCCAAATCATTAAATTTCCTCTGCCATGTTTAACTGTCTTCTTTGTATATTTGGCATCGAATTCGGAATTCTTTGGTCGTCTGACGTACATTTTCCCATCGGAACCAAACAAATTGACCATAATTGACCTTGGTTTCATCCGATCATAATACGTTATTCCAATTAGCACGGTGGAGGTGTTTGTTGGCGAAACTTCGTCTCTCTTTAGTATTTTTATTGCTCAAGTATGGAACTTTTCTAGGACTTCTCCCAGGAAGACCTGCTTCCTTTAATCTATTTCTTATTGTACGACTTGTAACGGGTGCGTTTAAATCATTTAAAAAAAAAAATTGTTTCTTCTTGCATAGTCGTATTAACAGTTTGTCAAATCATGGAGTCTTTTTTCGTTTTCTGCATCTGGTTTCTACTTTGGGACTTGAATGGGATAGCTAAGAATACTTTTTAGAACTGTTTTTTTAGAACACTTTACGACCTTAGATATTTCATCCATTGTTTTGCCGTCTTTTTTATCACCTCACGCTCAGAACTGGTGCAAAGGACTCCTAGACCCATTTTGACAAAATGTTAATTTCATAGTTTTAAGATTTTCTTCTAAAAAACACTAAATTACAGGATAAACTAGTTTACAACTATTTCAATTAAAACAATACCGAGCTTTACTTCAAAATCACTGATGCCGACTGTGGTAATCGTTTGTTTCTATTATTTTTTCCAGGCAAAATAACATTTTTGCTCAGACTTTTTACTGGTAGACGAAAACTAAAAGCTGATAAGAGTGAATTGCTGCAGCAATTCAAAGTACTTTTACCTAGCATTTGAGTATAGAATTGATTTCGGAGAAAGACCAAATTGTATGCAGTTAATGATGGTTCAGCATTATGTAAATACTTGTTTCTATTATTTTTTCCATCACTGTATGTACTGTGTACCGTGGCATTGAACAACCCTTGAAAACCGAGCAGCCAGAAAAACGGGCTCTAAATGCACATTGCCTCAAAGCCACTAAAAACATTCTCACAGTTATTCTTCAGGCGTATATGGTTCCACTGCTTATTTAAATAATTCTATCTCGGTTTGCTTCACAAAAATGTCAAAACTGAATTGACATTATTGCCATTTTGTAAAATCTGTAGCAATTTCCGATAGGGCAAATAATGGCCCACCTTGCAGGACACTCCATTAGCTCTCAATCTTCTGCCACCGCCGCTTTATTGTTATTCCTTTTTGCCACAAATGAATAGCTAAAAAATATAGCTAAATATAACTCATTTTTAACGCCCAATGTTTCTGCGCGGAGTTTGATTATAATGACATAACTTTCTACATTTTTCAGACTTGTATAGATAGAGATGTAGTTTTTAATTTAAATCGTTTCCCATTTGCACTAAATCTCTGCAAACATTCCACCAAAGGTGCCAATTAAAGCATATATTCCCATGATAGAGGTGTAGAGACTAAGCGTTGTTTAAAATGTTTCTAAAATCCAATAAATCTCTTTTTTGTCTACCTCTCCATCACTATAGTCTACATCTATCAATCCGACAAACATAAATCTCATGAGAATAAAAGTGGATGTGATGATTAATTTAAACGTGAGTATATTACCAATCGAATGAAACTAATTTCGCGAGCAATATAACATGATTTATGGGAGAAAACGTAAATTTAAATTCTAAACTCAAATAGTGATTTTAAATACATATCTATGTAGTAATGACATTACCTGTAATCCATTATGCGAATACAAGGCAACAACTTGCTTTAGAATAACTCCTTTATGTACATAAACCTAGACGTCGCGTGTCGCTAAGACTTTCCTGTGATTATCAACTGGTTGTGTGGAACTCTGTATCTGTATACCTATCTAGTCCCCCAGGATCCAGTTGAAACAAAACAACAGCGAAAAATAATTCCTTGATGAAGGATCAAATATACCCCCGCAAAGATGGAAGAAAACAAGCTAAAGTTTTCCCCGAACCGTATGATGACCAGTGAATTAAAATGAAGGTGAAAAGAAGGACTCCGTCGCTATATTGGATTGGGATAAGGGGGAGGACTTAAACAAAGGAAAAATCTAATTAGAGTTAGGCAAATTGTTTTATTTTCTTTGATTCTTATCCCTACAACTTTGGAGGGTTCATGATTACTTTGCCAACGGTCTAAGAAAGAATTAGATATTTTAATTGCCAGAGAACAGCACGCTTGAGGGTTGTTTATTGTTTTGCTGACGATGATGGCTTGTTTCTTTTTTTTTATTGTTCTTGTTATTCGGTATTATTAATACAAAATAATACTGGAGGAATGAACTCTTGAAAAATGTCCAGCTGCAACCGATGGTTTCATTTCGATGATGGTCTGGACACGATTCCGAATCGATTTTACAGCGAATTCCCTCCAAATCGTACCTATTATTACTGAAACGAGCAACGAATTTGAACGAAATAATACGATCAGGCGGAGTCGTAGTCGCAGCAAATATACTACCCGAAGAGAGGCTGTATATATAATTTGTGAACTACTCACCGACGCGACGCACAGGAGTTTGTAAACGGGCCGGGCGTCACGAATCAACGTAAACCATTGCGTCGCTTCAATATAAGGTATATGATAAAAGTTTTAACGCGATGCCCCAGAGTGTAACTCGTGAGTTCCCTAAGGACATTCTAGTCGTTTGATAGTCGGTTAAAGAAACCCAGTTTCTCCGCCAGTTGAGTGAATTTTTGTTCCGTGCTACCATAATGAACAAAATTTGATAGTGGGTCATTTTATATTTTCATCACGTTCTTCCGAGGGTATTAATTAACAAATTCGAAATGAAAGTTCATTAGTAAAGAAAGGATAACAATGTTGTATGTGAATTGATATACATATCAATTTGTACATCGCTACACGGATACAAATAGCAGTATCGATGTATATACATATGCGTAATAATTTGTTAAGATATTGCATAGTGACAAGCTGTGTGAGATATACAGCGTTGTAATTCCTTCTTCAATTCTGAACGCCTTAAATTATATGTGACATAACTTCAAATTGTGGTCTAAGCCAATTCTCTTGAGCTGAAGTTTATGGTAGACCTAAATGGATGTAAGAAAACTTCTTCGGAATTTTTGTTTTAAAATTCGCTTATCTAGGAGCAATATGCTATACAAAAATATTTGCTGAGTAAGCCCAGGAGCTTAGATGCATCTATATACATACGTACGTAATTTATTTTTTGACCCATTCTGGATAGAAGAGACTACCATCCGTGTGTCCACACATAACTCGAGAGCGGATCGTTCGATTTTCACAGATTTGGGCTTGATGACTCGTATTAGCCCAAGGAAGGACATAAGCAAACAAAATTAGACAAAGAACCGTGGCACCTCCCACACAAAAAAAATTCAAAATCGTATATCTAGAAAAAAACCGATTGAGTTCTAATTTTGAGAAAATATTTGTTATTGGCACAATTGGCTTTTCTGTGAAGTATGGACTGGTAAATCAGTGCAGAGCGGCTCAAACAACTACCAGAAATAGAAATTACCTTATATTTGGACAGCCAATCAGCACTTAAAGCGATTAACTCCAATCTGGTAAACTCCAAAACCATAAGTCAGTGCCTCTTGGAATTGAGAGCAATAAACCATCACACAGTACTGCTGTGCATGGGTTCCTGCTTCCTGCACATGCTGGTATAGAAAGGAACGAGGCAGCAGATAAGCGATGCGGCTCTGAAATGGACATATACAATTAGCTGAGAAAGAAAGTATTCCCAGCTTTCAACTAACCCAGCTCTAAGAGTATCATCGATAATGTCACATTAAACTTGGCTAATGAACGATGGAACAATAATTCCGGTTGTACCATAAGATAACTCGGAGCTTGTGGCCCGCAATTATTTACATTTAAAAGTCAAGAAACATCTTTTGAAAGAAACCAATTTCGAGTGCTCGTCAGGTTCGGAGTAATAACCGGACACTGCATCGTTGGAAACATGTCCTTGGTAGATCTAGAAACTGTACCTCTATACTAGATTTAAGAAGATTGAAGTGAAAAGTGCGCGTAGATCAAAAGTTTTTAAGTTTTCCGATAGAAGGCGCTCAATACCCAAATCTTAAAATGATTGACATATGATTGACCATATCTTGACATTTACGGCAGCTTTAGCCATGAAATTTGGTAAATAGACGTTATTGCCTTTAGAAAGCACTTAATAAACTATTATCGGGATCGGGCAAAGGGCGTGGCATTTATAATAAAAAAAAACTATACAAACGTTATGTACGTAGCAATAAGCAAGTGGTATAATTGACGAGTGTTCGTATTGCTGATATTGCTGTTCACACTAATTGAAAGCTATATTTATTATTATGGAATCATGTATGTATGTACTTTCATAATATTTTCATACAAAGTGTATAAACTATATACGTTTTTTTATGATTTTCTGACAACACACGTAAAATGTTCGAAGAAATTTAAATTAATCGTAAAAAATACTGAAATAAAAGTCAAATTTCAAACGCTTCTATACTGAGCTTTTTTTTGTTAATATAATTTATCACTTTGGTCAAAAGATTTTGAAAAAAAAAGCCTTTATTTTTAATCAAGAAATTTCTCTAGTAAAGGCACTTCCCCTTTTTACAGGAACAAACTCAGGCTGTTTTCGACCCCCCTCTAACTTCGGAACCAATTAAAGCAAAAACTTCAAACTTGAAGTATTTACCGAGCTCATTATAAACCTCCACCTCACCAAATTTCATTTCTATTGCATTAGTAGTTTTCAACATACAGGCCTTCAAAAATCGCAAAAACTGTAACTGACTCACTCACTCACTCACTTAGATGATCATCAAAATTATGAAGCACTTCCGGCATTGGTTATTATTTATTTGGACCGCTTCTCATTGCCGTAGAATGATGAAAATTGGTAGAGCGGTAGAACTTGCAGTGTACAGAAAGACACAAATTGAAATTGTTATATTCTCCCTTCAGGAGGCGTGGTATCCGCCCACTTTTGAAAATCGGTTATTATTTATTTGGGCCACTCCCAGTTGCCGTAGAATATTGAAATTCGGTACAGCTGTAGGACTTACAGAAATTTCAAAAATTAAAAATTGTCCATTCAAAGGGCGTAGAATCTGCCCACTTAAAGTTCATATGAATAGAAGTAAATCTACCTGCTGAATATAATTTTAATGAATAGTTCATAAGAAAGAAAGCCAAAGTGATGGTAGTCAGTGTCTATTGACATATTAAAAAGCAAAGTCGTTTCAACGTTGTTTGTGAAATCTAATAAAAAAAAACTTTGCAAAAAGTAGTGAAATCACACCAAAAACATAAATGTAAAAAAAAGAGCCAAGTTCTCTTATATACAACAAAAATTAGGTGCGTAACTAGTCAGCCACGAAAAGTAATGAGATCTAAATGTACGCCAAATTCTTAGTTTAAGAAGGTTAAATTTAAAAAAAAATTGGTAGGTTTACTTGGTTTTCGAATATGGCATTATGTCCCTTTCCTTTCCTTTTGAAATATGGCCTTATGTCGAATGGCCTTATGTCACGGCACCAGCCTAGGACAGGAAGCCATAAACAAAGACTTCAAGAAATATTGAGAGAGTTATTCAAGAAAAACTTCTCGCAAAGAATTGTTTTTAATTTAATGCTTATAACATCAGATCCTTTGATAACTAGCTACAGACAACTTCCAAAGAAACAGCTAAAAACATTTCCAAAATAAGTTTTTGAATTAATAATTTCAATTTTGTTAACCCTGAAACCTTAAGCAATAGCGAGGATAGTGAGGATGATAGTTTATCAGAAGAATCTGGGTTTTTGACTTCTTTAAAAAATCTTCCATCCATTAACAAATTTTTGAATTATTTTTTTTTCTCTAAAACAATAAAAAACAATTGAATTAGGTTTTTCTTTCCTATTATTATTATTTTTTTTTTTTTTTCTAATTTTTAGATTGTAAAAACACGCATTTTGCAATGAAATGAAAGTCTAAGAAGTCTAAAATGTTTATTTTTTTGTAAATGTGGCTCGGTTTTGTACAAAAAAAAAAAAACATTTTCGGCATAGTTAGCCCATCTGTTTAACCCTTAAATGCCCAGTGTATCTTTAAAGATACAACCATTAAAAAATTTATTTCTCCGTTTCTGTTGACTTTATGTACTTTGTGCTTTTGATTTTGGTTTTATTGACTCAAAACCTATCTAGTGTAAAAAAATAAGAGCTGAAACTTTAAATTTAAAATAACTATTAACAAAATAACGGAATTTTTATTTTTTAATAAAAATAAAAATAAAAATAAAATTTTTTTCTTTATTTAATATTTTTGTAAATGGTAACACGACTATGATAAAAAAATTATTAGCGGTTGTAAATATATGATGTGAAGTGATATTCAGCTATTTGAACCTAATACAAGATACTCAGGTCATAAAATGGAACGGTAAATGGTTGTATCTTTAAAGATACACTGGGCACTGCGGCCTCTTTCATGATTTCGGTTACATTTTGCATGTATCTGCATTTGTAGTGTAATCATTTTATTTCTGTATCGTTACGAAGTGCAAGCTAGTTTATTTTATTCTATATAGGCTTTATTTTGTCAAAATTGGACAAAGGGGCGTGGCACCGCCCATACAAAAAAAACATTAAAATTCTGATATCTCGAAAACCGCCGAATCTATTGAGTTGAAACTTACAGAGAATCCTAGGTATTGGCCTAGGAGTAGTGCTGTGAAGATTGGTCAAAATTGGGCAAAGGGGCGTGGCACCGCCCATATAAAAACATCTTCCATGGGGTATAAACTCAATGACGTTATAACTCTATAACCGCTGGGCCGATTTTCATTATTCTTTTTTTGTTTTGTTCGTATTGCTGTATGTTAGGTTTACGCATAATACAATTTCTGTGCACGGGTACAGCTAGTATGGAATATGTACATATCTGGGGTCAGGTAACATGGCTAGGTTTATCTAGCAATGGATATTGAAGCGCACACCCATACACAAAATGACAAGACGAATAAAGCAAGTCTCGAATATTGCCAAGCCTGCTGAATTACTGCTTTTTGAAACCATTATGGTGGTCAGAAGGTGGATGGGCTATGCAACTTAGAACTGGGTATCGACTTAGAATAGACATAACAAACTTGAGAATAGTAATTTAGACCCAGTCTGGCAACTGTCTTCTTAGGAAGCATTCCAAAGACTATGACTTTCAGAGACGGATCTGTGTAGATTCTGTAATGACATAAGGTGTCGAGAAAGACATCACAATCACATCATACTCTGAGAGTATCACGGCATGGCACGCACGCGAAACAATTTTCTGGGAAACTAGTTTTTTGATACCTAGCATAGAAGAGATAGGGCTTATTGTTCTGCTATGCAAGTGGCATGTTCGTAGCTTCTTCCATACAAGGATATCCATAAATATGCATGGTACCCTCGAAATCTTCAGTTGAAAGCCCAAAGTCAACAAACATGTTCTATCATATGCATGACGTGGATACTCAATGCTTGGGTATTGCATAAAGGATCAACAAGGACCGCCAAGCACAATCATATGAGACTTATCGACTTTAGCCGGAGGTTGTAGACTCTTAGTTCAGTCATAGTTCTGTCCAACCTTCCAAACATGGAGGCATACAATCAAGCGAATGGTTCTAAGACGAATTCATCGTTTGCTTCTCATAAAAACAAGACTCTTAGATAAATGTATGATTATTACCAAAAACAAAATTGGCTTTACAAGTATCATAATTCAGTAATTTTTCTAAATTATCTACTTGTTGACTATTTCATTAAACTTTCTACATCTTTCGTTTCTGTGTTTTACAATTTTTCCATTTAAATATTTTTTTTAATTTACTAAATAATAAACTTTGGCCATTTCTAATATTTTTCCAATATAACATATATAAATACATATAACCATATTTGAATAAACCAAACTATCACAAAATGTTGCGATCTTCTATTACTGCACTTTTATACCCATCTATCTAAAAACAGATAATTTTTTTTCTGATCCGTAACAATTTTCTCTTGGAATGGCTATGGGGGGTTAATGCCCAGTGTATCTTTAAAGATACAACCAGTTTTTTGTCAATAACTTCGTCAAAAAAATTCTAATAATTTTTTTAACAAAGGATTTGTTGTTTTTGTTGTAGTTTATATATAATATATTTTTTCTAACAAAATCGACTTCCTTGGGCGTTTAAGGGTTAATTGACTTCATTTATTGGTGTAGTCTGCCCCACTGTGCGACGGAAAGTCCCTATACCTTGTGCTTGAAAAAAAAAACATCATTCTAAAAATGTTTCCTATCATGTTAACATTCAAAGCTAACATTCATTACATTGAAATAGCGAATTCCAAGCGAAATATTTCCATGGATCACTGGCACTCACAAGTATCCAGGCAGGACTTCATATTTAACGCCTTCCAGCTAAAACAGACGCGCCACTCAAAAGAGATGCTGCTGATGGTGCGCAATATGCAACATTTTGTCTGCAACCGAAGAACCGCATTGAAATAAACCACCACCTAAATCCAACTTGCAGGCAGCCACCTCGATCGAAAGCCGGTTAAACACAAACCGAAACTTGGGGGAAGTAGAGACCAAAGAATAAATGCGGCCCAGCTAAATTACCCAGCCCAGCAATTGGAACTGCAACTGGCGGGCGATTCGTGATTGTGAACGCACCCTCCGGTTATCAGGACTTTTCGTAAACATTTCAACAACTCCCTGTTTCATGCAAGGGGGACCAATGGATTCTTCTCCTTGTTGTTGTTGTTTTTTTTTTTTTTTTTGTGCGGTAGTGCATTCAATAACAATATACCGAACCGATGGAATATGAAGAGGCATTTTGGAGCCTAAATCAATCGATATGCAGGGGAGAAGATAGAGATTATTGCCTTTCGATATGATTTGGCCGTTCGCATTTGCTTGCACAAAGAAACTGTTGCTGGCCAGTAAGCGCAGCAGCAGCAAAGTCCAAATTGCCTCGGCTAGAGGCTGCCATGCATTTCATTTCAAATTTCATCGAATTGGTTGTGTTGTGTACTAGTATTACGGTAAATGCTCATGAAAATGATGTTGCCAAATTGGAGCTTAATTGCCAAATGGAACTTGCATCTTTCGTGCGTGATTAGAAAAATATATTTTAGCCGTATGCTCTGGTATTAAAAGGAAATCCTTTTTCCGAAATAAGGTTGCTTGTGATTAATAAGTAAATAGCGGATGTAGTCTGAAAATCAATGAAAACACAAAATTAATTGAGCAATCGTCAACAGGTCAGATTGCGCAGAAGTCCTGGGAAAATTTTTGAAATCATTGTTCAGGCTAATCCCAGTTTCAATGGTCTGCTCTACAAAGGAGATGATAACATTGAATTGCTTCCGTACCCTCAAGTGGTCGGTGTACTTAGATATCCATACCTGCTATGAATATCAATTGAAGAGAATCAGTTGCCAGCTTATGTATAGAGCTATCTTGCTGGATGAGCGTTACGTAAATCTTTCCAAATTGGATTACATTTTCTGGTGGATATTTTACAATCAATTAGATTCACAGAACCAGAGTGAACCGCTACAGGAGGTTGGTCTTTTAAACGGCTATTGATTGGGTATTATTGGTTTTGTTTATTTATCCGGCAGCATTTAGGTACTATTCCTGGGAAGAATTTGACAGTGTGAATTACAAGCGTGCGTGTGTTAGTATGAAGTTCTAATTTTTAATGCTAATTTAAGGAGACTAAGGAGACTTTCGTGTAAATAGTGTTCTCTTGGCTACTTATGAGCAGGTCGTAATACGGTGATAGGTAATACAAACCTAACAAGGATAGGGGTAGTGGGGGCAAAACCGCACATGGGGGCAAAACCGTTTCCGTACTATTTTGTATGAAAAAAAAACTTAAATGGTAATACTTTAAATAGTAATACGTGGCTTTTGGTATGGCAGTTTATAATAGTCAAGATAAGGTAGTTCGGTGAAGACGTCAAAAAGGCGCTCATTTTTGTGCTTTTCGGTCAAAACATTATCGTTCGAGCGAAAGTTAAGTTGTGTTTTTCTGAATATAAAACTTAAAATAAATTAATAAGTTCTTCTTAAAAGTTTAAGCCGGCTTTCACTCACTTTTATAACACTTAAGTAGCATCTAAGTAGCATCTACTTAAGTGTTATAAAAGTGGGTGAAAGCCGGCTTAAATAAAATATTTGTAAGATTAATTTGAACAATTTCAATTAAGATCCGTACGGGGCAAAATCGCATAGGGGCAAAACCACCCAGTAAGCGGTTTTGCCCCCATGTAATGTGTAGCTAAAGCTACGAGTACACGACATGCCAAACACGACATAGAATAAAAAAAAATCGTTTGAGTTGAAGATTTCTTGGACGTTTTTTAATCCATTGACATCGTAGCCTTTGATGGAATTTGTTACTTTATGGCTTGATAGAAAGAAGACGAACCATATTTTGGGATATATACTATATTTATTTCGAAATGTCACCAGAAAGCACTAAAATATTAAAAATTTGAGTGATTTTTTTCGCTTGGAAATTTTTTGACATGCTGACGTCAAATTGACGACACATTTTGTTTAAACACATCTTTAAGACAAAATCTGACGTCATATTGAAGTCAACATGTCAAAAATTGACATGATTTTCGACATGTGTAATAGTATCTTAAGAAGGAAACGAGTTGCCACCGTAAAATTCAATGGGACAAAACCGTTTTTTTGTTGATGTTTTTTAAAAGTTATTAAATTTTTTTGAAATTATATGTTATTTGTTATAATACTGAAAGTACCTGAATTAAATATGAGGCTTCCATAATAACGAGTTTATTTTCTTTAAAAAACGGTTTTTAATGGTTTATAAAGCGAACACTCACTAAATGTGCGGTTTTGCCCCCACTTCCCCTACATAGAATAGATAGGTACAGATCTAACCACCTAGCGCTTTGTCGAATAGCTCATAAGAAAGTCCACCAAATTTTAAGTCGGAATTTAAGCCAGAAGACTGATCAAACTGGGTATCATGCGACGTTGGAAGGGATCACACTGGGTGTAATGTACAATTTGAAATTAACTTCTTAAAAAAGGCATCCGATTTTGTTTTCGATAGCAGAAAGTGCGCACGGCAGTTGTGATACACCTATACTCGTAGTCCAAAAATGGATAAAATATTACCAAAGATGATCTTCGAATCCCAATATCATGTTCTTCGAGTAGACATGGATGCGGATGACTGAACTTCCGTTCCAAATGCCGTATGCAATTACGAATGTCATGTTAGTGCTCTGATCTGGGATAGCTGGAATGGAATAAGCAACGTTCCTGGATACTCATAGGATGGAAGCTGCATATGTCGCAGGCAGAGAATTCTTCATTGTGATACTCTTGTCCCAATTTCATTGATTTCTAAAAATTGATATGCCGTGAAACTGCCTGTCTATTAAATTATAAGGACTTCTCAAAAGCTTAATGTATATAATGTTAACTTACCATTTCAGCAAAATCCATCCCCATACCTAGGTTCAATTCAAACACAATTTTTTGCCACCGGTATTTTTTAAAATCTATAAAAGGCAATATTATGTTGTGTGAAAACTGAAAAGACTCGACTTGACCAATTTTTCTAAAAATGTAACAGTTTGTTCTTAACTATGCCGACAGTATGTATGGGAAAATTATTATTTTTTATTAGATCGACTTCAAACAAGGGTTGTGTGCCCTATATAAGAAAGAGGCACCTATTGTGAGTGTCGTTGAATGTATAGTTGATCGTTGATCGACAACTGTCGATTGCGATTGATATTTGTCGATTTGACAGTCGATTGTCGATTACAAATGTCTGGTCGATGCTTTCTCTTTGAAGTGAACAAATTTTGTGCGTACGAATAGCTAAAATCAATCAACGCAATCGACAATTGTCGTGACGATCGCTGATCGACAATCACAATAAGGGCCAGAGAGAAAATCAATTTCTCCGCATTCGCGTCCATTCGCTCTTCATGACCCAGTTACCTCAGTCGTTGGACCTTCACTCTTCTGGCTAGGTCAGCCCGTATAGTTCACCGTTGTATCTGCGCCTCCATTCACCGTCTATGCAGACGGGACCGAACATTACTCGAATAATTCTCCTCACAAAACCACCAAGAGCAACCTCATCCACTTTTGATAAAGTACATTCCTCTGCACCATAGAAAAGGACTGGGATGATTAGGGTCTTGTAAAGGGTCACTTTAGTTGTTCAAGAGAGGGCTTTGCTACTGAGTTTCTTTCGTAGCCCAAAAAAACAGCGATTGGCAAGAGTTATTCTTCGTTTATTCTCAGGGCTGGTATCATTGTCTGAGTTCATAGCGGAGCATATACAGGGTGTCCCAGTTAAGAAGGACAATCCTTTAAGGGATGATTCCTGAAGTTATGCCGAACAAAAAATTGTATGGCAGGGGGGGGGTCTATTTTCATCGTATTTCCCGTTATAGCCCATCAAAGTAGGTGACCTCTAATTTGGAGGTGTTACGACTAAAACTATAACTTCTAAACTATTACCCCCAGTTTCACACTGAAAGTTTAAACTAAAGTTCAACTGAACCTGAACGTGAGTTTAAATTTGAAGTTCAACTCGTCCGGTTTCACAATATAATCTAAACTTCAGTTAAATTGAACTCAGTTCAACTAAATTTAATGAATGAATTTGATAGTATTGTACAGTACTTAGCTTTTATACGACTTTTCTAAAATAGTTCCTTGTCTTTTCTTTCAAAGAATACGCAAAACAACGTCAAATATTTGTGTTTTTGACAATCGGCTGATCTGAGGTTTAAACGGCAGAATACTGTAGTTTAACTTAAACTATAGAATGAACTCTGTTCAAGTTTTAAACGAAATTCTGAAACAGAATTAATTGTTGAACTAAAGTTTAAACTAAAAGTGTAGTTTAAACTCCCACTGTGAAACTGGGGGTTATAGCTACAAAAATAGTTTTGTACATTTTGAAAAGACAATTTAGTAGCGCATACAAGTCTTAAGCACTTTGGCTACATCTGGGCAGCTACAAAAATGTTCTGGCTCCTTAAACTCAAAATTTTGAAAAATTGTTGTTACAATTTTTTACTTAAAATGCATTTTTCTCAAAATGTTGACTTAATAAATTTTCATTTTTTTTATGAAATTTTTATCCTTGAGAAATTTCCTAAAAATTATGTTAAGCAACTTTTTTACGTACGATCAACAGAAGTTATAGTCGAAGCCACTTTTTGTCAGACAAAAATGGTAAAAAAGACTAGATCTGAGCTAACAACCATGGATTTTTTGCTCTGGGTTACTTGCTATCAAAGAAAAAAAGAAATATCGAGTCTTTTTTACCATTTTTGTCTGACAAAAAGTGGCTTTTACATTTTCTTCCGAACAATCAGTCATCCACCGCTTTAAATGCATTCTAAGGCTTGATATCACCTCTACGGATTAAATATTTTTTCCATATTTTCAACTCGACAAAACAACAGACTGTCTTTCATTAAACTCGACAGTTTTCAATGAATTTATCAGCTGATTTATCAATTTCGAATGAAGCATGCCTGAACCTGAATCCATATTTTCCAACCTATTGTGCAAAAAATGTAAAAATGTAAGACATTTTTTGACATTAAAAAAAAAAGTTTGGCGTAATTTTTAGGAGCCGCAGTCGAGGTGTATCTGGAACAAACTATTTCTGTAAAACGGCGAAGACGACCCTAATACCGCTGTTAGACAGACCAAACCGTTTAACCGTTTTGGACGATGAGATCTATCTATTGCTGTTTTTGTTTGTTGCCAAAGCCAACTAATTCCAGAGTTATTTTGATTTGAATTTGTGGTTTAGAATCAAAACCGATGTATTCCATACATCTTTAGATACCTAGTTAAAATCAAAATAGGTCTATTCCAATACTAGATTAAATTTTTTTTACTGTAAGAATCAAAATAAATGTATTCCAAAAAAAAGGCGGGAAAATCCGCAAATCTGTCAAACTTTTTATTTTGTTTCCTTTCTTTGTTGGAGTTTGTAGTTTATTTATTTATCTGCTGTTGTTAAATGATGACTTGAAAAATAACAACATTAAAAGAGTTTTATGTTGTTTTTCGATTTTTGAACGATCTTTTTTCGGAGAGAAAATTTCAAAACGAATGTATTCCAAAATGCATTGCTAAATATTTCCAAGACCTCTTGAGGTTTCACAATAAATTGCATTTAGTAAAGTTTAACAACCTATGATAAGATATAAAAATGAAATAGTTGTTATTATTTTGAAGGCTAGGTCTTATGAAACGTTTTTTTTTTTTTGAATATCTCAAACTAGTAAAAGTGGAATATACGTTGTTTATACCCGGTACCACACTGTGGTGAGGGTATATTCACTTTGTCATTCCATTTGTAACGCCCATAAGGAGGCGTTGTAGGTATGACAAACTATATATATTGTTGATCAGCATCACTTTCTTAGTCGATCTAGCGATGTCCGTCTGTCTGTCCGTCTGTCCGCACGATTACGGCCGTAATTTAAGAGCTATCGACTTGAAATTTGGTACGTAAGCTTTTATCCACCAAAGTGAGGCTAAGTTCGAAGATGAGCAAGATCGGATGAAAACTACTACTACCTACCTCCCATACAAAAATATCAGATTTATATAGCTTTTTATGTTAAAAATTAAATTTAAATAGCTACAGTAAAGATAGCAAGTTTAAACTTTGCACATATTGTTTTAATAATATTTAAAAATTTTTCACAAAAAATGAGCTTGGTCGAATAAAAAGTACCCATACCTCCCATACAAATATATAATTTTTTAATACTAAAATATTTTTTTTATTTTACAATAATATAGTACCGGGTATTTGAGCTTCGGCATAGTCGAAGATAATTGTCTTACTGGTTTTGATTCTGATAAACATAGAGTCGTGGCATAGTGTCAACTAATTTTTGACACTCTTCGTAAAGTTTCCCAGATATTTGTTATGTTGGCCCTTAATTCTGGAAGTGTCCGAGCTGGTTCTTGTCGCAAATTTTGCTTCATTATTATGCCAAGGCCAAACGGTTTCGATTGGTGAAATGTCAGGACTGCTGGAGGGCAATTCCATTAAAGAAATTGCGCCAGAAGTTAACCCATTGTCTATCTAGCAGTCTGGTAAGAAGCACCGTCTTGTTGGAAAATATAGTTTCAGTTGATAGAAGACGAGGTATGGATGGAAGAAGCTCTTCTTACCAATATGTCTTGGTACTTGTCAGCATTAAAAAGTCCATTGACAAAATGAAAATTGCCCATAACACGCCCAGACCGGACACGCATCCACATACCATTAGAGGTGCTGGGAACTTGACTGTTTGCTTCAGGCAGTCTTTGTAAAAGGCTTCTTTTCCATTTCTTACCACACGTCTGCGTTCGTCACCAACATGGGCTTCCAATCTAGACTCATTACTCCAAATAACAGACCCCCCATTGACTTAAAGTCCAGTTTTTGGGTTGTTTGGCCCACTCAAATCGTTTTCTTTTCTGCCAAAGGTGGTTTTTCTGGTCCCTGTGTTTTTAATGAATTGAGTAGCTCTATTTTTTTCTGTAAAATTCAAGAAACCTTGTAAAATGCCATTTTATACTTTTTTGAATCTGTTCTCTGAATTGGAAAGTTATTGCTATAGTCTACAGAAGTTTGGCGCAGATTTTCTTTAATTGTTTTTTTTTAAAACCCGGCAATCAAAATGTTTTGCTATCGGTGGACGCCCCGTTTTCTTACCTATCTCAACATTTCTCAATTTTTTTGAATATTTTTTGTAATAAAAGCGTAATGAGAGCGGTAAATTAAAGTTCTTACAATCCCTATTCAAATGCCTTAATTTATCGATTTAGGACTCGTGATAATGCAACGCCACGCGCCATGGTTGACAATTTGACATGAAAGTGAAACTGATGCCCACTTGCATAAAAACAGAGATCAATTGACAACAAAATGGGTGTAGGTACTAGACCCAATATTAAAGAACCGATTTCTCTATAGTTTACTATCAATTGACTTTTATTTTCCGTATTTTTATTCTATATAGTGCGACTTTATTTTCATTGTTATACCCTCCACAGGAAGGTATATTCACTTTGTCATTACATTTGTAACGCCAAGAAGGATTCACCGGAGACCCTATAAAGTATATATATTCTGAATCAGGATCACATTCTAAATCGATTTAGCCATGTCCGTCTGTCTGTCTGTCCGTCTGTTGAAAGCACGATAGCGTCCAAACGAATTGACCTAGGGGAATGAAATTTTGTGAGAGGACTTATTTTTACCGTCGTCAGGTTGGTATTGAAAATGGGCTATGTCGGTGAAGTAGTTCTGGTACCTCCCATACAAAACCACTATTAGACCCATGTGTCTCTCTGTCTGTTGAAATCACGATAGCGTCCAAACGAATCGATCTAGGCAAATGAAATTTTGTGAGAGGACTTCTTTTTACCGTCGTCAGGTTGGTATTGAAAATGGGCTATGTCGGTCAAGTAGTTCTGGTACCTCCTATACCAAACCAATATGGCATGGCGAACATTTTGCATGACTTTTATGCAGTGGAGGGTATCAAAGCATCGGCCAGGCCGATGATAACACTTTTACTTGTTTTACATTTTATATAGTCAAGTATTGGCATCGCACAGTGCCGATACTACAGGTACCTATGTCAACTATGTAAAACTATATTTAAAATTATTATATTAATTGAATTTTGCATTCAAATAGACCAACTATTATGCACCTATCTTTGATTGAGATGGAACAGAAAATCGTAATGGCCTAATTCACTAAAAATAATTAGATACTTTATTATCTACATGACACACATTTTGAAATAAATAACTAGGTCCATAATTACAACATTTACATTTATCTAAGTATGAAAAAAGATTAAACTGTTAATGAAAAATAGATCAACTATTTTGCGTTTGGGTCGTAATGCTGTTGGGCCAAATCGCCTGCCGGATGAATAACTAATTAAGTCAGCGGGTGACGGTAGAGAGCTCACCTACATAAACCCATCTCCAAGATTTGTTCGGAAGAAACTATGACTGATAAATGGCACCTCAGAAGAAAGAAAACACTTTTCCGAAAATATACCCTTCTTATTTTTAGTAGGTACCTATTACCTACCTACCATAGATATTTCGGGGGAGGGGGATTTAAACTAAACCTGTGTTTGCGGCTTTTTCTTGATTATCAGAATTTCTGATGTGGATATACCTACATTTGTGCAAATCTAGGTGTGTTGTGTTTGAATATTTTCTATTCAGTCCTTCAGTCAAGAGTACATCTATATTTGCATCATATGACTTGCATCAATTAATGGACATACAAAGCATCGGATATTTATTCCCTGCAGACAAACTGTTAGACAAAAAAAAGTATTAGGTAGGTACCTACCTGGTCTTCCTAATCACTGCACGTTATTACATCTTTGCAAACAGCATGAAAAACAAAATCAAAAAACAAAAAACTGGTGCACATTTTCCAATGCGGAAGGCTGGAAAATCGATTGCAAATGGATTCCGCACAACTTTAACAAATCAGTCAAAATCAGTGCATCCGTAGGCGATTTGGCGTCCAATGACTGCGCTGCAGATTTTAAAATCCCTAAACACATTAAAAGGATGGTATTGGTACAAGTATAGGTAGGTACCTACTCTTTTGCCATAAATATAGGATGGAGATTCCCATTTATATTGATGTTCAGCATGTGCGCTATGTTCCAACACAGTTCATCACATTTTTTTTACTTTTTTTTTGTGGTCCTTCGGGCCAATTTAAGAGGAATATTCTCCACATGCTCGCATCAAGAAGTTCACGTTCATGTGTGCCCTGGAACGCTCATCACACCTCGCATCGAACGTCAGCCAGCTGTCCGAGAGAGTAATTTGTCTATCCATCGTCCGTCGCATCCTCTATCTGCCGCGGGACTGGCGAAAAAGATGATTATTTGTTGAACTGTCAAGGATTTCTTCTTTCTAAATCATTACACACAAGAGCAGCAAGAGCAACAGCAACAAGCAATTCATTGTGTTTCTTTGTCAATCACTCAGTTTCATCAGCAAGCGGCGGCAGGCAGCAGGCAGGAGCAGCAAGAGCAAACCGCTCAGGTGCACATCGCTGCCACATCCAGTAAGTCACCACCCTTTGGCCTCTGCTGAGGTAATCTTTGGCCAGCAGAAAAACGAAAATTACCATTTAATTTGCCCATTGCACCCACAAGCGATGCACAGCACGAAGAAAACAAACGGATACCTACTTGTCAGGATTTCCTTCTCCTGCCACAAACACACACACCCACACTAGAAAACCGGCACACACTCACGTCTGCTGTATAAATCAGCGCCAAAAGTCCTGGCCGGTAGCCACATCCCTACGGCTAATACCCGCTGCTATTTACTTTTCCTTCCACACACACACTCACACAATCCCGAGCACACACCAAAGGGAGCTGGCATCACTCTAAAAGCGTTATGTCCCTGAGCGTAATTGTGCGTTGGGGTATCTTCTGATAGGCAGATGCATACGGCTAACTCGCTTTGCCACCGTGCAAGGGGCGGGCTTTGGGCATAATGTACATGTAGTGGGGCGTGGCCTGTGGAACTCGTAAATGGCTGCTGAAAACCAGATCTCACAACACCACTTACTCACGCACACTCTCATACACCCAGGTATCTGCGTTGAGAAGCGTGTGTATCTTTCACTGCACCAGCAGATGTTGCGTTCTCGCTGAGAAAAACCATTTCGCTGATGGGCTCGAAATGCCTCTCTTTATCTCATAGATACTCGTACAATGGCATCGCAAATCGAATTCGGCAACGGCAACCAGCGAATACGGGATGCTGTGTTGGCGATTGTACCTACCATGCCATCTCCCATCCAGTATCAGTGGAGGCAATATTGACGATGGATATGATATTGAGATAGCGGTGTGTGTTAAAGTTATGGCGATGGTGGTGGTGGTGGCGGTAGCAGAAATGGTGCGGTGTTGGTGGTGGCGGAGATCTCTTCTGCCCACTTATCCAATGGTAGCTGGTTTTCTTCCACCTCCGATTCCTGCCCGGGTGTTTATGATTTTTATTTTTTTTTGTTATACATTCAACCACGTTCCACGTAGAGCGTAAGGCGTTTAATACCCTGAAGGTTTTTGGTGGTCGAACATTCAGTTAGTTGAAAACCGTCTAGTGCGCAAGAGTGGTCGTGTGCGCGTCGTGTCCAGCAATACTATTTCCGTGTATTGGATGTTTTTTTTTACCGATTCGCTTCGATTGTTCTACTACTTTGTTTGCAATATTTTGCCACCGTGAGCAACAAAAAAAAATCAGTGACATCTGTCAATCAATTTCAAAATAAAAAAAAATATATATATATATATTAATTGCAATGCCTCCAGCATTCACTATTGACACTTCGATGAAAACTTAGTTCAACACTCGCTACATAAATTTGACACCGCGCTGTCAAAGCTCACATGCATACAGTAATTAAGTTCGCGCTAACACCTACCCAACCCACCTTATATATGCTTCACATTCACATGCAGTTTCATTGATCTGTAGCCGAGATTGCATGTGTAGGCGCGCACCTATAGGGAAACACCTGTTCTAACGTTGGCGTAACTCGAACATAACTCGTAATAGAAGAGAGCTTTTTGGGAAAGAAAGTCAAAAGCATAACTATAGGCACATATTTTGCAACTACCCACAACAACAACCAAAAACGAAAATAGTAACAAGATACAGTTTATCTCAAAGATACCCTCGCAAAATTGCCAGTCAACACGTATCACTGTTGGCGGTAATATAGTTTTTAACATTTATGCTCGTGTAACATATGTCTAGGGGGTGCACGACACACGTGATGCAGTGAACAGTTTTGGCGCACTTCCAATTGAATGGACTTTTTTTTTTTAAATTACATCTGTTTATCATGGTCCCTTTAGTTTAGTGATTAAATTTTTTTTTTATGTGTGTGTTTAAAGCAAGAAAACAAAATATAATTCACAATTTTGCCTTAAAATAAAAAGTGCCCAACAAGTACAAAAATAATAGTTAAATTAATAAAAAAAAAAAAAACCTATCTGTGCCTATACATTTTCGGTTGTTAACCATTTGTTTTAGTTAAAAATAAAATTAAACAAATTCGTGAAGAAAAAAAAAGTGTAAACCTAACATGCGGTCCAATTGAGTTGAAATATACATTTTATAAAGGATATCTGTGCGTCGTCGTGTCCTACGAAATAGTTAGTTTTTCTATAGAATTTTGTGAAGAATTTTATTCATCATTGTGAAAATAAAACACACTACACAAATGCATATCCTACATAGGACCAATGATCATCAATTTGAGGATCAAAAGTTTATGATGGTAAGTGAAAATTTCAATTTCGAATATGGTTGTAAAAATGTGTAACAAAGAGCTAACTATACCTACATACTTTCTAAGGACTACGTCCTTCGGTTGGCAGAATCTTTCATCTTTATAGCTATACAAATAAAAACCTGTTTCAGACGGATAAACACTTACCCACCTATGTATACAGTTTTATTATGATTTTGGTACAACCGCAACCATGTGGTGAAAGCTCTGAATAAAAGCTGTTATTATTTAGGTATTCATCCATTTTTAGTTCGTAGGTGGAATGAGTATAGTTTTTGAAAGGACTTTCAAATTTTTATTTATCTTCTTTTTTATTTGGGTTCTAAATGGTTTCGTTCAAAATGACCTTTAAGAATACTCTTTTAAGAGTTTTGTTTACCTTTTGTTGGAAAGTCCACCTTTCAGGTCGTATTAAAATGATTACCATGTTAAACTACAAAAATGTACATGCGTTTCACCATCGAGCTGCAGCTTGGAGCTGTTAAAAATGACTTAATTTAGATTTGGGTTAGGCATATATACATATATGCTAATATGTATTTCGCCGAGAACAAGGGCTATCTATTGGATATACTAAACTGCCAATAGAAGTAAAATTTGGATACATTCAGATCTCTTTTATACTAAATTGAGAACCATACAACAGTAATCTAGCTTAAGCCTATAAGCCTACGATTATACTCCAATCGTACGTCGTGCAGGTGCAGTTGCAATATTATATAGCCCATTTGAAGCATCTGACTGAACTTAATCGGATTTTCGTTATAATTTGACACTAGCTTAAGCCCACTCATGCGATTTAAGCAGTAGATAAATGGCATCTTAACTTAGGACTCCTAAGGGTTATCCAATTGCAACTTCGGTAGTATAGATACACACAGAATTAAGATTTCGATTTTAGATACGTTTTAGATGTTGCCATTAAAAAAATGTACACCACTTGACTGCATATACACGACTCAATCCTTTTGAGACAATTTTCATTGAATTTTTCGCATACCTACATTTCGGTTGTATCCATGGTATATCGGCCATAACTTGGCGAATTTTGGTTTTGATCTGATCTAAAGCTTATATGAGGATTGTCCGTGTAAGCACGATTAAATCGAAACTATGCGGCCTGTGAATTTTTCGCGCAATAAAGCCAAAATTGATCGTGGTGTGTGACTTTTTCCGCTGGCCGTTTGGATCGAAATCTTCAATTTTATACCCCATAATGTAATGCAAGACAAGTTCAGAGTCTGAAAACGGTGAGAAATCAATAAATTTTGCATCTTCAGCCATACCTACTTGCACTGCAGCAGCGATATTGACATAGAGTATAGCGCTCTGATGATACGTGTCTGACCTGACCACATTCAAACATCCAGTGTCTTCGAATTTCTTGACTGTGTTAGAAATTGTGCGCTCAAAAAGACGCGCTTAATATGGCAATCACAACTTTTGCAAACAATAAAAAAAAACAATTTCCACCTTTTTTCTGTACGCTAAAAACGCTAAGCAAAAAATTAAAAACTAAAACTTTCTAATATAAATTCAAATCTATAAAAATAAGAAATCTATCCAGGTAGGTGTACAGTATCCAAACGCTAGGTATGTTCATGTACACTGTGCAAGCCATCGCTTTAACCTTGTTCTGTCTAACGCCATGTCATCTCCTGCTATTCGCAATTACCTTGGTGTAGTTAGTGAAATATCTAATTTCTTCCGGAAACAATCAAATGCAAATATAACTTAAAAAAATGTCATTAAAAAACACGCACCAGAGAGCCGAAAAACTCCACTTCTAAGCCTTTGTGAAACAAGATTCATTGAAAGGCATGACAGCATTATTTCCTTTGTAATGTATCTCAATTCATTACAAATGCATCTCAATAATTCTTGAAGAAATAACGAGCAGAACGTGGGCGATGTTTTCGAAAGCATCAACACTTTTGGCAGCGATACAAAAAAGTGATTTCCTAGTAAGCCTCATTATATGGGAAAAACTATTCAGTTTAACGCTGCCCTTATATCAGTTTTCATACAGACCAAATCCTTAGATTTCGTTTCAGCTATCGACTGCCCAAAGAAGTTCTGAATTCTCTTAAGAACATCAGAGAAAATTCCGAAGATTTTTTCAGAGAGGCTTTTCAATCCGAATCCCAACTTGCCGAGGACTTATTTAAAGTTGAATTAAGAGCCCCAAGAACTTCATTGAAACAAACAACGCGTTCTAATCTAGAAACCTCTTCTACTGAAGCCAATTTTAGAGTGTCTATACTGATTCCTTTCACAGATTCGTTAATACAAAATCTTACGGACAGATTCGCAGAAATATCGCCGAGTGATTCTTCTACCGAAGTTTTGAAATTGCTTGATATGTGTGACGAGACTTAACTTAGAGGTATAAGATTCTGGATTTTTGTATTTCCAAAAGCGATTCGATCCATTCGCCACAAGAATTTAGTTTATTTTTTATTCACAATAAATCCGTTACCTAAATAGCTATCGCTTTTGAATGGATCGAATCGCTTTTTGGAAATACAAAAATACCAATCCGCCATGAAAAGCGATCCGCCGCGCATTTGGGAATAAGCCCCCTGTTCATTCGGATATTAATGTGGATCCAGATAAGGTGATTGATCTCATGTAAAAAAAATATTAAAACGTCTTCTGCTTAAAAAAAAAATTTGTGTAAAAAAATAATTTTAGTAGATATGTACGTTTAGGTACATACGATTTAAAAAAAACTAATAAAAATCAATGAATTGGAATATACAGGGTGTCCCAGTTAAGCAGTATAATATCCTTTAATGGAAGATTCCTGAAGTTCCGCCTTACAAAAAATTGTATGGCAGGGGGGGTCTATTTTCTCCATATTTCCCATAATTTGGAGTTGTTACCACTTAAAACGCTATAACTTCTCAGCTATTAGATTTTACAAAAATAGTTTTGTAGCACTTCGGGTACATCTGTGCAGCTACAAAAAAGTTATGGCTCCTTAAACACAATATTTTGAAAATTTGTTGTTACATTTTTTTACTTAAAATTGTTTTTTCTTAAAATGTCTACTTAATAAATTTTTATTTCTTTTTTATGAAAATTTAACCTTGAGAAATTTTCTAAAAATTATGTTATGTTATGTTATGTACGAAACAAAATCCTGGTTACGGCCCTGGCTCCAGTTGCTACTTGACCAATAAGATCATCAGTTTGGACATAATGGAGTTAAGGATTTTCCTATTAGTGCCAAAATAAAACACCTAAAACACGCAATTTTTATGTGCGGATAGCGCGATGTTGGGGGGCGGACATTATCGATCAACTTAAAGGATGTTAGCAAAGACCAAATTTTTTTTCTGCAATAACTGACGTCGCCTTAAAGCTATAGAGAGAAATTTACTCAAATTTAAGACCAGAATTCTATTAATAATATACGGCTTATATTCAAATAAAAGTTCCGTTTATAAATTCGAATGTACTATCAGAAATCGCAACGTTATTCCACAGTCATGGAATTTGACGCTGAACGCTGTTCGACTTGTTTGGGCTACGCGAAAGATCGGCTTTGATAAGTTAAAACCAGTCATGGCTGAGATACCAATTAAAGGATTGACACGTGCACGCGGTCACGAGATGGACATTTATATGATGATGTAGATCAGGGCTGAGCAAACGGTCGATCGCGATCGACCGGTCGAAACCCATCCCATTTCTAGGAGACCGCGCAAGAGTTTCAATTAAATATTTTTAAATAAAATAAAAGCGAATTTTGTTCTCCTTCATTCATTTTTATATAAACCAATTCTTTCTTCAACATTACATTTTTTTCTTGTAGACTTTTTCTATCTGAAACAAAAAATGCACTACACGCATTCATTGTTATATGTATGTACTTGTTTTGTGAGGTGACAAATTAAATTTCTTGCGCACATATAGTTGATTGCGGTTGTTCACATTTTCGCCGCTGTCATACTCTGAGTTTTAAAGACTTAAATCTACTATTTCACCTTGTCAAAAATTGTGTACATTTTTTAAATACTCTTATCAATATGACGTCAGATTTTGAACCACAACCTTAGGGCAGAATCTGACATGATTGACAAGATTTTTGAGATGTTTAATAGTAGTCTAACAGGATAAGAAGAATTATTGACATTTATACCTATAAAAGCGAAATCAAGAGGTGAAGAGATTATGCTGCTTTTCAAAAATACATTCAAAAAACAATCCAATTTATAAACTTAAATGAATCACAATAGATTGTGAATGATGGACAGAAATAATGAGCTCGTAGGATTAGGTATGAAAAAGGATAATTTCCAAGGTTTCTATCTTATGAATATAAGCACTAGGAAGCTCTGTGCTTTAAAATTTTGAATTTTCCGCATGTTACTGATACATACAATAAAATTGTTCGTGGTAGAAGGATACAAAGAAGACTTTTCAATTAGGTAGAAGAAAACGAGTCCGTTCATGGGGAACTGCTGAATTACACCGACGCTCGATGGTTAAGTAGGCATCTGTTTTAACAAGGTTTTCGGAACTTATTTGACGGAATAAAACATTTTCTAACATCCGCAATTGCAATACATCGAGAACTTCATAATGAACAGTGGTTAGCTTTCTTGTGACATATAACTAAACACCTCAATCACAGACAGACAGACGTACGTACAGACAGAATAGCGTGACCCAATTTTTTGAGTTCCCCTATCGTAATACTTATGGTATGATTAAAATCTAGAGCTTGAGTTAGAAATTTTGTACGAAAACAATATCTATCTTTCTCTTAGTAGGAGAAAGTTAAAAGAAAATTCTACAAGGCTCATAGTTCGGACTCCGAGGTATGCGTCTGATAGTTTATGAGCGAAGAAGAGTATGCGAACTTAAAAAAAAAACTTTTCATTTAACGTCATTGCTCTATTTATGAGTATGGGGATCACCTTTTTCAAAAATGAGCTATAAAAACAAAACATATCTCAAGAGAACTTGGATGCCTGTTTGAGATTTACAAACTTAGAAGACGATTGACAGTGTCATGCTTCAACTTATAAGAACTGCTGAATTTCTTAAATTTTTAGTGTAGGTACAGCAGTAATGGAATACATAATTTTTTATTTCTTAAGTAAACTTTTTTCTCTTTGTTAATTTTTTGAATTCTGAAAAATAAAAATACCAAACACAATTTTATTTCTAAAACAAAAAAATTTAAAAAAAAAAAAAGAATTTGAATAAAGTATTGTGTCCAATATTGCCAAGTGAAGTTTTGTTAAAGGCAAAACGTAAAAGTAATCCGTCACCTGAAAAAGTTTGCCCATCCATGATTTTAGATATTTCAGTTTTAATTGCAAGTCCAAACAATCTACTTTTTGGGTTATTATTATGCTAAGCTGAAATGATATATAGGTATCCTGCTCGCGCTAAATTTGAACGACCATCAAAAATGTCTACAAAGATAAAATTAATCGAGGAAGTTTAGCAAAGCATGCTAAATTCTTGACAAATGGAGGCTCACACTAAACGTCAGTCGTTTATGTATTATACGAAACGAACTGCTAAAAATTTTGTTATACTCAAACCATGATGAGTCTCCACTAAGGAATTTTCCACTCGCGAAATTCTGATAAACAGCCTCGGCATGGCATAAAATTGCATGTCCCTTTAATTTGTCAAAAAAAAAAAAACAACGTACACATCTACTACATACATCAACGTATGGTAGTGAAAAGCTATAGGCTTCGGGTGCCTAAACGGACCAGTTGTGCCAATATCGATGCATCGTTTTGTCGCCTTTTTTATCATCACATTATTGACGGTTTTTTTTTTGTGAAGGCTGTAATAAACCAATATGGTTTGGTAATTTGCAATATACCATATACGCAGACTTCTCGTATATGCACGCATCCTCTTCCCATTGAGTATTCGAGTTCTGTGTTTAGTCGCAATATACAAAAATGGTTAAATCACAGTTGCATGTGACGTCCGAATTAGGAGAAAATCTGACGTTTGACGACGTAATAGTAGCTTTATGTAGAGTCAACGTTTGCTTCTTTGATTAACTAAATGCCTGTCAGCCTTTTTAATGCGTGTAGGTATATCTAGATCGCGTTATTATCTGTCTACTTATATCGTTGTCAAGACAGGATCACATTTTTGACTAGCGTAATGCGTCTTTATATTCTAAGTATATTACATAAATATGTATAGGTACATTATATTACAGTGCGTTAACTTTTAAGAGAAGTGATTTTCCATGACTCCTCGCATTTGGCTAACAACTAGAGTTGCTTCTTGATATAGGGAAGTTACCCCGCACCGAACAAGCTACATCCGATTTTATCCCAGGATAGCAGGTTAGATAGATACCTCGAGGATTTGAGAGCTGCCTTTGCCCAATAATGGGTTCATAAGGAAAGCAACCACATCTGTCTAAAAATCCTATAACTAGCTAGTTCGAAAAAAAAAACTTTAAAAATTGACCCCCATTCAAATATTTCGGAGTGACTTATGTAAAATATTTTTAATCCTGGACGAAAGTGATCGCGGCACAATTAGATAGTATCTAACAACATTGATGGGAGTCACTAATTTGGCGCCGGAGTTCCATCCTATTTATACAAAAATTGAATCACCATTCTGAGTATTTGGACGAGTGAATTCCTATTATTTTTTGCCTGCCCTTTAATTTAAGCTTTTCAAGGCAAATTTTATATAAAAACATTTTGTAACGCGTTTATATTAAAAATAAACAAAATCATTTAAAGTTTTATAAGACTTTTAAGATTTCGAAATTATATTATATTTTATATAGATTAATCACAACGTATAGGAATACAAATTCAAATTTAATTTACACTACCGATTACATTCATCTTGGGCCACCAATAATCATTTTGAAGGTCCGCATATAAAAAGCTGTACCTGTAATAAATTTAAGGCGGAAACAACAATTTAATCATAAAATTTTTTTTGGATAAAATGACTTGCAGAAATGTTCACTGGCTATAAATCCCAGTGCCTAAAAGGTAGTCGAAAGCCGCCAGATCAATTGTATTTAAAAAGCAACTATTTAAGTGTAGAAGCCTTACCCTAAAATTTAACCATTATAATATATTATGACGGGTTGATTTCAAGAAAGAGCACAAGCAAGCTTATTGCGTTTCGTCTTCGTTAACGGAAGATGGCTTTCTACAGAGGATCTTTAGTCTTTTAATATTTAACCATGGTGGTTTGTTTATGTCATTTTAAAGTACTGGGTATGACCTCAATAGCCATAAGATTGCTTTTTACGGTCGAGTCATGTGAAGTGTGTGTGCACCCATTTCAACTCCAGATTGCATTTAGGAGTCATCTTCGCACATCCCAAGGCCGTACAGGCAAGTGGCCCAATATAACGCTTGGTCTGTGAGTGCGCCTAGTCTGTCTTCGCGTGAGAAGACACCGCCTCTGGCTTGTCGGATTTATTTTGATCAATTGGTTCACCTGTTGACGGGGTCTTCAGTCTGCTTTCCCGCCGGACTCCTATCGGCAAGTGGCCCGATGCAACGCCTGACGTTGTATTTAGAAATTTAGGCAGTGTTATCCCTTGTCGGACAGATTTGATGACGATGTCTTCCTTTTCCCTGAATAGACCTTGCCAGTCTTTGGAGCAGGTGCCCTCACTGAATACGTGGCTTCTCCAGAAGCAGCCCCCGCCGGTGTAATGGCTTATTTTCCATTTTAGAAGCTGCTCCTGCATTGTAGGGTCAGTTGTGTTCTGCATCATTGAAATCGTCCCAGCTTCCTTCTTTCGTCTTCCTGATTTTGGAGATTCTACTCCTTCTAGAAGAATTTGTCAATCGTGATAGATTTGAGACAACGATTGAGCAGGTGTCACTGGCCTCGAGAACGATGTTCTCTACGAATGGATTGAGTAGATGATATTCTTCTTCCTCTGTCATTTCTTCCAAATCATCTGTCAAGTCTGAAGGAAGAGAACCGTTATGTATTTTGCTCTTTTGTAATCAGCATGGAACATTATTCTTCTTTATTATGAAATAATATCCCAAAAGCGATCTTAGAGTGGAAATTTATAAAAACAGTAAAGTTGTGCTTAAAATGGTATTTTAAACTTTTAGGAACTAATTTGTTTTGTCTTCTGAGTTGTTCTTAACTCAGAATTTAAACATGCAGCGTGGAAAAATTCCGAGTGCAGACGAAAGTTAAAAAATCACTGCTTACAAAGATTGTGGACTTTTTGATCGTGAAATTGTCAGAAATATTTGTAAATTAACGTAACCTAACTAAGTAGCATTCAGAAACAAACCGTTTTATTTTCAAACTTGACTTACCTATTTCAGTCAGACGCGTTTAACAAATTTTAAAATCCAATTCAAACATTGTTAATAAAAAAAAAGGAAAAAAAAAAAACACATTTAAATGCAGCCCATAAGACAGCAAGGTCGAATTTCGCTGAACGTCACATCAGGGGCCTATAACATAACATGACAAGTCGACAAGTCTAAATTCACTTATCCAACCATGCTTGTCCGACAAGTACAAATTAATTCTGTAACAGAACGTAAACCGTTGAATTTGTCAAAAGAATTAAATTCCCTCGACTTGTCGTCATTCTTCGACAAGTGTTTAACATGTGAAGATGGCAAAAATCAAGGCGGACAAACAAATGTTATTTAAACAAAAATAAGAAAGGAAAAAGAGATCCTTTCTGGTGCTTTCTGTGATGTTCTAACAAAAGAAAATAAATGTGCAAAATGGAAAGAAATACACAGCCTGGCAAAAAGCCTAAATATTGTTCCGCAAAATAAGAATTGGACTTATATAAGGGACGTATATTTTAATTATATTTAATATAGCTATTTATAATATTTATTTCTGTAATTGGATTCTGCTTTTCCAAAGGTATTACATTACAAATGCACTTGTCAGCTCTTGACAATATTCAAATCAGGACAATGTCCTAATTGAACCATAGTTCTACAAGTGTTTCTTGACACTTGTCGTGCCCACTTGTCATCTTGTCATCGCGACAATTGTCGAAGTGTTCACGGACTTGTCGCTTTGTGTTACACAATTTGTTACAAGTTGTCGAAATTCACTTGTCCTACAACTACTTCTCGCGTTGTGTTACAGGCCCCAGGTGGGCCGAGGAATGCACAAGATGCTAAGGTTTAATATGAGTCATAAAAAGTGGCATGACAAACGTCTTCCAGGGATGGAAAAGTGGATACAATTGTATCTTTTGGATACAATCAGAAAATAAAGTTACACAGTTACAATTCACTCGAAAAAGATACAATTAACAAAACATATTTTTGCTTCAAAAGATACGCAGTTACAATCCTTCTTTAAAAGATACAATTCCATTACATACCCACGCTAGAGAATATAAAATGCATTAAAGCTTCAAATTCTATTCCACAATTATTTCTATATTGGTGATCCCAGAGATAGTTTTATTTGTTTATTTATTTTATTTTGTCCAATTATTTTGAAAATTTATTTTTTTAATTTTAAAAAGATCTTGCAGGGCGAAAGCCGCTATGGTCTTGGACCCACATATTAGTGATCAGGGGAGTATGACCAGTATTTCGTGTATACATTACTTTTAGTTCAGAAACAATTTTTCAGAATTTCGAATTCGTCTGTTACGGCGCTGGCCGCTTTGAAAAGGTCTTGGACCTTCATAATTCTTATCAGGGATGGATTTTATATCTTTTAAAGCAAATATTATTATATTATATTATTTTGTTATATCAAATACAGGTGGGCCTCACTTAACACGTACTTCTTATAGCACGGCCTCGTTTTAACACGGTTCACTTTTTGCAATATTTTTTCGTTTAACACGGTTCAAAGCCTTGTTTTACACGGTTTCTGAAACAATTTTTTTTCTCGATAAGTTGTTTCAATTATGCACATACGCATTTGCGTAAAACATACAAGTTTTGTTAATATGTACATCATACTTGCTGTGTTTCTAAGAACTGAAATAGGAACTTCCCCATATTAACTGTGCCAACGCGATGATAGATATCCTCAATGAGGATAAATTGCTCAGTTACCGTCTTCTGTTGACTAGGCACTAGAACGTTAGGTTAGGTACCTACAGCATTATTTTGTAGGAGATTGAATGACATAAGTGATTGTGATTTGAAATCAAGGTTTATTTTTAAAAATATGGTTCATTTTTAGGCCTTTGTTTACAAAGTGGTTTTCTAGATTTTGATATGTCGGCAAAAACAGATAAACAACCGCTTAAGAGAAATGTTATTTCTCTCGAAGCAAAGATTACAAATTTTGGATCGTTTGGTGAAAATGTCACTGCAATTGCAAAAAGCTTAAATTTAAATGAATCTTCAGTACGGACCATTAAGAGAAATGAATTGGCAATAAGGAAAGCAGTAGCTGATGGTTCCTCAACATCCCTAAAACATTTTAAATAAAAATAATCTAAAAAGTAAAAAAAAAATATTTCTGGTTTTTGATATTATGGAACGTAACTCCTCTTTTGCACTGGTTTCTAGTTTCGTTTAGCACGATTTTGTTTAACACGATGTTTTTCAGGAACGTTACCCCCGTGTTAAGTGAGGTCTACCTGTATTCAAAAAAAAAAACGATTTTATAGCATTTTGAAGCAGTCTGGCACAAGTCTTGCCGCGCTTAAAACGTCTTGGACCTACATATTTGCGATGAAATAATAATGCTCTTTACAATAAAGCTAACATAGAGTGGTACTGGTTATATCAATTATCTCAGTTTTAGAAAAATATGGGTTTTAAAAATATTATTACTCACTAAAGCCACGACCATCAGCTGCAAGACTTTGGTTTATAGTATCAGCCTTACCCCATTCTTCAAGTCATCTACTTTTTTTTCGGTTATATCCCGCACACAAAATTTGCTGTGGGCTCTTGTGGGCCCAAGCAGACCTACTTTCTGCTTTTACTCGAGATTGACAGTGTTGACATTTTGTTTTCGAATTGACCTGTTCGATTGTATTATGTTTAAAGTAGGTAATAGAATAAGACCTTCGTTGTTGGAGTTCCATAGATTCAGAGAGAATAATTGTCCTGAGAAAGCGTCTTAATTCGGACTCATCATAAAATGCTAATCCAAACAAAACGAAAGGTTGTGAGAAGCTATTCCTAGGGTACTTTTTTTGTGTAGATTAAGAAGTAGATTTGGTAGCGTAAAAAAAGTTGTGGAGCATTTGTAAAAACTCAATTTTTTTCAGCAATCAAAGGGTAAAATCTACTGAAATATTGATTTTTTCAAATTTTTTTCATAAAACCGCCGTAAAAACGAACATTAAAAAACTCTTGAAGATCAGTCTAACTTTAGATCTTTCATCGCCAAGACAACAGGCGACCGCGAAAGTGTAGGTAAAATTACCCAATTTCCAAAACGATGAAGTTACACTTCAGTCCTAAAAGTTACAATTTCAACTTGTGAAAAGTACAATCTGAAAAGTTCATTTCCCATCACTGACGTCTTCCAGATGAGGTGAAAACTGTGAACTGAGAATCAGTCACAATCACAACTTCGGTGGAGGCAGCTTCTATAGCTTCTTCTGGGAAGAATGAATTCAAAAGTTTTACATTCAGATTTTGGAGGAATTGATGGTTGAGAAAGCTGATAGGAGTGAGCAGATATGCGGAGCTGACTGACGTCATCCGAAAACTCACAATTTGGTTTGAAGACAAACAAAAACAAGCCCACGATTGGGCTCTTCTCGATGTCCCGACTCCCGATTGAGAATCTCTGGAGAATACTTTAATTACAATAAAGTTCCACACACAAAAAAGTGCGTTTCTGGCAATTTCCATCACTGTAGTTTGCAGTTTCCCCATTAGGTATTTATGTATCCGTTTTTGTACTTATCCTCTATACGCTATTTTTCAAATGCTTATGCAAAATATAGCTATAATAATAAAACTCTATAGCTTGCTTTATCCATAACTACACACACTTTTATTAAGTTTACGACAATCAACGATAATGCATCACAGCTTTGCTGTTATTTACGAGTAATTCGTTTCCCGCAATTGAATAAAACAATGATCATAATTCACATTCGGCGACGCTTAATGTTGCCTCTTAAAACATGACGTGATATTAAGTCATAGAGCCATAGAGCTGTATAGAGCCATTGAATACCAGTGCTGCCACTTTCATGCAATTGTGACGTTTTTAAGCATTATCTTATAACATTTTGCTTATGTACCCTACCATGGGGCTTGAGCTTTATAAATCATTAGTCGAAAACCTAGTGTCAAGTCCAAATTTACGTCAAACGCAATATATGTATAAGGCGTTTCCATGCGTTTGTTTTGTTTCGAAGACAGTGCCCGGCAATTACCTATACAGTGCGATTCACTTATTTAGACGCAGGAGAGTTACGTTTTATTTCTTGGTTTTATTCGTATTACGTGGAACAAAGAAACCTTACCTTATTTGGCAGAAAGGTACATTCATACACTAAAAAACAAACATAATTTCAAAGTTGATGATGGACCCATAACGGTAGTTTTACTCATTTTTAACTATACCTATACCTTACAAAAATGTATGCATTTTTTTGGTTCACTTGAATAGACGCACCTGTAAAAAAGTCGAAATACAAAAAATCACCAAATTTGTGTGCCATATTTTTAGTTTTTTGATTTATTTTAATCAATATTCTATTATTTTGATAATGTTTGAGGCAGTACCGTTGGATATAATCTCAAAAATGCTATTCTTCAAAGAGCCATATGAACTTTTAGGTTAATTCAAGGATAGATTCCCTCAAAAAGCTTTAATCGCTGCAATCAACTCTTGATTGTGTTGATACTGATTTTTGCCTCAATAAATTTCACGGAGCAATATTTTCAATAATATTAAAATCAGGCGAATGTGGCGGACAGTGCAATATTTTAATATTTTCACTGAGAATTCATTCTTTAACAATACGTGAATTGTGTATAAGCACGTTATCCTTCTGGAATATCCATGGGTTAGGTACTTAGGTCCACAAAGGTCTTTTATTGCGGGAAAAGCTGCTTCCAAAAAAGTTTTGTAAGAAATGCTAGTAAATTTATTTCCAATTTAAAAGCGCCCAAGAATGAAATTGCACTCTATACCATAACTCCCTCTAATTTCGAATGATAACCATTCAAAACATTTTTTTTTCGGAGATCATGAAAGTAATAGCTTTAGTTGCAGGATCATCCAAGTTAAACTCCTTTTTGTTAGAAATGTCGACTTTGCTCCAATTTATTTAGACCACTTTAATGTTCATGCCATGTGAGGCCTTGCAAATTCAAGGCGTGTGTTGCTTGCGTGCTTGATTCGGCGGTGGTTTTTTTGTAGTTTTGTAAACATTTTTGCTTTACGAAAGGTAAGCTTTCATTTTTGCCTTTTAGCCAAATACAACACATTTTTCCTGCCTATTTTAATAAAATTATTATAAAATAATAGTTGTCTTACTTTCAAATTAACTTTTCACTGCTCTTTTTCCGAGCACTTGTTGCATTTAAGTGATATGGGTAGCTTTAATTTATAGAAGGAGAAGTTTAACCAAATGCTGCTTTTTTTTAAAATACTTCTCCCGGGAAAGGCGAACCTATAACGCTTCAACAGCGCCCCGAGATGCTTGCAGATGTATGTTAGTTCTGCACTTAAATTGCTGCAAATTGTATACTTCTGGAAATATATCCCCAGGAAGCGAGTTCCAAAGTTTGCTTGTCCTGTAACAGAAGGAGTTTTGGAAAGTTGATGTCCTCGCGGTTGTCAAATGTACTGTATGGTCATGAGCATTAGCAGCCTGTCTTGTGGGGCGCCCAAAAGTTGCATTTCGAAGGATAATGTCTTTGATTTCCTCGGAACATCTACCAAGGAAGTACCTATAGAACAAGCATAGGTCAGCGACTAGTCCTCTGTGCACCAACGGTTGAAGATTCGATGTGAGTGTAGGGTCTCCAATAAGTCGAACTGCTCGTCTCTGTATGCTGTCATGGGAAGAGTGGTGTGGAATAGCACTGATAGTTTAGACTTACTGTTACTATTGCTCTGCCAGCTCTCCCACATTTTAATGCATTAGCGCAGAAAGATGTTGCAGATGTACAGTCTTGCTACATAACAAGAGTGTAAAAATGGATTTGTCCCATATCATTTCTTCTGATTGGTTGGTATCGTAAATCGTAAGACTGAAAACTGAACTCCCTTAATCCAATAGCCTCTCTATATCTATACACGCAACCACATCCAGATACCGAAACATTCCAATTTACCAATTTACAACACTTGCAGGGCGATCCTTTTTTAGCATTTTCTATATATGTACATCTCGACATTCGCCAGGCCACCTCAGAAGTTGAACTAAATTTTAGGCTTCAGCACTTACCGAAACTTCAATAATAGTGACTCAGACAAACAAATATAGTTGCTTATTTAACAAATGATAGACTGCGGAGCGGAGTGCGTATATCTAGCAGTCAAAACTATATCCCATTTTGAATGTATTCATTCATTGACGCCTGGAGCTTGTACATTTTTCTATGCCAAAAAATCCGAACCGCAGAAAAGGGGTTTTCGGAAACCGAGCTCCTGGGTTGATAGAAAAGTTCTAAGAATAAATTTCTAAAATATGAAAGCAGTGTGCCAGTAAATTTTCCAAAATTCTAACCGGAGATAGAGTATAGTAAAGCTAACAATAATATACGACCGTGTATCTCCAATATCTAATTTCAATAAAGCAACTGGAGAACCTTCGTGTTTTTTCAAGTAATCCATATACCTACACACATTAAACTACGAACCCAATAAATGGACAAGACGTTACGACAAAGATGAACAAAATCCAGACCAACGATAAACATAACGCAATGCTGATCCGTTTCCATTCTTTATCACTTCTGTTTTCTTTACTATCCGGTAAGCTGTTTGAAACACGACTAGGATCTTATCATTACTCGTCTGATTTCAGTAATGCTTATAAAATATGGATTTGATGGAACTCATGGAGGAAACTTCATCAAAATTACTTGATCGGTTCACGAGTTATACGAAAGCCATCTTGAATCACACGAATAAGTCTAGTAGAAGAAGACAATTTATATCAGTCGAAAACATCCTTTTATAAATCACTAGCGGACCCGGCAAACGTTGTTTTGCCTGCTCGTACATTTTCATTTCATTTTTATTTAACCGATGTGTCCAGACTGATTCTGTACTCCGTGTGCTTTGACCGATATTTCCTCGGACGTTTGTATTGTCTAGTCAAATTTTTTCCCATGACTGTCGAAGAATAACGTTAGATATATTTTTTTTTTTGTTATGAGAGGTGTCATGCCCTTTTGTCCAGTCCCGCCAGGTTTTGTAAAATGCTTCAATCAGGCAATGTTCAGATATCGTGATTTAAATAACTTTGTTGTAAGGGTGGTGCCATGGCCCGTTTTCCAATCCCACCCACTTTAGCTCCCATGGGTGTCGAGAAATAGGATTTAAAATGTATATTTTTTTATACGGTAGGTACCACGCCCAACTAACATTTCAACTTCCTTAAGGCACAAATGTTTCAGATTCGACAGGTCAAGGCTTCTTTAGAGCTTCTGTAAAGCTTCTAGCAGAAGCAAACTCTTTACCGAAGTCTTGACTTCTATAACAACTTCGTTAAGGCCTTTTAGAAAAATAAGATGAAGCTCTAAAGAGCAATTAAATTCATAGCTTCGTTTATTATAGTTATCGAAAGAAGAGGAAGTTACAGTTTCTATAAAGCTTCGATTAAATATTATTACACAAGCTTCTATAAGTAAACTTCTATAAAACTTCCAAGAGTTATTAATCGAAACTTTATGGAGGACTTCTTTGTGGCTTGCATTATTTTACTAGCGAAGCTTTATAGGTATGAAGGGAGGAAGAATAAAGCATCGTAGGCGAACATTTCTTCAGTTTGGTTAAAGGTCCGAAGGTATATATTATGTAATGCTTCCGAAGGTAAATATGTAATGCTAATGGAACTCTTAACAAAGCTTGTTTTGATAATAGAGAAAAGTTTCAACTGGTTAAGTTTTAACTTTGTAAAATGCATATTACAGGTAGCGCATATGATGAGTAAGGTACTTCAGATACTTAGAAGTCTGGGTTCGAATCCCGCGGGAGTTTGGGTTTTTTTCTTTCATTCTGATTCTGATTTGTTATCTCTTTTCATGTTTCATTCCAGGCCTAAAAGAATCCCAAAGAGACAGAATAAATACAATACAGAATAACAACCCCATTCATAGAAAGAAATACTTAACTTTCTTACTTACCAAATAAATGAAAAAATGAATGGAATCTGAAACATCTTTTTTTTTTTACAAATTCGTAGTTTCGGTAAAGCTTCGATTATTGAGCTATTAGAGTCCTAATAGAAATTGTTTTAGAGGCTTTATAGATAAAATACTTTCGATAAGTGTTCGCCTTTCGGACCTTACCGAAGTTTTATAGGATTCTTTTGGAAACTAAAAGTAATCTTCTATTGAAGCTTATCGAAGCTGAAATGTTAGTTGGGCGCTCCTTTGTCCAATTTTGAACAAACTTTCACAGTTTTTTTAGTATGGGAGGTGCCACGCCCCTTTGTCCAATTTTGAGCAATATTCACAGGAGCACTCCAGTGCCAATAACTAAGACTATCTGTAAGTTTGAGCTCAATCGATTTGGTGGTTTTCGAGAAATAATATTTTGAATGTTTTTTTTGTATGAGCGGTGCAACACCCTTTGTCCAATTTTGACCAATCTTCACAGCAACACTCCTGGGCCAATACCTAAGACTGTCTGTAAGTTTCAACTCAATCGATTCGGTGGTTTTCGAGATAAAAGATATTGAATGTTTTTTTCGTATGGGCGGTGCCACGCCCTTTGTCCAATTTTGACCAATCTCCAAAGGAGCACTTCTGGGCCAATACCTAAGATTATTTGTAAATTTGAACTTAATCTATTTGGCAGTTTTCGAGATATACGATTTTGAGTGTTTTTTCTGTATGGCAGGTGCCACGCCCCTTTGTCCAATTTTGACCAATCTCCAAAGGAGCACTTCTGGGCCAATACCTAAGATTATTTGTAAATTTGAACTTAATCTATTTGGCAGTTTTCGAGATATACGATTTTGAGTGTTTTTTCTGTATGGCAGGTGCCACGCCCCTTTGTCCAATTTTGACCAATCTCCTTCAGTGCACTCCTGGGCTAATACCTAAGATTATCTGTAAATATGGGCTCAATAGAGTCGGTGGTTTTCAAGTTATACGTATTCGATACGTATTTTAGAACTCATTTTTATATACCTATATAGATTTCCATATATCCTTTCAATCTACATACGTAGGAATACTATAGTGACTTTATGACCCTTAAGAAAAAAAGTATCTAACAGGTTGTTAGATATTCCATTGAAATCGATATTTACTTCGGAATTAAAATCAAATTGAAGTGGCAACTCTGGTTGTTTGCATATTCTGAGAAGATGCGCGTGAAATACATCTGAGGAAAAACAAAAATATTTTATTAATGTGAATGGTGGTGCATGATTAAGTGCGCTTCAAAATGTTTTACCATTTTGTCTATGAGCATTTAATTGGCACTGGTCAGCCACGAGAGTAGGTATAGGCTAGGCATCATGGCCCACATTGAACAAGTCTTATTGAATAAAATAATCTTATGGCTCTTCCATTTAATTTATTCATGCATAATTGACATAATCCGGTATATTACCGGCGAGACCTTGTCGATGAGATATGCCACGCAAAATTAAATGCAAATTACCCCAAGACAGGGGAGCGTTGCTAGTGACTTGCTGACTGACGTCGAAAAGAATCAGGTTCCCCCCGCAGATACACGGATACTGAGACACCAATTTTACAACATGCACAGGGGGAAGGCATTAACAAGAAAACAAAACAGAGATTTGCTAAACATGACTGCAGACTGGCACTGGACTGAGTCGTCGGAGAGCATCGCACATGTAAAATTATTACCATTAAAATAATGAGCAATTTTTATGTTACTCTGGGGGTACACGTGAAAGACGAAACGCCTCTATGCACAGCGTCGTACAATTGATGGCCAACATACTCGTCGTATATGTTGCAACAACGTATGGATAGACAGGACCACAGTCCCGACGATAAATGCGTACGTTTGATTGACATGTTATCGAGTGGTAGATTGGATGCAGTTTTTTTTTTTTATTAGCAGACACGCAATCCAGATTAAGAAAAACGCGCCTTCACTTCATCAACAGCTTTGAAGCGTGCATTCTTGAGCAGTGTTTAACCGTACTGTTGTGAAATTCCGTTCTATGTTCCACTCTAATCGTAATAAGGACAACGAAATTGTACTGCAGTATATCATTAAAATGTGATGTGTTAACTGCCTATAAATCATATGATCGTTTAAAGGTAGATCTGTGCGCGAATGCTCGAGTGATTTTATTTGAAATTCGCTCCCACAAGGCTACAAATGTGCATTTTTTCGTTTTGAGCAACGCAACGTCAAGACGGAACAGTGAAGGATCACGTTGAGAATCGGATTAACCATTGTACGTTTAAATTACTTTGGAAACCATTAAGCGTCGTGTGTAAAGGCAATTTAATATTCGCGCAACAAGCCGATTCCAATTCTGTATAACGTCTTGGAATTTTCAGTTTCAGTAAATGCTGTATCTAATAGGATGGTGGCTAACTTTAAGTACCCACTTAAAGGGACATCAATAAAATGCATTCATATTCGTTTTAAAGTCGAATACACAAGATGGTTCACTGGGTTTTCACGTCCTCCTCATGACAATTCACTGACGAATTTTATTAATTTGCAGCGTTAATAATTGACTAAGTAGCTTTCAATTACATAGCTTGTTAGGTTAGGTTAGGTTTTGTGGGGTTGGCGAGGAGTACTCCGTGCCACACTCAGGTCAATACTGACCCATTGTGCCGTACTATAAATGTTGTAATCAATTTCTTAGGTACTGTGCTGTTACATACCAACCAAAATGAGGATTTGATGAAGCTCATTATATTGTCTATTGATGTTTTGGAAAGCTCTATCGGTCGTGGAAGAAGAGTGTTCCTATGAATTTATAGGTGGTGTGTTGGAGACCTGGGCAGTAGGACGGGGGTTTTGTCCTCAAGAGCTCCCACATCACCGCAAAAAAAAAATATGCCTTGGTCAAACTCATGGGCTCGTTACGATTCCTACGAGGGTGGAAATGGATTTTCCGTCCTTCCGTGTAATCTTAAAAGAATTATGTTCAGCCCCTGACAAGAAATCGAACAACCAATTCTGACGGTTACTGACGGCAGTTGAGCATTTTGAAGGAATCCATCATCCAGAGAATGAAGTTATGTTCCATTACACGGCTCTAAATAAGTTCGGCCCTCGGGGGCGTGAAATAAAGTGCAAAACCTCCACCGGAGGGCGGCTATCGAGCCAGAAGAAGGAAGGGAGAACCATATTCTAAACGAATAAATGATAAAATCCTGTCCACTTATGCAGTCTTCTAGGTCAAGGGGACCAAATGATTTTCGCCATCGAACCAACATAAGGAGGTTTTATAAAAAAAAGTCAAGCAAATGCCTTTATGGTTTAAAGGCCTTCGGAATCTTTGGAAGAAAGTTAAAACAGCGAAGAAAGTTAAAACAACGAAGTCCAGTGCACCCATCAGTATAGAATAGCTTACCTTAGATATAACAAGGCTTAAGAACAACAACAAGAATATCAGATCGAGATCGATATGTATAATTGCCTACCAAAAAGGCGATACTACATCTTGTGACTATACTTGATGTCGCACCGTTCTGGAACGCACCAATAGCCACGTACCACTGTAGTATTAGGTTAGGTTAACCATAGAGTCATATACCTAACTTTCATATACAAATGGCAAATCCTGAAAAAGGCCAAAGAATCTAAAGTCGATACTCCCCACCTTTTCAAACGCACTTTAAAGCCACATAGCATAGTTATATTTCCTTAAAGACGATGACCGGATTTTGGATCCCACCAAAACTGAACTTTAACTTGAAGTGACCAAGAGAGGGCGAAGTATAATGTAGGTACAATCAAAACACACACATTTGTCATTCTGTCCAGTCCACTGCCCAAAGCAAAATTTCCCGGTTTATATCAATAACTTTGAGGTAGTTAAGGAATACATCTACTTCGAAGTCAAAAACTAGGAAACTGGTAACCATTTACATAACGGATAGCTTCCCAAATCTAGAAGTTATGGATTGTACAGACACCCTTATTATGGCAACCGGACAGCCAAGCCTTGGAACGGAGATATCAAAGCTAGGTTTTATGCTTGTTTCGAAAATAAATTACTCAAAGGCTTTTTGCTTGTCTTCTTGGGATAATTGCGGCGTAATATTTTTGGCAAAAACGCCAAAAAATAAACAAGAAAATTCACCAGAAAAAAAGCCAGAAAGTTAAATAGAAATTACGCCAAAAAAAAAATGAAATAAAGCCCGAAATCTGACAGTAAACTCAAGCAGGTGGGTTGCAGGGGGCAGCATGCCCTCCCATACGGTTTCGTTTTTCGTTTCTTATTTCACGTTTTTAGGTGTTTTTTCCAAAACACTTTTTTGGGCGTTTTCTCAATTTTATTAAATGGAAAAAATGCCCGAAAGAGTTTTGGAAAAAATGGCAAAATTAGCGGCATTTGTGTCAAAATATTTGGGCGATTGTTCCTAGGAAAGAATGCCACAAATTTGTATGGAGATTTTTGGGCTCTTTTTCCACTTTAATTTTTTGGCGTAATTTCTTTTGGCGTAATTTCAGGGAACCGCTTAGCTTCGCAAATGGATTTTATCTGCGAAGCGATCAACTCGCAGTCCCGACTAAACGTTATTCAGAAGCAGCCTGTCGAAAAATGGAGTTAAAAAGAAAATCCTTTCGACCAGTGGTGGATTATGCTAATATAAGGTTGCTACCTTCTTTATTAGTATAGGCAGTTAGGTACCTACCGACTATCTCGAAATTAAACACGAAGCATTCGAATCTTTCCGGTAATTGATGCTGTCACACGCTTTATGGCCGTCTGGTTGAAACCAAAACTCTTCCACAAAGCTATGAAATCAATGAGCGACAAAGTCTGTCAATCCATCAGCTTGTTGACGAAGTCGTCCCATCCCGATTTGCGAAATAAATTAGAAGAATTAAAAATGGCATTTCATAGCCCGCGTTCCATTAACCCGCTATAGATGACTAGCGGCATGCCAAACTCCATACTCCATTTGTGCTAGAGAGCTCTAGCGCAAATGCTATCAAATCATCTGTCAGCTGTCAAATTTACTATCACTATAGAAACAGTATTGCCAATCTGAAACAAACACCCTTTATAACATTTCACTTATGAGTGTTTTACGGCCGATTTCTTCACATTAGTACTAGTACCCGGTCTAGCTAGATCTGGTACTAGCTCTGATACTCGGTATCAACGAAAAGTTAGTACTTGTGTATTTCTTCACATTGCTAGTTCCGGAGCTAAATTTATCAACCGTACTAACGACTAATACGGCTAAAACTGGTCTAGTACCAATTTTAGACTATGAAATGTCACATTTAATTGTTTTTTGACATTTTTATTATTCATTGGGAGTCAAACATTTTGCGGGATATTTGCATACGCCGATTTTGCCGAAAATCAGATTTATTCGCAGTGTATGGAGTCGCCAAACAGCGTGAGTTCGAGTACTCAGATTCACCGATTAATACAATGTCTTCCAAACTCGCCGGCTTCAAATCGCGCGCGTAGATTCGAGTGACGGAAAATTGTTTAATCGTGTATAGATCCAGCCCATCGTCGATTGCTCCCATTATCCGTGTAAGATAAATATCTGAGACAATTCAGCCGTTCGGATTCACCATAGAATTAAAGGTCCCTTCTATTCGCCTCAAACAAATCAAATGGGTTGCGAAAAGCTAGGTCTAGGTTCTGCTACACCAACTATTTATTTACATATTTACCAGATAAGAACCGTTCAATTCCCAAATGATCGTAGCCGATGGAATTCTCTTGTAAAAGAGTAAATTTTGGGAGCTTCAGCTGACCATCTTTGGATATTCCGAATACTGGGAGAGTGTATTGAGCGGGTTTAATGATATGGTGGCAGTTACTTTCCATTGTCATCTTTACTGAAGACAATTAGCCTAAAAACATTCCATATATGGTATCCAAGTAGCTATGCTGCCAAAAAAGTCTTCCTCTTTATGGGCGGGAAATCATCAATGATGATTGAAACCTCTACTGTAATATGATTTGTTGAAGAGCTTTTATGGAAACAAGTCTTTGGTTTTTTTTCCTCTCGGGGCATGGCCGCATAGGTACAAGTTTTAATGCGGGATTGTCGAAGGATGCTCACTCATGTGTCGAAAGCCTAATACCAAATGCCTACGACTAGCGCTAATGACAGACAGACAAGCAGACAGACAGACAGACGGACATGGGTAAATCGATTCAGAATTTTATCCTGATTCCTAATACATATACTTTATGGGGTCTTCGGTGTTTCATTCTTGGCGTTACAAAAATGTATTGCCAAATTAAATATACCTTCCTGAGGAGGGTATACAAAATAATGAAATTAATTGAAACGAAAACATACGACGTATTTACTTTTTTCAAAAAATAGGCAAAAGCTGAAGTAATGAAATCAACCTAATTCAGGTACTAACTATGTTAGACTGCCGATTTTGAGGGTCCAGCTAATACCGAGTACTAACTAATACTCGGTACCAAATTCAGCTTAGTACTTCGTGAAGAAATGGCTTGATACTTATTTGAGTATCAACTTTTGGTCTAATACCGGTACTAGCGCTAGTACTCTGTCAAGAAATCGGACGTTAATAAACACACAGTTGCTGTGAGTTTCCGTATACCAATACAGATGTATAGTTAATAATCCGAACCATACTTATATTGATTTAGTGCTCAAAAAGATTCACACATCAAACAGACTTTTTCGGGTAAAAATCTTTCTTTCTTCTGCCTACTGCGCACAAATTATAGTTCTTCGCCGTAGCATTCCAAGAACAGCGATTTCTCGTATAGCAAAAATTCCCATACCTTCAACAGTCGGTAGAGGGTAAAAAACGCAACAAAATACTCCGTTCTAAGCTCGCCCCCAAAAATCATCGCGTAAAAGTAAAGTCCTTTTCCGAGGATTCCCATTCCATATGAATAAAATATTCGCGTGATGCGTTGCCGAATAATTTGCAATTATACGCCCGCCAAGAGTTCGCGTGCACAGAAGAGGAATGAACTCGCCACTGATATTGCAAAAAAAAGTCTAAAAATCTTCCCACAATTATGCAGAATCCTTTTTCTATGCCCCCCTTGTAGTCGGCCTCAACGCCAATCATTTAGCTCAAAAACCCCAATTCATTTGCTAACTTCATTACGTTTAGACATTGCATTGCGGTCTGGATCGGATCAACTTAACTCGCGCAATACCCCGCCACACACACTGACGCAAAAATACTCGAAATTCCTTGAATATCCTCACGTGTGCTGCAGGTACTTACATTGCCGGTAATTTGTTGCGAAATTATTGATTTATGAAATGTTTACGCTCGATCGAAAATTAGTTCAGCGTGCGCGACCGCTTATCGCCCGTAAAGAGCGCACTCTGCCAATATTCAGGAATGTGCTTGTATTATGCCCTCAACTCGGCAATTCTGACTAAAAGTCAAAAACAAAAAAAAAAAAATTTAACTCGACCAACAAAAAAACAGAAAAAAAAATCAGACAAAAATTGCACGAAGCCACAGCGAAATCAACGGGATAAGAGATCATCCGTGCCGGATTAAAGACGTCTTATACACTATAAAGGGTAATCATAGGGTTTGGGTGCACACCACCGCTCAGTGCGGGGTCCTTAGGGTCTTGCGTCGACGACGGCAAGAAACGGCGGCATGCATGAAGGATTGGAAAATTTATTTTCATTGTTTTTGGCACGTTAGTTGTGTGTTGGTGGTGGTGCTGGGGATGTGATTTTGGCCTCTTTCTTCTCGTTGTCCGTGTAATTTTGCGTCTGTCTCCGCAAAGTGATTTTGTTTGATTTTATTTGAATAAATTTACACCATACACCAACTGGACGTGGCTGAAGAGTGATTGGGCTAATGACTATTTAATTAGCCACCAAATCATAAATTGTGGCCAAGTTATCGTTTCTTTGTGTGTGAGAGGAGGTCTTTGACAGATGAACATGTCTTGCAAGTCCGAAATGATAAATCTTTCCCTTTTTTTCTGCTAACGTTCGTTTTTCGTGTCTTGGACGAATTATGATGTGTGATTGAATGAAATCGGAGGGATAGCACACCGATTATTTATTTATTCCCAAAGTGATGCCGTAGATATCTTCTGTGGGCCATAATAAACGATGATCTTTAAGTTTTTTAATCTATGCGACCCGGAATTCGGGGGAACCAAACGAATGGAAAATAAATAATTCGAATGATTAAATACAATCATAAACTAGTTTAATCGCGTGTAACGTATAGCTATTTCTTTTAATGTGATATTAAGTTGTCAATTCTGGGATCATGAACCATGTGAGATGTGTTACTTCTGATGTGTGTTGCAGGGGGTCGGGGGATCCCTGCCTTGGCTGATTATTAGTGGACATTGTGAAATTATTATTTTTCGACGGCTGAAATTCAGGTAGGTATCTTAAACAGGAAATAGAACGCGAAATTAAACTGATAATTCAATTGATCAACTCCCACTCGCTATATAATGGGTAGTTACGTTCTCAAATTGTCTGAGTTGACAGCTATTCATAGAAATGATTTTTATTACCGCCAGAATGTAAAAAACAGTCACTGAAAATGTAAATACTTGATTCAATGCATTTTCTGAATATACCACAAACTCTGGCCATTAATCGCATGGCAGCAGCCAGAACGTAGGTATATCACAAGTCAAACGATCTGTACAAATTACTTGCATGCATACACCGACGATATTGGCATTATTGATGTAAGGGAAGCGGCTACTTGTACCAGCTCGTTGAGCGAAGGTACTGAGGAGTGGGTCCTGGCCAGAAATAATTTGAAGAAAGTATAGTTATCGAGCATGAAAATCCCGGACTTTCCCGGACAAAACAGGATCTAAAAAGAGTACAAAACTAAAATGCGCGTTCTATTTCTTACAAAAAGATTTTAACTTTCTCGTTTTCATTGCGGTAGGTACTTCATGTTTTAAGGCTGTGTGTCAATCGCCCTGAATAAACATTGATATATAAATATGAAATGTTGAAAAAAGAAGTTCAATAAACTCAAATCTTAAAATAGAAGATATGTATTTCCTTAGTCAGATACTCCCCATTTTCAAACTTCCAGTTGGGGGAAAGGGGGTTGAGATAAGAAAATCAATTTCAATTTCTGAGATTTTGGAAATTTGGCGTGGGACCCGAGTATAGGCGAATGGCGACAAAATATATTTCATATTTTACAAACAAAAATAATGTGTTGTGTGTTCGGTGAATTTCGGCATTCATGGATTTTCAAAATATTGGAAAAAGTTTTTCTCATTGAAAGAAACTTAGGCACATTAAACAGCCCAAAAAAATTGTATATTTTCGGTGGATTTTTTTAGGGTTTTAAACATAAGCAAAAGTCGTTCCACTGACGGGTGAAGAGAAAGCCATCTCCTTTTTAAATGGTGTAAAAGTGACTGGTATTCTATATATACCTAGACCTACATTGTCGAGCAATTCAGAAAGTTATCTATTTTATATTTTTAATGTAAGATCGCATACGATTTTGAGTACCTACTGTGGTGGACATACAACACTAGTCATTTTTTTATTAATAGTTTTCGAACCTTTATTTTGTCGATTACCAAAGTTGGTATGTATTGCAATAATATGTTGCAGAATTTAAAAGCAATAAGTTACGATTCAAAATGCCCGCGCATTTCCGCTAGAACTTTAGCACATATTGTTAAAAATGTCAGTTTTTTTTATATGGAGTTTGGCATGCCGCTAGTCATCTAGCGGTCAATGGAACGCGGGCAATCTCTACCAAAAAGCGGGAATAAAATTGACACTTTGAAGCCCTGTTAATTTCGAATTTCCTTTTCTCTTGACGATGACAAATGAAAAACCCGGACAATCTAGAAAAACTATCCCGGACTTTCCCCGCATAGGCGAAAAAGAGTACCTACATGTCCGGGAAAACCCGGACGGATGGCAACGCTAGTCCTGGTGCAAGTCTTTGCAGTCAACCCATCAAGCAAGTCCGAGATGACACAAGTACTCATATAAGGTAGTCTGTCTATTCTTGGGAAATCATCAGCTTGTCTTATAAAGTAAGCACATGCGTTTAATAGATTATACCACCAACCGCACCTCACTTTGGAAGATTGTGCTGTGGTATAAACCACTTAAGCTACACTTCAAGCCGGTCAAAGGCGAAAGTTTCGATACCCGGAAAACACATAAATTATACATCTTAAGTTTTTTTTTCCATTGCGCTATCTCCCGCGAACGTCTGATAGACATCCGAGAATATAAATGTCATGGAAAAGGTTCTCAATTCAGCCGCCCGGACTTGACTTAAAATTGTAGGCCACTTTCATTTATCCCAAAAAATAAATACTCACACAAATAAATGTTTGTGAGAAGCTAGGCCTACACGGACCTTTGCGCAATCTATTTATTTATTTAATTATTTTTTCCTATTGATTAGACCTTTCTCGCCGCAATCTTTTAGTGCCGTAATAAGCTACTATCAATAGCTTTTGGAACCAATACATAATTTTACGGAGCTTACGGAATCTGGAACCCATAGGCGTATACATGCCACGAAGCATACTTTAGCACTACCATAGGCTGTCCAGTGTCCAGCCGAATCTAGGCACTTAGCGACTTTTCGTGATCCTCCTTTCGGAATACAACTGTGAGACGCTGATTTAGCTGACACCACAGTGTATGTAAAAAGCTTTTTGGCTTGATGATCTGCAGTCTTATATAGACAAACAACTGTTCAGATAGACAAACCGCTGTCAAAGACACCTCAGTTGCTATTGAATTACCTCCAAAATTATTAAAGAGACAGTTGTAATTGGTGAATAGGCCGGGAAGTGTAACCCAGTTCACTTACCTGACATACAAGTCTTGTATCAAGCTGGCAAATTCAGATGAACGTCCAATAAACATGCATGCATACATAGACGTAAGTTTTATTATTATTGTTGTCTTTTTCTTAAAACCATTATTTCACGATTTCGTTAGCTTACAGCCTGTATAAACTTTAACGCTGCATTTCAGCAGGGGTTCAGCTGCTTAGGCTGAAAAGAAGAAGGCTGAAAAAAGACTTGAGGTCATTAGTGAATCAAGTCAGTGTACAAAATTCAGTTTGAGAAATAAATTTTAGAATATAAAAGTCGTCACTTCTTTCAACCCTTTTAGAAAATATTTTAAAACTGTCAAATTAGAAAGCTCGGGCCTGTTCGATAGGAATACCAAAAATATATACCTACCTTTGTCTGCGATCAGTAGGTATTGTTGTTCTAAGTCTCTCTGAGTTTTGAACTATGCCAATCCAGGGCTGCTATAGATCTTATAGATGCTGATTTATTAACTTGAGCAACTAAACAAAAAATCGACCTAAACGAGCAATTTTCAAAAATTAGCTCAGAACTAAATGTTAAAAAATAAGAAGTGAGTATGCGGATTCATTAGGTGAGCTCAAATTTACAGGTGGTCTTAGGTATTGGCCCAGATGTGTTGCTATTAAGATTGATCAAAATTGGACAAAGGGGTGTGGCACTTCCCATACAAAAAGCATATTTTATGGGGTAAAACTCGATGACGTTATAACTCGATTATCACTTAGCCGATTTTAATGATTTATATACAGTCTGCAAGTTCCTATAATAAGTCGGCATTTCAATGCAAGTCACCTCCCCACGGCTCGAACCCTCGCTACGACCCTGGGCATAGGCTGTCATATATTTCCAGTTGCGTGCAGATCTACGAAGCCAAAACTTCTGACAACGATGAAGCGATGTCAACCGAAATCAACCAGTTCCGCATTGTTGTTCTTGGGGAGTTATTAACTGGTTCACCTCTTATAGTAGTTTGCCAGTCATGACTTGACGAATGAAATATCGTCGGCGAAACTGATAATTTTTCTTCTTCGTTATTAAAAGATGTAGGACTCCATCATCCTACATGATATTCAAGAGTAAAAGACCAGGCACTAAGCCCCGTGGCTTAAAATCCAGTAGCACGTCTCGATTTTTATGAGATACTTTTTGGTACTCATATATTGTTTCAGTTTGAAGTGTAATGCATTATTAATATCCAGGGTTATCACTATAGCAACATTTCTTAACACTCCCTTTCCACCTGTTGCCTTTTACGGTGTTTTTTTTTATATTTTTACTACCTACTAAGCAGATTGCATCCACTGTTTAGAGTGCCTTCCGGAAACCATTTTAATAGCTCAAGCTAGCCTGTTGTTTCTATTGCTACTTCCAATCTGTTGCAGATAATTCGCTGCAGAAGTCTTCTTGTCGGTCGGCGTAGCAAAATAACAACTCATTAAAGCAACTATGTTACAAATAACACGTACTTACCGTTGGACCGCCACTCTAAATCCTCTGGGTCTGCCATTTCGGCTATATTCTAAGTCTTTCAAGTCTCCTTAATTCTTCATGTACGCTCATTATATAAAGGAGCATACCTCCAGCCAGTTTTCTTCTGACCTCAACATATATGGCTTAATAGACTATATGAGGGTTTGATAAGTTCGCGCTTCTCCCTGCAAAGCGCCTACAATGTTACGTGTTCCTTCTTCGTCTGGGCATTAGGAACAAAAAGACTACCGTGACTAAATCTGTATTTCCGATAGCCGCCGTGCCTCGATAAGAACTGTGAACCCCTGTGATAAGCGCATAGTTAGTTCCTGCTATTAGGACCCGCGAGCGAGCTTCAACTTCAATGTTTTTTTAGCTGATGACAAGCGCGTCAACCATAAGGGGATTGACAATCTTTCTACTTCTTTATTTATATATTGTGCGTTACTCTTCCGGTTTTTTTTTTAGGTGCACTTGCCTGTACCCATGACTTCATTTTAGGTATGTCGTATGTGCCATGTGGAGAACCGCGCACATGGCCTTTCTGACTTTCTTCTACGGCCCCTGGAAATCTGTATAAATACAATATTCTTAATTATGTCATTCTGTAAACAAATGACAATTGCCCGCTCGTAACCCCTATACATTCCTTCAATGTGAGTCAGAGTTAAAATTCTTTAATACACCTCCCGAGTAATTATACAGTAGCAATCTTTCTTGTGTTAAAGGATGCTACCTGTAGTATGTTTTTGGGTCCTTCTAACCCCGCTCGTTGATGCTGTTATTATCCCGATACCCAGGAGATGGTTCTCCTATTCAAAAGTCCAGTCCAGCCGCACCGTAAGTGGACCAACAGTCTGCGCGCGGCTACATGTCTGTGCGCGGCTACCACACTTTGGGAGCTCCTCAATCGCAATTAATCGTCAAGAAAATACCAGTTACGCATTCCTGTATCGCGATTTGTTTCTGTGCCTCCATATACGTGACAGCCAGCTCTTGCTTGTGGGTCCACACTTTATACTCCTTTTTGTTTTCTCTCAATTCAAATACAAGAAGGGAATATAATTATTGGGGTGTCAGACAGAAGATTACCCACTTGGATTGGGACAGAGGCTATGTGGTCGCTTCATTAAAGCTGTATATTTACTATAACAGTTTGTAGATTGTACCATTATTTCAATTAAATTGATGCGCTTCCTCTATGAAGAGTATATACAGATACACGTGCTGCGCCAGCTGAAATATCCTTTTAATTTTCTCTCAATCGAAAGACAGTGCACTCTTTGCAGTTGATTAAAAAATGAATACAAAAGGAACCGAGTAAAAGATTCAAATTAATCTGCTTTAATAATTTATTCCACTTCTCATCATCGTCCTATGGTCGCCGAGTGATCTTCGTTTCCTTCGCCATGCCAGTGTGCCAAGCCAATGGCTGTACCTGTATACGCAACGCAACGTCAACAGGGTCGACGGAAGCCCCTTCGCAAAAACTAAAAGCCAATTTCCTCTGATTGTCCTTGTCAAAACTTTGGCCATTAAAAAAGATTGCAAAATTCATTCCGCCTGCCAACCAACGCAAATTGCTGAAATTGTATTATTCTCCACATTTGGTATATCCTCGCCAATCGTCATACGAGCCAAATATACATATAATCGTGTGTAGGGCTTTATTATTTGCACGCATATGTACATATATATTGGACATCGGACTGCGTGCGCTCTTTTCGTCTCGATGCGACTGGAAGCAAGTTGTCGTTCAATAAAGGAAGCTATCTGGTGTGGTGTTTATGTTTGCCCCCCAGGGCGGGGGTTACGGTACGGTACGAATGAAGGAGGCCAACCCAACGTATGAAACTAATCACATTTCGGGAAGGAGAAAAAAAATTACTTCCGATGGAATTAATTTCAGCACCCACTCTTCGCGCAGGAGAACACGTTAAAGCTCATCACCACCACTAACCGGTCACCGCACCACGTCGGAGTAAGCATCAGGAGCAGCACAAGCACACACACAACCGGATTCTCCTGACACTCACTCGGCGAGGGTTTTATGATTTAAATATGCAGATCGCAAGAGCCCTATCCCTAAATGGAATATCCTGCATCTAAGGCATCTTCATAATTGTGAATATTCGATCTAAATGGGGGATTGCCAGCACTACCAGTCACAATCGCAAAAAACGAATTTGAGGTAATAAATCATATACGCAACAGAGACTGGAGTTTTTAGTGGACGCAGCTATGAACGACCAGAGCTGTATGATAATCGATTTCTGTTTATTATGCTGCGCTGCAACTGACTCGAGAAACGCACATATTTTTAATGAAGTAGTAAAAACTCATTCATAAAACTGCAATCGGGTAGAGGTTGCAGAGGATTGTTCCTCTGGGATGGATGAATTCCTCTTAAGCCACAACCAATCACGGTGGCAGGCATATCCACGAGAACGGGATGATGACGAGCACGAGCTCAACACACTTTCGCAATAGCCCATTGATTTCATTTCCTTGATATTTTTTTTTTTTTTTTCTCTTCATTCACGTTTACCAGCTTTTTTGACATTTGTAAAACATGTTCGTTCGAAGTGGAATTTATTTTTAAGTTCTCTTCATTAATGAGTAAAGATATATCTAGATATAGTCAATGGTGGCATGGACCTGTTAACATAAAATAAATTTAAATCTTACACCCGCGATCCTGCTATAATGCAAAAACGGGACATTGAAAATTAGGCTGGGGAAATTGATCTTAGTTTAGAAGAAGTTCCCCAAAATAGTGTTAAAATTAAAACGAGACCCAATCGGTATACTTTGCATATGAAACAATATATCTGACAATTATTAGTATCCTGCTAAATGATGACTAAGATTTAAGCAGGATTTTTAGGAGACATTCTCATAATACATAATTTGGGGCGAAATTAGAACAATCTATGTGCGGGTATTAGAGGAAGTGGTTAAAGTGAACGACCGTGTCGCGCGAGGCGCGAAGCCTTTTTGTTTGGAATAGAGTCGTTTTAATTATGGATGTCACTGCGAATCTATCTCCTTTTTAGTGGCATATGCAAGCTCAAAATAAGAATAATCAATACTCCACTTCGAGCCGGGAAAATATGTTCTGTATCTGCAGAAGAAATGGTGCTTACAACCGATTACAGCCAATTCTGACATATTTTGCAATTGTTTGGTGGGAAGCTGTCAACATTAAATCCAAAGAATTTAAACAAGGTAGGTATAGATGGTTCAATAAAATCTGCAACCGAAACTAGGGCTAGAAACATTACTGAACCTATAGTCCATCGATCTATATAATAAGAATGTGCTAGCTCTTAGACTAAGAACGAATAACATTTTGATTCTGTCATTCTCTGACATTCCGTCATTTGGGCATACTTGACATCCTAAATCAGAGCCAACTCTTATTTTCACAGATGGCTCAAATACGGAGAATGGAGCGTGAGCATGAGTCTTCTCAAAAGACCAAAAGCTAAGTACACACGATTGTCAGATCTTACAATATTGTTAGATCTGTCAGTGAAAAATGTGTCCCAAATGTCTTACAACCGTCTGAACTCACAAGTTTGTCTGACAATATTGTCAGAAAAGTCATTGTAAACACATTGTCAGCCATCCATCTGACAATTAAATTGTCAGGTTGCTGACCATATTGTCTGAACAAGTGTGAACACACAATTTTTATTATTGTCATACAATTAGTACACTCTCAGACGCATTAGAAATTGTAAGATGGTGTTGTTGTTTATGGAAGCTGACAATTGATTACAATTTCTTCATTGTCAGACAATATAACCAGTGGATTTCCTGGATGATCGCGCGCATATTGGTGTCTTGATGTGTGGAGTCACCTAATTTAGAATATCATCGGATTGTGTTGATTCCCAGTCCATTCGCAAAAAATTGCGATAAAGTTCCGGCTCCTCAGCTTGCTATTAGGAATAGAATCCTTCCTGCTGACAACGGGCCACCCAATCCTTCTTCAAAATCCTTCTTAGTTTTTGTGTCAATTCATCATCCTCGCAGTCTTCCAACACGTAAGCAGTTAAAATCTCGCAACTTGCAAGTGCAATATTTTGTTCCATTATCCGTACTACAAAAAACAACCCACAAGACTGTGAATTTATCTGACAATGTCTGACAAAGATCGATCAATTTTTCATATTCAAATATCGGCCGACCATGTGAACACACAATTTTCAACCTGACAACCAACGTTGTCAGAAAAGTAATTGAAAGATGATTGTAAGACATCCATCCGACGATGAAATTGTTAGACTTTAGGACAAATTCTTACAACCGTCTGAACGGACAATTTTGTATTGTAAGGCTATTGTAAGCTACTCATTGTCAGAGCATTGACAGATTTGACAATATTGTAAGATCTGACAATCGTGTGTACTTAGCTTAAGTCTCAGCCTGTCATACTCAAACAGTTTTAGCTAGGGAACTACCCATACTACCAACAATGAAAATTAACTTCATCGTGGACAGTCAAGCGGTCCTTAAAAACAACTAACTCCAATCTGGTATATCCGAAATCTGCAAGTCAGTGCCTTTCGGCATTGAAAGTAACAAAAAAATCACGCAGTACTGCTGTGCTTATACAGGCCGCCGTTTCAGTTTGGTCGACATTTGTGAGTTGGCTTTTGACAGACGCGACGTAGAGAGAGATCGAGATTAATTTATTATTTAGAGGCTAACGTCGCAACAACGTGTTACAATTATTAAAACATTTTTTTATTTAAAAAATTGTTCATTGTGAATACGCGGAGAAAATTATGTGACGTTTGAGGGGTAAGCATATTTCGTCTAGGATACCAAACTCCCGCTTGATTATATTAAGCCTACAAAATACAAATTTACAAGACATATTTCCTATCCGAATAATGCCAAAACGTCGATATATCTACAGGCCAAACGAATCCCTAATTTGACTACTCTCGATTTCTTCCTATATATGAGGGGAACTTTAAGAAAAAGGTATACAATACGCCATTAAACTAACCACAGCCTTAAGGCTTCAAGACAACATTGGAAACAAAATTTTTGAAATAACACCAGAAGTCTGCGAAATTGTTATGAAAAATGGGCTTAGAAGAGCTCACACTTGACTGACATCGTATTCCGCACATACAGACCATATTTTCGATCAAAAAATTATAATTTATATAAATTGCATCCTGGAACATTGCTTGGCACGGATTTAGACATAAAAAATTGCTGCATTCTAGAATCTAGTCTTCTTACTCGACTTGAATTGTCTGGACTCAAACGCGAAAACTAATGTGAATTATGTCGGTAAGTCACTTCTTTATATGTAATTGTACTTTTTATACCCGGTACCACACTGTGGTGAGGGTATATTCACTTTGTCATTCCATTTGTAACGCCCATAAGGAGGCGTTGTAGGTATGACAAACTATATATATTATTGATCAGCATCACTTTCTTAGTCGATCTAGCGATGTCTGTCCGTCTGTCCGTCTGTCTGTCTGTCCGCACGATTACGGCCGTAATTTAAGAGCTATCGACTTGAAATTTGGTATGTAAGCTTTTATCCACCAAACTGAGGCTAAGTTCGAAGATGAGCAAGATCGGATGAAAACTACTACTACCTCCCATACAAAAATATCAGATTTATATAGCTTTTTATGTTAAAAAATAAATTTAAATAGCTACAGTAAAGATAGCAAGTTTAAACTTTGCACATATTGTTTTAATAAATATTTAAAAAGTACCCACACCTCCCATACAAATATATAATTTCTTAATACTAAAATATTTTTTTTATTTTACAATAATATAGTACCGGGTATTTGAGCTTCGGCATAGTCGAAGATAATTGTCTTACTGGTTTTCAATTATTTTTAGAGTGAATAAATGTGAACAGAAGTTTGCACAAATAGATGTCAACTTAGTAGTAATTCAAGAAATTCTTGACCTGAATTGTCAGGTCAACTGAGAAAACGGTGCACTTTGCTTTCTTGCCATTTGTTTCAAATATTCCCGAACTTATTTTTCTTGTATAGTATGCTAATTTCGAGCCTAGATTTATAGGTTACCCCTTAGTATACTTCAGTTGAAAAATTCTGACAAATGAATGTCGTGACAGAAGATCCCCAATCCTACATGCATTCGAAAAAATTCTCCAGATTGTCACAATCTTAAATTCATTTTTGTCCAAACGGATGCTATCCGCTTTGAAGTTCTATAATAATTTTTGTATGCCTATCCTGCCATTGAAATTTAATAAATGAACTTACTGATATATTTATGTATAACATTATTGCCGATTATTATTCAACCATAATTGACATCCTACTCACATACATTTCTGTTTAGGTAATTTAAATTGATAAACATTTTGTCTTTCTATTTCTTTTCAGGTAAGTCAATAAGAAAAATCAAAAGAAAAATTCCAATTCTGATAAGAAAGGAGAATCAGTTGAAAATGAATGGACACCGCATATCCACACCGTCTTTGGCAATCCCTTTGTTGTCAGCAGCGCTCCTTTTGAAGCACTTCACCCACTGCGTAAAATTTCGGTATCACAACATTGGTTTGTGTTTTTGATAAGCAACCAGTATAACGCCCTCTATACGAAATATAATACAACATATGCTCTTATTGTGAGATGGACAGGTTGGTATTTCACAAATTTTCATATCAAAGAAAAATATGTATATTAAAACTAGTTTAATCCTTTTTTTTTAAATACTACTGCATGACGCAAAAGCAAATTCGCCCAACACTATTGTTATTAAATATTAATGTGGCGTGAAATGCCAGTGGCGACTAATTTTACCAACGAATGCTTCACAAATGAATATATGGAATCACTGAATCAGTGTTTTCTTCTTCAACTCCAAACTGGAATTGGATGGAAAGGGAAATCAATTTGATGACTTGCGCACTGCCGGCCGTAAGAAATTGAAGCGGGAAAAAACCAATTACCCACACAAGGATAGTGAATGTTATTCGTTTTGTAAACTTGTTAATGAATTCTATAGTGCACTTGTTATGTAGAGGAGATGATGGTGTAAATTACTAAATTCGCGTAAATACGGAAATATTAGGATGAACGAAAACGAAAGAGTTCGACTGCGAACTGGGATTTTTATCATTCAACAGATAATTATGTATAGCGCGGTAGAATCAGTAATTTATGTAATTCTGTAGTGTACATTTGCAAAATATTTATTCAAATGTAGAAGATATTTAGGCGGCTTTACATATTTTACATATTTTATTTTAAAAAACTGTCAGAGATGGTATTTTGGAGAGCTGTAGAAAAACTTTAGTGGAAGTCGCAAATACTTTTTAGAAACTCTTGACTGATGATGCCATTGCATTTGAAAAATGTTTATCAATGTTCTGCGGAACGATAGTCCTGAAATGAATATGAGAAGATGTGGGTGCTGTCATCAGGTAAGGAATGAATTGGATTAGAAGTTGTACACCTCCTGATGTGATTTATGGAAACGTAAAAGAGTTACAAAAAAAAAAAAAACAGAGCCACAGTACATTTATATGCCTAGTTTCAGACTTAAAATCATCCAAAGCAACTTGAATTAACCGTTCAATTCGAATGTAGCTATCAATCTATTTAATTTATTTTTTCATTGGATGGAAATGGAAAGGCATTGCGGTGCTATTACACGAGGGATGCTTCTGCAATAGTGAGGGAATTAAAAAAAAAAAGTGGTTGCTGTATAACAGGTCCGTATAGGCCTAGCTTCTCACAACCATTCCTTTGTGTGGGTTTATTTTTTGGGACGAATCGAAGGGACCTACAATTGTATGCCGAGTTCGATCGGCTGAATTGAGAAGCTTTTCCACGACATTTAGATATATACTCTCGGGTGTTTGTCAGACGTTCGCCGAGAGGTGGCGCAGTAGAAAAAACCTTAAGATGTAATTTCTCCCCTCCCGAGGGGACTGATTTTCATCATACCGAATGGGATTGCACCTATAATCGTTTGACTAATTGGTAATTTATTTTTGACTCCTTTGAACAAATTGAGTAAAAAAACGTGTATTTTGTCGGATTTCTATATGTTTTGTTTGCAAATATTACCTACTTTATTAGTCTTAGCTAACTCCCTTAGATCAAGAGGTTTTGACCGTCTTAATCTCCCGATTACATTGTCATTATTTCAAAGTTATATAATTTCTAAATTAAGTCTGGTACTGTCCCATTGGGAAACTTTTTTAACTTTATCTTCAACCATTTCAGCATCCCGCATGTACCAAGGCGCATTAACTATATTTCTTCGTACTATTATTTTGGAAGACTTTGATTATTTGCAAATTTGCTTGGCATGTGCAATATGCATGCCCACAACTGGAGCCCGTAGGTCAATACTGGTTTCAGAGCTTGCTTGTATCTATAGCAAAATCGTATTGTATTTAGTTGCTCCCACAGCAAGTACAGCCATGTCGTTTGGGAAGTTTCAGACAGTTCTCTGCACCTAGGGCACTTTGTAGTACTTAGACTTACACCAACTTTAATTTGTCTTAAATTTGAATACCTACTCTGTCTCCTGTTTAGTTCTGAAGAATATGTCAGAATTGTCGTCGAATACAGCGCTTCGGAATTTTCTTTTGTAATTTGTGGATCAATCCTGTGTGCCAGACTTCATCGAAAGATTGTGCTATATCCAAAAATATTGTAGAGCACACATCTTTTGGTATCATCATTACCTCAGCGAATTTCCACGTGCTTGGCAAATATCTTAACTAAATGCAGCATTTCTCTACAAAGCACTGGTTAGACCAGGCCTGGAATATTGTATATGTAACTCGGCCCCAAAACATTCACTTAACCTACTTGACAACATACAGAGACGCATTGCATACATTTTCAACAATAGTGCTTAAGGTCAAACCCTGTCAAAGACCTTTAAAATATCAAGCGATTGGTTTAAATTTTCGGTGAGATAACTCATGAAATCACGAGTATAGCCACGAAAACTGAAACCCGGTTATTAAGGAGCTTCCGTTTTTCAAACATACATATTTCCTAAACTGACGATTTTTCACCGTTTCCATGACGCTAGAGCAGGGGTTGGCAACTAATTTTAAGTGGGGTCCAGATACGGTTGAAAACTTTTATCGAGGTCCAGAAAAAAAAACTCATAATGTTTTGTTTTTTTTTTTTTTTTATTTTATTTACACAAAGGTACATATAATGAGGGAAATTACAATGACGGTCTTGAGCCAGTTTTTTTTAAATTTGGTTCACGCGGGGAACAGCAAATGCGAAGAGTGTCATCAAGGTGGACGTCTGATAATTTCGAACGATATTGTTCTTCAAAAAATTCATTTTTGAGAAAGACGATTCGCATATATAAGTTGAGCCAAACATAGTAGCCAAGTTGATAGCTAGTTTTTAAAAATGTTGATACTTTTCCGAAACATGTTTACCCCTAAATTCGTCATATACTTTTGCAAGGAAATATCTTTTTGCAGGTCAATTAATTCCATTTGCAGTGAAGCATTTGAAAGACCGAATAACTTCGCAGCCACGTCAGTCCATTCTGCTACTGCAGCGACTTCATAAGGTAATTTAAGGAATTGAGATAGCTTCCCAATCTCTGCAAAGTCTGGAATCTTACAGCAAATTCGTTTTTTAGGTCGGATAGAAACTTTGAAAACACTGCCATGTCTTCTTCTTCAAAGTTCTCCTTTTTACATTGAAGAATTGTTGGGAAATGAATAAATTCATGTCTAGCAATATCTTTTTCAAAAACATTCAGCTTACGATGAAAAGCAGATACGCTTTCTATCAGATCACATATTAATTTCCCATTTCCTTGTAACTCGATGTTAAGCTCATATAATAAATATTTTATAACATCTTTTAGAAAAGCCACAGCTAGCACATTGCGTTCTTTTGTTATGAACTCCAATTGCTTCCTTGGCTCCGGCGTATCCAAGCTTTGCAAGAAGGAGATAACTTGTTATTTAATCAGCCAAATTGCAGTATCTAAGTCCGAATACGTCGATTCACATTCAGAAAGAAACTCTTTGAACTGTCGATTCTGAAGAGCAGAACGGGATCTCATAAAATTAATCAACTTGACCAAACTGTCAATTGGATAGGTAGTCGGCATTATTTAAAAATATTTGAAGGACCAAGGTTTAACCTTCCGCGGTCCGGAAACGGATCGCGGGACGCCAGTAGCTGACCACTGCGCTAGAGAAAATGGACGTAGGTAAATGCCATGGTTAAGGCAATTGGTGGGGGAAATTGGTGGTTTATAGTTACGGAATGCGGACAAATTCTGTTTTCCAACTTCTCGGTGAGAGCCCAGAAGAAGAGAACAAATATGGAAACGGTGGTTTTGACAGCTTGAAATAATACCTCTTCAAAACGTAGGTCAAATGACCTCCTTTCGTCAAGACTGGAGATTCCATGTATAGAAAGATATAGGGTTTACTTTCAACCGACCAAATTTTAGAGGAAATTTATGCTCCCTACCAAATCATCTCTTCTAGCTTTGAAAAGCGCACCGGCCAAGATGTCAGTTCCCGCAGATTTTTTTTACTTTAATTTAAATATAGGTATCCCCGCACTTAATTTGGAACAGGTTAACGGGATTCTTGTCTATCATCATTAATATTGAATAGCTCCACAGTACACATATTAAAGGTAATATATTCCGAGCACACATTTTTGTTTCGTTCTGCGCATCTGTCAAAAAGGCATGCTTTTCCATAGAGATAGATTATGCGCCTTTGCCTTTAATATGTGTACTGTGGAATAGCTCATATTCCCTGAAAGTGGGATCTTGTTCATTATCACTTTAACAGTCTGCAGAAGTGGTCCTTTTCAATTCTCATCATCGACTGTAACTCTATTACAATATCGACTCGACAGTTCGCTGGACAACTAGGTACCACTGGAATTGAGGGGAATGATTCCTTTACTGGTAACTCATGAATGCTTTTTGCTGCCATTTTTAAAGCTCATTCTGATTAGCGGCGCTGGTATTAACTATATCACTTAGATCATTGAGAAAATGGTGTCCTAAGAAGGTCTATCTTAAAATGGCTAAGGCAGGGAACTGAATACACTCACTTTTGAAAATCAGCCATCAAATCGCCGATTAGGCTCTGGAGCAGTTGAAATTCTAGGCTCACTTTCTATGGGCCCTTTTTGAGCCTAGGACCTTATAAGACCTTATACTCTCATATCCCTTTTTAACTTAACCTCATGCTTCGTTGATGATTTGCTACAATTTGAAGGGCTATCATGGTAAACAATCAGAGCTTGCGATCCGGTCTTCTTATAAATTTGTTGCTAGACCCAGGACGGATTTTTGGAGGAAACACATATTCAACTGTTTTTTTTTTTTTGTTCTCCCTTGGACCATCATCAAAGAAATGTATAAAATGTTCCTTCAACTGTGCGGTTATAAAATTGCTTACTACATATCAACTTCTCCCGCAATGACCTCCGAATGATCTCCAAATAAAAATGTCTATTACCTACTACTCCTCTTCAGTAAAATAATACAAAAACGAAATATACAAAACCAGAACAAATGGCTACGGTATGCCAAACTAATTGAAGACACACACAGTTTTCTTCATAACTTACTGTTGTAAAAAATATTTGTTGTAGTCACTCGCCATATCAACTTGTGGAGTCAAATATTTTATTCAACCCCAGTTCTCTCGCAGACGATGGCGGTTGTGGCCAAAAGATATTATAAAGGTAACCAGTCGAACAGCTTATAATCACGCGGCCGTTATTCATTACTTTCGTATGCTGAAAATGAAATTGAGTGATTGAAGAAGAAAATTTGTGACTTCTTGGCGGAGGTGAGATGGCCGGTTTTCGGGTCGGTTTACATCTTTGTAATAATTGCTTATGCGTTAGTCTGCCAACATTATTTTGGAAACTATCTTTTTTTCAACAACTTTACAGTTGGCGAACAAAGACTCAAAACAATTACATTATTAGATTATAAACTCCATGGGATGTCGGAAGGTTCTTTGGTTTGTTGGGTACCTACCTATACCTATACTTATTATTAACACAATCGATTGGGATAAATTCACAATACTTACAGTGGGTTAGGAATCCGATTACAAATATTAGTTATATAAGAGCAAAGTATAGGAAAATATATTTTATACCTACTTTTAGGAAGCATTTTTAGAGTGAAAACTTCCAGCCATCGTAATGCACTTTTATGAAAAAATTAAGAGCCAAAATATATTCCTTTGTCTTTTTTCTGTAAAATCATTCCGTACCTACTCTTTTCTGCTAAAAAGACATGATAGACTACAATGACATCTGCAAATTTCAGCATCGATTATGTCCTGTAATTCGCGTTTAAGCTCATATCACAAAGCTAACCAGAGACTACGAATTAATAGATGTTTGGTTAGGTTAGGTGAGTGGGTTGATGAAGGTTAGGTTAAGTTAGATGCTGTGTTTTGAGGAAAACCGATACAGATACTAGGAACCTTAGTGGATGGAAAAACCTTCGCACTTTCCCAAAGTATTTCATTTCTCCGCAGAAATTTAAATATCGCTTAGTCGATAGAACCTATCTTTTCAATGTTATTATAAAGAAGTAGGTTACCAAAACTTCGTTTGGAGTACGTGCTATGCCATGACATTCGCATAGTATGTGCGTGATGTCTTCCTCGACGCCTATGTCATTCTACAGAATCTACACAGATTTGTCTGAAGACATAGCCTTTTGTTAAGAAGTCAGGATTTCTATTACTAGGTTGATTCCTATTACTATATGTTGATGAAGAAGTCAATGTAGACCCATTTTGATGTGATCCCAATTGGAGGCATGTTTGCTCCAAGTGGTCTTGGTCTGGAGTGTTCCTGACGTCTTCGGGAACCTGCAAGGACCAAAGAGCTAGTCTAATCGAGTTGCGTATATGAATTGAGCTCCTACGAGAAAATACAATAAATGAGCATGATCGGTTTCTGACAGATTCTGAGGTTACAGATTGTTGCATAACAAAGTCTAATGGCAGTAAGTCAAGAACAGTTTCCAGTCCTTCTGTCGGAGTTCTTCTTAAGGCCACCGTTATGCTGATGCCAGTAATTTAGTAATTTAGTCCTTAGTTTGAAGTTGGTAGCTTTGATGGCGATTTGACACAAGTCTAACTATCGCAGTGTACATCCACAGAATGATTGTCAGGGTTGGTTGCCAATTTCTTCAGGAGATGTACAGGGTGGGCCGTCTATTTTGCCACTGACGGATGTTACCCGATCGAAATCTTGACAGAAAGTCAGTATCATACCTCCGCGGAACGAAATAAGTCGCTTAACACTTGATCAACGTCGGGAAATATTGAATATTCCAAAGTGAGTGCTGAAAAAAGTTTTGGCCGAAATGAAGCATCCACCGCGACTGCTGTACGCAAGTTTGTGCAAAAAGTTCATTAGAGAGCGTTGAGTACGTTGAGCACAGACGAGAAAGTGGCTGCTGTAGCCGAGAGTATGAGACTCAATTCACAAACATCAACTCGCCATCGATCTCAACAGCTCCACATTTCACGCACTAGCCTGAGGAGAATTCTGGACAAAGATCTCGGATTATTCGGTTACAAGGTCCAATTGACTCAGCAATTGAAGGCAAACGACCATGCGCTCCGCAGTTTGGGCCTTAGAGCAGCTTGAATTGGACAACGATTTTGGGCAAAAAATTTTCTTTTCTGACGAGACGCATTTTCATCTCGGCGGCTACATTAACAAACAAATTTGCCGCATCTGGGTCTCGGAAAACCCCTCACGTTATTGTCGAGAAGCAAATGCATCCACAGAGAGTGACAGTTTGGTGCGGATTGTGGAGTGGTGGCATCATTGGACCATTTTTCTTCGAAAATGAGGCTGGGAACAATGTTTCGGTCAATGGTGGGCGAGCCATGTTAACCGACTTTTTTTTTTACTGAAATTGAAGACATGGATTTGGATGGCGCACCGCATGCCACACAGCCCATGCCACAATGGAGCTTTTGCGCACCAAACTCCCAAATCGTGTTATCAGCCGTCTTGGCGATGTGAATTGGCCGCTTCGGAGCTGCGATTTGACCCCTTTGGACTTTTTTTGTGGGGAACCGTGAAGGCCCGATGTTATGCCAACAATCCCGAAACGATTCAAGCACTTAAGGCCAATATCATCCAAGCAATCCGTAAGCTACAGCCCGAGACCACCAACAAGGTCTTGGAAAATTGGAGAGACAGTATGCCCTACTGCGAAGCCAGCCGAGGCGGCCACTTGAACGACACGTTGTGTTCCATAAATTAATGAGAAGATATGCTCTTAATAATAAAGCCATAATACATGGAAAAAATTTGATTTTGATCATTTTATTGCATTTTTAAAAAGAAACTTGTATTTGGCCTATACCTTTTAGTTGCAGGTGGAAAACACAATCGAGGCGTTTTTTAGTCTTTTCTCTCCATTGAGTATTCAGTTCAGTTTCCTGTCCAGGATTAGTTATAGATATTATGTTTCGCGAATCTCCCTTTATAAATGCTATCAAAGCTAATAAAAGCAATTCGGTCTTACGTCCCGCAAGGACAATGTCATACTTCGACTACAATCCCCAATATTCGTGAAGCACGACATAGTCAATTTGGCGCAACAAAATATTGGTAAGGCATCGGACTCTCAACAGGCCCTGAACTAAGACACTGTAGGGGTAAAGGAAGGTCTTACTTCAAACTCATATATACGCCTCCGTAAAACGTTCAATAACATGGATACGACACGCCAAAGTGAAAGTACAATATTATTAAAAGTGTTGAATTTAACTACACCGCGATTATGTTATTTATTTTAGTACACCGCCATTTCGTAACTCGCAATTACGGACGCATTAATCTTCAACACGCACCTGCCCAATATCTTTGGTCGTCGCGTATATACGCATTCAGTAACGCCCATATTTCATATTTATGCCTCTGCCAGTTTTCATCTAATAACGCGACAGCAGACCAACTAAGGTTGTTCAGTTCAATTTGCATCAATGAATTAACTGCCAATTTTAATCGCTTGTCGCCTAGCTGTCAACAGACATACACAATATACGAGTGCGATTATGTGCATCTAGCACTACTAGACTGTAGCGTTACTCAGGGCAGGTTGTGAACAATTTAATAACGATAAATTGTTCACCCATGATAGCCCGGCTCGGACTACGCTATACGCACAAACCAACTTCACGGGTGTATTGCGCCCCATTCATCCAATATTTAGTCTATATGGTATCCAAAGTGATTCGTTGTTGTCCATGGCACTCGTTTGACACTCCGTCTCCACACAAAACAATTATTACACTATCTGCATCGGGCGATGTGGTTGCTCCTTTTTAAAGGCTTTATGCAAATGCACACCCGGGTATATGTGCAGAAAGTTGGTCGGTCACCAGCAACAACTGCAAAATATTGCGCGCTCCACAAAACGCCCAAAAGATAAAGAGAATAAAAAAAAAATAATATGAATGGATAGTTTTCAATTGAGTGCATTTGCTCGCACACACCTTTCTATTTCCCATACTATATGTGGCTCGTTGTGTGTATCTATGGGCCTTATAATGGCCATAGAACCACTTCTTGATATCAGTTTAGTTTAGTTGCTGCGCACTGCATACTGCAACTGCATACCATAGGTGATCGTCAAGAAGGGAGGCCAGACTCCTTTGCTGCTGCTGTGTTCGAATTTTGTTGGCGAATGCAATGTGAATCGTTTTATCGGGCAAACGGGCATAGTTGCATTAATGCTTAAACTGGATGGGACACAGAAAGTAAGAGAGACCTACTTAACTTGGACTATCATTGCTTGTTTGTCTGTGAACAAAACACAAAGAACTTAGATCTCCTTATGGGTGTATAGTAGGTAATCTGATTGCACTGTTGCCCTGGATGATCAGAAGAAAAAAATACTTCCAGAATGCGACTAAAACTGACTCAGCCAGATACTAACTGCAAAAGGCAGGACACAAAATAAAACAGTTTTGGGTAGGGCATTAGGATAGGTGGCAAGGTGTCGCAGTGGGAAATGGTGTAATTTGTGGGTATTCCGGTCCCGGGGATTGAACCACTAAACAGAACCATACTAATTAATTTAATTTATCCTTCTGTTATGAAGGAAGCATCTATACCTCTGCAAAAGCGTCTTGAGCTTCGCACTTAAATTGTTGTAAAGTTGTAGTCCTTTGACACAGACACACAGTTCGCAATTTAGGGGAGCAGTGATATAAATGCAAGAGGCGGATATCTTTTTTTTATTTCATTTTATCTACAAGGGAACCACCCCAACTTTTGTGCTGGGATAAAACAGATAGGAAGTGTCAGACAGCACTCAAGCTTCTTTTACTGATTCCCTTACAAAAAAGAACCTTCCGTGTTCACTTTCAATAAAGATTCCATAGTATGGCTAATAAGTCAATCAGAAAACAAAAATGTTTGTCCGGTCAGGAGACGGCTAAGAAGTTTAAATTTCCGTGGTAGAGCAAGAAGTTAAACTCCAAGCGAAAGCAGGGCATTTCTACAACAGAACTAAAGTGGTAGGGAAGTTAAGAATTTCTTTAGTGATATTTTTAATCTGATAAATTTAATAATCAGAATTATAGTTTTTTTTTTTTAAATAGCGAATGCATTTCCAAGGACAGTGCTAGCGATCAGCATGACCTCCCACCCGATGGTTCTCACATCTTTTTGGTCGGGTGGATGAAAATGTCAAGCCGAGCGCCTATTACAACGCTATCAATTTTATTTATCACTTCTTGATCTGAAGACCGCCACCCGTCTCCTTGTGTTTATTGTGGCGTGGGAATCAGAGCAGCAAAGACGAGTAGCCTGATGGGTGCATTTCTGGAAGTGTTGTCGTGCAGGCTGTGCTCTCCAAATGTAAAAATAAATATATAGTTGGCGCAACCAGCGTGTACCCTAGGCCTAGCTCCTCACAACCGTTTTTATTTTTGGGACGAGTGGAAGGGAAAGGGACCTACAACTTTATACCGAGTCCGAACGCCTGAATTGAGAAGCTTTTCCAGGACAGTTATACTCTCGGATGTTTGTCAGATGTTCGCAGCGGAAAAAACCTTTTTTCCGGGGATCGAACCTGATACCCCTCGCACAGTAGTCCAGCACACTATAACCACTGAGCCCACTCCTCTCCAAATTTAGAGAGCCAAAGATGCCCTGTTTTCCGATCCTCTCCTTAAAGTCACCAAGAACATTCTTAATACCGTATTTCGGTCACTTACCATATATCTTCTCAAGAAGATATAAAGATCGTAGAACACATGCTTTGCTGCGTAATTGTTCTCCCCTGTCAGTGGGAAGCCACAGAGTAATGTTTTTAGATTTTGTATACTTATGATTTATAGGCTGTCTTCCTATTACTACAAATCCTCGTCCAAATAGACGCTAGATCACACAGCTCTTTACTTTTCTTGTACTTTCCCCATCCCATTTCACTTCCTAAATGGCTGTAGGTAGTATCGGCCTTGTACCTGTTTAGAGTATCTAGCAATTGCTCCGCTGCACGCGACCTATATTAAGTTCCCTACACTCCACGTACAGACCCTACGCTGTTGGCCTAATTTCATTTGATAAGAGCCGTCAACATTTGGATCGTCCAAATCCGAAGCTTATCGTTTTATCGTTACACCTTTATTTTTCATGTTTGAGAAATTACTCCGTCGCAGAACCCCCGACCTGGAGAGCCAAAGCCTTTGCTGACCGGTGAAAGCGAGGCTGGATATTCCGCTGATAATAACCGACTTCGGCTGCCATTTGCTCGTTACCATCTCTGTTTCAGCACTCTGAATAGTTCTGGAAAATTCTGACCTTAGCATCAATTATTTATATCGAAGAAGCTCAAATAAGTTATTTGACATATTCTTATTCACTGTTGACGAAACTTTTGATTTAATGTAGAGAATGCATTCCTAGTACGTCCTCTTTCAAAGATCGATAATTTATTGGACATAGAGGACCACTGACCAAATGTCTATTTTGCCACCAAAAGAGTCTTCAAAGCACACCCTTAATTATGATGACACTTACTACTTCTATCATACATCACAGGAAACATTAATTTTATTAAACACTTCGATACAGTAACAACGACGATACAAAGCGAAGAAACACTTTACTACATAACCTATACCCACGCGCTTCTTGCCGCCAATGCGAATTTACAACTAAAAAAAAATTTATTATCGCTGTCGTGTTAAGGAGCCTAATCGAAGTGTGTAGATCTGTATACAAACGTTTGCGTATCACTCGTACAAATTATATCCTAAATGCTTGTCTTGCAAGCGATTTGACAGCCGATAATGCGCCTACTCAGACTCACCCTGACTCCAAGTAAGAAAGAGGCTTCTTTGCTTTGCTGGTGTGAAATATCCAGTTTGTCGCTCAACTCTTTTGTTTTTGCACACACACCATACTTATCTACCATCCAAACAATGCGTGGTAAGCAATCATTTTCCTCAGCATATAAGCATTTGTTTTATGATTGCGCGCATGCTGGCTTGTAAGCTTATAACCCCCCCCCCCCCAGCATGCTACATATCTATCTCATAGAAAATCACAATGAATCGCTGATGTCAAACTCTCCTGTCGAAATACTGTCTGGCCGGCTCTACCGAATGCATTCTCAGTTGTTCAACCATCCAGCCAAGAAAATTGCCATCAGGTGTATTAGCAGCAGCAGCAGCAGCACAAGACAAACGAATTAAAAAAAAAAAAAAAAGAATCAACGCGAAGAAAAAGTTCAATACCAGCTCTTATACACACATGTTCACTGCCACATGAATGAACGCGGTGGTGTGCAATAAAAAGCCAACCGACTTCTCCACAACATGGCTTGGGGCCATTTGGATCTCTTCGGGACTCTCCAGTTAACATGTGATACTCGAGATGTTATGAACGTACTGGTGCCGTGCCTTTAAGCTACGTCGACGTTGTCGTCATCGTTTATGTCTGTTCTCGTCATAGACAGCCGTTTGTTGATTCCAATGTGCCTAGTATCAGTTTTTTTTTTTTGAAAAACAAAATACGTTACCCATACTATATAGGTAGCAAGTTCAAGTCGTTTAAATTTTGGGCATTTCTCAAAGTGCGTGGCCAAATAGTGACACATACGAGTACTCCCTGAATAGAACTATTAAAAATGTACTATTGCCAGCAATACAAAATGCTGTGCTAATCTGTCGGCAACGGGAGTACCCAACCTCTATCTAGATCGAACGCCTGCGAATCGTTTAAGCCAACGGCCTGTGATAATGTCAAGAACAGTCGTGATTTATTAGTTCTGCGTACCAACAATAATTGCCTCACTAATAATAATAATAATAATAATAATACTCGAGTACTGGTTTTAAGAACACAACCAGCTAGCGATATATATAGCTAATACCAGCGCCAACGTCTCCACCTCCGCCGCCAACACTATGCCGGCCTATAGCCATAACAATCACACTAATAACAGCCTAGGTGGTGATTCTGGTGACTTAGATCCATACGATTTAAAACAAGTTCTCTTAAAAAACAATTTAGACTTTCTGCGACAATCTGCAACGACAGCGAGTGTAGACGGTGATATGTCCACGGACTGCAACTCCACCACAATCACCACCAGCAGCACCAGCACCAGCAACAACAACAACAACGACGATGCTGATCAACAGTGCTCCTCGCTGAATGTGATTCTTAAGAATACCATAGAAATAATAAAATCATCACAGAGCTGTCAGGGGAAAAGCATACGCGATGCCAGCAAGGGAAACAATAATATGGAATGCATCGATGACATTGGTAATAATGGAGGCAGTGCTGCTGGTGTAATGAGCGCGAATAAGACGTTTAATGAAACATCACCATCGTCGATCGGCATGGTTGTGGTCAGTGTGAATGAGCATCAGAGTTGCAGCACAGCTGCCATTCAGATAATGACTCAAGATGATAACGATTGTTCGGCCAGTGCTAATAGTATCAACAAATCACTGCGCATGAGTGATCGTAACAACAACAATAATAATGGCATATCGGATGCAGTGAGTATCGACAGGACGAACAACAGTCCGGCTAATAGTGGCGCCAATATCATGGACGATGTACAATCGCAGACCGATGAAGATGACGCTCGCTTGCAATTATCACATTTGCTGTGTAATGAGCAGAATAACTCGGACAATGTGAGTGACTTTGATCTTGCTAAGAATTTATTTTTAATATAAGATTTACAGTGAAATTTACTTTGAAAGCGGTAATTGTTCGACGAAATATAGATATATCAATGGTGGCATTTTTTTTGTTTCTAAATTCCCCTGCCCAAATGGCTGACACGCGACCTGTCTATTTGCATCATAGAGGGGTGGAGTTAGTATAAGAGACCATACCAAAAAAATGGGAATCAGCACAGATGACCTGCGCAGAGGATGCGGTGATGAGGAGATGCATGAGGACACTCCACACTTTCTCTACCACATAACAAGTAGAATCCTTGGTCGCTAATTTTTCCATATTAATGACCTACTTACATTTATAAATACATCGGTTTGGTTTACCAATCCGTAGGTTTTTCATAGGTTTCCCTGTGTGTCACAAGCCTCTAGGGCATCACCACGGATCTACATTGATCTAAAGGTGGCAAGTACAGGTTTATCCTGTCTTGCCAACCCACTAACATAACATAACCTAATCTAGGAGACGATTGAAGGCCACTAAGTCCTTATTAGAGGAGTTCCTTATCCTTATGTTCGTAAACGTATCTCTTTGCTAAAGATACGTTTTCTTAATCAGTGGTATCATAGAGCTTATGTGCCGTTTGTGACGATGCAAAGATGTGAACTTCATGTGGCCGTTTCATAAAATTAATTGATTTCACTTGTTTTGAGATTGATTTTGTTTTTGACTCAGTCCTTCTTGGTATTTATATTTTATTTTTAATCACGCGATTGCTGAGTTATCCCTTGTTTCGTTGTCTTTTGTAAAAAAACAACAAAAATGTTTTGAGTCATTGTTCAAGTGTCACTTTGACGAGTTATTTAATTTTATAAACTGCAATTCGCTTTAAGTCTTCTTGTCGACTTAATATATGATATATAATTCAAGCAAAATTCGAATTTTGCGCCATTAAATAGTACAGTGATGCCAACGGAAAAAAGATAACAATGTGACAGCTGACAGTTCGGGGTTAGTAAAAATGGAGCGCTATACGAAAGAACAACGCATTTTCATTGTTGAGCAATATTTTAAAAATAATGGAGATTTCTCAGCTACAGTCTGCAATTTTCGAACAAAATCATCTTCAGTGATGAATCTCATTTTCATCTTGATGGCTTCGTTAATCGTCAAAATCGTCGTATTTGGGGTTCAGAAACCCCACGAGTAATTGTTGAGAAACAAATGCATCCACAATGCGTGACTGTTTGGTGCGGATTTTGGGCTGGAGACATTATCGGACCATTCTTCTTCAAAAATGCGACTGGTCAGGCAGTAACAATTAATGGCGTTCGTTATCCTGACATGATAACACAGTTTTTAGTGCCTAAATTACAAGATATGGATGTAACCAACATGTGGTTTCAAAAAGACGGTACCACATGTCATACAGCCGGAGAAACAATTCAATTACTGCATCAATTAATCGTTTTTGCGATCAGAATTGGTCATCCAGATCTTGCGATTTAACGCCATTGGACTTTTTTCTTTTGGGTTTTTTGAAGTCAAAGGTCTATGCAAACAAGCCCACGACCACCAATGCCTTGAAAGAGGAAATTGGAAGATGTATTAATGAAGATTTCAATAAAAGAGAACGTACTTACCAGCAAAGCCGAGGCGGCCATTTATCCTATGTGCTATTCCATACATAACCCCAATCTGTATACTCTATGATTCAATAAAAAATGTAAGCTTTCTAATTCAAAATCTGTATTTTCTATCAAAATGATATTTTGCGTGAATTATGGGACACCCTTTAGTATAACGACTTTAAAATGCCACGACGCTTTGGTAAAATACGGCAAAGGGAAAATGGGAATAGCGGAGATTATGGAAGGTATCTTACAGTTAGATAAGACTTCAAATATTGAGAGAAGAACAATGAGTCAAATAAAGTGTACCAAATCAATTTTTAAAAAAATATACGGTTAGGAGTCCACTCTGCTACTAACAAAACAATGACTACCCGTATAAGTGTAGGTACTAACTGTAAGAGCCCGTCTTTGCCCGTGTTTCTGGAATTGTATTGCTTCTTGTCTATCAGCAAAATACATTTCAGTGTTCCAAATTTTAATACTTTAGTTCCCATGGGTGTCGAGAAATTTTATGGAAAGTGTCAAATCAAGCCCCTTCGTCTGATCCCGCCCAAAATGTTATTAAATGATTTCAACAGGCAATAAACGTTTAATTACGTTTAAGGCCGATATGTCAATTGCGCTAAAAAAAATTGCACTCAGATAATTGTCTGACATTATCGTGGTGGAAAACGAAGTTTAAGCTGTCAAAAAATTATCCTCCTCGGGGAGCAAGATAATAAATTATCTTATCGGCATCAATTTTTTTACGTTTTCTTCTGCTTGGGATAGAAAACTAACCGAGGATCATTAATTAGTGCAATTGATACAGGAACTAAAGCTGCTATAAATGTCCGTATGGAATTTATAGGAAAACTGGAATTTACTGGAAATTACTGGAGTCGGCTCTGCGAAATTAGGCCCCAATGAAACAAGGCCCAAAAAAAAATATGAAATAAGGCCCCAAAAAATTATACAGGAAACAACAACACATACATACAATTTGGGGTGTTAATTCCTTTTTTGGGGCCTTATTTTCTAATGAAAATTGCGGTATTATTTCATTATGAATAAGGCCCCAAAAGAAGAAATGAAATAATACCCCAAACGAAAACCGAAAACGTATGGGGAGCATGCTGCCTCCCTGCAACCCCACTGCCTAGGTTTACTGTCAAGATTTGGGGCCTTATTTCATTTTTTTGTTTGGGGCCTTATTTCATATCAGTGGGACTTTATTTCATATTTGAAATTCGATTATTATTTCATTATGAAATAACACCCCAAATTTGGGGCCTTATTTCATTTTCGCTTTTGCGGCCTTATTTCATTGGGGCCTTATTTCCTGCAGCCACTGGAGTCGAGGCCAAATCAAATTTAAGAATTTGTGAAAGCTAAGATTGTTTGAAAATTTGAACTAAATCAGTTTGGTAGTTTTCGAGATATAAGATTATGATTTTTTTTTTTTGTATGGGAGGTGCCACGCCCCAATCCCTGCAACTGTAACGAATATTAGCCGAAGAATGATTGTCTAAGAACGTACAAAGGCTTTAATCCATCTTGGACAAAGTTCATGATCCTGGACCGTACCAAACAGGACTTATATAGGTATAGATTATGATAATTATCTTGTGAGCAATGGTGGCAATAGTGGTCCTTCGTTTGAAAGCTGCGTCGATATAATTTTGCTCTGTTATTGTAGGTAGACAAAGTCTTTACCACTTCGATGCTCTACCTATTTCATTGTCAACAGCCAGACTCGTCTTCGATGCCTACGTTTCAGTAATTCAAAACCTGCACCTGAAAGCTCGCCGAGTTCTCTCGACAATGTCAATATTATCAACATTAGGAAGTTATTGAACGGACTATTGAAAAAAAAAATTGAGAAACAATGGCAACACTTACATTATTTTTAAATCAAGTTATAGCTGTTAATAGTTTTTGAAAAAAATACTTTCAAACTTGAAATTTAAGGAAAAAAATTAAAAAATAAAACTTTTATGCTGATTTTTTTAATATTGAGCAAATAGATACTTAATTTGTTTGTAGTTTTTACTGCCTAAATCAATTCTTAATCGAACACTCAAAACCAGATTGATTTATGTCTTCTAATTTTTGAGAAAATTGAAAATTACTTTTATATGTCGCTCCGCTTAGAGAACAAATTGCTACCCTTGCGCCTTGAAATGCGTAAGGGGGAGGGGCATGCTGCCCCCCTGCAACCCCCCTGCTTGGGTCACTGTTGGATTTTTTGATGGGTGCAAGGCTGAGTATATGCAAACTTTCTTTTAATTATATTAGTTTACCCAATATCAACAACATTCTTCAGATACAGTCTCTGGCCAGAAATTTCACATCGGTAGACAACATTTTGCTGATTTGCATTTTAGACAATTTAGAACGGATTCCTGGCTTTGAAAAATACTATAGTTCTTTGTGGTAAGTGTTGCCATTGTTTTTTAATATTTTATTTGAATTTTATTTATAATTTGTTTTTTAATTACCCCTCCCGCCTAACCGGAGCGAGATAGACCCTCCCTCCCATAGTAAAAAATGTTTGTATCCTCTACATAAATCCGTCATTAGTTTTCATCGCCAAAATTATTTTACTCACCCCAATTTTTGTCCTAAAATTTCAAGTTTGAAATTGTTTTTTTTTTTTCAAAAACTGTTTAAGGGAATAACTTAATTTAAAAATAATATGAATGAACAGATTCTGGGCTTTCTACAATGTTATAGTCTTTTATTAAAAGTGTTGCCATTGTTTTTTAATGTATTTTTTTCCATTTAAAGTATCATTTTCTTTAAATTACCCCTCCCGCCTAAACGGAGTAAGATAGACCCCCCCTCCCATAGTAAAAAGTGCTTGTATTTAACCCCTCTACAAAATACCGTTATCAATTTTTGGCGCCGTAATTATCGTACTCTCCCCCTTTTATCGAAAACAAACGGTTCCGGTGGTGTTCATTCCAACTTTGACGAAGCGGCAAGTTTTATCCATGACCCTTGAGTCGTCCTACCCAGATGAACGAGATTGGCAGCGGTGTCAAAAACTAATATGTGTATAACTTGTCCCTAGAAATGCTATGATAGGCAACTTTAAAGTTGATAAAAGATACTCAATCTGAAATTGGGTTTTTCTAATGTTTGATGGATTGTGAAGATTTCGTCGAAGATAGGCTTTTGTGAGATAAAACCGAACTGATATGGGTCAATCACGTTGCTGACAAAAGGTAAGAAGTAGTCTAGTAATCCTAGGATTTTCTTTCGTGTCCACCAGGTACCAGGATCTCATGAGTATGTATTCATCAAGTGTTCACCTGCATTTGGCCAGAGAAAACGTGTCGTATATAATATCCTCTATTATTCACAAGTTCTATATCTGAATTAATTTCGCATGCCCAATACATCAACTGAAAATATCTTGTGGGTGTTGATGATCGATCAGTGAGTCACTCAGTCGTAAAATAAGCATTTTTGAAGGCACGTTTCTCACGAGTTATTGAGGGCAAGGCGTTAAAGTGGAAAGGTTGCTTTAAAAGGCATCATTTCCGGCTACACATTTATATATATATAAACATAAAACAAAAGATACTCACAATATCTAGAAACTCGCGTATCTATGGGGATATTTGTATCGAATTTCTACATTAGAATAATTTTAAACATCATTTTGGCCAGTAGGTATAATGTTTGCTTAAGATCACGAAACTTTTCTCACTCTTACTCTTATTTCTACTTGAATCTTGAATGTAAAGGGCTGACGGCAGAAATAACAATAGTAATAGAACTGCGAGCACGTTATATTCGTACCGAATTTATAATTTAATTCAAGTGGGTTTCGGTGAGGGATACTCTATGAAATTTCGCGTCCACTTTGCAATAATCAATTGCCATTAATAGTACTTTGACTTTTGCGTTTCAAACGTGTGGTTGTCTTCAGCATCTTTCGATAATTTTTTTTTTTGTGTGCGTCTCTTCTTTTTTTTTTATTTCAGAGGAAGATAAATTATTGTGTGCGGCTTAAGGTGCGGTCATGAAGGCATGCGTGTAGTTTTGTAATTTTCAAAATTTGTTATTCTACTTCAAGACTCAAGAGTTCTTGGGTCTTCCATAGAGGCGAACAATAAAACTTATTTTATATGTACATGCGGAATATCTGCCAATCAATTTGCTTTTGAAATTAAATTAAATGATTGCACTTTATTTTGTAATTTGGTTTAACGAAGTTTACCTACTACTTAAATGGGTCAAAGCTTTGAATGAGGTTCATTATCGATGGCGATGGGCGTATAGTATTGGCCTACTCCCGTTTGCGTATAGTCTAAAAAAAAAACCATTTGGTTAACAACAACGGATCGAAATTTCACAGCAGATTGACATTTAGTCGCATTGATATATCGGGCAAAACAAAACCCACAATCATTATAACAATTTCAATCAAGCAACACACAAAAACCAAATACCCAGTACCCACACGAGTACATTTAGTAAAGGAAGCAAGTACGTTCAAGGAAACTGGATTCTTCAATGAGTTGTGCGTGAAAACCTCCCGAGAGTGTGGCTGCCTGACTTACGTATATTTATGGCAACAGCAAAGCTTACATAGCAATTAAAATTTGTGTGATTTCCTTGCACGCGCTCAGCAAAACAAAAAAGCAAAACATTTAAGTTTTCAATTAAATTCGATTTCCAATTAAGAAAGGAATTACTATATTGAACATTAATACAAATTACTGCAATAAATTAGGAGACTCATTTACAAAGCGACTACATGATGTACCTACAATATAGCTGACGAGTAGTAGGTACCTAGATATAGTTTTTTTTTTGCCTTCAGATACGGATACTAAACATTTATGCAAGTCGAATCTATTGAACGGCAAATTGATGGTACTCGGTGTGCTAGTCCTGTCGCCATTCGCGTATTTATGTGGGATGGCAATTAAATTTCATGTAGTAATTTCATCGACAAGTTTGTAGGTTAGATGTAGATTTTTTGCAACACTTTGAAATACTGGAAACTACCAGCCTGAACATATTTTTTTATAATATTTTGCTGCATGTACCTACTTGGTTAGAGATATAAGAAACTTTTTATTTGCAATTGCAGTGAAGAAATCAGGAAGCTGAATTTCTCCTTTAATGTGAGAGAGGAAAAAAAAGTAGGGTTATTGGTTTTATGTTTAATTCTAGTATTTTTGATTTGTATTCCAGTTTTGCCAAGATGAGGTGGAGCAAGTGCGACCTATAAAATCGAAGGTTCTACTTTAAAGCCACATCGAAAATATTTCATGACATTTAACAAAGCATGCAAATAATACGTATTCCTTAACTGACACAATGCGCAAGGGTAACAGGAATTTTTTATATGACCCCCCATGCCACTTTTAAGGATGACTTTTTCACATAAAATGAAATTGAATACTTTCAACTTTCTCCTTCTCTACAAAGCTCAGGTTAGACCAGGCCTAGAATATTGTTCCCATATATGGAGCTCGGCCCCAAAACATTCACTTAACCTACTTGACAGCATACAGAGAAGAGCAGTTCGACTTATTGGAGACCCTACAATCACATCGAATCTTCAACCGTTGGTGCACAGAAGACAAGTCGCTGACCTATGCTTGTTCTATAGGTACTTCCATGGTAGATGTTCCGATGAACTCAAAGACATTATCCCCCGAAATGCAACTTTTGGGCGCCACACAAGACAGGCTGCTAATGCTCATGACCATACAGTACACTTGACAACCGCGAGGACTTTCCAAAACTCCTTCTGTTACAGGACAAGCAAACTTTAGAACTCGCTTCCTGGGGATATATTTCCAGAAGTATACAATTTGCAGCAATTTAAGTGCAGAACTAACATTCATCTGCAAGCATCTCGGGGCGCTGTTGAAGCGTTATAGGTTCGCCTTTCCCGAGAGAAGTATTTAAAAAAAAAAATCGTACCTACCTTGAATTTTCATTTATCTTCCCATAATATAAAATAGCTTCTCCTAACCGATTAGTGATCAACGCCCAGGCCCACATTAGATAGATTAAAAGTCGGGAGAGCCTTCATTGAGCACTGGCACTGCGGCCTCTCTAAAGGAACGACCTCCAAGTCGTGTCCCATAATTCATTTACAAATAGTAGTACATTTAATAGTACAGTGATGCTAACGGAAAAAAAGATAATGGAGCGCTATGCTTCGTTAATCGTCAAAATTTTCGCATTTGGGGTTCAGACAACCCACTGGTAATTGTTGAGAAGCAAATGCATCCAAACGCGTGACTGTTTGGTGCGGATTTTGGGCTAGAGGTATTATCGGACCATTCTTCTTCAAAAATGCGGCTGGTCAGGCAGCAACAATTAATGGTATTCGTTATCCTGACATAATAACCCAGTTTTAAGTGCCTAAATTACGAGATATGGATGTGACCAACATGTGGTTTCAACAAGACGCTGCCACATGAGAAACATCGGTTCAATTATACTGCATGAGTCATTTCCTAATCGGCCGTTTATGTGATCAGAATTGGCCATCCAGATCTTGCGATTTAACGCCATTGGACTTTTTTCTTTGGTTTTTTTTTTAAGTAAAAGGTCTATGCAAACAAGTCCACGACCACCAACGCCTTGAAATAGGAAATTGGGAGGTGTATTAACCTAATTCAGCCACATATATGCGAAACGGTCATAGAAAATTTGAATAAAAGAATACGTAAGTCCTTGCCAGCAAAGCAATGGCGGCCATTTATTCCATATATAACTCCAATCTGTATACAGTATACTCTATGAATCATTAAAAAATGTAAGCTTTCTTATTTTAAAAATTTGTATTTTCTATCAAAATTACATTTTGCGTGAATTATGGGACACCCTTTATGAGAAAATATTTATTTATCAACCGATCGACTTAAAACTCCGTTTTTGAACGGTTTTTCTTCGACTATGAAATGTTGTTTATTGGTGATGGGAAAAGGTGGATTTATAATTTAGGGAAAAATTATTTTGGTGTCCTTTCGAGCAAAGCAAATCACACTAGGTACTTCTGCAATGGTATATACCTACGACGGAAACGAAGCTGAGAATCTAAAAGTGTTCTGTTTCTCGTTTCCTTCGACCTGGGCGGCATCCAACACCCCTCTCCAGTTATCCCATTCTTTGGCTAATCGCCTCCAGGTGCGCACTCCAAGTTGGTTGAGGTCCCCTTACACTTTTGCTATGAATCCACCTAAGGCGAGGTCTTCCTCTACTGCGTTGTCCCTCCGGGTTGGAATCGAAGACGCTAACCATCTTAGTCGAGTGATACGTACTTTTCTGACCAGGTCGATGTCGATGTACAGCTCGAAGAGTTCGCTGTTAAATCTCCTCCTCCAAAGCCCGTCAACGCAAACAGAACCGAAAATCACTCGTAGAATTTTGCGTTCGAAACGACCAAGAATATCTTCATCGCCTTTGTTAACGTCCATGCTTTTGAGTTTCTGTCTATTTATTTTGTTTTGCCCTCATTCACTGTGATAATACTTGCAAATGCACCAGTGTGAGCTCGCTATGATCCAAAACCAATATGTCAATGTCGTCAGCGTTTGCAAAGTATAGTTGGGCAGACTCTTGGAAAATTGTGCTAAGTATGATGTTGAAAAAGTCAAAGGTCACGGTGAGATTGTTTCCGACCTTTATGGAGCAACGAGCGTTATCCATTCTCATTTGGCAGGGATGCCAAAACTGGACATGACTCTGTATATATGCGGCCTTAAAATCGATGAATAGATGGTGATGGTATCGATAGGGACCAATTAGTTTGGTTTCAGGCGTTTACACAGTACAGCAGATAGGACCTTATAGGCGATGTTGAGGAGACAAATGCCTCTATAGTTGGCGCAGTTTAGAGGGTCTTCTTTTTTGTGAATCGGGACAACAATGCTGAGATTCCATTCACACAGCAGCTTTGTTGGACTTTAGCTTCATTTTGGTCAAGTGGACGGAAGTCTTGGCTTTCATCGTCTAGGGTAAAATGGTACATTCTGACAGTGGAATTTGTGTCGTCTTCGCCGTTTAGCATAGTCTGCAGATATGGTTTTTCCAAGTCCTCAGCACCGACTGTGTAGTTGACAGAAGATTTCCTTGTTCGTCTCTACAGGCCTCTGTTCGGGTCTTGTTCATATAAGACACTAAGACAGTCGCCTTCCTCTGTCAAATATAACACAAACAGCCCAGAAATCGATTAAATGCCTAATCAAATGCGGTTAGTAAATGTCACTACGCAGTATCACCATAAGGTATTCGGTCAGACTCTGCTGTGTAACTGGACATAGCAATATAGAAGGTTACGAAAAGCTGATCCCTTGGCAAGAGTATGGGGTAGAAAATAAACATTAGCGAAGCAGACGCATCCATACTGCCACCGATTGCAAAATTGTATAGCATAATCGACGACATAATAGAGAAAGAAGCAACTTATTCTGGTTATCTGGGAAAGACTGTTTGAGATTTTTATTTTCTAAATTTTTTATTTTTATATATAACAATTTTTTATATACAGTAGTCCCTCGATAATGTGAATTACCGATAATGTGAATTTCTCTAAAATGTGAATCGGCAAAACTTTACATTGTTGTGAACTTCCAAAATTTTCAACCTCTGAAATGTGAATTTTTTGTAAAAGTTTTTATATTTCTCTTGTTTCTCTTGCTCGTTTTGCGTGCGATATTAGGGACTAAATAACTGTTATTTATCTTAAGGTTGTAAATGCAGCTGCAGGCTATAGAGACACAACAACTGCCATTTGTATAGGTATGGATGTTATTCGTCGTTATATTTTTAGTAACTATGTAATGGCATCTAAACAAAAATTCAATTTCCAAAATTTTACGCGAACTAGATACTGGTGACAAAGTCAACAATTACAGGAATAAAACTAAGTTCGAAGAAGCTGTTGAACCTTTTCAAACAAACCGAATTTTAAACAAAATTTACTAAAAATGGAGAATTTTTTGAAATTATATGAAATTATTTCATTTTCGTTTTTCTTCTGAATTGATAAATATTGAAACTGCGCTTTAAAAAATCATTTTGTGTTGTTTTTAATGGATTTGAAAATCCTTTCAGTCAGTTTAGTAAGTACTGAAAAAAGTTCCAGTAATGTGAATCCCTCTAAATTGAAAACGCCTTGTTTTAATTAGTTCACATTAACGAGGGACTACTGTATATAGATTTTTTAGATATCGGAGCAGACTCATGTTGAGCGCATCCCGCCAAAAATGTGCCAACATGAATTTGGGCTGCTCCCAAATCACTTGGGGTAAATACTTAGTTCTAGTGGTGAATCTGCGAAGTGTCAAGTGTGGTTGTGAGAAAAATGTCATTAAAGCAGACCTATTTTATGTTGCTACTGTCAAATTTGTCTTACATATGTATTTTAGTTCTAATTTGCGGTGCAAATAGAAGAGCATTTACATCCTTTGTTTCACTCATAATTATATCTGAGTGGGGAAGCGAGGAGTAACAACGGTTCTCGCTAGTTGGGATTGTCCCTGACAATTTCTGTTGGGAAATTTTGTCGAATTTCAGTCTATGAATTATTGTTTAAAAGAATAACATTAACAACAACTCGTAGACAAAGTCACTTTGGTATGAATGATAGCTATTTCGAACTACACCACTAATTCATCATCAGACTCCTTTTAAGTGATTGTTTGAATAGTTTGAATTCTGACAGTCAATTCTTCGAATATAATCCTTGGGAAGACATTTCTTTATCCTGTCAGAAAATGAGCCTTTCGATTTGTCAATTGACCAAGTGAATACAACTTGCGCCAACTGAGCGATAAGTACAAGTCCGCCAACTGGTGATTAGAACGGAGGAGAAGACCAACCTCTGTACTACGAGCACGAGGTGTTTTTGTTTATTGCCGTTCTCTCGGGGTTTCTTCGCCTCTTTATCTACTGGTAATATAGTTACTCGTTGTTAAATTATTTATTCATATATTGCAGATCTGTCACCTCATAACAAGTCAAAGTGTGACAGCCCCCATTATAATAACTTATACCGACAATGATCGGAATGCAAATGTCGCATCTTCCGTCACTAATATATGTATGTCTTTGTCTATAAAACTACTACACTAATTTAAACAAATTTAAATGGCTTCTTCAGCGCTAAGCGTTACCAATTAAATATTATTTGACTCTTTAAATATGCATGTATTATGTAAATTATGTTGGAAAAAAAAACTCTGAAAGAAAAATAGCTTATAAACCCTGACTGATAGTTTATTATCATAAAAATATCTCCTTATCTTACTCGTAAAATATTTGTGATGAAGCCGGCTCAATATGAATAACAAAAGATACTCAGATTACTCATAATCAAAACAATCAACTAAGCAAATTTTGAATTGCTAATTAGCTCGTCGATCAATCAGACTAATAGAAAAAATTAAATCTACTCGATTGTGGTAATATTACCATAACAGCTCTTAGCCCTTAGCCCAAGTATATGTATTTACGAATTCTTTTGGCAAATAAACTGACCACATGCAGACAATCCAATCCACATGTAAGTTGAAGAGAACAAAATTATTTCTCTCCAAACATCTATGGTCTTAAATTCGTGTCGGTTTAGCCATTACTGTATATAGTCATCCATGTTTTAGTTTTATCTTTGACGCTGTTTAATTGAATCATCGAAGCGGTCGGCGTATGTTCGCGAAACAACAAAATATTTATTTAATTAACCTAATTAAGAGATCAGAGAGAATAGATGCTAGAACGGCCATTGGCTGGGTTTAGTGCATCCGAATACGTATGTACTTGTTGTATTCCTTTTGCTTTATGTTTGCAGGCACAGGTTGTAGCTGTTGGTACCTTGCCATCGATTTGATCTAACATTTAGCTAGAGACAAACTATTTTCTGAAATTAGAAAAAAAAAGGCAACTGCCAGGAAAAAAATAGCAAAGAGTTCCGCATGACTGCAAATTTAACAAAAAAAAAGGGGAGAAGCTGGAAAATCGGCGATATTTTTGATTAACTTCTCTCTTAATTAGTTTCTGGTGGTAATTAGATTAATCGCTATACACAGCTCGGATTTGAAAGGAATGAACTTAACGACTTGTAGGTAGTCTCAAATATTTTACTTTCTCTTGATTAACACTCGAAGAATATGTATTTTTTTATAGCTTTGCAGTTCTTTAAATTTAACTATTTTGTTAACAATATATAAATGTACCTACTTGTATAAATTCCTTTTTAACGACCAATTTCAGTTAACGGAACTTAATAATAAAGGGATTTGTTGCAGTGTGGCAATAGTCGTTAAAACTGTGCAAATAACTTGCATGTTTTTCTAAATGATTTTTCGACCAATTGTGTGAGTTAGGTAATGGTACCAACAGTGTTCGATCTTTACATCAATATTGGTAGTTAGGTACGTACGTCGTACAGGTGGCCGTTTGACTGGTCCTGATGCCAAAGATCATGTGTATGAGATGAGAAAAATATGGTCAGTCAATGTCTTTCTCTATATTTGGTCAATTGAATCGTGTTGTCTATGTATGTTGTCCACGCTCCAAAATATTGAAACTTATATAAAAATTGCGGTCATTACTAAAACTAGGAACGTGTCGTATCGTAGGGGCTGGGAACTTGATCCACAAATAGTTAAAAATAGAAAAATAAGCTCTTCATGACGAACGAAACGATCGGACACTATTTCACTCCAAAAATTGTATTTTTTATACCCGGTACCACACTGTGGTGAGGGTATATTCACTTTGTCATTCCATTTGTAACGCCCATAAGGAGGCGTTGTAGGTATGACAAACTATATATATTATTGATCAGCATCACTTTCTTAGTCGATCTAGCGATGTCCGTCTGTCTGTCCGTCTGTCCGTCTGTCTGTCCGTCTGTCTGTCCGCACGATTACGGCCGTAATTTAAGAGCTATCGACTTGAAATTTGGTACGTAAGCTTTTATCCACCAGACTGAGGCTAAGTTCGAAGATGAGCAAGATCGGATGAAAACTACTACTACCTCCCATACAAAAGTATCAGATTTATATAGCTTTTTATGTTAAAAATTAAATTTAAATAGCTACAGTAAAGATAGCAAGTTTAAACTTTGCACGTATTGTTTTAATAATATTTAAAATTTTTTGACAAAAAAGGAGCTTGATCGAATAAAAACTACCCATACCCATATACAATTATATAATTTTTTAATACTAAAATATTTTTATACCCGGTACCACACTGTGGTGAGGGTATATTCACTTTGTCATTCCATTTGTAACGCCCATAAGGAGGCGTTGTAGGTATGACAAACTATATATATTATTGATCAGCATCACTTTCTTAGTCGATCTAGCGATGTCCGTCTGTCTGTCCGTCTGTCTGTCCGTCTGTCTGTCCGTCTGTCCGTCTGTCCGTCTGTCCGTCTGTCCGCACGATTACGGCCGTAATTTAAGAGCTATCGACTTGAAATTTGGTATGTAAGCTTTTATCCACCAAACTGAGGCTAAGTTCGAAGATGAGCAACATCGGATGAAAACTACTACTACCTCCCATACAAAAATATCAGATTTATATAGCTTTTTATGTTAAAAATTAAATTTTAATAGGTACAGTAAAGATAGAAAGTTTAAACTTTGCACATATTATTTTAATAATATTTAAAAATGTTTGACAAAAAATTAGCTTGGTCGAATAAAAAGTACCCATACCTCCCATACAAATATATAATTTTTTAATACTAAACATTTTTTTTTATTTTACAATAATATAGTACCGGGTATTTGAGCTTCGGCATAGTCGAAGATAATTGTCTTACTGGTTTTATTTCACAATGATAGGCGTATTTTTTGGAAATCTATAGCTAGTTCACTTTTACTTTTACATGCAAAACTGGTATACTCACTTTTGGTTTTGTTATACCCACTTTTGGTTTTACATGCAAAACGGTTATACTCACTTTTGATTTTGTTATACTCACTTCCCAAAAAATACGCCTAATATAGTACCGGGTATTTGAGCTTCGGCATAGTCGAAGATAATTGTCTTACTGGTTTCTTATTGGAAGGGGGTAATCTTCCAAAGAAGGATCTCAAAATACGTATGCATCTTGGCTTCTTTGTGGCGTTTCCCCAAATTTTCTCTATTGTGTATTTCTATCATCTAGAAACCGTGGACAATTTCAATCTAGGGGTTGTCGTCGAGCCAGGTTTATGAGAGTTTGTCGGAAACCGACAGTTGGTTACTCTATAAAGCTTCCTGCTAGTAATTTCGATCGATCTAAACGAAGCAGTAACAGAAGTCCAGAGCACTCAATCCGTAAGTCAACAATCGCATGACGATATCGTTTCGACGATAGCCTTGCATTACGTAACATTGAAAATCGCTATCCAACATTTGCTTCTCGTAGCTAAATAATCGACAGAGCATTATCGTCAAGACGATAGCGTTTGCACGATAGCTAATTAGGTATCGTCTTGCATTGATTTGTATAGTTTGCAGACAATTTTAAGCCAATGTAATTTTATCATGTTGTTTTGTGTCATTTTATAAAATTTATGTTCTCAAAATGTTTTGGAAGCTGCAATTTAATTTCCCTTTTACAAAACAAATAGAAAGTTAAAATGGAAATTACAAACAATTTGGAAATAATAAGAAGACGGAGACAATTAAGAAACGAATCTGATCCATTATATCCTACAACCGAAATGTAAGTACATTCATAATAAACTTTATTTTATTGCTAAACACAAAAAGAAAAACCGAAATAGTATGTCAAATGTAATTTATGACAATTACGATGACGTCTAGTGCTAGTCTAGTGTACCGAAAGTTCTCAAACTGTGCAAAATAAACGATGGACGACACGATAGTGGTAGAGTTATATGTGTAGTAAATAAAAGACGATCTCTGTCACTATTATCGCTTGGACGACTATCGTCTTAAAATTTACGGAATAAGTTTCTTTTGGAAGCTATATGGAAAGGACAAAGCCTTTTATACATTTTGACCAAAAGGAAGCTGAAGTGTTAGTTGGGCCGTAATCGGTTAGGACCTGAATTAGGTAGGTCTGTCAATAAATGGCACCTGCTTTTCTCAGGACGATTCCAACGTTTTTGCCAGTCGCTCATCAGGCTTTCTGTACTATAAAGGTGGTTTTTGCTCGTCTTTTCTTTTCTTTTCTTGCGCTGTACTGGCATTGTTGTGCCACTGACAGAATGTCTACTGAGAGCATTCTTGCTACCATATACAGGCTGCATCGCTGGAAGTGGAGGCTTCCTAGCTTACTCGATTCAAAGCTATTATGAGAAATTTGCCTATTTTAGTGACCATTGTGCTACCGGCCGGTCCAAATCGAAGCTGTGTATACTATAGTATACGCCATTATTGTTTTTAGCCTCATTTTAGCCTTTAGCCTTTTCACTAACACTTTTGGATACTGGTTATATACTTTGGATACTCATTTAGCGGTTGCAACTTGCAAGAAAGCAATTACTCCAAGCTGTGGAATGCATACTATATTGTTTAAGAATGCCCTCATTTGGAATTAGGCTTTGTATGAAGTAAGGTGGCTAAAATTACCTGAACTCAGTGGTCTGTGTGTTGAATAACTGTACGAAGGGTACCAAATTCAATTGCCCGAAAAACATAAATTTAAGGCTATTTTCGACTTCGCCAACTTTCAACAAGCAAGAAAGTTTCTCAAAATCAGCATAAAATTGTATAGGTGCCATTGCTTCGTTAAATAGTAAAAATGGTTAGCATAGAAAGCTATAGAAGACGATAGAGGTGAGACTTTATAAAGCTTGATAAATAAATCGTTACAAATGGTGGTCACCCTAGATCAAAAGAATGAAAAAAATGATTAATTATTTGTAAAGTGGCATCGTTATTAGAAGCTACAGCCAAGGATTAATATATCGTAGTTGACGAGACTCAAATAATTCGACTTGTGAATGTTCTTACTCTTAATGTTAAGATTGACGCAATGATCATGATAAAGCTAACGTTTTAAAATATGTTTTCATATAATTCTTTATTATTAGATATTCTTAAAACAAGTAAAGTATTTTTAAGATAGGTTAGGTTTATAGTAAAATCTCTTATAAGTTATCCCTCCCTTGTTGATGGGTATAAACTTTGTCAAGTGTATTTCTAGCATGCAAGTGTCTTGTGCATAATTCATATTTCCACCGTTTCTGTTGTGAATTTTTACTATTTCAACTCTTTGTTTATATCAATCCATAATAACCTCCTGGCTCCTAGTTTTTACTTATCAAAAGTCATCGCAATAATAGGTGAATTTTAATTTTGACAGTTCAACAATGGCGCGAAATTTGAAATGACACATCGTGTTAGATGACCTTATACATACCATATACCTATACCTTCATGTTGCCTCATCGAGGTATGCCTTGTATAAATGCAGTTTACTAAGAGAACCTAAATAAACATCTGATATCTGGTACAAACAGTCCTTAGGTAAAGCCTGCTGTCAGCCTTGGCGTGTAAAGACTAATGGAAGGGACTTACAATTGTATGCCAGTATCCGATGTTGGGGCTCTTCGGAATCGAACGAACATTGAATTTCTTACCCAAAAACACTGCGACCAGCTCCTGCTTCACTGTGGACTCTTCATTAAATGTGTTAATAATAATGGGATTTTGTCCATTCTTCTAAGCAAATATAACTACATATTTGAATATAAATATTCAAATGGTTCCCACTATAGTTTTTAAAACTTCCAATTCCGCCCAAAATGACCTATCTGAAAATTTCTTGAAGTATCTCCATCAGTATGAATAGACTTAAGAATAAAAAAAAACATATCTACAAGTTGTTCTATGAAATCAAAATCATTTGCAGGTTGTTGATCTCTCAAATATTTTATTTTCGTATTCTTATAATGCTGCCCTCATCTCTAAACTAGTTTGTTGTTGCTATACTGTCAAAGGTTATATTCAAATTGCGAACAAGCAAAAAAAGACACAAAAACTGAGGTTACAATATTTCATTAGTAGGAGAACGCATATACCTATACGTGCGTCGCTCGCTCGGTTCTATCGGCCTATAACAAATTCACAGGTGTATGCATATGAACATTGAATATGTGTGTTGGTATCAAGAAGTTAATGTTTTTTTTTTTTTTTGTCGAAATAATACAACAACGTATTGTAAGCAGAAGAACAACTTCGAATGATTGATGACTTTTAATAATTTTTTTTATTTTTGAAAAAGAATCGTTTCTCTTATATCTACTTGTGTCTCAAACAAAACCAAGGTTCAGGTGGTATTTTTGTACCCTTGTATCTAGAGAGATGCTGATATAGGTACGTATCCAATCCATATATGTATAAAGATGAATATTGGATAGATTTGGATATGGAACGATAATCATAGGCTGTCAGAATTACGCGCATAGGACAAGTGCGTGTTCAGGATGGAGAGCTCTCTGTGTGTATGGATATCTTGACGAGGCTAGTGGCCAATATACGCGTTTAAGGTTATTTTTTGGTAACTATTAAAAACCGATTAAAAGCCAGTTATGAGATGTTTGTGATTTAAAAACAATTAATAGTTGGAATGATTACAAAATTTTGTGAGAGGTTTATTTTGCTTTTTTGGTTTCTTTTGGGTAGAAAGTTGATAAATGAAATGCTAGATGCACCCAGGGGCATGGATTGGATATAGAAAGATAATTAACTTAATTTCTGGCTCGGGCTTCTGTTTATGAATAGTTTTTCGATATTATAAATAAATTATATGATCTTTACATGGAAATGATAATAGGGATCTATTTCGTAGAGGGTATCAATTTACTATTTATAATTTTGTGGGTTGGATTGAAGGGTAAAACCCACTATATCATGGCTAATGATCGGAGTGCTAGATTCGTTCCTAACCTAAAATTTTGAGTTATGAGTTTTGGTTGAAAGTGTGCGACAACATGATGTTTTAAAATTTTTCAGACAATAAGTGCGGCATACATTATAATTACTCATGTAGCGCTTCATGCATCATAATCGAAATTGATATAGTAGTGATACAAGTACGAGACTCCTTTTCTCACAGCATGGGTATTACAGTGTGTCAAACACCAAAGCAGTTTTTAGAGAGAGCGAAACAAATCTAGAAAACATAATCTCCAATAATAAAAATCTCGAAAACAAAAATATCGAAATAATATTAAAAATGGTGTTAAAAAGTAAGATACCTAGCAACCTGCAACCCCCCTGCTTGGGTTTACTGTTTGGATATGGGGTGGGTGCAAAAACAAAATCTCGAATTTACTTTTTATTTTCGAGATTTTTCGAAATATAGTCTTTCGAGACTTTTGTACATTCAAGATTTTTGTACATTCGAAATTTTTGCATTCGAGATTTTTAGCCTTCGATAAATTTTTGTCATTCGAGATTACCTACGCCATGGAGATGGATGCCATGTTGTTTTATCTTGTGTAGGTAATTTTAACTTTTTTTTATTTCCTAACAACTCAAGACAAATTGGCCATTGAACATAGATAACGTTGGGTTCTGGCCTCTGGGGTAGTTAAAAGGGGAACCCGATTTCAGCAAAAAAAAATTATCTTCAGCGGAGAGGTTCTATTTTTAGAAGGGTACGTTACAAGCTAAATTGCCGGATTTGGGACGATGCCAATCCACATGAGCTCCACCAAGTGGCAATGGATCCTCAGAAAGTCACTGTTTGTATTTTCGATCCGTACTTCTTCAAAACGAAAATGGTATTCCAATCACCATCGGAGACTGCTCGATTCGAACGATCATAACCAATTTATTTTGGTCGAAAAAGCATGACATTGATGATGAAAAAGCATGACACATGCAGTTTTAACAGCACTACGTGGAACACAGCTGATGCGGGTGCACGTTTTTTTACGATCGCTTTGAGGACATATTTGTCTCAAGCAAGGGCGATGTGAGCTTGCCAGAAAGATCACGAGATTTAACCCTGTAAGGTTGTTCTTTGTGTACTTGCCTCAAAACAGGTTTCTTTTAAAGTTTTCATCTCTGTAGTACCACTTTTTCGTAATATCCTTCGGACCGTTGCTATGCGGAGGCTGGTACTCCGCTGTTGGCCCTTATTTTAGTCGCTGGTATAGAGTAGAATTTGAGGCAAGCTGTAGAATTAACCGCTTTTCTCGCAATGTTGTCGCTTCTGCCGTGCGTCCTTTTTTATTTTTCCCACAGTGTTGGTGATCCGCATGATAATGATAACTGTTTACAACAGTCTTACTTCTATTTAGCCCCCTTGCAATTTCTCGGCCTGAGAGTCCTAACTCCTTGAAAGCATCTATTTTTCCTCTTTCTGTCGCTGTCAAAGTCTTTCGGGAACCCATTTTATATTTAAACTAAATAAAAACAGTTCTTTTCAGCGCTTTTTTAAATATTCTTAACAAAACTTTGAAAAAGATCGCTCCTACAACGAAATATTCGCAATGGCCTCATCCTAGTGGCGCATCTTCTTATACGCTTTTAAAGTAGTTCATTGTTTGATCTTGGGAAATTACAGCCGTGCGTCGTTTCTTATTTACCCTTTAATTTTATGACTACATATAACTATTGGAAAAATATATGTACCTGTTCACAGGTAGTAAAAGTTTCCGGGTACACAATTTCCAACAGGTATAAAGAGTGAAAACTGAAATGGCCTCGCATCCTAGTGATCGCCAGTGTATGTCACATTCCCCACCTATTATGTCACTGACAGGACTTTCAAAAGCACAACATGTTGTATTCAATTTTAATATCTACCCGCCGTCCCTATTGGGAAACCCACTTTAGTTTTGGAGGTCTACACATAGGTGAACATTAGGCGGATAGGCCTTGGGTCTTAGATCCATCTGTAAATATTGAAAGTCGTCCATTGTATTAAGGGCCATCGTGCAATTACAATTTTTTAGTACATCGTACTGATCGTAGGGTATACCTACGACTAAATCATTTGGAACTGTTTATAAATCTTCTTAAAACTCGCCCAAGAACCGTGCTCTATTGAAAGAGAAGCGCCGTTTTGCAGGGCTAAAAGATCTACATAATTAAATCTCTGTTAAGTATCTTTGCTTTCAGCTAGCCTGATGACATCGAAAACTTGTAAGGATCAGAGAGAGAGACTACAATAATTCGCTTCCATTCGTTCCAAAACTACACAAATCACACAAACGGATGGTGTCAGTAGGGCCCTATGTGTAGTTTACATAGGGCCCTACTAAATGGACTGTTGGTTGAGCCAATTATTTGGACCTATTCGCCCAGAACTGATGGGGATGACCGGTGCTGGTCTCTAAGTCTCCCAGTCTCTTTTGGGTTTCTGGATTAAGTGGTCCTGCTCCCAAATTCATTGAAAGATGATCTTTCTGATAGTATTAAATATTTATGGTCGTCATTTTTCGTAAAACTGCCAATTGGCTTTCTTTAAAAACATGGACTCTCTTCCTACTATGCTTTGCCAGTGCCCTATGAAGGAATAGACCACCAGCTTCGGGCAAAAAAGAGAATTCCATAGAGCCAATTTTGAAATGAGTAGCGCCGCCTCTTTTTCTATCTGTGAATACGTGTTGTACCACAGAAATAACTGTAAATGTTATTAGGTGCCAGTGTATGCGTGACCAATTCGCCCTCCATTTACTTTAGCATGGCACACATACTTAACCACCTAATAACTTTTTGAAACTGGCTCTATGGATCTCTCATTTTTGGGCGGAGCTGGTGGTCTATTCCTATGAAGCCTTCCTGCCTTTGGTGTCCTTGAGAATTACGTGCTTGAAAAGTTTACAAAGGAACATTCGGTGACAAATTTTTATTTTATCCATATATGTACATACTAGCTTTAGGACTGCCGAATAATTTCACTTTTCATCCTACCATTTGTCAAATAACCATAGAAACACTAGACGCTATCAGAGCCTAATCGGTCCGATGCGACAGTTGATATAATCTACAATCGTATACAGTTTGATAGCAACTTGTGTTTACACTCCTTAATATATATTTATGTAAGCATTTACCATCGGCATTTGCATTTTTCTCGCCCATTTCACACCAAACTTTAACGCCACATGCATTTTTATCAACAATTAATAACGAACTCGTCTGGCCGTAGGTATAAGAAAATCGCAAGTGCAACTCACTGCAAATGCAAATAAGCTGCACAGCGCAAGGAGCAAGTTTCGTTATACGTTCCCGCTCAAATTGGACTCATTTACACTAACAGCTGCCAAAAAGACAATTCATTAGATATCAATTCAAGATAAAGCGTTCCAACCTGGTCTAGAGCCGAAAAACAGGTAAGAAACTATAAGCGCTGTACCAAGTGTAGGTATAGCTACTCCTAAGGTGTGCCCCATCAGCACACACATAAACGACACTTCATTCGGCTCTCCATATGTACCTAAATGTATACATATATACCTATTACTCGTATATACATATTGTCAATTTAATCTAATCAGAAGTATGTACGCAATTGAAAAGCGAACAAATACAAATCAGGTCTTTAATGGCTCAAAAGCGAGACGACCGCGTCTCAGCCGCCAACTAATCGAAAGATGATGATGGCGTTGATGGTGCCGGTTTCAAGTACGCACCGCATGGGTCGCGCGAAGCAATTGAACAACGCAAGATACCAATGCGGTCTTCAACACTATGTGGCGTAGGTGGCACTTGACGCGTTCTGCTTAAAAGCTGAAATACACACGCACACACATTAAATGTAATGTTCGAAATTAAATATTCATTTTGGACTTTGAAGAACACGCGATCAACTTAGCCATAATAATTGTCCACAAACAATTGAAATAGATACAGACAATTCAGCCCGAAAATGAATTTTCGTTCGCCTTTGCGTCGCGTCAGCTCCTCAAGTGTTCGTTTTGCACAAATATGGACCGTGTTGGTGCGCGATGTCTACGGGCGCACTTATCTGGAGTATCCATTGATATAGTGTGAAGAAAGTGAGAAGACATGAATAAACCCTATATCACTGGACAGAGATCAATCATCGCACTATAACAATATGTGTACCACCGTCAATATGGAAATTGATAGTTCATTCACTTCGGCCATCGAGAATGACAATAGTTTAGCATTAGGACAACAAAAGGAAAGTCTGCAACAACTTGACAATTATTGATTGTATCATCTGATCGCTGATGATGTGGAATTGGTAGGTCTGCGTGTTATGAAAAATCCCCCATCGAGATGTCATGTCATGTCAGATACAAAATATAATGCTGTATCTTTCAATCTTAATCCGTGGTAATACATTTAAAAAATCGAGTGACATTCTCCAAAGCTATTCCGACTTTTGGCGGTATCAAATATCGGACATTATCATCTCAGGATCATCTGAGTGTGTGCTTTGAAGAATTTTTCAAATCATTGTGTAGTTGTATGTGTTCTATTGTTGCTGGGCAATGTGAAAGCTTACCGGTTGAATGTGGTTAATGAAAACCACAAAATGAAAGGTGTACCCCTGACTGGAGAGCATCAAACAAAAGCCATTGGCATGATACGTGCTGTACCAATTGAAAGAGGTTTCAATTTCACAAAAGGCTCCTCAATAAAAGTGTTAAATGCTTTCTTTTGAAGGTATACACTTTGCCAAAGTAGAATGTCATTGAAAATTCGCATGATACGAGCACTCTAGCCGCATACACTCACTTTTTGGCGAATCCACAAAATTAACACTTCAAATGTGTTTAAGGAATGATGCCTAGGTGGTCTTGAATGCTGCTTAACTCTGTCTAGACTTGAACGATCCAAGTCCCGGAGGGGTTTCACTTTCTCAAAAGCGCACAGCTAAGGAAGATGATGAGTATCTATAAGTGTGTGCGGAGTCCAGTGCCAGCCCTTGGCAAATTTCGTCAAAAGTGTTGGACAACAGAAAATGCAAAATGGACCGAATTACCCTAGGCTATCAAACCGGTGACTACACTCTTGTGTGCAAGCCTCTTGACCTATCAGTAAATAATAATAAACACTTTTAATAAATGATGCTCTCTGCACTCTTATTGGTTGATCAAATCACAATGAGCCTCAATGGATTTTGGGTGAAAATTGCATATACCCCTGTAACTGATTGATACTCAAGACTTAGACCAATCTTAGATGTGAACTGCATAATCTCATTCCAAGTTGGTTGATGTCCCCTTTTATTGGACATCAAATTTCTGGGTAAGATTAAGATTTGCCACCTTAATGGGGTGTTCTTCATGGTTATTGTGCATAATCTTACGAGTTTGGCCAGGATACCAAAACTATAGACATGGCTCTATATAGCTCGTGTCTGTAAATGCGGCTTTAAAATAGATAAACCGATGATGAGGAATCGATCTGAGTTTTCTCCAGAATCTACCGCCACAGGAAGAATACATTGTCAGTGTCCGACTTACCAAGCCGAAAACCGGTCTGCGGTAGGGACCAATCAATTCGTTGACAAATGGCTTCAAACATTCGCACAGCAAGGCAGACAGGATCTTCTATGCGATGTTAAGGAGACTGATGCCTCTATAGTTGGCGCAGGTTTCGGGGGTCTGCTCTCTTGTGGATCGGACAAACAGTGCTGCTACGATTTATCAGACGTACTTTCTACCGACCTAATCTTGGAGATGATTCGGTGTATGTCTTTTATATAGCTGGGATCCTCTGGTCCATCAGCTTTCCAGTTCAGATATTGCTATCATCACTTCAAATGCAGATTCTTTTTACCTTTTGGTAAAACCTCCGAACATTGTTCATTCAACATCAGCACATCTTTATTTCCTTTATCGTGCGCTCTCGTGCTTTCTTTTTCCTCCTAAGAGCTGATGTACTTTCCTTCTATTTTGCTCGAAGAGCTGCTGAGCTACTCTCGTACTTTTCTGCAGCGCCGCTTTGTAGGCCAGTTATTTTGTTACATGTCTTTGTCGGGAGTATTCAATAAACCAAGTGTCGCATGGAGATAAGACCTAGTATATCAGATGCGGTTTGATTATGGCTTCTTGGCATCGTCACTCGTCATAATATTTCTTCGTTGATGTAGACTTGTAGGTTGTTGAGTCTAGCATCTAAGATATCCACATTCGTATCTCGGTCCGAGTCTATATAGGGAGCTCGGAATATTTGCACATCTAAAATACTAGAGGAGTGCCTTACGTCGCGTCAATCACAACATAATCAATTTGACTGACATGTTCTTTATGAACATTGAGGTGATAGAACTGTGTGTTAAATTGAATAGCGCTACGCACCGCTGAAAAGTCAATTAGCCTTAATCCGTTTCCAGACGTGGGCCTTCCGATCTTACGATGTCGTGCGATGTCTTTCCTTTACAAAAGGAAAACAGGACGAATATTCTTGAGTCAGTAAACCACTTCGGGGATTTGAGAGCTGCCGGTGGTCCATAAAGAGTTCATCGTTCATCCACCATGAACTGTCAAAAAAGTTCGTTTTTCTTTTTTAGCTCAGACACATCAGAGCTAAGAATTTGTGTTTCTTTTTTCGTTCAGAGAATGATCGGGTCGCGCTCAATGAGCTCAGAATAAATTGACTGAACAGGCTGAGTAAAAAGCTGATTACGCACTTACAGTCACATTTGACAAGAAAAAACGGGATAAACAAAATAGTTGAAATGGAAGACGAGCCTTGTTGTTCTGGCTCATAAGGTAAACCATATTAATAAATAATCTTATGTGCTCAAGTGTGTTTCAAAAACAAATCAAAACAATATGGGCACGCTCAAAACCCTCGAACTCTATTCAGAGCTCAGCTCTGGGGGCCAACTATGTAATTCGATTCTACTTTAGACTCTATTCGAAAGTTAGTTCCGATTCTACTTTCAAACCGAACTATGTATAAAATTAGAATCGAATGTAAGTAATGCCAACTTTTTCCCAAAAATTTTTCGAGTTTCGAACGAGTCTCGCATTGTGTTTGTATGACTTTTGAAAAAACGATATAATAATTTCTTATGATTCGTGAATACTAAATCAACATGGACAGAGTCGCAATTTGTTTTTTTTTTTACCGAAGAAAATGAGGATCGCAGTTTTGTTTTTAATCTCGAATGCAAAAATTTCGAATGTACAAAAATCTCGAATGTACACAAATTTCGAAAGACTATCTCGAAAAAATCTCGAAAATGAAAAGTAAATTCGAGATATTTTTTTGCACCCACCCCATATCCAAACAGTAAACCCATGCAGGGGTGGTTGCAGGTGGGGCAGCATGCCCCCCATACGTATCGAGATTTTTTTTTTCGAGATTTTTTAAATTCGAGATTTTTTTTTTTTTTTTTTTTTGAGATATCGCGGTAGACCCAAGCGAAAAACGTTTTGTTAAATGATTTCATTTCAGTTTTATAAAAAATGTCCGCCATCAAAAGATGCCTTTATTTATTTGCTGAACAATGTGTCAAGCGAACTATCATTCGCCTTTTTCCACCCATTACCATCGCGCTGCGGTGGACCTTCAGCATTTAAATCTTTAGATAGATTTGTCCATCTTCTCCACCCATCATCTTGTCTATCTTTGTGTTTGCACATTTAGATGATTTCCTATGCATAAAATATATTTTAATACCTACCCTTATGCAATATTTAATAAGTTATGAACAAAGTTCTTACTTACATTTTTTAAGATTTCTGCAATCCACACAGCCTGCTCGCAAACACATTTGCATTAGAATGATTATTTGCGAATTCGAATGATTTTGACATTTAATTTAGAATTACATATTGCCAATATTCTGACAAAAAAAAAACAGTAATTCGAGGTCCGTTCGATTTTCGAATATGAGCGCTGGCTATAGAGTTACAGAGTACGGATCTTGCGAATTCGAATATTTTGATTGTAGAATCGAATTATGTATATAGTTGGTCCCCTGAACTAAAAAAAAAACGCCTTATAAGGCACCAGGCGTCATAAGCCCATGTATCTCAATTTTGTTGGTGCACTTGGAGTTGCTCTTTTTATTTACCTGATTTTTCAAAGGAAGATGAAGACGCACACCAAAAGTGTCATGTGTATGGTATTGCAATCTAGGGATGTGATTCATCTTTGAGAACAATTATTCAAACCGTTCGCAATTGGTCATATCGACCTACCACATAAATGTGAGCTTTTTCTTGCTTGGCTTTTCAATCTTCAACAATAACTTTAAATTGTTACTTCATCCTTCTATATTACTTCTGTTGTACCACCACACTGATTGATGGTCATTTCGTTTACCCCCAATAAGCTGCATTCAAATAACACGAATCATTTTTAACTTCTTCTAAAACAAAAGAGTTGATGTGCAAACTGGTAATTTTTGTTGATACTATCAATAGGTCATGCGCAATTATTTAAATTTGGGCGGGTGGGAACATATACACAGCTATCCGCTTCCTAGATTAATTAGGCCAAATTCCTATTACGGCACACACCACCATGCACAAGATGCAGCATTACCATCAACGAAACCCACCGAAAGCTGGCGGTAAATATAATATGGAGATTCCAGTTTGTCTGCCAATTTATATGCTCAGACATGTTCTATGACAACCTACGCGCTCCCGCTTTTAATATTCATTGACGATGATACGAGTAATGGCAATCTTGTAAGTAATTAACCAACTATTATTAACATAATCGCACAACAAGTTACCCAAAGAGATAACGCAGTTGTAACAGGAATAGTGGGTACGATCACGATGCGATGCGATGGATAGAACGTTTAACGCGAAACCTTTTCGCGCCAACAAAATAATGTGGCTGCTCTTTGCAAAATAAGTAAGAAGAGCATACTGTGTGTTGTATTTGTATGTATAATATTGTGAAATACACGCTAACGGAACCTTAATTCCTTTGCTGTGATAAAAATCAGTTGGTCGCCCTGGCATGCGCGCACACTGTCTGACCCAGAAATGAAAGAGGGCAGGGCGCACTGTGGGGAGGATGACGGCTGACCGGCTGTGCAACGACAACGAGTCTCGTGGTTGTAAGAAAAAGAACATTGTACTACGTACATACGTACGTACGTAAGGTTAAGTCTACAGTTCTTTTCTTATACAGGTTTTTGGTTGATTTTGAGCTTATTTGCAGTTTTGCACCCATTTTATTTCGATGGGTTTACAGACCATCGAGATGCTGAGTTTTATTTCTCTTAATTTCTTTTGTTGTTATTTTTTTCTTATTACTGTTATCACTGTGAACATAGTACTATGTTTATAATTTTTTAATAGTTTCGTCTTTCTCAAGTCCATAATACAATACTGTCCACGGAGTTGTAAAACAGTTTATTACTTTAGCTGGCCCTGGCGCTAAGTCCGGACATTGTGTGTACACAATTTGCTCCTTTTTCTGAGTTTTAATACAGGTGGCAGTGAGCAGCAGTTGGATCCTCGTTCAGATAGTTTTGATGGGTCAACATGAGCCTATCGGTCTGTTACCTTTTAAAGACTAAACCTCTGAACGAATCGTAATGTAATTTGGCTAAGAGATAGTCTGGATCTGGACCGGAATAAAAAAATATTGTTTCTAAAACAGAATTTAAAATGTCTTCTTACTAAACGAATCGGAATCAATCACAATCAATCCGAATCAAGGTGAATCTAATTCGTTGTCTGCATGTCTTCACACCAACCGAATTTTCTTTAGCTTTCCTAAATAAAGTTGTGGACGATCTAATTTTATTGATTCACGACTGTCGGACTGTAGACAATTCTGACACGCCGAATCATCTGACCACTTAAATTTGGGCGGGGTTCGCGATAAGCAGATCTTTACAAAATTAGTTGCAAAAATGCAATGTCTGTGGCCTATTTCACCAGCTTACAAATTTGTTTTTACAAGTATTTTTCCACAAAATCTGTAGAAAAATTACTATTTTGCTTTTAAAATAAACGTGGTGAAACCGAATTTGTCTCTTTTTCTAAGAAAATTGTCAAAAAATGCCTGTAAATACAAATTTGTAAGTTGGTGAAATTATTTACAATTTTTAGTGTCCAAGCTAAATTTTACAAACTCATAATGGCGAAAATTTGAATATACAATTATTATTTATTGTGAACTTATTATTTAGTGTGAACCTTATACTCCAAAAGACCCTAAGAGAAAATGCCCACGGGACAAAATCCCTCCTTTTAGATTTGGTGTTATTAATTCTGTTGCCGCGACACCTAAAAATGGTGTTAAATAGTGAGGTGCGTATGGGGCGCATACTGCCCCCTGCAACCCCCCTGCTTGTGGTCACTGTAGGATTTGGAGTAGATGCTAGGTTGGGTAAGGGTATATGCAAAGTTTAGCTTGCTTGTGGGAGATTTTGGAAAAAGAGAAGAAAAAAAATTAGAGATTGTGTCCAATAAGGGATTTTGGAAAAGGGGATAACGTAGTGATCGCTATTCGATCCCTACGTTAACCATAACCATAATATATATTCCTGAAGCTTATATCGCCATTCATTTTGAAAATTTGAATTTTATTCGTTCCGTGAATGTATTATATAGATTTTTAAATTCGTTCTCCCTATATAGCTTGACTTATACCTAATCTCATAATTAAGCTATTTTCATTAATTTCGCCTATGATTATTTTAATCCTCTAAATTGGAAAGAATCGCAGCAGAAAATAAAAACATACAACTAATGATCCATTAATTAGGACCAGACGACACTTTCTTTTTTTTTTATTCTTAACTAGATTTTGTGGTCGTATAGGATGAATTTCTTTCCATTTTCCCCCATTCCACGTGAATTCGATTTCCCAGAAACATAAACATTGCAAATTAAATTAATTATACATCAAAATGTTTAATCGCACCTAAAGGTACAATAGCAAACGAAGGCGACCGTATTACTAACTAAATTGCGATATAGCTTAATCTAGCAATTAATCTTGGAATACCGAGTGTGAATTCATAATTCTTTTCACTTTGCTCTTTGAGTCAATTCATGGAACTACTATAGTCTAGCAGATTGTTTGGTAAATTTGTTGGTAAAATAGAGATCCAGATGGGACCGCACTTCTTTAGAACCGTGAATATTTTTGATTGCGATGGTTGATAGGAAACTAGTGTTCATTACATATTTCAGAAGACATTTAGGTACTGAGCTTGACGAGTTTCTTGTAATATTTTCCATGTTTGTCTTTTTTTTTAATGTAATTAACAGCACATTAACAAAACTGCGAAATTAACGACTTTATGACATATTTCAATTACGCAGATTGCAGATATATATACACGTAGGTACAGGCCATTCAACTCATACGACTGTTCTGTTTCCTTAATGTTAGGACAATGTGAAGAATTATTTGTTGACAAATTGTGGAAGTAAGGTCTGAATCACCACCACGATAGTCCGTACAAATGATCAATCATCTGTCCTACCTTTAGATGCTTTATTCTTATTAGAATCATTCAGCTTTATCATAGTTTGTAATCGCAGCTTGAGTACGCTCTTTTGACTTTATGAAAGTGGTGTCCAATTTCCTGGCCGCCATTTGATGGTAGGATAATATCGGCTATATTCTGGACTAGCTTGCGACGCATCACTATTACACAGTGTTATGACCCACCGGAACTATCGATTGAGGACGTAAGGGACGACTTTTACAACCAATTAAGTGTCGCAAGTACTGATACGTATACTCCGAATAGAGAAATTTTAATTGTGATGGGGAACCTTATCCTGAATGCGAAGCAGCAAGGGGCTCAGTCACGTGATCAGAAAATACTGCTTCGCAATGACAATGGTGATCGATTTATAGATTTCTGTAAAATAAATCACAGAATATAGAAGGCACCATATTTGAGCTCATGGCCCAACATCAGCTGTGTGTCATCTGGACAGGCAATTAAATTATAACCAAATTGATCATTTTGCGATCAGCCGACCTTTTGGAAGTAGCCTCTTAAACGTCCGAAACGGAAGAGGGGCGGATATAAGAATGACATGAGATAACCAACTTATTGTACCTCACTACCTATACTGTTCAATTGCGTATTACATCCGTTCGAAGAGCCGCCAATATTGAAAGAGTGGCCAGGTATATCCTAAATCGGTTAGGAATCTTCTCGGCGCGCCAACAATTAAGGGAACAGCTTTCGCAGGGTGTACCAGCAGTCAGCATCTCACATCCGCCAACCGTACAAGAAGCTGTGAGAAGGTATTTTCATAGTATTGTCGCTTGACACCGTCGGATGCGGATCGACGACCGGAAACTTCTTAATGTTTGCATTGCTGTAATGCAACTACCCCAGCAGAGCTTCGAAACTTTTTAGGGAGCTCTTATTTTCATAGTAACTTTCCAATCTTATGTACTGGTAAGTGTGTTGATCTTGGTCTTGATCGGCATAAACAATTTAATTATGTAAATTAAATCGGCGGTGATAGCACCGAGTTGTCCCCTCTGGCCGATGCCACTTTTAACTTTTGCCGTTGGGCCCATACGTTCGTCATATGGCTCGATATCTGTTTCCCAAATCCCGACTCCGAGACGGCGTTCGTAGTTATAAGTGTTTATGAAGTAAAAGTAACTCTTTCCAAAGAGATATCTAACTTTTTTTGGGACGGATGAAATGGAAGGGACCTACAATTTTTGTATGCCGAGTCCGAACGGCTGAATTGAGTTCAGTACATACCACTGAGCCACTACGCCCACACTTTCTTTCCATCAAAGATAGTGTTTCCTTTATTTAGTTGTTATTAGCGTTAGTGTACATTTGCTCTTACATGTCCTAGCCATCAACTAAAAAGATGTATAGACATCAGTGCATCGAGGACATCATGATATGCACAACATTAAGACTGATCTCAGCCAACGCATAATTGGAGGGCACCATCAGGCTATCTATCCAGTTGGGTGAAGAGACATCTTGGTTGAGAGTTGAGACCGACATTTACGCATATCTGCAGTCTATCCCTTAACGTTAATCTAACCTACGGTTTCCAGAACATCTCTTTTTAAGAGGACATGTCCTCGTTTTTGTCCGCGATCTATTTTACACTTTCTTTTTTCGCTTGGATCTTTTTTTGTCCTCTTTATTTATTGTGTCCTCTTTTTGTTCTCTTTTTTAAAAAAATAAATAATAAATAGGCGGCGCAACAGGCGGTAGACACCCTAGGCCTAGCTTCTCGCAACCATTCGTTTTGTGTGAGTTTCTATTTTTGGAACGAATGGAAGGGACCTACAATTTTTATGCCGAGTCCGAACGGCTGAATTGAGAAGCTTTTTCAGGACAGTCATACTCTCGGATGTTTGTCAGACGTTCGCGAGAGGTGGCGCAAGAGAAAAAACCTTAAGATGTAATTTGGGTTTTTCCAGGGATCTCTTTTTTAATACCTTAAATTTCAATATAAACAATGTAAAAAGTGTAAAAAGAGCAGGCTTGAACAACGTTTTTTATAAACTTAAGTCCAGTACCTATCGGAAAAGACTTAATAGGAATTGATTGTCCTGTCCATATCATATCAAACACAGCCAAAAACGGATTTGAATCATTTTCAATTGATATCCAAATTATTGTAATAAAAATATGTATTATTTTTTTCTATACTATATACCTACACCAGGGTTCCCTAACGTGCGTCGCGACGCCCTGGGTCAATCCAATAGGCAAAGATTAAGCGCTTTTGTGTTTCCCGCATTTCCAGTAAGACTTGCTTCATAGCTGGCACTCGTATTTGCTTGGCACTCAAAAATAAATAAGGGTTTTTCAATTAGCACGGGTCTTTGCCAGCCAGATTCGTCGGGAGCATTGCTGTGGTCCATGAGGAGAACCCGAGGCAGTCAATTCATCCACGTGCAAAAGAATTCAGCCTTGGCGAATTTTGCATCGGCACTTGGGCTTACGCCCGTACAAGATCCAACTAATCCAGGAGCTTAAACTTAATGAACATAGGCAAAGCCTTTTGTTCGCTGACTTGGCTTCGGAGCGTTTGGAAGAGGACCTTAATTTTGGCCAAAAAATCATCTTTAGCGACGAGGCGCATTTTTAGATGAATGTGGGTATGTGAACAAGCAAAATTGCCATAAATATGAGACGATGATATTTCAACGTCGAACCGTCCTTATTGAAAAACCCTTTAGTGAATCTTCAGTAAGATCAGATTCATGGGAACCCATGACCTACACTATACAGTAAGAACTGAAGGTTTAAAAAAATTTTGTATTGCGATGCAATTGGAATTTAAGGACTTGCTCCGTCATTGCACTACCTACTAGGTGGTTCTCATTTTACCCTACTATTAATACAGTTTTACAAGTGTTTCCAGCTCTAACAATATTTTTTATCTAACGAAAACCGTACGGCAGGGGGGGGGTGATGTTTGTTGATTGTAAATTATGTTCTCTTTTTTCGTTTGAGGAATATGGACACCCTAATCTAACCCCATTGAAGTAATTTCATTCCCAGCACATAATGTACTGTACAGTGTACATGCTCCGCTTTTGCAATTGCGCCCCTCCCATTTTGGCTGCTGCGCACATGAATCAATTATGAAATCCATTCTACGGTGTACCTCATTATCGGGATGTAGATTTCAAATGGCAAGACATTAATTTGACATAACATTTTCAGCGCATTCAATGTCATATTTTCGACTTGTGTACATTTTCATTCACCAAGTTCGTTTTTATTGTGATCCTAATATGGTCGCCTCCATCGCCATGCCTATATCCATTTCCAATCAGAGTATGGTAGATACATACGCAACGCATCTATTAAGAGAGGCACAGCGGAAATTGATCAGAAAATAATTCCTCTGCGGCATGACACGCACCAGCAGCACACCACCAGCCTCGCAGCATGGTGTCCTTTTTAATCCCACTTCATGGCTGTTGACAACAACTACCGCGGTAGTTGTGGCCAGGTTCCGAAATCGGATTTGATAAGTACCGGCAGCAACTGATAAACATTTAGCACAAGGATTAAGAGATTAAAAGTCGTTTGGCAGGTTGACTTGCTGACTGAGACGCGATGGTAGAGTGAGTACCTTACTGTTAGTTGTTAGCTCGTTAATTGGACATCTTCAAAGAAGTCAAGTGGAATTCCAGTACGTTTTGAGATATGGCTTTGATTTCAAATTTTTTTTTTCTCTGTCTCTGTTGCCTCGAATTGGATCGATACATGTAGCAATCTATTAGCTGCCCGCGTTCTATTCAAATCTTGCCGAGTGAAATTTACATTCTATTGTGTTGTCATTTTCGGGGCATGTTTTATACCGCGTTTTGGAAGCCATAGTGGGGCGTTTCTCTCTGGCAACGACTTGTCTTGCGACAATTGTCCACGTATAAATAAATCGTTAGATATGTGTGTCATTACGCAAGGCAGAGGGAGGCAGGCAGGCATCAGGAAGGTGACTTGTGATATTTGATATACTGCATTGTATGTTTGTGGAGATAATGCGATTAAAAGGGATTAGTTTAATTGATTACAATTTAAATATTCTTTCGCTCGAACAACGACATACCTATAATTGTCATTGAGCTTGCGCTGGGACTGGGTTATCTCGGCGAGTGACACATTTAGTTATCTTTGTGGGCTTTACTTTTTGTGGTACTATTTGTCAATTGCTATGGAGTGACATTGGTTTGTTTTTCTTTTCCATCGAATTAGACTTATACTGTTGGGGTACTTATATATCTATAGATGCTTTGGTTGAGTTCGTTGGTATTTTTTTATTTTCTTCCGAAATGATTGACATATTTTCGAGTGCATATGTTTATTGAAAATGCGGGTTGATTGTTAGCTAATTTAAGATTCCTATCTACGTTAGATAAAAAATGCTTAAGGAAATGTGAACACGAATCATAAGGCTAAGCACATACCAACTAACCTTACTAACTACTGTCATTATCTATACTATTAAATTTAGATTTGGAGTTATCAGGAACCTGTTCTTTGAAGTTATACTTGACGGAGTGGTGTGCACAGTAGGGTGGGTCGAAAAATTAAATTTCGTCCGATCGTTTTGGAATAGCAACCAAAATGTGACCCCAAGCTTTAAAATGAGTGTACATATATTTTTAAACATTTTTTTTTTTTCTTGTCGGTCTACCCGCGCATTTCATCTGAATATGAGGATATTTTGTGAAATCTGACACAAATAGGTTGATTTTATTAGAATCCGAGAATTGTTTGCCAAATAAATTAAAACGTACCTTGCGTTGAAAATGTAAGCATTCATAGTATTTATTTACTGTTAACGAACTTGCAAATCGAAATAAGAACAATAATATTCGTATCTGAATATGAATTCGAACAGTAAACTAGGAACGTGCAGCCGAACTACTAGCATACGAACATGTATTTGGATGTGGGTTTGTCATACGCGGCAGACTTAGCAAAAGTATAGATCTATCGTCACGTTAGTGAACGACTTATGATTAAGGCTAAAATCGCGAACATTAGCCCCATTTGTGCTCGTATCGCCACTGAAAAAAAGGACCACGCTACCAAAGAAAGTGTCTATAAGAGCTCCTCGAAAAAAAATTCGAGCAATACCAGAAAATCGAGGTTAATATTACAACCTAGGAAGTTTGAACGCTAGTATATGTAGGCAAGGAGAACATATTTGGTAGTACAGTTGGCAAGTCTGGCAATAGACATCCATTTCCTACTCCATATTTCAATATTCATAGGTCATTCAGTGACAATACGGGATCAAAATCGGATCCTCAGGAAGAAAAAGAAAGAGCACGAGAAGCCTACGGTTGAAGAAATTGTGAGATGCTATTTCAGACACAATGTACGGAAGTCTTACCAAAAGATAAAAAGAATGTCCTAGGGCAAAAAATCCTGTAGCTAAACCTTGTAATAGAATCACAGTCGGTGCTGAGAATGTGGAAAACTATTTTCGCAGACTATAATGTCGACGAAGACCGGAATCCCGTTTTTAGGTAAAAAGTGTTCACACTTAAGGAGATCCTGGAAAAAGCCCAAGAAGACCAATTCGACACTCACCACTTTTTCATCAATATAGAGACGAGCTTTACAGAGCCTGCCATGTATAGTTTTGGCATCCCTGCAAAACTCGATCGTTTGTATAGGGTGATGACGAAGAAAGCTCGCTGCTCAAGGTGGATTTAGACAAGTTGACGCTCTGCCATGCGACTTCTTCAACATCATATACTTGAAAGAATTGTCCGAGACTCACATCTCACAGGCCAACACCCAAGACACGATCTTTCAAAAGTCTGTCGAATTACTTGCATACGCCGATGATATTTGATATAATTGGTAGAACACAGTGAGCTGTCACTAGTACGTTATCTAGTACAGAAACGAGAGCAAAACCAAGTATATGCTGTTATCAACGGATCGAACAAAACCTTACAATTGACATCTATAACTTTGGGGTAGTGAGAGACTTTGTATAGGTACGAGTAGCTCGGCTGTTCTATCAGGCCTGATAACAACGTCTCCAAAAGAAGTTAAACGATGGATAACACTTACCAACCTCTGTTTGAGCTGAGAAGCAAGTGCGTAATTCCGAAGAACTAAGGAGATTCTACTCATATATAAGACCTTTATTATCCCAGTCCTGCTTTATGACGCTGAAGATTGTACTCTGACTAAAGCGGGTGAAGCTATCCTCGGTCCCGTCTACGTTGACGGTCTTTGGAGGAGAAGACTCATCGACAAATTTTACGAGCAGTTCAGCGACATCGACCTAGTCAAAAATTGGACATCAGTTCTTTAAGATGGCTGAGACAAAGAGACAGCCCAGTAGAGGAAGACCTCGCCTTAGGTGGCGCGCACAAGTCGAAGGGGACCTCAATCAACTTCGAGTACGCAACTGAAAATAGACTGTGCTAACTGGAGAAGTTAAAGCCTTGGTTCACTTCGAACTGTAGAGCCGCTTACGCCTAGTAAGGAAGTTTTCAAAACAAAATGGCCTTTGTTGAAAAATATCGAAATATTGGGGAAAACACAAATTTTCAAAATCAATGCGCGGGTAGAAGGAAGGTTCTTAAAAAATAGTTGTTTTGCTTTTTAGAATCCCTTGGATATGGATCAAACTTTTATCACTACATATTCCAATCCAAAAAAAAATTAAAAAAAATTTTTCATACATCGATGACCCACCCTAGTGCACAGTGCAGAATTGAAAATTTTGCAGGGTCAATTCACAATTCCACAGACAAGATCCCAGCACATTTTTCACAGGGCTCATCGCAGAATCTGCAGAGATAGGTATACCAGTTTCTGGAGGTATTATTTCTTGTGTCTACAGTGAACCTCGTTAGGAAGCCCTTTAGGATTCGGAAGTTATTTTTGCTCATTCCTATGCATGCCTGCAGTCATTTATTTGTCCTTGGCTTTCGTCATATCGTTTCGTATAGTTTCCTGGATTTTTTTTTGACGGTGTGATCCCCTATTACGCAAAATATTATGTTCCAGCATATTGATCCTACTCAGCTCAAGTTTTTACAGGGATTCCCACAAGAGTTTAGACCGAATGAAGCAGGAATCAAGTGCCATGCGATAGTAGTTTGATTATCTGACATTATAGCTATTACACAATTGGATTAGTTTCAATCAAGGTTGATTTGGAAACATCTATCTATGGTATAGATTTCGGCCTGAAAGATGATTCTTTGTCCATCGATTCAGAATTTTTTGTTCTACCGCTCCAATTCCCTCATCGCAGTTCTGGATCCATCTGTGTAACACTTTCGTATGTGATTGCTAAGTATGTGGATTGTGACTTGATTGCTCCATTTGTTTTTGTTGCCGAACTTAGTAACAACGTTTTTTTCAAAAATAATCCTCTGGTGATATCATACCATCCTTAAGAAGGGCCATTCGATGTGATGCAATTTTCTCTTGCTGATTCTTCTTTGGTCATTCTTAGATTCGTTTTAATTGCATTTCCAAATTAGTCAGTTCCAACAGCACTTATATGGCTGCAGTTTTTCAGTTGGTCCCTGTAATACATAGACATATGACAGTACCTGTTCTTTATTTAGTGTCTTCCTCATAGTGGCCAGATTGGTTCATCATTGATCATTGGTCTCACAATAGCAGTATAGTACACAATTATACATCCATCTAAGGATTGTTGTACGTGCACGTACTAAATCCCCACGACCTTTCGATAAATTAGTTTTTTAGGTTTAGTTCCATATACTTACATATTTAACTTCTTTGACTGGTATCACTGGCCACAGTCGGCGCGACAACGCCACATGTTGGTCCTGAGCCCTTCCGAGGCGTCAGTAAGAGATGCTTCTGAAAGCACATCAAGAACTTAGCTCTAATCGATTCTAATGAAGTCTGGCTTAAAAAACCTGGGCAGAACTGCACCAAACAATTCTTTACAAAACGTTCCCTCAAGAAATCCTATTTTCTTACCAACCTAGGTAACAATCTAATCGATTCTAATGAAGTCTGGTTTAAAAAAACCTGGGCAGAACTGCACCAAACAATTCTTTCCAAAATGTTCCCTCAAGAAATCCTATTTTCTTACCAACCTAGGAAAAAATAACCTAAGAATCCTAACAAGTTTAATTACAGGTCATGGCCTTACGAAAAAACATCTTCACCGAATTAGAGTCTCACCGGACCCCACATGTAGACTATGTCTGGAGAGCGACGAAACCTCTCTTCACATTCTCACGGAATGTCCGTCTCTTTTTCGCCTTAGAAAGAATACCCTTATTGGCGAAGAAATCGTTAGCTTACCCCCAGAGAAGATACTTGTTTTCCTGACTGCTTCCGGAGTAAAAATATGACTCTATAACCAGGGAAGGCACAATAGTTCCTTTAAGGCTACAATTTTTTCGTCTACAAATAAATAGTATTTTTCTGAAAAAAAAAAATTGGAATCGTCGGCAAAAATCGAAAAAAAACGTCTGAAATTTAATAGAAATCTGAAAATAAATAGAAATCATCAGAAAATCAGATATTGGAAACGTCTGAAACAATTTTTCAAACGTCTGAAAACAAATGGTAATTGGCTGAAAAATTAAAAACCCGTCTGAAAATATAAAAAACAAAATAAATGAATAAAAGCGAATATTCATAGAGACAAAAATAATGCTGGCGATTTATTCAGATTTTCAGACGAAATTTTCAAGTTTTTCAGACGAATATTTAAAAAAGCTGACAAAAACTAGCAGATGAATATGAACAAATTAGAAGATGAAAATAATTTATTTAAAGAGGCCGCAGTCCTCTAATCAGTTTTGTACCACCCGACAGCCTTAGCGGCCTCAGCCGTTCAAGTTTTCTTTTCCTCGTGAAGGGGTACTATTGTAGCTTAAAACTGTAGGCGGTTTTATGGCCGTTGGCTATTGATTATTTCAAATATTTCGATAAAACTTTTTTTGTAATGTTTCTTAAGATTTCGTGAAGGCTTTATGCTATATCAATCATTGCCGCGCCTACTTTTTGGTAGCATTTTTTGACAAAAACCATCGCCAGGCGGTGCGGGTTGAACTATTGATAGAAGCCCTCCCCGGGCAGCTCGTCTCGTTGGTGGGGACTGCACGTTCTCCTGATTATTCTTGAATTTGAATTTCGGAATTTCCTCAGAATATAACCCAGATACCTCGACTGGTCGGACACTGCAACTAATTTGGCTCGTCGATAGATAACCTTTCAGCTATTAAGTACGAATTTTTGTTAAATTTTAGCCTACCACCCCGAAGCCCACTGTATCAAAACTTACAGATCTAAACCAATACAATATAGTTGTAATGTTAACTCACTTTTCCAAAGTATCTACCTAAACCAATTCAACGCGTCTCCGTGTTTGTTCTTCCATACTTTGTAAGGAACGTGGTATTTATTTTTTGCCAAGACTAAGTGAGTACATCCCATGGCCTATACGGCTATACCGCCGCCGTCATGTAATACCAAATGAGTGGAATGATTCATGTGCGCCCTTGCAAACAGCAAACGGCTACCGAAGATGAACAAATTAGCTACCGCATTTCACCGGCAACCGCACAACACGCGTCGTCATCGCAATAAGTGCCTTGGCGTTGGCGCGATAATTCCATACTATACCCGATCGAAAGCAAACGCGCACACACACTTCCCGTCCATAGTATGATCCTGGCACAGTGATTCAGTTAAATGAGTTAAAGAGACTTTAAGCGTTTTCAAGCCTTAATGAAGAAAAACAAGTTGTAGTAGCATCTGTCTAAGTGACTAAAGGGAACGAACCTCAGCTTGAGCGTACTATACGTACAATCTTCCATATCTTACACTTTGATCCATTGCTGGGATCGTTTATTGTAGGTACGTCTCGTTGCGTCCATCCTTCTGTGATGGTGGTGAGTTCTGCTTTCGCGTTCGGAATCATTCTAACATTTGGTGCGCTACTTACGCGAAGAGCATGTGTAGCTAGCGTCGTTTAACTCTCTATGCCTTATCGGTGGCAAAATGGACAAAACAAAAAAAAAAAAAAACACTCCTCGATGCTGTTGCATCGTTCCTTTAATGATTATTATAGGTACTCCGTATAGTGATCAATTTAGTTGCATTGGTTTGGTCGTATTGTGCGTTACCTGCTTACAAAATGAAGTAGCACCACATAGGTCTGTTAAACTGTGGGCGCGCACGAGCGCGTCTAAAAGCCCATTAGCTGTAAATTGTTGATAACGATGAAATTTACACAGCGTGCCTGCTAATTTTGTACATAGTTCAATCGTTTTCGCTATACTGGCCTTTGAATGTTTCCTGGGAAGGACATTTAGTATAGGAATTTGCTTATACGAATAGATAAAACACACACAAAAAAGGGGGAAAACATACACGCCTTACGAAAAAAAGGAGTGAATTGCTGGCTATTTAATTGATTTCATCGGAGGAGTCTTAAGTGCACACTTTGCGGTCGTTAATGATGAGGCATATTGGTACTATAGGGACGTGACATCATTTGAAGTTTTTGCTGCGATTAGACATGTCATAGAGGTAAATGCTATACTTGAAACATTTGACAAGAAAGTCGTTCAGCTGCTTGTTACCTATACACAAATTACGAAGCGAGCTTGGTTGATGCACTAATGAGTTTGTGGTGCCGTCGGTCGCTAGGAGTAGGTCTACAAATATTTGTTAGCATCTTTGGTTATAGAGTTTTACTTCCTTTCGAATAACGATGATTGAAGATCTCACAAAAAGTTTTCTGTCAGCCTGTTTCCGTTTCCGTTTCAGTAAAATCTTCCATGATTTTCTTGCTTTTAATTCGATTAAATGACTTAGGCCCTAGTTATAGCTATCATTGAAATGCATGGTTCAAAATTTTGTTTTCCGATTTTAAGACGATTATTCAAACAATATTTGCTTTAGTTGATATCAAAATTAGTTGATATTAAAATAAAGCTAATCAATTGTGGAATTTTTTTACGAAAGAAATTACTTAATTCTGATTAAAACTTTTCTTTAAATCCAATTTTATTACTTCACTGATCGAAATCGATTTTAATGAACAGCTGATTCTCGTTTCTCTAATTTGGAACCCAATCGTTTCACTGATGTGTTCGATTCTCATTCTATTCTCAGCTGTCAGTTTTGCTTTCAATGATCAACTCTAACCTCAAAACCTAGACTTGTATGTTGAAAAGTCACTGACAGGAATTTTTCAATGATTACTATAACCGACTTGTCAAAAATATGAAACCACCATTCCACTGATTTGTTCCAATGATGCATTTCAATGATAGCTATAACTAGGGCCTTAATGATAAAGAGGAAAGGACTCAAGACGCTTCCTTAGAGTGTAGGTATGTACATCAATTGAGAACTTGTTGCTGACTTCTGTGGGTCACCTTACCTTTATTTTGACTTGCTCGTATAGACATCCATTATCATTCGCATGTAGATGTCCGGAACGGGTTGATGATGAAATCTCCTTTCCAAAATCCACTGTACGAAATCCCTTACGTTAAATGACCCTAAGAGAAAATCCCTAGGGACGAAATCTCCCATTTTTAGATTTGGTATTATTAATTCTGTCGCCGCGACACTTAAGATGGTTTTAAAAAGTGAAATGGGTTGGTGATGATATCTCCTTTTCCAAAATCGACTTTCCAAAATCATCTATTCCATAATCCCCTGTGCTGGAATCCCTTACTCCAAAAGACCCTGAGAGAAAGTCCCCACGGGACAAAATCTCCCATTTTTAAATTTGGTATAAGAAAGTTGGGTACGCAAACTCCAAAATTAAAATCCCCAAACTGAAATCCCCAACCCCCAAGTCAATATCCCCAAGCCCACAATCTCCAAATCCAAAATGCCCAAATAGATTTCGAGTGTATTCACAATTCATTAACAGTAAAATAGGTATGGGACGCATGTTGCCCCCCTGCAACCCCCCTGCTTGGGGTCAAAGTTGGATCTGGAGTAGGCGCAAGGTTAGGTATACGAAACTTTTTTTTAAATATTTTGAATTAACATTTTGGGGATTTTTAAATTTGGTGGATTTTGAATTTGGGGATTTTGTGTTTGGGGATAGTCAATCCGGGTATTTTTCAAAAGGTAGGATTTTGGGGTTTGGGAATTTGAACTTGTTTATTATTGCTGATATTTTTCAGTTTCTGGATAGTCTGGTTTGCAATAGGAAGCTCCAGCTTCTGGTAGATACTCTTCGTTCTTTCTCCGTTAAGTTGTGCACACTTCTTTCTTGCAACCACTGTAAACCACTTCGAGACTTACTTTTTCACCTATATTAATAGAGTAGGCACCTTCCCCAACATGATCTTTCTTTGTCCCTTTGGTAATATAGTTTTGGCGCAGCGGCTCAGTGGTTAGCGTGCTGGGCTACTCTGCCTAGGGTATAAAAGGTTTGATCCCCGGAAATAATTCACAAATTACATATTAAGGTATTTTCCACTGCGCTACCTCTCGTGAGCGTCTAACAAACAGCCGAGAGTATAAATGTTATCAATACAGCCATTCGGACTTTGGATAAAATTGTAGGTCCCTTCCATTCGTCGCAAAAAATAAAAAGTCACACAAACGAATAGTTGTATGAAGCTAGGCCTAGGGTGCCTATAGGACCTATTTAATTTAATTTTTTTAGTAGAGTTCTGAGGTGATTTTGCATTCTCTAAACCAGTTCATTGTAAAGTATTCCCACATATTTTGTGCTCCATGTTCAGGGTTTGACACAGATCCATTGTTCATGATCGAGATAAATTTTTAATAAATAAAAAAAAATCTGTCAGTAGACGGCGGAGTTGCGGCTTAGAGAAATATATCTACCAAATGCTTGTCAATCTTGGTTTGATTTTCACCACCCACTGCTGTAAGTGTCATATGACCTGCACATGCTTAAGATATCTTTACCAGAAGAATTTCTGATGTAATATCCCAAATCACCATGGCAGAGTCCTCATTGTCTTCCTTAGACTTCCCGACATGTACAGTATATCCAAAGTTTTTGTAAAAATATGAAATAAATTAAATTTTTCGACTGTCAGAAGTGTTAAAGTTGTTTTTAAATACTTCTCCTCGTACCAGACGGACCTAAATAATGCTTCAATAGTTAAAAGGTGCTAGAACAACGCTTGAGTTGTTGCAAGTTGAAATCTTTTGAAAACACGTTTCCAGTAATCGAGATTCAAAATACTCTCGGGACAATACCAAAGCTTGTCTAAAAATGTCAGCTCAATAGGTTCGGTGGTTTTTGAGATATAGCATTTAAAAGGTATTTTTTTGTATGTGGACGGCCCCTTTATCCAATTTTGACTGAAGTTCACAAAAACACTCTCGGACCAAAACAAAAGCCGACATGTGTGTGTCCCAGTGTCGCTGTCTTTTTGAAACCAAAGGCAAATCGTCATAAAGTATAAATGTACACATTTTTTAAATTTTTATTAAAACACGTCTTTTAAAAATATCTAAAATATCTACATATTGTTTTAAATTCCCTACTGCTGCTTTGAAAATGTTAGATAGAAAAAAATGCCTATTTGTTGCTATAAGAATTTTTTTAGTAATTTTGCCGTCGGCATCGATAATTCAGATATCCTCTATATACCTAACGAAGTTGTTGAAAAATCAATGTACCTAAACTCTTACAATTTTTGTTTAATTTTTTTGTATACAATAATTGCTACTTTGAAAAGTCATTCGCCATTTTTATTTCCCTATACACACACACTATTCCATAACGAAAACTAACTAAAAACTAAGGGACCCTCTCTATTTCCAATTCGGTAGCCATTAATACTCGTACATCCCGCTGTGTTCTTTTTGCAGAGCCTCATATAGAGTCACATTTGAAAATCACAGCCCAACTGTGTTTTGGGCTCAACCCCTTAGAACTATTAAAAGAAAAAAAAAAAAAAGTTTTGCCGGAGGCAAGGACATTTTGATTATTTAACAATTCATAAAAAAAAATAAAACGCTACTCAAATAATAAAACCTAAAAGTATTCAAGGGCAATTGGTATCCTTTGCGTGATTATTAGGGTAGCGCCTTTAAAGAATCAACAAGGGTAGTGCGATTGTTGCAACATTTCATCTGTGGCCAAATTGTGTTTACGATGAAATATTGTATATCGGTACATAGTCATACAACACTATATACGGCAACCTTATCTCATAACACTTCGACATCCTGTCGCTGTCCTGCATAGTCAGGGTAAATCTCTAAGCATTCCTGTGAACTGCCAGGTAACACAATGCATTGTTATCCTTCTTGATATTTTTTCTGCTGAGGTTTTTCTTTCCTCTGCATATTTTTGATGAAAAAAAAAATAAAACACACACACTTACAGGATGAGGGTAAATGGGCACACAACTACATTAGGCTAAAGAGTTAAACGCCCACCTCTCTGGAATGTGAAATTTGTTTTGCGATGATATGAAATGGGATACTGAATGGGTTAACACTTCCTGAAGCGAATAAACTTAACTGCCAATTTTAATGTGTGAAAAATGACTATAAAGTTTGCTTAACATTTCCTTAAATTACAAACGGACATGTTTTATAGCCGTTCCATTGTCATATGGGATAAAGAATGCACGAGATGGGGAGCTTTTTTCATAAAATAGATTTAGATATATTGTACTGAGTGATGCGTTTAGGAAAAGATACTTTTCCGGAGTGCTTGGATAAAGAAATGAAATCGAAAAAACATCAAAGGATGAAACTGGTTTAGGCCATTTAGAATTAGCAAATTAGGCATAAGGTAGCTTAGTTAGAAGATGAACAGTAGTACATGTACTATCCAAAAGTCTTGCTGAAGAACAAGAAAACTTTGGAGCTCGCTTCCTGGAAACGTAATTTCATATTTACCATAAAATACCCGCCTTTGCGATTCCCCTCCTTGTCGTCCTTGCGAATATTTCGTTCGCTGTTTCCTTAAGCTTCGAGGTGTGGGAAAGTGTATTTAACCAGCGCCTTCAACCTCAAAGTCTGATAAAGATATCCTTGGCCGTGTTCAAAGCAAATTTTTTGAACGGTTTATGGAAACACAAGCGGGTACGAGGCGGGCAACTTTAGCGATATAGACCTACATGTGCCCATGAGACTTCCGGACACATGCAATCTGTTCCAGGCAGAGGTTCTCGTCGTACTTAAAGCGTCCAACATAATATAGCAATCTACATTGATAGTTAGACTTCGCTAAGGATGCTAGAGTCTCAAATCTGAACTAATCAGGAGCTGCCGCTAAATGCGCTCAGAGCATTATGCTCGCAGAACCATGTCAGATTGTGCTGGGTATCTGGATCAGAGTGTTCCCAGGTTGAGGGGAAAATCGCCATTTTTGCCGATTTTTTAAGACGAAAGGGGAAAAAAAAGGGGACAGGGATAAAAACGGGGAAACAAATCCAAAAAGGGGAAACATCTTAAAATCCTATCAAAAACAATTTGTAAGGAAATTTTTTAAAATGAATAAATGCTAACAATCTACAAAAACATCCATGCTCAAGAAAAGTGCCCATGCAACATCTAACTTTTTTTGTTTGGTTTCTGAATTCATTCTTTTGACATTTCATTAAACTATTACCATGGCCTGGCCATACACTCCTTACCATGAACGTCGTGACAGAGACAGGTAGATTTTGAGTGAGTATAGAAAGGAGATAGGTAGATCATATAGAAAATGTACCAAAAATCCACTTTCAGAAATAATTTTCGCTGGGCATGAGTGTTGTTCCACGACGCGTCGTTTTTAATTGTCGACACTCTGATGTCGACAATAGCGTCGTCTATGTCGTCAATGTCGTTTATTGCGTCGTCTATGTCGTCAATGTCGTTAATTGCGTCGTCAATGTCGTCAATAGGATTGTCAATGTCATTCAAAACAGCTGTTAGTGCAACGTCTCTAGCTCTACTAGTTACTTACTAGTAATAGTAAGCATACGCGCAGGAACAGACAGGACTGCTTGAATATGAATTTATTAATAAATTAGAATTTAATGACTGAACGACTTTGAGTTGGTCAAGTTGAATAATAAACAAGCAGCTAGTTGCAATAAATGCAAAATAAATCTTTTAAACACACCTGATGGCCTCAGACACTTTTTTTTATTCATCTATTTAGAAATGTGTGCAAAATTTTAAATAAATAAAAACGTTTACCCATTTTAAAATAAAAAAGTTACCTATTTTATATTTCAATTGTCTTAATTTTATAGAAACTATAATGTATTGCTTGATTGAACTTTGTCGACATGTCGTGTCGTCAATTTTGAATTAACGACACGTAATTGACGACGCGTCGACAATTGCGTAGTCTACATGGTGTAGTCTACGCGGCACAACACTGGGCATGACATGACGCATGAAGGTTCTTTTTCGAAACTATAGCGCTTTCGATACAAATCTTCCTTTGGTATTTGCGTTGGTAGAGTGAGGATTTTTGTATTTTCGATTTCATTATTCCTGTCAAACTTTAGTTCATTGCAATGAGGCGTTGTTTTTGAGTATAGCCAAGTCGTTCATGTGAATGAAAGTCATGCCCGTGTAATGGGCCACACTCCACACATCCCTTCCTATGAAAGTCGTTTTGGACGAGACGGGTCCATTTTAAGTGAGTCGTAAAGAGAGAAGCTAACCTAAAAAAAAAAAAAAATCGACCCGTCTCACCCGACACGACTTTCATGGGAAGGCATGCGTGGCCCATGACATAGTGTGCCCTTGCGCTATGTCTAGATTCAAAATATTACGCGCATTTCTAGAAAACGGCGGCACAACTTAATGGATAAGTGAAAATAATTTTCATTTCATTTAGGATTTTGAAATGAAGGAAGAACCAACAAAAAAAAATAAAAATATCTCACGAAATTGGAAGCATTGCCCGAGTTCAAAAGCTGGCTACGCAAAGATATTTTTTCGGGGACAAAAAAGGGATGTTTTTGTTTTTCAAAGGGGAAAAAAAGTCATTTTGGTGTTAAGGAAAGGGGATTTTTTTTCTTCAGACCTGGGAACCCTGATCTGGACACTATGATATTGAGGGTATAGTGAAAGGGCAGACGTTCTGACCATTGATTGAGGGTACCTATAAGACCACCAATGTCAGTGGCCAAGAGAATTATTTTCTATGGAGCGACCTAAGATGGTCACATAAAAAAGGGCCTTAAAGCCCTTAAGGCCTCAGTTAGATCCAAGAAAATCTGAAGAAATGATAAAACTCATCAGATTAAAAATAAGAATATGGCACCTCCCTAGTCTATTGTGGTGAATTCACAACCTACACACTCTTACCTAACCTAACCTCGGAGAAGCATAATAGCGCACTCTACTAACAGTACAGAGACATGATCAGAAAAGTGGGTATTAAAATGGCTAAAAACATGTAAAACGAATGACACTATAGAGCTCTAGTATGATAAATCTCGGAATTCAAGCCGGTGAGTACACAACGAAAAAACTGCCGATTTTCTGTGACAGTTTTGTGATACTTCATGTGCAGATTTATAGAGAACATTCAATGGATCCTGTCGTCCTGTCATTGGCCATTGATTTGCATCCGATGAAACACTCTTAACGGCCATCATAATCACATTTTTAGAATACAATTGAACTTGTTGTATTAGCCAGAAGCAGCAAAAATGGGTTTAGTGGTGAATGATGGGAAAACAAAATACATGCATCGCCGAATCGGACAGAACGTCACGATAGACAGCTACAACTTTGAGGTGGTTAGGGACTTTGTCTACCTCGGCTCCGCTATTAACTCTGAAACTGACATCACATCAGGAATCAAGCGAAGAATTACACTTGCCAACCGCTGTTACTTCGGCCTAAGAAGACAATTAGTTTAAGGACTTGTCAAGAAACACTAAGGTCACTCTATAGTATAAGACCCTCATCATCCAAGTCCTACTTTATGGCGCAGAATGATGGAAGTTAAAAATGGCGGATGAAGATCGATGTTCTTGGTCGTTTCCAACGCAAAATTCTTCGAGTGATTATCGGTCCCGTTTGCGTTGACGGGCTTTGGAGGAGGATATTTAACAGCGAACTCTACGAGCTGTACAGCGACATTGACCTGGTCAGAAAAGTACGTATCAGTGGACTAAGATGGCTAGAACATGTAGAGCAAATGGTCACCAACACTCCGGCCCGAGCGAAGCTTTCGATTCCAATACAGAGGGACAACGCAATAGAGGAAGACCTCGCCTTAGGTATAGCGCGCACAAATTGAAGAGGACCTCAAACAACTTGGAGTGCACAACTGGAGGCGGTTGACCAAAGATTGGGCGTCCTGGTTGAGGTTCTGCTCCACCCTGGACTGTAGCGCCATCTAAGTATGTAAGTAAGTATTTGTAAGTGGTTGGATTTGGACTGTGGATTTGGATTTGAATTAAGTGCAAGGTTGGGTGTATGTAAGAATTATTTTTTCGTCGAAACAAGTTAAATGAACTAACTCCCACTTTTCTCAAATTGGGACTTAATTCATATAGAGAACTTGTTCATAATGAACTACGAACTATCTCCCAAAGATATGAACTAAATTCCACTACATATTTGGTGGGACTTGGTTCATTTGGCTAGTGGGAGTTAGTTCCAGTTGTGACTTAGTTCGTAGGGCCAATCAATATTCGTCCAATTCGCTGCCAAAATCAGATAGACGACCTGCCTCATGGCGTTTTCTATGTTTAATTAGAAAACACGCATAGTTTCACTTCAGGCGGAAGTTTGTGTTTTTCAACAAATTCTATAATCAGCCGTTGTGATATTAGAAAAATATAAATTGAAAAATGATTTAAATAAAATCCTATACAGTTATTCAACGAAAGACTCATCTGTGTATCACGAACTCGACAGCGGTGTGTCAGTCAAATTAAATACCAATTTTTTGTTGTTCTTAAATTTCCATGGCATATGTTGGGTTACCTGTCCAATTAGTTTTCACATTTCTCTTCTCCTTAAACACGAAGCTGCGAGAGTGCGAGTTCGAGTGTATTCCACTACATCCAGAGAGCTTCTGCATTTTTCCATGCGCGTTCTAAAATCATTAGGTTGTTCCAACTAGGTAATTATTGAGCCGGTATTTTGTTTAAATTATATAGAGCTACTGGTCGTACACACACGTAGGGCTGGTGCTGTGTGACGTTGTTAGAAAGGAATTTTTGGTTTGCATTTCATAATATTTCGACTTTCGGGTATTTTTCTTTTTTTCTGTTCTGTTACCTTCTTTTCGTCTCTTTTTGGACAGAAAATGAAGGCCAATTATAAGGAAATCAAAATTTGGAATTTATTTTTGACCCATCGTCATTTAAAATTGTATAATTGAAATATACAAACTGACAAGACCAATTCTAGACATATTATGTATACAGAGCAATTGAGTGTCGTCAATATGCAAAAGGGATACTTGAACGTTTAACCCCTATATGCTATGGTGGCAGTTGTGTTACCTAGAAATCATTTCCTTATTTTATTTCAATTTCAAATAGAAGTTGGTCTCACTTTTTTGTAAGTATATAGCCTAAGGGTATGTTGGCCTCGCAGTGTGATATACTTTTTTATTTGTGAAGATATTGCTGATATAGAACGTACATAACGGCAGTTATTCAATGGACATGCTTAGAGAAAAATATTTGTGTGTGTGTGTTTCTTTTTAATGCACGTCATTGCAGTTTATTGGGGTAGCATAAATTGAGCTGGCATTGTCAGGTAGTTTACACCTCATTTCGAGCAGAGCTAAGATGTGATACCTCTATATTTTGTAACAATTTGTTACAAAACTTTTAAGCTAATATTTTTCTAATTGATAATTGAAATATATATACACGACACATAAACAATATCGCTATTGCATAAGAAGTTAAAATTTGAAAACATTATGTATTTGACTACTAAACATTGAAATGGGACTAACTCAACGGCCGCCTAATGGCAGCCAAACAATTGGCAATTGGTATAGTCTAGGTTGGCTGCATATGTCAGGCCACATCGCGAGTGCAGCATCACACTTTGGCCATAGTATTAGGATCTTGTGATACCAAAGGATTTCATGATTTAAAAACTATACCCCGTATAGTAAGAAGAGCCTAAAATTAGCGAGTTCGCCGAGATAATGGTAGGTGCAATCCCTTAGATGAGGGATTCCCTAACTGTACATCGCAACGCCCTCGGGAGAAATTCTATCGAATTTAAGCTCGCTTTAGAATGAAATTTCTCTCATTTCCGAATAAAGGAAAAGTTTAACACACGTAGGATTATACGCTTCTTGTTACGAATGCCAAGAGCGAGGTCGAAGCGAAATCCAAATCCACATTTTAACTTTGTGAATTTTGCATCGTGACTCTCTTGAAGATCCAACTGATCCAGGAGCTCAAAGTTAATTACCATAGACAACGCCGTTTGTTCCCTGACAGGGTTTCGAAGCGGTTGGAAGAAGACTCCATCTTTAGCGACCATGCGCATTTTTGGATAAATGGCTATGTTAACAGGTAACAGGCAAAATTGCCATACATGGGACGAAGCCATTTTAACATCCACCCGTCCTTATTGGAAAACGTTTTATCTAATCTTCAGTAAGATCAGCTCTATTCATCTGTGCTTTTAGAAGGGCATCGCGAAAATACTACAACCTATATAGGGAGTCGCATTATGAAAAAGATTGGGAACCCCTGCCTTAGATACAATCTTCTTCCAGTTGAAAGAGTGGGCAGGAGGTAGAACGTTTTTTTGTTTGAAAACAAAAGAGTTCTCTTGCAAACTGTGGTTTCGGAAAATCGTGAGATGCAAGTAAACGTAAACAAATCTGAAGTGATATTATTGCCTACACATAACGCATGCTCAATACACTTAGCATGTTAGTGGCGAAGCTTAAATATCTAGATGAGACCTTATTCACGAGCGATGGACGGAACAATGCTGAACTTTTCTGTAGGGTTGGTCAGGCTGGATCAATTTTGAGACAGCTAAGTCATTCTGTTATCAGGAGGACCGAACTTAAGCTCAAAGCTAAGTTGTCAGTCTTTAAGAAGGTGTTTCTTCCAATTCCTTCGTTAAATTGTAGGTGTGACATGCTGAGATCGTTCATAAGGAACACCATAATACTTGAGGTACTGAAGGCTTGGTGATCTTAAACGCTTGTCCCCAACTCGAATTTCAAGACGTGCTATAAAATCCTAGCGACTTTCACAATATCGCCACATCAGAGTAAGCTAAAACCGTGAACATTAGTTCACAGGTCCATTACGCGAAATAATGTGCCGCCTCTTCTTGAATCCAACTAGTTTATACCCTGAATACATCAGTATCAGGCGACTTGAAGCCATCAAAAGATATGCAACAGCATAATTTATAGCTTCAACTGTTGGCACGTCCGATGCAGTATACAAGCTATACCGAATTTTGTGACCAAACCCGAGAAATTATTTTTCAACGGAAGTTTTGACTCAGTGTATAAGAACCACTTTTCGACAGACGAATTAACTTCATATACTCTTTTTGTTTGCATTCGCAGTTGATCCAGTCTCCCTCCAAATGTGTTGAGTGAGGAATTTATAGCAGTTTTTTTCTGTCTTGATTTCTGAATCTCTATAATTTAGTTCTGGGTTCCACCAAGAAACTCGCGTGCTACAGGAAGTTTTAAGAATGATCCACATCAGTTCAAAACATACAGTGATGCTGATGATACTAGTCAGGATCTGAGCAGCAGTGTCGTTCTTGACAGACTTGTACCACGTAGTTATAGTTTTTCTCTAAATCATCCTCTCCTGAAGGCGATAAACTTATAATACGATAGGGACCAGGGCTGCCGAAAGTACTGCAATATCAGTATTATACCGCGATTTTTTCATCCAATACTGCGTACTTCCCACAAAAGCAAATTATACTGCTCAACCCAAAGCAAAAGCAAAAAATTAAACTAAGAATGCGAATTAAAATATGTAATAGTTTTATTTTATAAAAATTCTGTCTCTGCCCTAATTTCAGTGAAATGCATTCATGAACTGAGCGCGCCCACTTTCCAGTTGTCATTCGATCTTAGCTTCAATTCCTCGCCGTGCACAAGAAGTCGTCTTTTCGCAGATTTCATCTTGACGAATTTTGCATCGGGACTGGGGCCGACACCCGTATAAGATCCAACTGATCCAGGAGATCAAAGTTAATGACCATAGACAACGCCGCTGTTTGTTCGCTGACAGAGTGACAGGCGCTTCGGAGCGCTTGGAAGATGACCCCAATTTTGGCCGAAAAATCATCTTTAGCGACGAGGCACATTTTTGGATGAATGGCTATGTCAGCAATCAAAATTGCGATATATGGGACGACACCATTTCAACATCGACCCGTCCTTATTGAAAAACCCTTTATCTTCGTAAGATCAGCTTCTAGTCACATATCTTTTAAAAGGGCGAACGAGCAATTTGCAGAAACTAGCTCGGAACAAAATGTCAAAAAATAAGAGGTGAGTTGGGATTTTCGCTAGGTATAGGCTTTCAAACTTGGAAATGTATACAAGTCGGCATTTTCAAACCTTTCGGAAATACCAATTGATATTTGTTTATCTTTATGCACCTTCTCCGAGTTTCGATTTTAAAAATAATAGTTTAAAAAACTAATGAAACGCTTTTATAAGTATACAGCACTAAAAAGCAAAATAATAAAAATTAACCAATCTATTTCTAAGGTTTATCCTGCAAGGGGCTTAGTGTAAGCCATGTTTGTAGTTATGTACTATTGTATTATTTGAGTGTAAACTACACAAACATGGCTTACACTAAGCCCCTTGCAGGATAAACCTTAGAAATAGATTGGTTAATTTTTATTATTTTGCTTTTTAGTGCTGTATACTTATAAAAGCGTTTCATTAGTTTTTTAAACTATTATTTATTTTTTGTTTTTTAGTGCAGTTTTATATTTTCCTACTTACTACACAAGTTTTTTTTATTATCGTTTTATTGTATTGTCATCAGAACTGAACCTGCATTAAAAATTTCAAAGTCCTAAGTCAATGGACATAAGAGGTAGGTATGTATTCCACATAAATGAAAATTCGCGACAGGTATGGTTTGATTGATTTTACTACGCGTACACCTACCTATACACTTTCCATAGCTGCAGATCTCAAATATAGGTATGTGCGATTGTGCATAGCATACAAACTCCTTATATGTACGACATACGTACATATGTACATAGTATGGTTAATGCATAAAGACATCAAATTCAACTACGCCATTCGTCATATGAGCATACTTTTTGAATGCCCGCCGTATGACAATTCTATTTTTAGAACGCAAATTAAAACTACCCTTCCTAAGCACAACGGGGATCGAGATAGCAATTGTTTTCTGCATTGGCCAAAAAAGATCTAGTTTCAATTTATTATATCCCGCCCTCTGGATGGACCAGAATGATGAGTGTTAGCTCAAAATACTCGGTGAAGTATTGTCTAACAATTCAAGGGATTTTTTGAGTTGACCTACATAGATTTATGAGTATAGTGGCAAGTTGAGCGTAGTAAGGTCGAAATAGAAAAGTTTGCACCCCCTTTTTTCAACCCTTATAGGACGAATCGGTACAAAGTATGAATTAGGTATGTACTACTTTTGACTTATCTATTGCCATATAAAGTTTCAAGTTAATACTGCTAATGGTTCATGTGTTATGAAAAAGCCTCCTCTAAAGGGGCAGGGGAAGTCAAAATCCAAAAATTTTTTCTAAATATTGCATTGTCTTCACAACCCAACCAGTATGGAAAAATTCAAAGCTCTAAGTTTAGAGAAAGTTCGAATTTAGGTTGCAAGATTTTGACACAACAAATTTTTCACGAAGTTAAGTAAAAGCCTTTAATTAAAAAGGACGATCGACATCGGGAAATATGGTAAGAATAGACCCCCCCTGCCATAAAATGTTTTGTTCGGCGGAACTTCAGCAATCTTCCCTTAAAGGATTATACATACCGCATCCTGTATAATTGTAGGCGTACTAGAGTTCTATAAAAGCTACTCTGAAAAAAACATTTATATATCAATGAAACAAAAATCATATTAATATAAATAACATATAATACGCCATTGATTGCATTTTCAATGCGAAACAAAAATATTTTCCAAGAGTATAGTACAATAATGAATAAATTAATCAATTCCTCCGCAAACCTGAAACCCATTTCATATATGTATGCCACAACCACAACAAATTGTTTCTTTTAACAATAATTAAATATACATTACTCAGACTCGTGTTGCTCTATAATAAATTCAATCATGTTCTACATTCACTTTGGGTACTCTCAATAGAAACTTGTGACATTTTCCCCCAACTCTAGGACAGGTTACTTGCATCCTTTTAAAGAATATGAATAATTTGGTATTGGGCCGTTATTATTTTTTTTAGTATAGATTGGAAAAATTCAAATTTAGTAACAGTACAACCAGTGTGATGAAAGTAGTGCATCCTGATCTATGATCTTGACCATCACTCAATATATTAAGTCAGTTTTCCTCCTACCCCTATTAACGTCTAATAAAATCGGTAACAGTAGCCTACAAGTCGTTTGAGGTGCTAAGGATCCATCGACATGGGAGAATGCGGCTGGTGCGTAGCGTATGAATTAATAATAACAGCATCGATCCATTGAATACCAAAGAGCACGGGACAAATAACCGCGCGCAAAGTCAAACTCTGAAATTACCCCGAACAATTACCCAAAGCCACCAACAGAGGCAACCCAAACCACTACTACTGCAGCTTGATGCTGAGAGCTGTGCTATTGCTACGGATGTTAATGTTGCTCTGGCTTCGTATAGTTGCTACCATTTTTTTGTATCTGGCGCACGTCGCCGGACTACTATAGAGGAACACGACAGAACACACTTTTCTATATTATTATATCCACCACCGGCACTGCCAGTGTGTGTGTGTTATTTGGCGAGTCTGATGTGTCTGTGTGAAAACTCTTCAGCTGATGGTAAGGTAAAGTATTTTGTTTCATTATTTTCTTTTATTTGAATTTTTGACGGTGTAAGATGGCAACCGTTTATATTTGATGGTTAGTTATCGCGCGACTACCGAAGCAGTCTCATTGACGAATTTTTCTTGTTTTTGTCGTTTTCTAAACCATTTATATGTGAAAATTGTACGCACGCGAAGAAGTGTATACAAGGAAGGATAGTCAAAGTGTCACATTTGGATACAAATTCGAATTTCTACAAACGGTTAGGACGGCGCGCGCGGCGATTTGAATTGCCAGCGGCAAAATATTATTTACTTAAAATGCAAATTATGTGCGTGTGTGTGTGATCCAATTAATAAAATATTATGTATAGATAACTATCCTGCAAATCCTAATATTGTGATGGTGACAAATTAAATGTTCGACTTGGAAATCTAATTCAATCGCTTAATTTATTTTAATTAATTGCTTCGGTCGCGCATTATAAATTATAGCTACGGTGTGGAGCGTTGTCACCACTTGTATTGCCGGACGGTCGTAGTATTTCGGACCATCGAACAGATAGTATTTAGTTGCCGTCGTCAATAAGTGGTTTTGGTTTGTCCGATCGCCTTGAGCGGTATATTGATTTAAATGTTTAATTTGCGTGAATATACACAAAATTGTGGTACTAATGTTGTTGGGTTTATTTTTTTTTTTTTTTTTCAATTATTATATGTAATTGTAATTAATAACGATAAATGTGCTCAACTGGAATTTCAATTAGTCAACTATTTATGAAAACTAATTGTTTACTGAGATTATTTTCAAATGGGTCTTAGCGGGGAGCTTTTATTTGTTTTAGTGCAGATTGTAGGATCGAATGATTAATTAGTAAATGGAGGCAACTTTTGATAAAAAGTGGATAAGCGTCAAAGTGAAATCGTGACAGTTGTCGTGGAAAATTAATCTTGCCAACGAGAGCAGAACTTTTCACATACTTCGAATTTCTTTGAGCTAAACTCTTTATCATATCTTAGAACTGGTGGTCTTTAACTTTGACTGCAATGTCTTGCGTATTGCCAAACATTAGCCGCAAATTGTAGTTCTGCTACTAGTTCGGATAGCATATTGACGGGCCATTCTTTTCTTAAGCCCAGTATCCTACTAGCGCTAAATTTTAGCTCCCATATCTAAAAATGTCTACAAAGATAAAAATTGAGCGAAGCTGGTTAGCCCGAGCTGGAAACTGGGTTTAAAAGAAAAGAGTAGATACCTACCACTTTTCGTGGTTATTGTGCGAATCAGATATGTTTAATTTACTCAGGGACGACTGATGATTTCAGACACCTTTTCTTTGGGGCCCGCAAGTTCGTCTCCATACCATACCATACCGAGAATATTTTGAGCCTTATATTCTATATTATATCATATGATAATCCCGCTTTAATGAGTACTTAAAACTGCCTATTGGTACACATTTATAAACTGTTTCGCTTAATAGCAATGTTGCAATTGATCTTCTCTTCCAGTCGTCTTTTGGCCTAGATATACGTAAGTAAGTTCGATCTTTCCCATGCAGAGCTTACAGTATACCATTGCGTACTCCATTTCTTCTCCTTCATTTGCATATTCGGAACCGATAGGCGAGCTATCGGACAGTCGCCGTGCCCGTACAGGAACTGTGTTATGAGCAGGGAACGGATTTTGTTGACGTAAAATATCAAAAAAAGATAAAACTAAACTGTAACTGCCTTTTATTAAAAAGAAAAAGGTTTTAAGCTTTCTAATGTACCATCATAAACAGTTTAGAATTTATTGGGATCAAACATCTGCGATTGTCCCTCAGGAAAGCTTTGAAAGAGCTAATGAGAGGACATGGACAGAGACAAGAAAAAAAAAGCTTCTGCAGCTGGTCCTTTTGCTTTTGTAATTTCTCATGGATCCCATTCAAATTTAAAATATATCCAATCAATTGCACACAGGATACAAAAAAAAATAAATTTATAGTTGGCGCAACAGGTCCTTACAGGAATCCTAGGCCTAGCTTCTCACAGCCAGTCGTTTGTGTGAGTTTTTGATTTTTACAATATTCTTATGCCGATGCCGAGTCCAAACGGCTGAAATGAGAAGCTTTTTCAGGACAGTTATACTCTCGGATGTTTGTCAGACGTTCGGAAACAACGTGTGCAAGTAATGCTTCGGCTATATTGTTTTTCAAATTATACAGTTAACAAGAAAGTGCACATGAACTTGATAGATATGACCAAAAAAGGCAGAAAAAGCCAATGTTGGTAAAAAAAAAAGCAAAAAAAAGTGGTGAGTAAAAAAAAAACGCAAAAAGACAATGTCAACAAAATCCGGTCCCTAGATGAGTCTATTTGCCTTTTGTCGTGTTATACCACCTAGTTTGCCTATACGAAACTCTTTTCTTTAACCACTATAGTAACGATGACCTCTTTGTCGGTAGGCTGTTCCCCTGAGGAAGATCCTTTTCATCTTATCGGCGCTACGTATATAAAAAAATGAAGTTTACCACTCACTGACCAGTCCAAACCCTTTGCTCTAGAAAGCACAGAGGTTTCCTTTATAATGTATACAAAGACTAAGGAAGGCTATTTTGAAATGCGACCCCTAAAGGAGTAAAAGGGGGGTCAACGTTTGTATGGGAAACTTATAATTTTTCATCTGATCGACTTCAAACTCGGTTTGTGTACTCTATTATAAGAAACAAACATAATAATTTGCAAAATTTTGCTTGGGACCCGAGTTATTGGCGATGACCCCTTTTAAGGGGGGCCTTTTCTTAACTCACGAATCGTTCGTCGTATCGATTTGAGACTTTGTAATGCGTCCAAACTTCATCGTTGTTGAATATGCTGATCGCTTCATCTAACTTCAGCGTACGTACTCCAAAGATATTCAAGCGGAATTCTTTAAGAATGGGGTTATATTGCTAGAAAGTGGTACACATCCTCACGATTTTTCCGGTTGCATATGTTGCACAGTATAGGAAGATCTGGGCAGTGTGGAATATAATTAAGTATTATTTGCTAACTAAGAAATATGTTGTGTCCCGTAGAGTGTGGCCGAGTCTGCTATAGTATGATCTGTGTTGAGATGCCAGCGCTTCACCAACAAATATTATGAATTATGATCATATAATTTTTGAACTGTTTTCTCCAATAGGACGTTAGACATATTTTTCAGAGATGGGTCAATATTTCAAAATATTAATATTTTGCATTTCAGGCATTTATAGGCTAAAAAACATTATTTTTTTTTAAATATTCGACTAAGACACGTTTCTGCAGAAACTCTTTTAACATGTACACATAAATAAATAAAAATAAAAATGCATAGTAATGCCGAAATTTTAACTTAAACACCCAAAATGTCATTACCATGGCATGTCCTAAGTTGTACCTTCATTCAACAAATGTATTTTATTTGTAAAATGTAAGCCGGTTTGCAATTTTATTGATGAAGCCTTGAAGAAGAAAGGCCAATGAGGACCCAGTCAATTTATTTTAAGGAAATTTAAAAAAATACGTGGAAGGTAGTTAGTGATTGTCCCCAAAAAAATTGTCATTCCCGTGACAAAAAGTAAATATTTAAAAAAATTGATTTAACGGCCGCAAACTAGGCGGCGGATTTCACATTAATAACGGGACATATTGATTGTTTTTGGAACATTTCGCAATAAGCCCATATATATATTATTTGTACTTCAATTAATTAAGAAAAACGATTAAGGATTAATTTTATAATTCAGGATTAATTTTTATTCTAAAGAAAGCCGACTCAGAACTTATTTTAGGTTACAAAAATCGTGGTAATCTACTGACAGACGACAAATGTCAAGATTGTCAGAAAAGTTCTAAAATTTTGGTTTTAAGGTAGGATGACATTTTATAGGGTAACATATATATCAGAAGTGATTTTTCTTTCATGTGGTTAAGGCGTTTCATGTTTTCGTTATCCAAAGTTGTCATTACCGTGGTTAGTGTTTTTGAATGTAATAATGTAATAATTAAATCCAATATTTTTTCCAATGGATGCCTTTTTTATGTACTTAATTAATTGTAGATATGCGTTTGTAGGAAAATATTCAGTAAAGTTCGGTTTTATTTTAGAGAAATACCTTTCGATGTCATTTCCATGGTTCCCGCGGCATACATGGTAATAAGGGTATTCACTTAAACGCATAAAAGCCTCATAAACTGCGTAAACTGCAGAAATTTACCACCTCGTAAATGAACTGTCAGATTTTGTATGGAGAATAGTTTACGCAGACCTCATAATTTTCCGCGAAGATTTGGGCTCGGAAATCAACCGCGGAAAGCTACGCAAATCACAAATGTCAAACTTTGAGAGGCAGTCATATGAATTGTTTGTGTGATTCCAGATACAGTCGATTTACGCTATTTACGCAATGACAATTTCCGACGGGTGTTCACTTAAAGCACCGCAGAAGTTTACACATTTACGAGCTGCATAAATTTATTTGATTAAGTGAATACCCTTAATGACAATTTGGGCACGGAAATGACATACTCAATCATATTGCAAAAAATGTTCAAATATTTTCACTTTTTATTTCAAATTGATATAAAAGGTCATCTGTGCTTATCATGGCGCCTCGCAAAAGTCTATCTAAATAAAAAAACCGAAAATGTCTCGTGGTTACCAAGATAGGATTTTGTCATTTCCATGCTAGTTCTGTCATTCCCGTGATCAAAATTATTTAAAATTAACAAAATTTGGTGGCCCATTGGTTTAAAATATTTAATAATGTTTCTTAAATACAGAGTAATGTTTTGAAATATTGACCCAGATACTAATTGCTTCTTAAAAGTACTGCCTTAGGTAGGTTTCCTGCATACGATATATAATTATAAAAAGGGCCAGTAACTGACTGTGAAGGAATCTCTATGTCCAAATCCTGAGGACTGCGCGAGCGAAGCCGCGGGCAAAATCTAGTATATGTATATATAATAGTGACAAGAGCTTCCTTTTTATTTCCTTTGTATAAGAAGAGTTTCCTATGTGACAGCTTGTATCTGTGATGATTTCTTGCTGGTGTACTGGACGTGTGTTTTAAAGTGTAACCTGGCTGTCGATGATTGCTGTTAGGTATATATTAATGTCTCCTTAGGCATAATAAAATTCCATAATCGACAGTCAATCGGCTGGCTATCAACGCATCATCGGTCTTATGGTCGCCTGTCCAGGCAGATTATAGAAAATTGTTAATTCCGGAATAATATCTATGACGGACTCTATATGGTATAGATGTGTTGGGTCAGCCAAGCCGATCAGACTTAAGTTCTTAACTCTGGCCAGGGATCTCCTCAAGAATAACCAGTTTGTCGACTTAAAAGCCCTTTTAAAGTCGATTTAGCTATATATACTTACAACCATTTGTGACTTTTTTGGAACATATAGAAAGCCGCCCACCTAATACTAAATACGAACAGCTGCATTGAGAAGTTTTCTCATCACAGTTACACTCTCGGATGTTTGCCAGTCGTTTATGAGAGGTGGCGCACTGAATTAAGATATAAGATTTCAGCCTAAGTTTTGAGGTTTTCAACCTGTCTGCGATTCACGTTGCCGGTGCCTACCTTTGCATTTAGATCTGTCATATCTTCGCTGTGTGCGGCGCTTAACTGGCTGTAAAAGTCGTCCTTTTTATCCTCAGTCGGTAAGGTTTCATTGGAGATGAATACTGCATGCTCGTGATCGTGACGCACCATCTCGTCATGAATCTAGCCGATAGATAGACAATGTGCATATATGGCTGCGACAGATCGATCCACTACGTATTTACAGAAACTGCCAGAGGGCTTTATATAGAATACTAGCTGACCCGGCAAACGTTGTTCTGCCTAAAATAGTTATTTTAAATATTTCAAGATCTAGTTTGATATTTTTTGTTCAATTAATTTAATAGAAAATGAAGGCGGATAGCTTCACTGGTTTAGCGGCCATTCTGAGAACGCCGGCTACTGTTACCATTGTCTCTTCTTGGCATCGTAACAAATATCGAACTGTAAATGATCATCACTTTGTATAAATCGCACATAAATTTTTCACTATCAATAATTTACCTTTGAAATAGCCAGTGGAAAAAGATACAATTGAAATTTGGAAATCAATTTGAGAAACAAAATAAATCGATTACTTTTACGTTTTTATTTCCTAAACATTCGGGTAGCAATTACGAACAAACCCGTGCCACGCCCTTTGTCCAATTTTGACCAATCTTCACAGCAACACTCCTTGGCCAATACCTAGGATTGTCTGTAAGTTTCAACTCAATCGATTCGGCGGTTTTCGAGATATAAGATTTTGTTTTTTTTTTTTGTATGGGCGGTGCCACGGCCTTTGTCCAATTTTGACTAATCTCCAGAGGAGCACTCCTGGGCCAATACCTAAGATTATCTGTAAATTTGAGCTCAGTCGATTCGGCAGTTTCCGAGATACAGAATTTTGAATGTTTTTTTTTTTGTATGGGCGGTGCCACGCCCTTTGTCCAATTTTGACCAATCTTCACAGCAACACTCCTGAGCCAATACCCAGGATTGTCTGTAAGTTTTAACTCAATCGATTCGGTGGTTTTCGAGATATAAGATTTTGAATGTTTTTTTTGTATGGGCGGTGCCACGCCCTTTGTCCAATTTTGACCAATTTCCAGAGGAACACTCCTGCGCCAATACCTAAGATTATCTGTAAATTTGAGCTTAATCGATTTGGCAGTTTTCGAGATATACGATTTTGAGTGTTTTTTTGTATGGGAGGTGCCACGCGCCTTTGTCCAATTTTGACCAATCTCCTTCAATGCACTCCTGGGCTAATACCTAAGATTATCTGTAAATATGGGCGCAATAGAGTCGGTGGTTTTCAAGTTATACGTATCCGAACACATTTTAGAACTCATTTTTATATATATAGATATGACCATCTTATTTCACTAACTCTGACTATTTCAAATTTATTTAAATGAACTCTCATTCCATTTTGAAGAATCTGGCATTCTCATTTTCCAAAATCCGATATTACTGCCAAACACAATAGACAATTCACAGAATGGTCCTGGCATCATGAAGGTGAATAGCAATACGGATCCTTTTCTGGATAGAATTTCTGTCATTTCTGCTGTTTTCTGGTAACCAAACGTGATGAACTCTATGTTTGTGCTGGCTATAGCGAAGTGAGAATTGGAACCCATTCGGAATCGGACCATTTTCTTCGAAAATGCGGCTGCTCAGGCAGTAAGAATTAATGGTGTTCGTTATCGTGACATCATAACCCAGTTTTTAGTGATATGAGGATAATCGATGTGACCAACATGTGGTTTCAACAAGACGGTGCCACATGTCATACAGCCAGAGAAACAATTCAATTACTGCATGGCGTATGGGTCATAGTAACAAATTTCATATAATAACGATTTTCAAACTCTAGTGAACCGAACCCTTAGGTTAAGACAATACTTTCTAGTGATAAAGCAGCCATCTTTTATTATTTTTTGTTAAGAAATAGTAGATATACAGTGGCCGGCATAAGTATTTTAACAAAACTAAAGTTAATTCTGCTCATAATTTGAACTCAAAAAATCATAACAAATATTAGGGAAGAGATTTTTGAACATTTTTTTTGCAGTCACTATTAGAATTGTTTGAAGAAACTTTTTGCATCAACAAATTTTTTTTTTTTTGGACCGAGGATAAAAGTCAAAAAAGTAGACATTGACAAAAATTCTAAATTCTAAAATTTTCAAATGGGTACTTAATGGGTTAAGGAAAGTTTTGTATCTTTCAAACGGAATTTAAATGACCTTTCCATTGGTGCCAAAATTTACATGAAGTAAGTTTCAAATTATGAGCAGAATTAACTTTAGTTTTGTCAAAATACTTGTGCCCCCCACTGTATCTACGAGTATGTAAAGTCAGAAAAAAATTAAGTCACTAAATGTTATTCTTGTTTGAAATTTCTTTTATTTTCTTTTTTTTTTTTTTTTGTTAGCGGGGGGGTATTCTAGTATTCTAACAAAAAGGGATAAAGTCCATCGAAAAGGGATTTTTTAACGGTTGATCTGGGATATTCCATCATAACCTTCTGGCAACACTGCCTATATGTAATACTTTTTTCGAAAAGGCTATTTCTTCACCGAGCAGATTGTTATTTTTTTTTTAGTTACTCTCTATCTCACCTTTGCTCGAATTTGCTTCTGATTATAGGATCGCTATAATCAGCGTATCCTTGGACATAGAAAACGTACCTGCTGAGTAGGTATATTTAGAAGTTAATTTACTTCAATGAACCATAGCAAGGGGAGAGAATGCCCGCGAGTGTAAACTTACGCCGCAGTGACGCTGATTCAGTAAATTGTCTAATCTGACATTGATATACATATATCTACATACTGTTAAGCACGTCCAGTTACATGTAGTTTCGGTTATAATTCCTGTATTTTAGAAGCATCTGTACATCTGGACATATTCGGTGTTGTTGAAAGATTCGACGATGTCAAGCGTCCTCAATTTCTTTGAGGGATTTAACGATCTTGGTGGGGAGTTCCTGAAGAGCAGGTGTTGTGTTAAATTGAATGTCACTGTTGTGATGAACCCTACATTAGGCTAATATTTATAATCGTTGTAATGCAATTAAAAATTCAAAAAAAAATCTCCATAATCAATGCAAACAAAAAACAAAGCTCAAACCATAGGTTAAAATAGGCTAGGCATAGTATATATACTGCCCTTACCTTAAACCGGAAATCAAGAATTTTGTTGTTGTCCAAATAGGCGATTTTGTTCACAAAGTTCATCATTATCTGCTACATAGGTCGGCCAGTCATACTCAAAACTTAATTTAAATAATTTCTTAATTCCAATAAAAGCCAAACTCATTAGCATATGATTAATTTGTTTAATCAACTACCCCAACAGTAATAAATAACAATCTTACATCAAACACCGTCTAAAACAAAAGATGAATATTGGCTCATGGTATATCTCAAAAATAAACAAAACATTAATAAACATTAAAGAATAGAGAAAAAATCAAAAAAAAAAAAACCGTGGCCCCTCTGACACTTGAAACTAGAGTTTAAATATTGACCTGTAGTGACTTTGAATAAATTCGTAGCCTAAGACCGCAATGAAGCTCTGCCGATAGAGTTAGCAACCCACCTAAACTAATACTAAAAAAAAACACCGAATAACATAAAAATCGCGTCTGATTAAAAGGAGAAGGAGAAACATCGAAAACGATTCTAGTCATCTCATTATTATGAGATTATGACTTTAGCCTATGTGGATATGCCAACTGTCATAGATGTTCAGGTAAATCAAGTGATGCTTTTAGAATTTAGGGGCCTTACCTATTACTTGCGTAGAATTATTTAGAAAACAATCAATCTACACAAATACTTGTTGATTTGCAAATGAATCATGAATATAAATTTGTTTGTATTTTTAGGAACGCTTGACTAGTCATGGAAGTATAGGACTGTCAAGTGGCAGTCCGGCCTATACGACGCATTCTGGTGGGCATACGGGACGTGGTGGACCAACGGGCGCCCATGGAGGTCACGGTGGCTCGCATGGTTCTGCAGCATCAATGCATCATCAATCATTGCAATCGGACTTCCAGCCGCCGTATTTTCCGCCGCCGTTTCATCACGCTACACAGAGTCCGCCTCAGCAACAGGTAATGATTTTTGATTTATTTTCCGTTTGGTTAGATGTGTGCGGTGCGCGTTAAAGGAAATGTCAGTAGAATATCATGTCCCAAAAGGAACAATTGTGATTTATTCGAGTGTTGATTTTCCTGTTCCTTTGGACAGTTGTTGCATAAGTGAATTAGTTCAGTAAGTTAGTTGAGTTGACGTTTATGTGGATATTTTTTTTTATTTTTTATTCATGTGTGGCATACAAGCAAAACCGGGTGAAGAATCTCGATAAACAATACAGTATACGTTAAAGCTGGTTTAAGCATGAATTTTTGTCACAAGGCTCAGTTTGTAGAAAAATGATTTTACAACTTGATTTGAGTATGAATTCAATATTAATTCATTGTAGCTGAGCTGTCAATAGAGAGTCTCACGCTTACAGAGCTATAGCTACTTTTACTTTTTGCATCTTACCTGTGTCAGTGATCAGCAGATGAATTATGATAATTCTTGTGATACCAATTCGCCGAATTTCCTCATCGCCAGTCAATCTCATACCAGGTTTCCGCAGAAGTATTTTAGTCAAATTTGGTCCGTTACATCGACGCACGCATTGTTCGTTCCGACTGTTTTAGAAAGCACTTAGAATCTTAAACTAGACTAGTAAATAGAAGAATCAAAACCTACTATCTCCATCACGGTACACAATCGCTATAATAAGCGGTTAGGCAGTTATATAGTGTACCAAAGAACAGTATGTTGCCACTGGGAAGGACCAGGAGGCTCAAACTGTCCGCTCCTAGGGACAATTGTTTTTTTTTAATGAAGCTGTAAATGTTGGATCGTTAAGATCGTAAAAAAGGCGATGACCTTGTGTAACCTTCAGGATACAGGCGAGTGTAAGGGAAGTGGATAAGAAGTGCATAATTGTCTCCTCGTATTTGCTCAACTATGCAGCTCCTACAGAAATTGTTATAGGGGAGACACAACCTTTGGGCATACGTACCTACCTAGTGTGGCAATAATTATACTTCTCTTGTTTAAAATACCTTTTTCTATTCTAACTCAGGAAAATAGGGGTCCCCTTGAAAAATGACGGAACACCTATCTAATGTCATTTATTTCTTTACCAATGTGCAAAGTTTTAAATTAAACTTTTCGTGCGTTATCGCGTATTAAAAATTAAGAAAAAGCCCCATTAAAATGACGGGGGGGGGGGGGGGGTTCATATCTAAATATCCCTTCTTAGTGCGCATCCGCATAAAGCTGGTGGAATTAAAACGATTTAAGTTTTACTTAAATGCTTAAATTGTAACATAAGAATTTATGTGGAACTTAAATATCTATGAATTACTTACTTAGATGGCGCTGCAGTCCGGGGTGGACCTGAGCCTCAACCAACACGCCTTCCACTTGTACGGAACCACCTAAGGTGAGGTCTTCCTCTACTGCGTTGTCGCTCCAGGTTGGAATGGAAGACTCTTCGGGCCGTAGAGTTGGTGTCCATTCGCTCTATCTACATGTCCTAGCCATTTTAGTCGAGTGATACGTACTTTTCTGTTCTACTTTCGATGTGCTGTACAGCTCGTAGAGCTCGCAGTTAAATTTCCTTCTCCAAAGCCCGTCAACACAATCGGGACCGAAAATCACTCGAAGAATTTTGCGTTCGAAACGAGCAAGAAGATCTTCATCCGCCTTTGTTAATGTACATTATACAAGCTTCTGCGCCATCGAGCAGGACTGGAATGATGAGGGTCTTACATAGAGTAAGTGTTTTAGTGTTTTTTGACACTTGCCAGTTGCCTTCTTAGGCCAAAGAAACAGCGGTGTAAAATCTCTATATGAGTAGTACTATTAAATGGCCCTTAATGAAATTCTAAAATGAGAAACACAATTGGGCTTATATGATGAAAGCTTTCGTGAGACCCCTGCAAAATTTTATGAAACTTAAGACAATTTCAATGGCTTTGGTTGGATGAAAATGTACATATAATTTCCCCAAAATTGTGGTTAAAACTACACTTTTGAAAAGTGTAAGTAAAGTTAGGCGAGATTTTAAAATTTCATATTTTGACTCTTCTTCAACACAAGCCATTAAAATGTACATTTCTATCGTTTCATTCGAAATTTTACTTGACTTATCTTGAGAGTAGGGTTTGATGTATAAATGTCAGGAGGATAAGGCGCATTTTTGATTGTGAAAATTGTTTAGTTGTCTAAAAAGTATTTTCAGATATGTCTAACAAAATTTATATCTACTGTTTCTAACGCCATGTTTCCACTGACAAGATTTAGCAAAAAAGTGTTGAAGTCTTTTATGTGATTCCATTGGAAAAAAGGAGATATATTTTGTCAATTCCATCCAAAACCGTCACTGTCCACCATATCTACTCTCTTTATAGACTACTCTCACTTTGGATTTATTGTTAAATACCATTAAAACTGTTTTTTAACTAAAGAAAACGAAAAAAAAAATTGGGAAAATGCAAATTCAAATTCGGTTCCTTTCGTCCTTTAGTAAGAGTAGGTAATCGTTGACAATCCTCAGTCGTTTATTTTTAAAGAGGTTTAGTTTTGGCCATAGTTCTTTTGCGATTACGATTGGACCAGCCCTAACGTTGGTTTGTTATACTCAAAGATTCAATATCAATTTTCCAAGCGTACTCAGCGGAGTTAAGGCCAAAGATACATGCATCACCTTCTCACCTTCTTTCATTTTCTTACTGCCCCTAACCTCAGCACGACTGAATCCATAGCTTATATGACCGCTCGTCTGTCGCAGTATGTAGGCAGTGATGTTTTAATCAACATCATAGTAGCGTCTTTTAAAGTCCTTCACATCTTGGGTTATAGCACAGCTACATCTGCCAGAAAGACGTTGCAGTCATAGCTGATTCTCAATGATTCTCCCAGGTCCAGAGTTTCGCTGAATATACCCGCCCCTATACAGATATCCATTTTAAAACCGTCGGCGACGCGTCGGTATCACATTATCATCTATAACTACTTTGTTCCCCCAGTCGAGTCGGTTCTAATGGAATGGAACCCCAATAAAGAATCTCCCTTGGTCGCGCACCCTAAATGTGTAGGAAAGCAATTAATGAGAACTCTTTATGCTGCAAGGATTCCTTCACCACCGATCGTCAATCAAATTCCTAACAAATTTATAAGTCCTTTTAGTGATTTTAGCATGAATGACAACAGATTTGTATGTCTGTAGTCTTTGGCTGTGGTGTAACTGGCCTTTCCTGCTTTTGGAAGGAATACCACTCACTAGTCACTCACTACCCGTGCTCTAGAAATATAACATAGTGTAAATGAAACTAAGTCATGAAATGGTAGTATTTTTTTATTGTTTAATGGGGATGTTCAACATTCTAGTTTACTAAGTCTGACAGCTGGCTGACTTGATGTGTTTTTTTTTTATTGGGGTAGACTGGTCACGTGAGCATTTTTTCAGTTGACGTTTATGGATAGCAAGTCAAGATTTTTTTAGATTCAGATCAGAAGGACTTTTTTTCAGATTCAGAGCAATTTTGCGAATCTCGATTCACACATACTTTCACTAACACCAAAACAAGTGACATTTGTAAATTCAATTTAAAAATAGCTGGCTGTCAAATAACACACCAACACAAATGCAAAAAAAAAGGGATCTCATTTCATGTTCCTTTGGGCAGGAAAAATATGAGATCTGAGAGCAAAGCTGTAACAGCCCAATGGAAATCGACATTAGAGAAGAGGATTTCGATATAAGTTGACATTTCGATCATGAGACTGACGTAGAAAGGGTGCATTAGCATTTCCCGACCAATATAGGTCAAAGATTTGAATGTGCCAAATGTATGAAAAAGCTTCTGATTTGTATTGCTAAATCTCATCAATGGAAACATGGTATAAGTTTAGTCTTTATAAATTACAAGGGACATAGATCACGTAAAATGAAAACGTTCGAACGATATTGTTTTCACTAAAACTCTCTCTATCATATCTAAAAGATAGAAACTGCTATTGTCGAAACGATATCTTTCTATATCGTTTTTATATTAAGTGATCTGGAGCCCCAGGATTGTATATATTTCTGAACCCTGGAATTTATTATTTTTTTGTATTTTTTAACATACACCTTTGCTTAACTAATTGCTATTCAGATATCATCTAACATTAATTAGTTACCCGCCTATTTACAGAACCATGGTGCTCTGGAATACCTAGGAACGGATCCCTATGGTCAACCACTTTCATCACTCCATCATGCTCCTCTGCATCACTATAATCAATTAGCCGGTCTGAGATCTACACAGGATCAGCTTGGCATTCATCACAGATCACATCGAGACGCCGAACTTCAAGGACATGTGGTAAGTAAATTAGCGTAGAATTTATCAACCAATTATTACACTTCTGTGTAAAGTTTTTATAAGTCCCTGAAGTTTGCTCGCTAACTATATCTACTCGTGCAAATTAATACGCGGGTCAACAAAAAAGTACACACCCATCTAGAGTTTCCCCAAAAATTGTTTCATATAAATAGCAAAGGTCATTAATACCCAGCATTAGAGATTTGAGATAAATTTAAAAAAAAATCACAATCAAGATGATTGTTCGGATACTAAATAATAGGATGCCAACCAGCACGATGTTTGCGCGGTACGGCTTATTCTATCAATTGAAACGTGTATCGGTTAAAGACTTGTAACAAAAAGATTGCTACGCAATTATGTACGAGTGCTTTTATGGCGTTTACCCCCAGTGATGGGTTAAAATCGTGCGTAATCTGATTCGGATGGGGTCATAGTAGATATCGTAAAAATGAGGAAAAAATCTGACAATTGATTGACAAATATTCAATAGTTTATTGATGTATCTCCCACACTGAATCTTAATAGCTTCAATTACCAAAAAATAAACCGCACAACATTAAAGTGATTTTACAAGCGCATGATGGTTTTTTTTTAACAATTTTCATTAATAATTGTAGATAATTGATTTTGCTATGTTGGAAAGGAAATAAATAAGAATAGAGATAAGACATTGCAAAATGTCGATCTAGAGAGAGATGATAATCCATTGAGGATAGGCCTAGGCTTGCACTTCCATTTTTCCGCCGCACTTTCCACCTGTGAAAATTAGAACACATCAATATATTTTATTAGTTCAAAATATTTTATTAGTTTAAAACATCAGTTCATTATTATGTATCTGACAGCAGGCTGACGTGACTGCCCGGAGTGCTCCGGAGCCAGAGGGATAACCGTCATTAATCTAGTCTGAATTTCTTAAATGTGTAGGTACTTCATTGACATTTAATTATATCAAACCTGTTAAGTGTCACCTCCAATTTCCAAAAGAGCATGTCCTAATTGACAATGCAAATTGGTCCGACAGTAGGACCCACTATAATATCACCAAAGAGCTCATTGATTGTCGGAACTCCAAACAACATTTAGTAAAGAGTTTAGAAGATGATAATAGACTAATTTCTGATAACGAACAGTTAATTGTATGGACAAACAATTTTGTCACGGTCTTGATCCACTCGAATTCGAATGAGTATACCGAAGAAAAAATTTCAAAATTTGGACCGTTCTTCCCAGAAAAACTGCAGTAGTTTGTATTGATCGCATCCCTGCTGAACTATTTAAAGCTACAGCAAATATATCGGCTGATCTGCTTCACCCGCTCACGCGAAGAGCACACCTTACGGATCATAGAACTGCAATGCTTGGAGTATAGGTCTCGGCAGGGGAGATAGCCCTCTATACCGATGGTTCTAAGATGAATGTCGGTAAAAGCGCGGGTATCTTCAGCGAAACACTAAACCTGCGAGAATCATTCCGAATTAACGATCACTGCAGTGTGTTTCAAGCGGAAATTACTGCTATAACCCTAGCGGCAAAGGACCTAAAGAGACGACACATTGCCGACAAACAAATCACTATATATGTATTCTGACAGTCAAGCGGCCATAAAAGTCATGGAGTCAGTCGTGGTGAAGTCGAGGGTAGTAAATCATTGCAAGAAACACCTGGACGAACTATCGCAAGCCAATACGTTGACCCTATGCTGGGTACCGGGGCATATCGATATTCCGAGCAATGAACAGGCGGATGAGAAACGGGTCGAAGATGCACGCATCAATGGCCCTAAGATCTGTAAGAACTCCGCTAAGCACGCTTGCTAGGAAGATTGACATTGAATCCTGGAGTAGAACAAATCTACGCTGGAACAATCTAAACACCTGCCAGGCATGCAAAAGAATTATGGCCAGCAGTGAGCAAAAAGAGATCCAAGAGATCTTAAGGGCTTAGCCGCAAGGATACCCTCATACTCACGGAGGTCATTACTACTGGACACTGTGCGAAAGGCTGGGCTGGGCATACTGCATAATGACTTTTGCAGAAGCTTAAGAGACGTTGCAGAAATAGAATCTGTTCGCCATCTGCTTTGCGAATGCCCAGATGACTGGACACAATGGACCCAACTGACCCAAAAAATCATAAAAAAATATTAGCGAAGAGATTTTTGAAAAATTCTTTTTGCAGTCCCTATTAGAATTGTTTGAAGAAACTTTTTGCATCAAAACATTATTTTTTTTTATACCGAGGTCAAAAAAGTAGACATTCACAAAAATTCTAAATTCTAAAATTTTTAAATGGGTACTTAATGGGTTAAGGAAAGTTTTGTATCATTCAAACGGTATTTAAATGACCTTTCCATTGGTGCCAAAATTTACATGAAGAAAGTTTCAAATTATGAGCAGAATTAACTTTAATTTTGTCAAAATACTTGTGCCGGCCACTCCCACTGTATGTCAATTCCATTTTCCATATAATATGCTTTTTATTGTTAGGCAATACTTAAATGTATGTACTTTAAAAGAAAAAAAAAAAATACCGGCGAGCGGAGCGGAGCCGCGAGCGTGGCTAATTGTAAATAAAATAATATCACAAAGTAACGTGTTTGAGGTAAGGTTTTTGTGACGTTTATAAAACAACATTTTAGTCTTAAAATATGGCATATACGAATTACAATATACTTAGTTCTTAAAACGTTAATAAAGTCGTTTTGATAAATGATACTTATAAATATTCTTTGTCAAGAGTATTAATGAAAAGCGTTTTTGTTTGTTTTAAAATAAGAGAACAATTAAAACACTAGAATTATGACCCTTATTGAGACAACAACCAATGGGGCAAAAATCGACAGGAAATTTCTGTGGATTTTTGACTCAGCTGGGCGGGTTATAAGCTTACAATATGATTTGTGGACTTAAAAGACACAAAGGTGGATCAAAAATTTATTTTGGAGAATGAAAAGAAGCTTCATAACCTTTATATGAATATACCATTGCAATTGATTTCAGAAGTTTGATATCTTCATCATGGTGGTTTTTCCAACGGATGACGCTGCGCTGACGCCGCTGGCTGAAACACACATTCGGTCCCATAATGGTTATAAGTATACCTGGTATGGTATTAAATAAAAACCTTGCAGGCAAACCATTCCCAGCAATAAGGTCCATCGTCGCTTAAAACTATAGAATGATTACGAATACATTTTTTACGTTTTTAAGAAGAGAAGTTGACTCGAGAGACTGACAAGATTTGTAAGCAACAAGGGTGTGCGTAATTGTTGTCACCTCTCTGTTGTATTAATTGATGTCCTAGTAATCAGCTGTGGTATAAACGCTTGGCAAAGCGAAGTTCAGGTTCACTTCCTGACAGGGGAAAAACAATAATGTTTCTTCAAGAAGAATAATAATCGTAATATGTATTTGTATACAGTGGTGGAAGCCTAATTAGAAACAATGAAAAAATAGACATGGAGTTGTCATTGTGTCTTTTTTTACACAAGTTTCATACAATATATAGGGGCTGGTTAAGTGCCGTTGTTTTGCAGCAGCCTTGCGCATTTTTTGTACATTAAGTAGATCCGTTAAAATTTGTCGCGAAGTATTTGGTGGACAAAGTAAAGTGCTTTGGAGTGATGAATCAAAATTTAATATGTTTGGATTCAATAGAAAAAAATGTGTAAGGCGCCAAAAAATCAGGAACTCAACCCCAAGCACACCATAAAAATGTGATGGTTTGGGGAGCCTCTTCCTGGCGCGGTGTTGGTCCTATTGTGCGTGTTGCTGGACGAATGGATCAGCATGTGTATGAGGATATACTAGCAAATGTTATGGAGCCATATGCTTTTGACCATTTGCCAGTGTCTTAAATTTTCGAGCAAGACAATGATCCTAAACTCACTTCACGGCTTGTGAAGAGTTGGTTTCCGGAAGAAAAAATAGATGTTTTCAGATAGCCAGCGAAAAGTCTCGACCTCAATCCAATTGAGAATTTGTGGGCTGATCTGGAAGTTTGGGAACGAAAACATCGAAAAACGCCAGCGAATTGTTCAGAAACATTGAACAAGCTAGGAGAAATATCCCCGTTAAGAGATGTCAGAAGTTGGTAGCCATTTTACCAAACTGGTGTGCTGCTGTCATTGCAAATAGTGGATATCCCACAAAATATTGATCAGATTTTATAATTATTAAAAGTTGGAATCAAAAACTTAATTTTTTATATTTATTTTTGAATTTAAATTATAATTACATTTTTTGTTTCTAATTATAATTCCACACAGAAACATACCTTCTGCTCTTTTTTTTTTTTTTTTTTGAATTTGTTTCTATTTCTTCTTTATTTCTTTATTTGATTCCCATTTTTATTACTATTAATACGCTATTATTTATGTTTACTAAGGTCGTATCGAAATTGTTGATAAATAAACCAGCGGTAATTAAATCCTCAGAAAAAATTATTTGTTTCTAATTAGTTTTCAACCACTGTATATACGGAGAAGTGCCGGTTAGAAGTTAGAACTGAACTGTTCACTTGAGTCCGATGATGATGTATTAGTATTAGTGATGTGGATTTAGTGACGTAGGACTTCCAAACGAAGTATTTGTTAGTAAAGTTTTCGTTTTCTCAAACTAATTCTCAGCTAAATTTTCCAAGAAGTAAGTGTCGGTGCCATGAAATAAAGTCTTATGCAAAATGGTTCAAAAAATAATTTTGGACTTTATTGAAATTTCAAAAGTGCATAATAAAGTCCAAAACGCGTTTATTCTACTGCTCATTTTGTTTGGATTTTCTTTCTACTTCGATTTGGACTTTATTGCAATTTCAAAAGTGCAATAAAGTCCAAAATTACGGTTTGGAATTTTTTGCATAAGACTTTATTTCATGGCACCTTAAGTATCATTACATTCAGTGCTGTCAGATCCTGAAAATGTACCCTCTTTGATAGTGAAAGTATACCTATGCCTATAGAATAAAGTAGCCTGCTGTTTTGTAATATGTTACTACCCGTTGTCCCGCGGCTCCAACTCCAATGTTTAAAATATTGCACCGAGAGATGGGAAACAAATTTGAAACAAATTGGAAACTCTTATCATAATCAAAGCTACTCCTTTTGCTAAAACATCCTCCCTCGCATTCGTTTACATCTTTAGGCGCTTGTGTTAAAACCTTAAAGTCAAGAGTTAAAGATTTAGTAACCAGCTCAAATTCAAACGCATATCCGTAGGATTATTCGGATTTCGGAATGCTGTACATTTCTGCTTAGTCGTTTCTATCCGTATTATGTCAACAATGAACTTTACAAGCTATACAATGTCATCTGCCTGGTAACAAAATTGCGCATCACTCTCAAAATATGGCTAAGATATGTGGAGGGGATGGATACAATTACTCCGCCCCGCAGAGTCTTCGAGTCTAACCCGGAGAGATAAGGCAGTATAGAGAAAGATTAAGGTCCTCAACTGACGTGAAGATGAAGAGTCCACCTGGAAACACAGAGCTAAGGAATGGGCTAACTATAGAGACGATTGTTAGTTAAGGCCTCGGTTCACCCTGAACTGGAGAACCGCATAAGTAATTCTTTATAGTTCAGTCTTCTCCTTCATAATAGAATGCCTTATGACTTCCCATATAAATATGAGTTTTATCAAATCAAATTGATACTTCAAGGTATTTCTATTTTCGAAAGACTATTCCGCATGGGTCAGTGAACGAGTCCTAATAACCAATCGCATGTATGAGCATTCACTATGATTCGAAATTCTTCAGAGAATCCTCTCTAGACCCAATTCAACAGTCAATATCATTGACCAGAAACAAAATATAAAAAAATAAAAACATCAAGCCGCAATTTTTCTCTGTCCAAGCTATAACATAAACAAATTCCTTAAATATCTACATAATCATTTTTTAATAAACCGATAAATGGTATATTTATAATGCGATGCGATTTTACAAACTGGTCCCATCCATCCCAAGAAATTCCGCCCAAATAACTGAGATTGGATAAGCAACTCGACGATATCACATAACCGAACCCAAGGACGAAAACTACCCCCACCGTTGCCTAATCAACAAGGAGGACAAGAAGGAGACAATACAACATCTTCATCAAGAATCCGAAGAAGAAAATATCCCCTTAGCATATTCCATATACTACCCAGAAATCTTATGCGAAAATATGCGATGAATTTTTCTTTAAAGGAAACCCTAAATCTTTTGGCAGATCCAAGAAGGGCTGGAGATACGCAAACAAAATATAAAAGAACCAACACATGTAGCTATATCCCTGTAATCTTATCAATGGTATATATGCCCGCGCACATCCTCTTCAACTATACACAAGTCAAGTTATTTAGAATTTCGAAGAAGAATTTCAACTCACAAACAAGAAATCTCGATGGCGGGACTTCCTTCAAAGAATGCATTTCGAAGAGACCCCAAAATCAACCCTATCTGAACTGAACAGCCCATTCCTTTGCGCCAGAAGAAGGGTGGACTGCATTAATATTTAGCAACACAAAACGCAAGAGTTGAAAGGTGGAATTTCACCTGGGTCCTGTTTCATCTTTCTCTTAGGCTTTGGTTTTTTTTTTTTTTTTTTGTTCTTTTGGTAGATAAGCAGAACAGTTAAGAATAACTTTTACATATTTTGAGAATTCTGGAATCCCAACATATTTTGCCGAGTTTTACTTTTGTGCGAAAAGAATTGCGCTCCGTGAATGTAGAAATTCAGCGAAAACAATTTGCAGCACTGCCAAAAAAAAAGAGAAACAAAAAAATAGTTCTTAATTTTCGTCCTTTTTGTTTCGTTTGCAGACACAACTTTCACATGGATTTCCCTACACAGATAGACGCGGTGATTATGGAAGTGCAATAAGTGGTGCTGGCGGTCACGGTGGGAGGCTGGGGCATGAACATGATCCGCTCGCATTACATCAGGCACTGCAGAATGCCGTGGACGATGGACAAAACCCAAACATGGATGACAATGTGGCATTTATGTCGGACTTGCCCTTAATAAAAGGTAGGTCATGGAAATATTTTTGGAATCTTTAGAATTTGTAAGCGCAGGTAAAAAGGAAGTACGAGTAGAATTACTTTGACGATGTCTCATTATTCGATGCCAATTAGTTCTCAAATTCTTGCGATATGCCTATCCTATTAAATGTGAACTTGCCATACAGTTAGCAGGAGTGGTGTCAAATTCGCGCTGCATTCTGGTTCGAGAGGTGGGCCATGAGCACAGATTCCCGTCGTCGTCGTTCTCGTCGTCTCTGCAGGAGACGACTGCCTAGGAGTACATGATATGCACCATTGTGTATCTGTGTAGTTTTGAGGCGGAATTGTATTCACACCTGGTTTGTTTATGCGACCCATTGTTGTAGCACATAATCGGCAGCAGGAGCACGGCGCTGAGTATCGTCGTCGAGTTACGTAATTGGCAGGATTAATGTAAATCGACCCTTTGGAAAGTACAATAACGAAATAATGTCCTTTTCTGTTTGTGTGTTTGCATGTGAGACCCGATGTCCTATATAATATGGCTGTACTATGTATTATTTCTTTTTTTAGGCATTAAAAGCGGCAAGGATGTCGGAAACATTGGATCGGGTTCACCTAGTGAGGTATTCTGTGCAGTGCCCGGACGTCTTAGTCTTTTATCGAGTACATCGAAATATAAAGTCACAATTGCTGAGGTACAAAGACGGCTTTCGCCACCTGAGTGTCTGAATGCATCACTATTGGGAGGTGTCTTACGAAGGTAATATCATTAGTTCTTTTGGCATATTAGCTAGGAGTTGCAATAATCACGATTTGATTTTCCAGGGCTAAGAGTAAAAACGGTGGCCGCCTGTTAAGGGAAAAGCTGGAAAAAATCGGTCTTAATTTACCAGCTGGACGAAGAAAGGCGGCGAATGTGACGTTATTAACGTCTTTGGTGGAGGGTGAAGCAACCCACTTGGCAAAAGATTTCCATTTCGTTTGTGAAACAGAATTTCCCGCCCGTCAATTAGCTGAATATATTGTAAGACATCAAACCGAGCCCCAAGAATCGTATCGGCGTAAAGAGCTTCTGATGCATTCACAACAGGTAAATATAGACACATACTTAAATATTATTTTCCGTTAGAGTTCAAGGACAGCTAGTATTACCTTTTAGGAAGTCCGCACATAGAGCCCATGGGTCTACCCCGATATCTCGAAAAATACTGTCTGGCTATGGGATGGGTGCAAAGAAAAAATCTCGAATTTACTTTTTGTATTCGAGATAGAGTCTTTCGAGGTTTTTCTACTTTCTAGATTTTTTCAAATTCATTTTCGAGATTTTGACCATTCTAGATTTTAGTCGTTCTAGTTAACGTCATGATCCCGCTCACCACCTATAAGACGGTCTCTTTCTATACTGCGTTGTCCCACTGGGTTGGAGTCAAAGCTGGAGCGGTAGTTTCCATTTCCTCTCTCCTTGCTATAGGTCTTTATTCGGGTCTTATTGCCTTGAAACATTCTTTTTAGATATTGGTAAAACTTGCAAACATTTGTCTCTATTTCCGCTATCGTGGTCTTTCTTATTCCCTCTGGAAGGGAAGCCGATGTTCTTCCTTCCTCTTTTGCAAGCCGCGAGTCCTTTTTTTGCTGCGCCGCGGCTTTATCGGAGGGAGCAAGGGTTACGTGAGAGGGTAAAACCACATCAGGTCCGACGTTTTTCATGGCCTTATTGCAGCGATACCATTCGTCTTCGTCACTTGATGACGGTGACTTACGATTTCTCTACAGATTGAGGGTTATGCGATCGGCAAAAATTCTGGTGGTTTCTTACGATTGCAATCAGAATCAATATCATAAATACTGGAAGAGTGGAGATGGAGAGGGCCATGTTTCTCTATAAATATTGAGGTGAAGAAACCATTATGCTATAAATATAGTAACGTTAAACCCCGCTGCAAAGTCAATTAGCCAAATCCGTTTCCAGATGTACCTAGTTTCATGTACACTTTTGTTGAGGAGCTCATACAAACAATCGTTGGAGCGCACATATCAGGCTAATGTTGGCAAATTTAGCCTTGATTTCAGTGGCGTAACTATAGGGTGGCAGGGCTGGCAAAATGCCACGGGCCCCCGACCCCAGAGGGCCCCGGCCCAAGAAGCCGCGAGCTCAGAAATAACCTAAAATGTTTGCAAAAATGTTGTACCTAAGTATTTCAAAAAAAATTATAAGCTCTAAAGCACTTCAGTCTATAGCCATCGATCTTGCAAATGCCTTGAAACGTTTGAAAATGTGTCTAGAAGAATTGGAAAGGTATAGACATGAATTTGTAAATTTAAAAATGGAAGCAAATAGTGTAGCAGAAAAATGGTCCATCAACCCTGAATTTTCTAAAACTCGTCAGAGGAAGGTAAAACGCCATTTTGACGAACTTTGTGAAGATGAGCGTCTCCAAGATTTGTTCAAAGTGAACATACATATTTTATCTAGTATTGGACATCATTATTAATCAACTGAAATCGCGTTTCCTTCCAATGAATGAAATTGTTTCCAATTGGTTTACAAAAGGTAATTGGAGTATTTTAAATTTAAAAAAAATTTCAATTGTGTTTTGAGCCACCTTCTGCTCCAAAATTCACACCTCTCCGATTTGTAAGGGTTGCATACACATTGGCCAAGTAATTTACCGAAATCGAGCTCCAAGCTAATTCGATGGTTTGGACTAGTTTAGATACAGTCGAATAATGTTGTCCCGATCCACAAACTTGACGTATCAACCATTGCCAAACATTTTCGATGATATTCAAATCCGGTGAGTAGTCCGGTCAGCATTAATAGCTCCGCATTTTGGCTCTATAAATACGTTTTAACAACCCGGGCTGTATGTATTGGCGCTTTATCATGTTGTTAGATCCATGGCAGATGTCCAAAAAGGTTATGAAAATATGTTAAAGCCTTATCAGTAAGACAACGCATTCATTGTGGTTATGGAAATAGTACCTAGCTATAGCCATCGGGGCCTCCCAAATTATTTTTTTTTCGTCGGAAAAGACCACACGGTGCTACTACGAAGTCCAGGCCACAAAATCGAAGGCGTTGTGCTTTTCGAACCGGGTTAAGGGGTGTCTTTTTCTTGATTTTTAGTCTTTTTATATCCTTGGCACTCGAAAAAATACGACGAATAGTTGTGAGACTTGCTTTGATACCACATTTTTTCCTGATTTTTGGAAAAGAGTCGTGAGAATTTGACGCTTTTCCTAATATAAGTCGCCTTTCCGCAGTTGTAAGCACACTATGCATGCGGGCTTTCACGTTTATATCCATAGTTAGACTCATTACTTAAAAATATGCATATAACGTGTCGGCTCCTCTCGATTTTCTTAGCTAAATTGGCAATAAATAGGCGAGCGTCCTTTAAGCTTTGATTTGTCCTTTTTCCGCCTCGGTTAAGCTTTTTCTCCACACATTTTTTAACAAAAAAATCTATCAAAGAATAATATGAGTCCACGTTTTGCCGGTTTTTAGTTAAAAAATGTTTGTTAATACATACTTAAAGCTTTAGTTTTAAATCTTCCTTCTGTTCAAATCACAACAATTAATTGAAATTTAATTTAAAAACAAAAATTAAGTCTCTAGCATGCTTGGTATGGGACCAGTGGGCCATAAAAAACCGACCTTAGGGGGTGTGCTATTCAAGTGGCGCGGAGTGTATATAAAAACGACATATCTTAATCACTTGCCAGGTAAATTCTCAGTTTTCGGTCCATTTTCAGAGACGAAATAGAAAAGTCTTTGTGTATTAGAGAACTTGATGATTTATTAATAAAGAATCATTTTATGTCATGCAGCTTTCCTGAAGTATGTACTGTGTTAATGTTATTTGTTACAATTCCTATGACTATAGCTAGTGCTGAACGATCATTTTTAAAACTAAAATTAATAAAAACCTATTTAAGAAAGTATATGGGACAAGACAGGCTACGTAACTTGGCTATTCTATTGAAAAATTAAACTGTTATTTCATTATAAATATGTATGTATAAACCTATGCTCTTGAAAATAAAATTCATTAGATATTTAACTAAAATGCATACAATATTATTAATAGTGTTGGTTAACTACTTAAGTGGTTTATTAAAATTAAATTACAACGTTACGATTTTTACTGGGAGGGCCCCATCCAAAGAATTTGCCACGGGCCTCAGATGGTATAGTTACGCCACTGCTTGATTTGATGCGAATTCTCGTTAACTAATGTGTCGATTAGTCAAGACTTTTTTCTAATGAAAAATCCACATCCAAATTAGCGCTTTTCTTGCTCTCTATAGCAATAGCCTGTGATAAATATCACAGTTTTCCATACGCCTTTTTTTTCGGCACATCCGATCGTGCTTCTTGGATATGGCAGTTATGTGTGCTAATTGTTTGGATCACAGCAGTTGCAATAGTTGCTCACCTTCGTCTAATATAACGATAGCTCAAATCAAAATGTTGATAAGAATCTTATTTCCATTTTCTTTTTAGATCACTAAAGAACTTATGCAAGTGCTCAGCCAAGACAGAACAACACAGTACGGCACAAGGTCGCAGCATCTACTTGAACCGTCAATGCAGCGGCATCTTACGCACTTCTCATTAATAACACATGGATTTGGATCTCCAGCAATCATGGCGGTACTTCATGCATTCCAGGTAATATCGATATTAAAATAATAATTTCAGTAGATACTCATCAGGTCATTATTATCTTTATTACAGAGCTTCCTCAACGAGTCCCTTTCGTACTTAGATAAATTATATCCACCAAATGGTGGTGGTATGGTGTCATCGTCCTTGGACAAAAGCAAAATGGATAGCGACAAAAAATGATAAAACGCTTCCTACTGTGTTATATCACACTTCTTATAGAAATTTAAAATCTGATGTAAATTATACACATGTCGGACATTTGTCTTAACATATTGCATCGATTTTGTTTTTAGATACCTATTGTTGTAATTACTTGCTATATTAAATACGTAATTTATATTAATACAAAAAAAAAACAAAAACACTAAAAATCACATTCCAACGAGACTAGCTTAAACAAGAGTAATGCATAATTATTTTTAATATTAAAAGAGGTTCAGTTTTCATTTTGTTTCTTTGCCAAAACAACAACAAAATATATAGTTAAATACCTTTCAATGTTTTCATAAGCAAATTCTCAGGATATTTACACAATATCCTCACCAGCAAAAGATTCATATTAATCACTTTTGATAGTAAAAGAAAAAATGTATACTCTAAATAGAACTATAATTAAAAGCAAAAAAAAAAATAAAAAATAAAAGTAAAAAAAATCATTAAAAATGTTTTGTGATATAAATAGTATTTTAATCTAAATGTAAATTATTAGTATAAACAAAATATAACGAAATAAACGAAGCAACCAGAAAATCAATTATTTATTTTCATTTCGTACAATCTTGTTATTTAAGTAACATACAGAACAAAAGAAAAATAAAAGTTGCATTTATTTAATTTATAAGAGCATATTTATTAACGAAGCGCATGTATTTTTAATAGCACAACATATGTTTTTTTTATTGTTATTTATAAAATGGTTGTAATGTGCCAAAAGGTTTGCCATTTAATTAGCTGTTATAATTCCATAACCTTGCCATACTCCTTATATAAGTAACATGGACTCAAATACTCAGTAGCTACTCAAACATCAGATATATTTAAAATAATTTTATCAAAGAGGCTTTTTTCATGATACATACTGAATTGTGTTTGCATTTTGTTTTTTTCTTAATAGAAAATAATGAAAATTGATAATTTCCATAAATAAAAAACTTTTACTTGCCATTAGTTGTGCATCACCAGGTTCTCTTAGAACGAAATAAATAAAACAAAAAAAAAACATCTCAAATTCTTGCCATTTTGTAATAAAAACAAAAATATCTATTAAAATTAGCCATAGATTTTAAGAATGAAAAACTTTTTAAAATATCTTAGCTAAAAATCAAATTAAAAACAAAAAATGTATGTGAATATTTAAGGAAGTATTTATTTCCCCAGCAAATTAAATAAAGAGTAAATATGTAAAGCATTTCTGTAAAAACTGTAAATTATAAATTTATATAAGTGAGCTGAAGCATTTAAATCCTAATTATTAAGGAAATTATATTAAATTAAATTATAGCAGTAAATAAAATTTAAAAGAAACGAATATCTTGTAAAGTATTATTAAAATATATATACATTGAAATAAAATATTGAATAACATTCGTTACGTTTTTTTTATCCTGGGCTTTGTAGTTCATGTTCATTATCTGGGAATTATGAAGCTTCTTTATCTACACCGACATGTGTTAAAAATGGGGAAGGGGGGATATATCTTTGGGGGCCCCCAGTTTTTTTTATAATAAACTGTTGTTTCACCCTTAAGAATCGTAAAAAGACACCACGAGTTTACGAAGAACTATGTAGGAAGAAAGAAAGAGTAAGGTACTGGCGCACAATGCGGTTTTGAACAATTCTGTGATGATGAGAAAAGACAGAACGAGGCAATACGTTGCAAATGTGTGTTGTTGTCAGTTTAGGTTGGGTTAGGGTGGCGATCCGGAACAAGTGCAACCTCACTTTGGCCAGAGGATGCCCATTGCGATACCACAGTTGATTCGCTTAAAAATTAATCTCATTTAGAATAATTTATTTATAAAAAACAGAATAAATAATTTAAAAAAAAATTATGTGTTTTCCCGAAAGAAATGTTTTGAGAGGAAAAAACTGATACAGATAATCTAAGGTATTTGCTCAGGAGTGCACCTGTAAGGACTGGACAAAGGGGCGCGGCACCGCCCACGAAAAAAGGCAAAATCGTATATATCTCGAAAAACACCGAATCGATTGAGTTAAAATTTACAGACAATCTTAGGAATTGTCCCAGGAGTGTTCCTGTGAAGATTGGTCAAAATTGGACAAAGGGGCGTGGCACCGCCCACACAAAAAACATTCAAAATCTTATATCTAAAAACTCGCCGAACCGATTGAGCTTAAATTTATAGACAATCTTAGGTATTGGCCCGGGAGCGTTCCAATGAAGAAGGGTTAAAATTGGACAAAGGGTCGTGGCACCTCAAAAAACATATTATGGGTTGAAACTCGATGAACTTATAACTCCATAACCCCTGGGCCAATTTTTATGATTGTATTGTTCGTATTGATGTATTTCAGGTTTAGGCAGAAAGAAAATTCAATAAAATCGATTTATTCTCTCGATTATGCTCTCCGATCCCGAGCACGCTGCTTCCAGTTGTCCAGATCCAGACCTTATCTTCTCGAACCTATGGGAGCTGAGATACAAAGATTAAGAGGATCTTTGTATCTCAGCTCCCAGGTTCGAGAAGACTGGATTATTATTTATTGTCCATTTGCTCGATGTGGCCGAGCCAATGTAGTTTACGTGTTTTGGCTTTTTGGACTACATATCCACATCTTGGTATAGCTCATAGAATTCGAGGTTGTGTCTTCTCCTCCATTCGCCCTCCTCGCACACAGGACCAAAAATCTGCCGAGGTATTTTTCTTTCGAAGGAGCCCAATATCAGCTCTCCCTTTTTGCTTACCGTCCAACGATAAGGGTTTTGAAAATCATGCATTTCGTCCTTAGAGTTAGGAATTTTGAGCCCAATTGATTTGCCAAACCGAAGTAGCAACGGTTTCCTAGGGTAATTCTTCCCTCGATCTCCACTAGAGTGACATTAGTGGAGTTCATGTTTACTCCGAGGTAGATGAACTCCTTAACTATACATCGAAATTGCTGCTGTCCTAAGTGGTGGACAGATGCTTGTTTCTTTATTGATATCATGTGCTTAGTCTTGTCACCATTTACTTCTAGGTCAAAGAATTTCTTCTGTTCTTCACGGCGTTTGAAGAAAAAGCATCTATCACGGCGCGCTGGGAACGACCGATGATGTCAATATTGTCCCCATACCCCAGCAGCTGAACGGGATGCGGAACCGGACCATGATAACCGAGTTTGTTTGGCCGAGAATTTATCATTTGGGTATTCGCAATAAGTTCTTACAATAGGACGATGCGACGAACGAAACCCTGGAGATATCGAAGGCGAAGTTTTTAAAGTCAGTCAAAGTTTTTTATGTTTAACGATAAATCTAAGATCTATAGGAATAAGCCAGCAACAATTGCCAACCTTAAGGAGAAGGTTGTTCATGTCATTGGCAAAATTGAGCTAAGCTTATGTGCCGGAGTCATGCAAAATTGGACCCTATCCGATGATCGCGATGTATCGACTCTTCTTTAACAAGCATATAGTAGCATTCTTTATACCACATACCTTCTAACTTCTATACAATTGTGACAAACTGCAATGTGGCCTAGGGGCCTTTTCCTAAAAGGAGGCTTGCCCTGCGAATTCGAAATGTGCGGGTGTAACATTACTACCACGATAAAATAAAATTTTAAAGTGCATCTTCTGGTTATATACCTACCTATGTGCCATGGATTATCCATACATTTTTAATATTTTTTTGTTTGCATATAAATCAAACCAAATACAGATTTTGTTGCTGGATTACACTTAATTTTGTTTATTTTTCTTTTGTCTAATCATCAACTCCTCACGCATTTTCATCATTTTTGCTCGACTCTTGGCCATTTTGCTGGCCTTTCTATACCATTTCGCAAATTTTTCCCATTCCTAATACATTTAAATAGTAAGCGTTAGTCTTCGAATATACCTACATTTTTAAAACTGTCTTACCTTCAGATCTGGTGGAAAGTGCGGAGTATCTTTTGCCAACAAGTTATCTATAAACTCCATTGGATCCAAGGGTTGCTTAACCAAATCCATTCTACGTCTTAAATTTAGAGTTTCTTGAATATTGTTAACAAGTTCTCCAGTTGTGTAGTCGCGAGTTACCAAGGCCAAGGCGGAAAAGTTAAAGTCTCTTGGTATACCACATCTTTGCAATGTAACGTTCCTACGTAAAGCAAAACTGGTTGCATATTCGGTTCTCGGGACCAAAATTATTTTCTGAAACAACTTTTTCATTTTTGAATTTGCTGTCCATGGAGCATCTGTGGTAGCAAGCAGAATCACTTTATCTTCCTTTTTTAGTGGTTTTAAAATATTTTTCTTCAGCTGGGATTGTAGTAGTCTGGGATTCATGTCAACATATTCTTTGGGAACTTTTTTCCAAAATACGCGGTGCACATCTCGGATATAAAGTATTGTTGGTTGTAGAATTTTTGCCATTTTCATAATAATATGGACAAAGTACTTCAAGTCTGATTGGTATTTGGCCGTATTCTCAGGACCGATGTCTAGCACTACAGCACCTAAGCAGAAGTTTGAAGAGGTACATTCAGATAAGGTGTTCCTTTAAGGAAATTAAGGCTGCACAACTTGCCCCGAATATAACTAATTATGCTTAAAAATGGCGCGAAAATTTACCTATTTCAGTTGCCAAAATATCACAAAGCAGCTTCTTGCCACTATGTGCCGGTCCAACCAAACAAACTGCCTTAGGCTTGGTGATATTTAAAGGTCCCATTCCTAGAACATATTCGGCCAAAATATCTTTTATCTCACCTTTGAAAGGTGGGGTATCTCTGGGAAAAAAGTTGTATTATATTTATGATGTTAATGAAAGTATTTGAAGGCTGCTTTTGATAATTTCATCATTTCGTCAATTTGTTTGAATTTTATTAATTTTTAACATCATCAGGGTTTAACTGATCTTTGGTAAAGGTTAGTCAAATTGTTTAGTTGCCAAAATTCTTGAAAGCAGCCACAATCTTCATCGCATAACTTACTTCATATGTATATTTATCATATCGAAGGCACACTGGTTCCGCTCACCGATAAAGTCATCGAATGTTTTTTTAGGATATGCCTTTACAATGCCAGCATCTTGTAACTCACAGTAGAGAGATTCTATTGAGCGATCAGCAGTCATATCTTTCGTAACCTTAGTCTTTTTGCCTTTCTTCGCTTTTGTAGTTTTCTTCTTTGGTGGCTTGTATTTCTTTTTCCTATCCTTGGCTAGAGCCCGCTGTAAAAGTTCGTACTCCAACCTGAAATGCTTATTTAAAGTTTGATCATACAAAGAAAGGCAATTACGCTCTAACCTCATAAGCTCGTCGACTGTCAATTGCAGCTCTTCATGAATTTTCGCATAATTATCTGATGTAATCCATTCCGTAATAGGAGCATGCTCCCTGTTTAATTTCTCATCAATTTCAGCCCATTCCTTTTTATACTTATTGATAGTATTTTCGATCACCACTGTAGGTAGTTAAATGGTTTCAAAAAACATAGTCCGGATTTGCCCCTACAGGCTACAGAAGATCGCAATGCGAAACCAAGGAGGTCAGAGATCAAGCCCTATTCACACCGAAAAATAATATTTTCAAAACACCCTACCGGGCCAAACGAAATATACAAACTATGAAAAGAATCTTCATTGCGTGTCTGTTATTGGCATATATTCCTATTCCTTGGCTTACCATTCGAATGGCTTTTTATCAAAAATTGAAAAAGATGTCTTAGAGTTCCAGACCTAAAAGTCGGTCTCCCTCTTGTTGAAAAGCTTGGAGAAACTGGTAGAGATTCCCATGCACAGGTTTACTTTCCTTGAGTTTAGTAATGCCTTCGGCCAGAGTCTGAGCTGGTATGAGCTTGGACTTGGCTGTAGCCGAATAGGTTAGAATAGGTAGCTGAGTCGGAGTATATTATATGTCTTAAAGCCTTGTTCAACCCTATAATCTGCTGCAAAATAGAAGACAGCAAAAACTATGTGAATTCGGTCGCAGGCCTGAACTCTTTGACTCTTGTCTGGGTTCCAGGTCCCACTGGAATTGCGGGAAATGAGATCTCCGATGAAACTGTTTTAAGCAAAGCGGTAAATAGTGCAAAATCAAATCAAATCCTTCGAAGTTAGCAAATCTGCTGGTGGATGAATTCCATCAGACAGAAATTCTCATGGCCATAGTCGAAGAGGAAAGACTTTAAGAAAGGGTGGCTAAGGAAACCATCATGGGACTAGCAGGAACATTAAAAGAGCATTTACAGATCTGTAAAATGAACTAAAAGTCTGCCGAATTGAAACCGACTATGTCGCAAAAAAGATCAGACTGGTGCAAAATTGTGTGCAGATTCCCAAATAGCTGTCAATCGTTGATGTACTTCCAGCTTTTTGTCTAATTCGGTAGAATTGGGCTCAACCAAAAGGAGAAGTAATGCAATGGAATGAGATCAGAGCACAACGAGGGGATCACAACCCCAACAAATAATTAATTAACGAAATGGAAACCCAAGGACCCAAGCTGCCTCTTAGGGAGGAATCAGTAGGAATAACATAAGAGGAAACTCCTAAGCAAAACCACGCAGGGGAAAACATGACAAAAGTTGGACCTAGAGTTGTATAAACGGAACTTCTACAGGAATTCGCGATCTATTATTAACAAAAGGATTGTGAGAGGATCTATTCCTAGGTTTTCTTGTATAGCTGTATTACAATTACATACAAACAAAACTCACGAATGCTTTTGCTCATCTCCATTTCATCATTCATATCGAAGATCCCTGCTGCCTTTAATTTTTCTCTTTGCTTTGCTATGGCTAGCTTTTCCTTCTTAAGCTTTTCCTTAGCCTTTTTCCTTTGCTCCTTTTCCTTGTCTTTGAGTTTTTTCTTCTCTTCTTTTGTCGCTTTACCGGCTTTTATCTTCTCTTGGTATTCATAGATATCCATCGTTTCCCCTCTTAACAGCAGCAATGTGCCTCCTTTAACTTCATCCGGATAGGGATGAAAACAATTGAGTTTGTCATAGCTGTTTTAAAAGTAGGTGTACTAGAAATATGAAAGAATCCGTTGAAGGACTTAAATGTATTACAATTCGCTAAACCATGCGCGAATATTATCTGAGATATCCTCCATTATCCAAGGTCCTTTGACCCGAAGTATTCTTGCTCTATCGTCTTGGCAGAATTTTAAGAACTCCTCGTCGTACTTTTCCTTCAAAGTTCTGTATTTGGCTTCTTCTTTTAATCGTTCTTCAAAGGACTCGACTTTTTTTGATTTCGGCCTGAAGCCCTGTGCCATTCCATAAATTACAGATTTGCGTTCCAATAAAGCCTTGTACTTTTTACGGTCTCTGTAGCCTCTCCAGAAAGATTGAATACTTTGAGCGGCAAAGTTCAAAGTATTTTGAGTATTCTTGTCTCTTGCTGTATCTGAAATAGTTTCTATACAAAGTATGTTTCCAATAAGTAAGGGTCGGATTTTAACATAAAGGTATTTCCTTACCTCTTTCGTACTCCGACGAATCACTTTCATCAGATTCACTTTCTTCCATTCCCATATCAGATTCTTCTTCACTAATTCGCTCTTCTTCTGACTCGGATGCAGACAGTTCGTCCTCGAGTAATTGACTTGTAGGTCGGTAAACGGGTTTTACATAATAATTAAAAGCACGCAGATCCTTTCTTTGAGCATAATAGTTAGCATCAAAACGCGTTCTTCGGACTGGAACAAGCATTGTTTGTGTTGGCTTGTAGGTGAACTTGTATTTGACCGTCACTTCATCTTCACGAATTTTAGGCTTATATATGACCGGGTTGTATTGAATATTTGTCAGAAATATCCTTCCGACGCGAGCGCGCTCATGTGCTTGAATTAAGGTCACAACTTCCATTAATCTAGTTTTCCCAGTCCCTGGCTTTGTTATTGAGGTTGATATTGCTGGCGAATCTACTTGCTTGTGAAATCGCTGTTGTTTGTGCTCAGCCAGGTCCGTATTGCTTTCAAGATCGTCTGTCATTTTTTGAGACCCATCGATCATCTCCTGGACGGTAGTAGGTCGCCAATAAGGAAAATACTTTGGTGTCCACACCACTATATCGTTCGGGGTTAACCTACGCTCAATAAGCGTTTTGTCAATGTAAATAAATTCAGAGAGCTCCAGATTTTTTAGTTCATTCTTAAGCTCAAGAAGCCTCTGTGATGTAGCCTCCACTAATTCTTTGATTATATCTCGCTTTTGCACTTGCAGTGTATGATGGTATATGTATCCCAGCTTGTTAACAAGTTGTACATAGCGGGCGTATAGTTCTGCAAATAGGTAATGGGTAAGGGATTTGTCCTCAATTGGCTTTAACTTTTTGAAAACGTCTTGCCGTTTCAAAACATCGGCCAGTTCCTTTTGTGTTGCAACCCAGAATTTATAATTGTAATCAAACGACATTTTGATTTTTTTTAAATTCAGTATAGCTAGGGAAATAGTATTGATTATAATTTCTAAAGCTCTATAAAAATGTGTTTAGTACAAGTGTGAGCCGACTTTACAAACCAAATCTTCAGGTACCTACCTACTGCTGTGTCTAACTGACATCATTCTATTGGTCAAATCAAGTATGAGATTCAGTAGATCAGATTCTGCTCTCTGGACACAAACTAATAACTTTGTTAGTTTCATCGAAAACCTTGTAAAATATTATGTTAGGTGTTTTTCCGATTTTAATATCGGTCCTTGTCTAATTTGGGCTGGTTTAAGGGTAGTGATGCGATTATATGAAAACACACTCTAGCCTCTCACTATCAACTCCTACTCTGACCTCCACTTTGGTGACTGGTGGGTGCCTTGTACCTCGACTGGAGATGGGGTAACCAACGCCTGTGGGAGGTCGTTGGTGGCAGCGGACGAGAGAGGGGGAGAGGAATGTCTTCGCACTAAGGTACTTACTCTCAGGCGGTAACGGAGGAATTCCCTAGATGGAATCAACGGTGGCGCCTACAGTTCCAGTCAGGTCGAACTACTAAGTGTAATGCCTATATGAGCTGCTTCGACATATTTGAACAACGTCAGGTCTATAGGGATTTCCAACCAGGAACCAGGGCCAGGGTGTTGGAAAAGAGTCGGTGGCGGACGAGCCCTCAATGGGTCAACTGCAGCGCTCATATCCCAAAATGGGTTACTGACATCGGATTTTCCGGCCCGCTGTCCTAGGGTCAAAACAAGGGCCTGGCCCTCCAGGTTGGGGGTTGTGCCGTCGGGTTAACTTTCCGACCATGGAAAACACGACCAGTTATGAGAGCGACACAACCAGCCTCGGAAAATGGAACTCCTCAAACGGCAACCAGACCCGGAACGTCAACGGACAACGATATGAGAGTATGTACCTGGAATGTACGAACACTCTACACTTCAGGTGCTACTCAAAAACTTGAGTCTGTCCTCACGCGGTATAAGGCAGATATAACCGCGATCCAGGAGATACGATGGATAGGATCAGGTATGATGAAGAAAAAAAATTGCGACATTTATTACAGCGGGTAGGTAGGTAGAACGAGAAGAAGCTGCAAACCGCCCAGAAGAAGAAATTCGACATTGGACGCCTTAGCACGCCTGGAGTAGCCAGCGCCTGACTATGAAACTCTCCTCTATGCACTCACCTACCACAACCGCCAACAATCAGTGGTGCCAGTATCGCGACATCATCAAGGAGGTAGCCGAAACCACTGTAGGGTACCAGCCACCGCAGAGAAAGAGCCCGTGGTATGATGATGAATGCGTGTACAGGAAAAAGGTGACAGAAGATGGACAGAAGAAAGCGCTGCAGCGCAAAACAAGGGCAGCGAGAGAAGAGTACCGAGCCAGGAGAAGGGAGGAAAAGAAGTTCCTGCGTAGAAAGAAGAGGGCTTACGCAGCTTCCCAGCTCAAGGAGATCGAAGAGTCGCGCAATCGTAATAATATCCAGAGGTTTTATAAAAAAGCCAAGCAACTGGCTGCTGGCTACAAAACCGGAACGCAGGCTTTTCGAGACAGCGAAGGAAACCTAGTCACCGAAGCACAGGGAATAGTAGATGTGTTTAAGCAGCATTTCCAGCAGCTGCTCAATGGGCATCATGTAGAGAGAGTGATAGGGCAAGAAGAGAACGCACGTCCAGTCAATGAAGAACTATAGTTCCACCACCTAGTATAGAAGAAGTTGGCCTAGCTATAAAAAAGCTTAAGAACAACAAGGCCGCAGGCTCTGATGGTTTACCAGCGGAGCTCTTTAAATACGGTGGTGATGTTTTGTTAGGGAGCATGCACCGAATCATCAACCAAGTATGGGTGGAAGAAAACATGCCCGATGACTGGAATATCAGCTCCATATGCCCCATCTACAAAAAAGGCGATCCTATGTCTACCGAGGCATATCCCTGCTTAATGTCGCATACAATATCCTATCCAACGTACTGTGTGAAAGTCTTAAACCGTTCTGCAACACACTAATCGGCACGTACCAGTGTGGCTTCCGGCCAGGCAGATCGACTACAGAGAACGTTTGCAAGCAGCTCCTCTGATCTGTTTCAAATTTGCACCGGATTTCGGCAAGGAGACGCAGATAGTGCGCAGGGCAGGTGTCAACACGGAATCGGTCGCTCCCAGCGTGCCGTGATAGAAGCGTTCACGGCCATTGAAGAACAGGCGAAATCCGTTGGCCTTGAAGTAAATGAGGACAAGACTAAGTACATGCTATCAACAAACAAACAAACATCTGTCCACCGCCTAGGACAAAACGTCACTATTGATAGCAACAACTTCTAGGTAGTTAAGGAGTTCACCTACCTCGGAGTAAACATGAACTCCACGAATGTCATCCTAGTGGTGTGGTGATCCGGCGAAGAATTACCCTAGGAAACCGCTGCTACTTCGGTTTGGCAAAACAATTGGGTTCAAAATTCCTAACTCGAATGACGAAATGTGTGCTCTACAAAACCCTTATCCTGCCAGTTCTGCTTTATGGCGCCGAGAGTTTCTGTAGAACTATTATTATCCAATTGACATGTTTTTTTTTCTAATTTATTTTTTTGCCCATTTAGATTGTCGAGTGTTGGTTTTAGTTATTTTTAAAATTCATTCAACGTTTTAATGGCGTGTGATAGGTCCACATGCCAGACTTGCTTCCATTTGCCTTCGACTTCAGAGTGATATGAATGACTTGAGTTAAAAACAAAATAATAGAAGAATCATTATTCTGATGGCAAACTCAAACAACAAATGGGTCGACTGTCGCACACCTGCAGTGTTGGGTCACTTACCCTTGCCGCGCAGTAATGCTGATTCCCCGGAATATGAGATATTGGTTCGAGAATAGATGTAGGTTTGATATATCTCCCCCCAAAATTTGTGAGTATAAATAAATCAAGATTTATTGAATAAAGTGTCCTATTGTTTTGCGGACTGACAGAACTTAAGTTGTTTAATTTAGCTTGCGAGCTGAGAACCCTTCAGAGAAGTCTTTCCAAATTGGGAAATATTCCACAGAGTCCACACCTTGACCTCGCGACTTCGAGCAAGGTTTGAGCAAGTAGTCCTCTAACTGAGCGATCCAGGACCACATGTCATTACAGGCGAGATCCTCCGCCTCCGGATCAGTATAGGTTAGCGAGACGAGGGGTTGGAAGAAAGGAAAGTAGGGACTACATCCTTCGGACCAGTGTACAGTAGATATATGTTATTTAAGGACGGAGGGGAGAGAAAAAGGGGGAATAGGCCGATTTTAAAAGTTATTCAGCGTTGTAATCGTAATACTATGGGTTACCTACTTAAGGTGAGGTAAGCGAGTAAGAGAGAAAACTACTATATTAAGAGCAATGCCTGTCTGTTTTTGTTCCTCTATAATTCAAGAATCATATATCATAATATTTGAAGTTTTATGTATGTACTTCTTACAGGAGTTCGAATAGCTGACACCGTAAGTCCTTTCGCCAAATGATCTCCATAACAAACAGCAGAGGAAGGAAAGAGACTACGAAAATTGCATTGAATATCGTTGTTTGTTGAAATTCTTTTACCCATTGCCAAATAGAAGCATAAGGCATAACACAATTTTTTTTAATAAACTGGAAGAAAATCTTAACATAATTTTTTTTCACCTGTTTTAATCTTTACATAAAATAACTAATACATACAATGACGTTGTTCTTTTTATTTTTAATAATAAAAGGTTTACTACTTTTCATATATTGTTTCATAATGAGTGAAGAAGTTGGATTGTAAACTAAATATGTAATAACAATAGATGACAATAGAAACTGATACGAATGCTAAGAATAAATTGTTAAAAGCAAGCGGCGGTACAACATATCAGTAACCTTTCAGACATCTGAAAATGACAACATAAGCGCCACATTACGCACTTGTTTAAACCTTAAACTATAGTTTAGTGTATTATAAAAGAAAACATATTTATAAGAAAAATAAATGATTCCAGTTAAGCCAATCCAAACGAGGTCGCCATAAACATATTCAAAAGAAAAGGTTGTCGTTCATTTAAGATCTAGGGAATACGAAAAGGCACCACAATATCTTCATTATGTTCGACTCTTATTTCATTCACAGCTACTTTTGCTTTGCTTACAGCTGCCTTAATCTAGAAAAAAATAAACAAAAACGCATATTGAATTAAAACGTGACTCATAGGAGATATAACTTACTTGAGCAAGGTCTGCAGCAGATATTGGAACTGAAGTCAAATAATATTCTGGATTTGGAATATCCTTAAGGAATCCTGGTTTAAAGGAAATAATATGTAAGTGAAAGCATTGAAAAAGCAATTGATTTCAAACCCATTGGCACTATTCCAGGATGCTGGACAGTATTCCATTGCTGCATAAGGCGTTGGTTGTACAATTTTATTCGGTCGTTGTATTCCTGATGTTCTATGTTATGGGAGTCCATCGCACCAACATCAATCATGTTACTGAATATACAAAGCTATTAATACATATTTTAAATTTAAAGTATTTTAAACACCTTACATTTCTGTATTTTGAACGAGGCGACTTAGGGCGTTTTGTTCATCCTTTTTGGGCAATGATTGCGAATACTCATTGCTAAGGTTATCAGAGTTAGTTCGCCTCAACGCAGGACTGTTATTCACCGGATCGACAAGCAGATGTGTGCGCTCATTTGGTTCTAAACCCTAAAAAATATAATGCAAAGTTCGTCGCAAAATCTGTCTGGTGCTAGACAATGGAATTATCTATTTCTTCTTACCTGGGTGCTTAGATCTTCTGTGCAATTGATACAACTACAAAATTTCGATAGACAATTTAGTATGGGCCTTACAAAATCCATATTTAATTTTTTTTTATCAAGTGTGTCGCATTACAAGTTTACAAACGAAAATAACAATGCAGACATGAACTATATAAAACCAATAAATTATCAGAATTTTACTTTTATTTTGGTTTTCAACGACAGTCGGTGCTGTCTGTGAACGCTGTCATAATCAGCTGAAAGGAGTACTAGATTGTAGTAATTTGCTATAAAAAAAGTTGCCAACAGTCGTTGCCAATGGAAACTTGAGGTCAAAAGAAGGTAGGTTTGCAAATTAGTGAATATACCTACAGTAGGCGTATTTTTTTGGGAAGTGAGTATAACAAACCAAAAGTGAGTATAACAATTTTGCATGTAAAACCAAAAGTGAGTATAACAAAACCAAAAGTGAATATAACAGTTTTGCATATAAAAGTAAAAGTGAGCTAGCTATAGATTCCCAACAAAAAATACGCCTAGTATTGTCTCGCTAATCCGAATCAATTATTTCAAGGGGGTATCCGCGGGATTATCAAATTATTCGGGTTAATGAGTACAAGACGAGGAGTCGGGTTATTAAACAAAAATAATTCATAATTATAGCTGTTAGATCTGAAAATCAATGCAATGTTATGTGGTTTTCCATTGGGACATAAAATCAATCTTTTTTTTGATCCGGATCACTTTTCATGTTCCATTGGGACAAAAAATCAATCTTTTTTTTGATTCGGATCACTTTTTGCAGATCTCGATAATTTTCGAGATTTACACATACTCTCACTAATACCAATATACCTTGCACAGCTGTTTTACGTCATTCAGAATTTGTTTTCAAAACAATGTTACGAAAAGCCTCGTGAAAAGCTATTATTCAGAACAAAAACGTAAATAATGGACATGGACTTAATTTTGTAGCAATTACTATCATCTTCGTCATCTTCTTCTTCTTCCTCGTCATCTGTGGATTTCGATTCTTCGTCGATATGATTATTCATATGAAGTTCGTATGTTTCCATCGACAAACGAAAACAATTTGCACAGCTGATGTACTGTCAAATAACGCACTAATACATTTACAAAAGCAGATCAATCTGCTTTCATGTTCCATTCGCCACGAAAAATCTGAGATCTGAAATAAAAATCTGATGGTCCCAATGGAAAACAACATTAGATATTGCTTAGTTGGAATTGGAAAATCGGTGTAGGGTTCGGACTGTAGAGTACGTAATGTGAAAAAATAAAATTAGGATTAGCGAGACATTTTATTTTTCGACTTATTTTATGTGATCAATTATTTTATGTAATCAAATGTTTATGGGGTAAAAAAAGATGAAATGCATTTTAACAACATATAAAAGTATGGGAACAGCTTTCCAGATGCAGACGGCGGCGTCATTAACCGAATTACGAAAAGATAAAGATGTTTTAATTCTAGGTACATGTTTATCACATACCAGCTGATTTGCAGACGTTGTCCAACCGAACGTTAGGTTGCCAATATCGAAACACAGCGAATCCTAGAATCCGATCGCAGCGCCACCTAACGGGTTCAATCAATTGGGAATCAAAACCATCCAGGGACCTACTCCAACACACACAAATTTCATCAAAATCGGTCTAGCCGTTTAGGAGGAGTCGTGTAACCCGATGGCAGCGCCACCTACCGGATTCAATTGTGAATCTAAACTCACTCAAATACACACAAAAAAGTTCATCAAAATTGGTCCAAACGTATGTCATGTGTGTTATTGCACATATTAGGTTCGTTCGGGTACTTTTTTGCAAACGTAAAATTATTAAAAAATTGCTAAGAAACTGTGCGAATGCGACCACGTACTGAGTAAATTAAAAAAATGAGAGAGAAATCCATTTCCCCTCTTTTCATTTTTTCGTAATTTTCTACTCGCCGAATTTCGACTTACTGAGAAATGAAAACTGTCATCTAAGTGACAGCTCAAAAGTTTGACAAATAAAACTACTTATTTATTTTCGACTTCAACGATGTCGGAGGAAGAAGTTGTAATTGAATGTTCTCCTAGAACATATCAGATCATTCAAAATGGTAGGTTTAATAGGTATATTAGCTTATAAAAAATTCAAATCCAACTTATTTTGTAGATTCTGGCGTTAACGTTTACAACGATTTTGGCGGTTATAGTGTATGAATGTATTAATGCTTCTGGTTTTGATTCTGAATTCAAATCCAGAAGCAAAATTCTCTTCTTTTCAGTAGAAGAACTGTCATTTGAGTGCCAATCGAACGCTTTCGATTGGCGTTCGGATTGCTTCCGGACGGTTCTGGATTACCAACCGAAAACGTTATTAAATAGGAAGCTGGTAACACCGACTGCCAGCTGCATGCTGTCATCGATTCACGTCATTTCATTCGTTTATGACCGCAATTTGTATTTGGATTGGTGTTTTTTTTTTTCAAGAAAGACATAAAAAACAATGTAAAATCGAAAACCTCCAGTAAATACATATAATCAGTAAACTCCCAAAAACATTTAGCTCTTTTCAAAATGAGAGCTATTGTTATATTGTAAGTTTAATCTTATATATTGTAGAAAACAAGGCGAGATAAAATCATAAAGACAACGTAATAAGAACCAAACATTGATTTTCAACTCCTTTTAGGTTGTACTTATTTCTCGTACTAGTCATCTTGGCCGTAACACTTTTCTTTATTGCTATATTCTTGTTGCGCCGATGGATCTTAATAAAAAAAACAAAAATTCACAAAGGTAACAATGATGTCAACGTCGGCATCTTTCATCCATACTGCAATGCCGGTGGGGGCGGTGAACGGGTGCTTTGGTGTGCTGTCCGGGCACTGCAGGTAAATATTTCTACTTGTCATGCCTACCAAACCTATACTTCATGGATATAAAAAAAATTTTTTGTAGGCAAAATACGATAATGTGAAAATCATAATTTATACCGGAGATATTGATGCTTCGCCAAACACCATTCTGAACAGAGCGGAAAGTATATTTAATATAGCGGTGGATCAGGACAATATTAGCTTTGTTTATCTAAAGAAACGTCATTGGGTCGAAGCAAATATGTATCCATATTTTACACTCCTCGGTCAGAGTTTGGGATCATTAATACTTGGCTTGGAAGGCCTGTTCAAATTTCCCCCAGATGTTTATATCGACACCATGGGTTATGCATTTACGCTACCGCTCTACCGTTTCCTCGGTCAGTGTAAAGTTGGTTGTTATGTGCACTATCCAACAATTAGTACGGATATGCTTCGACGAGTGAGATGCAGGGAATACGCTCACAATAATCAGGCGTATGTGGCTCGAAATCCATTCCTCACATGGGCAAAAATTACGTACTACAAAATATTTGCCAAGGTAAGAATACATTATCTCAATTTTTTGCTAAAATTTAGAATAATCGCTGTTCCTCAATTTCCATCCTAGCCAAAAGAAACTGTCACTAACAAGAGTAATCCTTCGTTGGAATTTTAGGTGCAGGGAAATAAGTCCCCGAGAACTAAGTCCACTGAGAGACTCAGTTCCCACCTAGTGGGATATAAAACCACTTTCCTGAAGTGGGCTCAGTTCCCGGGGACTTATTTCCCTGCACTGGATTTTCAACTAGCTCAAGATTGCATCTGAAAATTAAACACCGCTAAAATGCAATATCAGGTCCACTCACATAATTGTCGTCATACGCGATTCACCCCTGATCTTTTCTTAATGAGCATTAATTGTTTTCTCAACGACGTGATGACTAACAAGTCTCTGGTTGTCACAAAAGATAGAGGCAACAATGTAAAATCCAAATTAGACTCCATTCTCTTCAACAGTCCACATAGGCATGTTATGAAAATATCTAAAAGACGTTACGGTACGTCGTGAGTTGCGAACATTTCTTTTAACCTTTAAAGACCTGCCTTAAGACTTTTAATATGAAAGGCTTCTTAGCTATTTTTGTCGGCATAGCAGAGTGCAAAATAGGAATGAGACGTGTCCATTGGTGGGAATGGACCAGCTTTCTATTCACGAGTACTGAGAAAGAATATACTGTGGGTAGAGAGTTTGCAACAGCTTTAGGGACAAGCGAACTGGTGAATGCGGCTTATGCCGTCAGCTATATGAGCTCTATTACAATAATTTGTAAGCCATCATAGAATTGCCAATTAAAATAAATTTCGCTACTTTACTTTTAATGACGCGACTGTCTGAAGTGGACCTAGGCCTCTGAAAGCCAGCTCAATCCAATGCAGGCTGCCTCCACAATATGTGCTAGAGTTCTAGCGCAAATACTGAAATGTTTTTTTTTACATGGAGTTTGGCATTCCGATAGTCATCTAGCGGTCAATGGAACGCGGGCATTGATGTCCATTCGCTTTATATGTCGCAGCCATCTTATCCAATTAGTTCGATTCTCCATTACTAGATCTATATCGCAGTACAAGCCCGTACAGCTCTTCATTCATTTAACGGAAAGCGTTTCAAATATTGTAAAACTTATTTTTAACTTTAAGGTCTATTGTTGGGTTGGCCGTTGCTCACTGTCAATAATGGTCAACTCGTCTTGGACGGAGAACCACATTTTAGACCTATGGAGTGCGCCCTTTAAAACACATCGCGTGTATCCACCTTGCGAAGTTAGTCACCTAAAGTCTCTGCATTTCACTGGAAATGATGATGAAAAAATCGTCATACTATCTGTGGGACAATTTCGACCGGAAAAAGATCATCCATTACAATTGCAAGCGTTGTACGAACTGCGAACGCTTCTTGTTAAGAACGAAGATCTATGGAATAAAGTGAAGTTAGTGATCGCTGGTTCATGTCGGCACGAAGAAGACTATGTAAGACTTAAAAATATGCAAGACCTATCCAAGCATTTGTCGTTAGAGAATAACGTTGAGTTTAAAGTAAACGTGTCATACAAAGATTTGTTACAACTTTATCAATCGGCAAAAATTGGTCTCCATACCATGTATAATGAACACTTTGGCATAGGCATTGTCGAGTGTATGGCTGCTGGTTTGATAATGATTGCCAATAGATCTGGAGGACCACTTTTGGATATCATTGAAACATCTGAGGGAAGCCAAAATGGATATTTAGCCGTTGACGCAAACGAATACGCTACGTGCATCCTTAACATACTTTATAATACCAAAGAAGAGAACGAAACGATCCGAAATGCAGCGAGGTATGTACAAGTGCATATATGTACTATGTTTGAAATTATTTTATTTTCACGGTTGTTTGTACTTTTAGATCGTCGGTAGAGCGTTTCTCTGAAAAGGAATTTGAAGTTAACTTCCTTAGAGCAGTCGGTCCTCTCTTTACCAAAACAGAGTAATTATTTGTTATATATCGTTTCATAGACGTACGTTAAAGTTTTATGATATTGGCACATTTTTTATATTAAGAAAACAAAAAAAAAAAACAATTCCAGAAAAATAAAGACCGTAGACTGTTTCGTTAAGCAATTTAATGTTGACTGATTTAACATAGTTATCAAACAGGCTATTATTATAAACGGCTCGGAGCCCAATTTAGCCATTTCCATGTCTATACTAGCAGAAGCACCCGTGACAGCTCGATGTGTTCCAACAAATTATGTTAATATCGCAACGATTCTAGTACAACATCGCTTTGTTTCTTTTGACATCATAGGTTTCGGTAAGGTCTTTACCGATACTTTTCACCAGAGTGCCTTTTCGTCATTCAGCGTCCTGGAATCAATATATGTAAAATCTATTTAAGTTTAAACTGAACCAACAAATGTTAACTATTTATTGACTTTAAAAAAAAATTATTATTATTGTAAAATATTTAAAAATGTAACATCTAAGATGTCTCAGTTGAACTCTCCTCAGTTTTAAGGCAGTTTAGAATGGCTTCGGTTTCCTCTTGCAGATTATCTAACTTCTTCATCAAAATCAACTGAAAAAAAGTTTAAAAAAAAAGACATTTAGACGGCGTATACAATTCAACGGTTTCGATTTACCTTTGCTGCTGAGATTATTTCCTTCGCCGCTTTTAAATTCAAATGCTCAATGGACTTGGCCAGTTGCATTGGCTTGCACTTTGCGACATCTTCAATCGACTTGAAACCAGCTGTGTACAATTGTTTCGCCCGATTCTAAATAAAGTTTTCATGACATCCAAAGAAGAGAAAATCGACAAAAAATAACTCAAAACATACAATTTTCACAGCAGGAAGATCTAACAGCGGTTCCAACTCCAGCGTTCCGCATCGATCCATTTTTCCGCTGATTTTTTCAAACAACGGTTTATAGCACCAGAATTCCTCCACTTGTTCGCATAGCCGAACGAGCGCACTCGCTGCTGCTGTCGACTGATTAATTAGTGTCTGCAGCATACCTCGTTCTACCGAATACTTTGATGCTACCAAATGCAATGGAATTACATTTAATACGTCCAGCAGGATCAAAACTTTATATAACCGACTTAATTGAACATCTACTGGACCTTTGATAGACATTGTTTTCGCCATTTTTGCAGCATGTGCCTCGGTTACACCAAGTATTCTAAACAAACCTTGAGTATCCTCATCCAAATTCGTGTATTCTCGAAACAGAATTGAAGGATCAGCAGCGAATAAATCAACTCCATTTTCATTCGAGTTATAAGCCACTACGAGGTATAAGAGATGCGAATAATTTGCAAGCACCATCGACTTCTGAGCAGTTTTCAGCTCTTTGTAGATTGCGTTTGTCTTTTTATAGTCAATTCCAGCTTTAAAGGCTGCCCTGCCTATGGCGGTTAGTTGGAAGCGAGTGCTCTTACTAAGAACAATCTGTCGGGAATTGCTTATCAAATTTGCGCTGGTTATTTCTCGCATTTCCTGAGTTGTGAGAATCTCCGTACTGTTCGGAGCTTGGCATTTATTCATAACGGTCAACTGCAAAACCTTGTGCTTGAACATTTGCCGTAGAATTGACGTTATTAGCGCTCTCACAGAGACTCCAGTCTTTTGACTCTGTACTGCCATCAAGGTGTTCCTATTCAAATGCATAAGGTCCTGCAGACAATTTGCCAGTCCCAAACCAATTGCACTCAGTATTAATGACTGCAGTCCGATCGCTTCATCGTGATCCAATGAACTAATCACTTTGTCCATTGGCGAAAATAGCATTTCACCGACACGAATGTTGTCTTTGCTGGAACATATTAGTATACTCTCACCCGCGTCTCCCATACCTGCGCGTCCAGCGCGTCCCACCATTTGTTTGTATTTACAAAGCGTCATAAATTCTTGCCCAACATATGGGGCTCTTATAATAACGCGTTTAGCTGGCAGATTAACGCCTGCCGCTAAGGTAGATGTACAGCAAATAACGCTTATTGTGCCAATTCGATATGCGGTCTCAAGCATTTTTCGTTCGTCGATTGTTAGTCCTGAATGGTGGTATGCGATGCCGTATGGAATGGTTCTTTCAAGGATCGGCGACAGAATACCACAGATTTTGTCTAACGCGTCCATCAGGTCTGCCTTTTCTCGTTTCCGATGCTCGACAAATTTTTCTCTAAACAATAATAATAGATAATAATTGATTAAATGCCTTGCAGCTGGTTAGTTGTTGTCTTACTTTGGTAAAATTCTGCTAAGTAGAACCGCTACATTTTCGCAATTCTTTCTAGTTGAACAGAATATCAAGCAGGATTCTTTCGGCGCAATCTCTGACACCAGGCCTCCCAAGTGATCCGGATCAGACTTAGCCACTTGCATACTGTACTGAATTGTACATGCGATGAATTTAGTAAATAGCTCATTAGTTATCTTACTATCAAAAGAAAATGCTTGTTTCCCTCATTTCTTAGTAAGGAGGTAGATTTTTATCTTGCAGATTCTTGTATAGGTCAGAAAATTACTGCAAAACTGCACCTAATCTTAATACCTAAGGCGATTCAGTGGTTGTTGTTCTCTTAGATACTTATCATATGAAAATTGCACAAAGATTCCCAACAGAAATTGTCGGGGACCGCTCCCCAATATAAGCGAGAAACGTTGTTGCCCTTCGCTTACTCCATTTAACTCGCATTTTTTCCAGCAAATTTTGAAAAAAATTTACTTTAATACAACTTGGTTTTTTGTCGCGCAATCGAGGTCAAAACAAAATAAATATGTACTATCAACTCAACCCGAACGAATTCCTGGCGAATATTTTACTATAGACGGGCAAGCGCAAGTAGAGGACAAAATAAATTAAGGATGAACCGACTAGAGGGAGGTCTCCTGGGTTGTCTATTTTCACGGCAAACTTCGAATGTTAAAATTAATCTCCTTAACTAACATGCCAGAAATATATTCAACTGATAATCAGCGCTGTTCTACTTCATAGTTCATAACTGGAAAGGTAAACAATTACATACATACCTTATAGTTCACCGTTCTTTTATAGACGAAAATTTCTTCCAGATTCGATCCCGTTGTGTTTATCTCTAGAATATCACTGCCACATTTAATGAATTCTTTCAATTCTACAGGACGGAATCCCCTCGTGTAAATGTCAGCGTCGAGGAAATCAGATAATTCTGGTAAATTTCCAATGGTTGCACTCATGCCTACAATTTGAATACTAGCTATGTGCCAGTAAAATATCTTAACTTTTTTGACATTTCCAATATTTAGCATAACATACCGTTGATATACATAATTTTTGTAAGAAAAGCTTCAAGTGTTGCCCCTCGACCTTTCTCTCCAATTAGATGTAATTCATCGACCACAACTAGGCCTATTTCATTTGCTCGCCCAGCTTCTATTAGACTGTCAAAGAGCACAGCTCCCTTTTCAATGGACGCAATAAATATGCATTTTCGCCTTTTCCGAGGCGGTGGTGGACATCTGCCCTTCCCCGCCGTGTACTCCTCAACAATGAAATTCAAAGTCAACGCAAATGGGGCCATTGCACTTACCTAGATTAAAGAGCGCATTATTGTTGACTTAAAACAATTTAACAAATTACCAACTTTTTCCTGAACTATAGACACATAAGGCAGAATAAATAAGACGTGCTTTTCCCTGCAGATAATTTCGCGCAGCATCAGTATTTCAGCTACGAGTGTTTTGCCGCCGCTTGTTGGTAAGGCATATAGAAGGTTTTTCCTTTTACGGATTGCGGGAAGATTTAGACATTCGTTTTGCCACTCTTAAATGAAAAATGTTTACATGTACAAAGATAAAACAATGAAAGCTTTAAGATAAACAAAAATTGTTTGTTATTCAAGAAATAAAGGAACGTCGCTCGTAGCAAAAATAAGACTCATGGTGGCGGTTGGCCCACTGGTTAGTGAAGTCGTGCGTAACCGTAAGGAAAGTCTGTGATACACGGAACAAACTTATCCAGCAGCCATTATGTACAATGTACTTAATCTTACCATATAAGCTAGTTATGCCCTTGTGCTCAAATATCATCTTTTGCAAGCTGTCAGGAAGTCCGTAGAAGTTACCACGACTTGGAAATTCATCTGTAGAATCTTCAGGGAAGACTTGAGTATCCCAATTAATTGTGGATAGATGTTGAACTTCTTGACGAAATGAAGTTCGACTACCAAGAGTACGATTTTTAATTTCCTCCCGTGTCTCATACTGTGTGCCTTGCATGAAATTTGTCATTTCAAAGTGTTGAGCAATTGAACTGGAAAGTTCATTTTTGGCAGTGGTAGACACTGGCTTTGGCAACTTAAATGCAACATCATCTAAGAACTTTTGGGTATTCTGTACTTTAAAGTCGTCTATTATTTCGTCGTCAAAATATTTCATCAGATCTTCAGTTTCATTGGTATCACTACAAGGCTCGATTTCTTTAAAAATGCTATCACCAGAGGTTCTATACGCAACAGGATTATCGGAAGCTGTTGGTATTTCATCAATTTTAATATCGGAAAATAAGCTATCATCTATATCATCCGAAAATGTGTTTTCTTTATTGATTTCATTGATAAGTACTTCTTCATTTGTGAATTTGATATCGGATAGAAAACTATCCTCTTCGCCGTCAGGCCATGAGAAGGGTTCACTGTGTGCCCGCGGGCTTGATCCATTCGCGTTTAAACAATTATTTAGACGCATTCGTTTAGACACTGGAGAGTCATCCTGACTTTGTCGCTTTTTAAAATGTATATTATTACCACTTATCATAATTTATACAAAACATTTAACAAATAATAACAACTTTCTCATAGCACTCGTAAATAAACGTTGTTTTCAATTCAAAATGTCAAAATATTGCGCGAGTTCTAAAACCATCAGTGAATCCATACCTAGAATATATTTGTAGGTACCTAATCATTCTTATATATCTTACGTACCATATATAGTACATAGTAGTATTTAAGTTAATTGCTTCAGCACAAGGCGAAGCAAGTACCTAATAAAAACACGGTTGACTTTAACATAAAATAAAAGAAAAGTAAGTGATGCCAAATAGAATCTATCCAACACATCCGCACCAGGATTATCGATAATAATTTATATACATTTCGACGATGGAATCTATGGGGGAGGGAGTATTCACGATTCGATATGTAGGTCTAATATAATTGTGAAAAAAAAAAACAAAATATACGACTATGCCTACCCCAAACCTAAACAGAAAAATACAACAGAGTAAAATGTTTCAAATGATTCCAAATGTTTTTTTTTTTTTTTTTTTCATTTGATTCAGTGTTGCTGCTATAGAGATTAGAAAAAGTGTTTTCACGATCTGGGGCCTATACCACAAAACAACAATTTAACAATAATTCTCCCCTATCGCCAATAATATTTCCCCGGGAAAGTTTCCCATTCAGCAATTTGATTTACATTGCTGGCACTAGTTAAGAGTGCAGATTTGACAAGTATATATAATTCCTGTACCACAACAGAAAACAGCTTCATTCGTTAAATATCCAAATTACCCTTCTTTGTACAAGTCATTTGTACAAGTACCTACTACCCTTACGGCTAGACTATTCGCATTGCGCTGGCAAATTGTCTTAGTGGAAATCATAACAAATAAGATATATTGTTAATGTTTGTTAGTGACATCAATTTAGGTAGGTACAACATTTTCAGACACACGAGGAAGTTTTTGACAAAAATATATTTTCGCCAGATTCAAAAATAATTTTATACTTGTATTTATTATTTTGTATGCGAGGTTGGTATACGGTGTCTATAAACATCATTTTTATTAATTTCATCCGAATCGAAACAAGAAAATGTTTCCGTTTAAATGCATAAAGTCACTGCGCTCGGCACATGTGTTTCAAAAGCAAAATGTTCATAGAAGAATGTTCCCCTTTCTCTTACGCTTTGATTAATTCGTGGAAATAGAGATATCTATCCTTTCTAAATTTGAGCTTTAATAATACCGGAGTAATAAAGTTAATATTTTATGAAAACAAGTACATATTTCAATTCGTGGAAATAGAGATATCTATCCTTTCTAAATTTAAGCTTTAATAATACCGGAGTAATAAAGTTAATCAGGCCTATTCGGCAAAATCTTTTATCCATTTTTCCTGTTATTCTGTTAGGTATGAATTTCCATACAAAAGTTCGAACTGTCAAAAAATCTTTTACGATCTCCAGAATTGGTATTCTGCGTGCAAAAATCTTTTATGAAATCTGTTATAAATCATAACAGAATAAAAGACAGAATTTTGTGACTTTTATCATAAAAGATTTTTATTAATTAGAAAGTTTTGGATTGAAAGGGATAATCTATATAATTTATGGTCAACGAAATGTTTACAAAAGAAGACAAATGTAATAATTGTGCATAAACTAGTGGGTTTGTAATGGAAAATAATTTGGAAATTTATATTTTTGCTTTAATTCGCGAGGAACTCAATGTCGAGTAGCTACTTCTCCGGACCGAGCGATCCATGCTTCGGTGGTTTGGTCATGTTAAACGCATGTCCCAACCAGGATCCCACGACGTCCTATGGAATCCGTACCATCATCAGACAGGCGTCCTCTAGGTAGACCCAGTATGGTTATATCAAGTTCATAATCTATCCTCTACCCGTATGAGGATTGCCCGTGATGATTTAGAGACGATGGCGGAGAATCGAGAGCTATGAAGGGTCCACTTGAGCAACCTACACCCGCAACCCATTTAATGGATAAGCGGACCATTGAAAATGATTGAATGAATATTTTTGGTTCAGACGAAGACACCCAAACCGATCACTTTTGCTGGAACTAAGATTAAATAGTAATCAATTTGATTTTCCTAATGTGCGTTTTACTCAGCTTTATAGATTGGATAAGGTGTATGCTAGAATTATAATGAACAAATTGGAACAATTTACAAAACACGAATACAACCATTTCATTTCAAATGCAGGTAAATTGTATTTCTAATGACGATGTTAAGTTGGGTATTTATTTCAAGTTTCTCGCGACACTACATTTTTACGGATACAGTTCATATCAGGCATCAATAGGAACACAGTTTTGGTTTATCGCAGCCCAGTACATCGAGATCGATTCATTACTAATTTGAAATAGTTTTCAAATTGCATTTTGCTCCATGTAAGAGCAATATACTTCTTTTTGCCTCGTCGTGGTTTTTTGTTGTCTTTTTCCTAAAAAGATGTTCCAGTATTTATTACACAATTATTTAGTTTGTAATAATTCAAAACATACTTTTTTCAGACTGCATTTTAATATGTTTTTTGCACAAAATTGATCAGGTGCCTACCGTCTATGTATAAAAAAAAAACTCTGCGGTTTGTTTTGACAGCTTCGTAACAGATTTTCAAGTTTCGAACTTCCATAACAGATTTTCATAAAAGTTCGAAACCCTGAATACGATTTATAAAAGATCTTTTATGGTCGAGATCTTTTATGATTCATAACAGAAAATTCATAACAGAATAAAAGATTTTGCCGAATAGGCCTAAATATTTTATGAAAACAAATATTTCAAATTTTTATTTAAAACCACATTAAATCTGACTTGTAACGACTTAACAAATTTCAACTCGCACGTTAAATTTTCTCAATTTTATAACAATTGCTTGCAAAATTTTTTCTACACTTGTTCTTTTGTGGTACAGAAAGTGGGGAAATTTAGAATTTCCCTATTGTTAAGGTTTGCTTGTACAATTGTTTATTATTAAATTGACTAGCAGTTTTGTGGTACAGAAACCATTGTTAATTGTTAAAATTCGCCTGTTGTACAATACTTGTTGGTTTGTGGTATAGGCCCCAGAAATACCTACCTACACACAATTTTACTAGGCCTTGTTAGAACGAATCGTGAATAAAAATTGTGATTCGGGCATAAATCCAATATCTCCCTTATATACAAAACAAGAGAACCGATTTTAAGCAATGTCAATTAGGTTTGTTCGACGTAGACCCTAGGGCGCACTAGTGCGCACTGGGTTAGCCCTATGGCGTTCGATATAGCACTGAGTTCGCACTGACACTGAAAACCTGTGTTCGAGGTGAGCACTGGGGCGCCCTAGTTGAGCACTGAGCTGACCCTAGGTATTCAGTCAGGGCAAGAGTTCAGTGCTGGATTTTGCTGTCAATCGTAGCTGTCATTTGTGTGAAATCATGTTTTGGTGAATTATTGACTAGTAAATGTTAAAAGAAATGTGTTTTTCAACATTACAATCATTAATTAAACAAAATTAATGTTATTTGTGGTGTTAAATCTGCATATTACTAAATTGTTTTAGTGACAGGTTTCAGGGTTGCATTTTTCGTGTTCGACATGAATCAAAATTTCTGGGGTTTCCTTGGGTTTTTTGGCAGCCACGAAAATTCACTGACACTTCTCAGTGCGCACTAGGGCGCACTAGGTCTGGCCACGTCGAACAAACCTAACTTGTCTTGTCATATGTCACATCATAATTTGAGACGGGTTGTCGAGAAAATACATAATGGGGTCTTCTAAAATTCTTTTTTTATTAACTGCATACTCACTTTTCTTTAAGGCATCGGTAATAAAGTTTAAACATTATTTGCATTAGATGTATTCATTGTGCTCGAATATTATTTCAGTGTTACCTGGAACACGATGGCTGGATAAGTATTGAACTTCAACACGCCTTGGACAAAACCATTCCAGATAGGTTTTCATATCGTGGTAATATAACTATTCCCAGCTTGCATGGCTTAGCAAATACATACCAGGAAGTGCTTACAGATCAGGAGCGCCAAAGCTTGAAGGTAAGCAATTCTTTTAGTCTATCGGGGGAAAAATAATTTTGAGAAAATATTTCGTGATTCTATTTATTTATATTTCTAAAACCGGTTCGCTTATGGTTCAATCGATCTCGGAAACGCAATCCCGACCATCTATCAATTTTTAAGATTATCATGTTAACCCAAGCCGGCACGCTACAAGCATCGTTAACTTTAAATGTTTTTTTCTATCTAACAACGTGTATTTCCATTGCACTTCTAGTTTGTACAATATGTACCTACCTATATATTTTATTTTATTATATAACGCAAGCTCTTCTGAGAAATCACAGTTTCCCATTCCAATTAAGCTTATTTTTCTATACTACAGAGGTTATATGTCATAATTCTACGAAGTGTCTATTCGCACGTTCATTTTGACAGATTTTGTACTGAATAGCAACATCCATAATTCTAAGCTTCCAATACTTAGCTCAAAGTACCTACATAATGCAACAACAACGTCACCAATCAAAATATAGTCCTACTAACTAAAACTTTCCCATGTAATACTAATAAAAACGTTATTTTTTTTCAGAAATTATCAGAAAATAACGAATTTTACAGGCTCAAAGCTAATGTAGTCTATCCCGATGGCACCAAAAACACATTTCTGACAGCCTCCAAGGCCTGTGCTCTTCTGCAGTCTCAGTTGACTGATGTTCTATGGGTATCCATTGATGGCACTGGGTTTGTAACTGCACTTACGCAAACAATTGTCGGACCCGGAACAGGGGATTGCCAGAATATACAGCTGTCTTCATCGGACCTGGAAGACTTCAATACAGATGTCCTCATCAAACACATGGAACTAGCACCCATCCCGGATACGGCAAGCTTCATTCAAAAAGTCGAGCGCGAAAGGGAGGCCAGAGAAAAGGGTGAAGTTCGTGACAATCGAGGATTCTTTGCCAAATACGTAAGAACTAGCAATACACAATGAATTGCCCTGGTTTTAACAACATTTTTGATTTCAGTGGATGTATATTGTGCCAGTTGTTCTCTTGGTCTTTATATCCGGAGCAACAAATCAAGATGCTGCAAAGTAGAGTTTAGGTCATCAAGTATTAGTCGCTGTTGTGTTCTAAAAAGTTCCAAAGAAATAAATTTGGCTAACACCAACTAACGTTTATTGCATTTTATTTTCGTTCCAGTTTTAACCACACTACATACTTTCACTCCTCTTTGGGTGCTTCGGTTACGGCTCCTTTTTTAGTCGGTTTCGCAATTAATTTTGCCATCATCTTCTCCTCCTTTGCCTTGCGTTTGGCTTCCTTTGTTTTCCTGCGGTCTTCTTTCTCCTTCTGTTCAAGCATTTCCTTGAATCGTTCATCGCGCGGATCAACCTTGAAACCGAAATGCCTGCGTACCTCTTCAACCAATCGTTCTTTCCTCTGCTTGGCAGCTAATGCGTCCGCTTCCTTCTTAGCTAGTTTGGCATTCAAGTCCGATTTCCACTGTTCCAATTTTTCCAGCTTTTTGAGGATATCCTCCTCCCGCTTTTGGGTTAGCTCTTTCGAGACTTTCTCCTCCTTCTTCGCCCTTTCAATTAATTCTTGCAGTGAGTTTGGGAAAGCAACTTTTTCATATCGAATTTGCTCTTCAACGTCTTTTTTCGTAGGAAAACATATTCTAGGATCAACACCACTAGCTAAACCATAACGACCTAGTTGTTTTCGTTGATATTTTTCTGTTAAATGAATCCACGAATGTGGTTCGTTGTATGGCTTCTCATTTCGCAAGAAGTTTCTATGCTGATTAAGAAGACCAGACTTATTGAAGAAACGTGCAGGTTTAGGTTCTTCAATTATTTCTTCAGCAAACGAGGGTGGTAAGTCCGCAGGTTCTAGAGACGTTTCGTCATCCTTCGCAGTGGAATAACGAACCGCACCAGTTCTACAGGCGATGGAATTCACAAAATATCTAGTGTTTGAAAGTTTGCTAAAAGACTGAAGATTGTTCATTTCAATATTCTTTTATTTTATGTTACTTAAGCACACCACCAATGCCGATTTTAACTCAGGTCAGGCAATTTTTTTTTTGTGGAAAAATTAAAATGTCAAGATGACATAATTGACATTATATTATGGTTTACGTTTACGTGATGTTTATAAAGTGTTGGAAACGTCTTCGGAAATTATATTTTTTTATTCTTAACTTTTTTTTTTAAATTAAGATGTTTAAATAATTTGTTATGTAATCATATGTTATTTACTCGGTAGACCCTAACCACCTCAGAGTTGTAGCTGTGTATCGAGACGTTCTGTCCTATTCGTCGATGTTGTGTGTCCCTTTTTGTTGACTAAAGTATGTATTTAGTTTTGCACAATTTTCTCAAGTAGGATGTTGAAAAAGTCATATGACAGCGAATCACCTTGTTTAAAATTTAAAATATTTTGACGTCAAAGAGATATATCCGTGATATTTGTTTGCGACCTTTATGGAAAGCAGCGAGTGTTCTCCATCGTCTGCACAATCTGACAAGTAGATATGTCAGTTATGGCTCTGTATAGCTCGTATCTATAACTACTGTCATCAAGCGGTCTTAAGTCGATAATTAGATGGTGAGTATCAATTTGGACTTCTTGAGTTTTTTCCGTGGTCTGCCGTAGTACTGGTCGGTTGTGGACTTACCGGGCTTAAAACCACACTGATAGGGAGCAATCAGTTCGTTGACGAATGGTTTTAGGAGTTCACACAGTACAGGCAGATAGGATCTTATAGGTAATGTTGAGGAGACTGATGCCTCAATAGTTGGCGCAGTTTAGAAGGGTCTCCTTTCTTCTGGATCGAGCAAAAGATATGCTGAGGTTCCATTCATCAGGCATACTTTCCTCTGACCAAATCTTGGAGACAAGTTGGTGTATGCTCTCTGCCTTAAAAAGCTCGGCGGCTTCTTATGCTATTTCTCTTCCCTCAGGAGAAACCGTTGTTTTTCCCTCCTTTTTTGCTCGTAGAGCTCACGAGCTGCTCTCTTGGCTTCTTGGCATCGAAATCGATGCCACTGGTTTTAAGCTTGATGCTGGCTGCATACGGTTTCTCGAAAGGTTGAATAAAACGGGATCGGCAAAGGTTCTGGCGGCTTGCTGCAATTGTAACAGTTCAACGTTAAATGTCCTCACAATATTTCCTCGTTGTTGTGGCATCTGAGAAAGCCGCATTTGTACCTTGCCTACAACAAGGCAGTTTTCCGAGTCTATGTGTTGGCCGCTCGGAAAGTTCGGACATCTAGAATACTGGATGAGTGATTTACGTCGGTCTAATCGTGATCAATGTGGTTGACGGTTTGATTGCCTAGGGACCGCCAATTTACTTTGTGGACATTGAGATGAGGAAACACGTGTGCTAGCTATAGTAACATTACGTCCCGCAGTAAAGTCGATTAGCCTACGTCCGTTTTCTTTGTGTAGGCTGTGCTTATCGATTGTACTACCAAAGATGTCATCCTTTCGTATTTTGGCATTAAGATCAAAACGATCTTGTTTTGTCTACTTTTTGTCGAGGAGCTCGTTAAAACACTCTTTGGTAGCATCGTCTTTATCTTCCGTGCATATTAGGTTAATATTTGCGAATTTAGCATTGATGCATATAGTCACAAGGCGTTCACTAACGTGGCGAAAGCTCAAGACTTCATGGCTAAGTCTGCCGCTTACAACAAATCCCCATCCAAAAAGACGCTGCTAATGCTCCCAGTAGCAATCACCTTAGTAAATGTCACGGTTTTACATCTTCCTTTTGCCCGGCCCATCCCACCGCACCTCCTGGATGGCGGTGATAATCTGCTTTAAAGCAGTTTAGAGCCTCCGCTAGTTGTTCAGCTGCAAGCAGTCTGTTCACGGTTCTAACACTCCACGTGCAGATCCGAACGTCATTATCCTTATTTCGTTTTGTAGGGTCGTCAACAGTGAACCTGTCCTTATCAACGGCTATTGTTAGAATTCTGATGCTCGAGCAGACGGTCAGTTCGTGTTCAACACTCGCGCTTATAAGTTTAGCAAGTCAAACCCGGATAAGCGAGACCCTGTGGTTACCATACGAGGTAAAATAAAGCACAATTGATATGTTGTATAAAAGTAGTTGAAACAACTGAGGTAGTCTACCTTGCCTTACAAATTATATACAAAGCAATATTCATTACCTATACTCTCTTTGCGCTTAATGTCAGTCAAAAAGCTAAATTCAAATAGTTTTATTTTATTTCTACCCCACACTATTAAAACTGATATGTGCCTTTTGGAAGTATTGTGCTCGTAAGTAACAAATGTAAATTTAAAATTCTGTAAATATTTGATTTTCACCTTTACAGCACCTTGACATACCCTATTCGGTTGGTTCTATCAATAGTATGCAGTTTAGTAACAATAGCCATATTTGCTGGGATAATATATTTAGCACTTTGGAATCGATCAAATGTGGAATCTTTGGTTTTGAATGCATCCTTTGACAGTTCAATGCCAAACATAAATTAGTATCTGAAATGTTGGTAACAAATAAATGCATTAGTGTATATCGATTCTATTCGTTGTAATTTCATTCTGTAAAAACTGAATCTATCATATCCTGCAGTGAGGCTTCCAAACCATTTGATTACCAGGAAGGGTCTGTGACTGACTGAGATCTCTCAATTTCTGGAATCACAGAAATTTCCCCCGTTCCATCGGCTACTGGCATGTCAATTTAGTATCAGACTTTCCTTTACAAGTTAACTTAACTTTTCAAGTTAAGGAACGACATTGAGTAAAAATGCGTAAAATTCGTAAGAATTAATAAAAATTCGTAAGATTTGAAAGTATAGGAACATACCTATTATCCTCGGATAATTTTCTGACACTACTTATGAAAGTGTTGAAAGAGAAGTTCACCAAACTCTAATCAGAAAACAGACTTTTATCGAATTTTACGCTAATTAATTGAAAATCAATGTTTTATTTCCTCTTCAACATTCTAGCAAAACTCAAGCAAAAGAAAACGTCAAAAAATTAGCCCATAGGATAATTATTTATTATCTTGCTCTCGGAGCATGATAATTTTTTGACATCTGAAAATTCGTTCTCCATCACGATAGTGTCAGAAAATTATTCGAAGATAATTTATTTAGCCCAATTGATACACGGTCTAATGGTTGGTTCGATTGGTAATCCAGAAGCGTCCGGAAGAACTCTCCGCGATTCTCAATTCAAATCCAGAAGCAAATTCTTTTCAGTAGAAGAACTGTCAGTTGAGTGCCAATCGAACGCTTTCAGAAGCGTTCGGATTGCTTCCGGACGGTTCTGGATTACCAATCGAAAACGACATAAGAATTGGAAAAAATGTCAGTCGCCTATAAATTGACAGGATGATTTGAAATTTGTTGTCCTATTTGGAATGCGCGTGAAACGACTATTTGCACTTGTGTTTTTATTTCCTGCTATATGAGAAACCAATAATTGCTATCAAAATGGTACCTATCAGAAGGCGGGAAAATAATGTAGCTTTTTTCTCTTCTCGAATGCTTGTCAGTACCACAAACCAGTAAGAATAGACCGCCGACTTCCCGTACACCTACCCGATTCCCCCCGGAAGAAATTACCCTGTCTGTGAATACGTGTAAATGTCAAAATTAATGGCGGCAATGATTTTCCATGCTATACCATGGGCCTAGGATTTTTCAAGTATGCGTGCGTTAATGGCGCTCCTTTGATTTTGTACACCACCAATACATGAAAAATCCTGGGCCCGCCGGCAGCTTGTAGGCAAAGTCCGTTATGTGGGAGGAGTCGACGGTCTATTCTTACTGGTTTGTGGTCAGTACCATGATGGAATAAGTATAAGGTGGTCTCGTCGGCTGCCGACTCGTTCGTTTTTTGGTCCCTTAACGCTTCGTTAACGTACACTTACTACGCTGAATAAAGAGAAAAACGTGTCGTTAAGGGACTACTTTTTGCCGACGAGACCACCTTATACTTATTCCATCATGGTCAGTACAAACTCTTCTAAGAAATGCATCTGCCATTTTGTATGATTACTACAAAAGCGTTCTCTCCGTTTCCGTAAGTTTTTCTATTTGAGAGAGAATTTATCCCCACTACAGTAATTTTGTCCGTCTTTTTTCCATTTTTACTAAAAAAGTATTTATTATTATTATTATTTATTATTAACAAAATAATTACAGAAATTATTAGGCTAATATTAATTAAAGAGCACTAGCTGCAGAGACTATCGGACTCACCTCCCTGTCTATTCTGTATGTCTTCTGATTGTCACAAGAAAGTTCTAAAGTATACTCCTTCACGGTGGTCTCCAAATCGAAGGCGATAAGTCTGCGAAAAGTTAGTATACAAATATTTGGGGAGAGTTCCACCAGTAGCTAACGCATCATTTGCAAATGATTTAGCTAAATATCTCATCCTGGGCCTACCTAGAGGGAGCCTACTGTCCGATGCCACAGAGCAATCTCTTCTGTCGCTATCCCACTTTCCTGAAGCCTTGCAGTGCCGTCATCCAGCTGAAGTCCCTCGTGCATGGATTATGTACATAAGCTTCGGTTCAATTTAGCATTTACTTATGCTGGATTTACATTACCACGCCACGCAATTTTGCATGACTTCAGAGAGAAAGATCCGTTTTTCCACAGTCAAGGATAATGATGTAGAGTGGAAGTGGACCCCTCTCGCCGGCACGATTTTCATAGGATGGCATGTGTGACTCAGTACATGACTATGGGCCATTATTTTGTTTTCACCCTACCCATATTCGCGATAGACGGGATATTTGCAAATAGGTATGTATGCGTACATAAAAGGATGAAAATGGAACGACATTAATTCAAATTTGTAAGTCCAAATTTGTATTTCATAAAACTTACACTGCCATCTATATGCGAATTCTGTTCATGGATGAAGCGTCAAAGCGATGGTTATATTTTGCTAATACAATCGTCTCTTTTTCTTCTGAGCAGCAGCAACAACAACTGTCACTATCATCAAATTTTGTTTATTTTGTAGAAGGTGGCTGGGGCTGGGCTCTGTGTTGTAAAAAATATAAATTTATAAGTCGATGCATAAAGATTGCACTTGTTAGTGATAAGAAGCTTCTTCAATTGTCTGGATTTGTTACAAAAATCGCTTCAGATAGTTTTTTGATATAGCTAATCCAGTGGAAAAATACTGACGAGAATCACCAATTGCAACTCGTAATATTCCATTTGTAATAAATATTTGATAATTTTTCAAAGGATTAGAGATGTCGGGCGCACGTTTTATAAATTGCCAGGAACATCGTTCTCTTCCATTCTGTGATTGTTATTTCCCAAAATGCGCTGTGGTTACGGCGTTTAAGGGAAATATTCCGGATTTGATCGAATGCCGCTGCGGCGAAGAAGATAGCAATTCAATGGAATGGCAATGGAACCAAAGTGATCCAGATACAATGATTCACGGTCCAGATGTAACTTTTCATCCGATTTATAGCCAAGGAACAACAATAATTCGTGGTGATAAGCCTCTTAAACCGCAAATGGTGCATTTTTGGGAGATTCGCATAATAACAATACTCTCTGGAACAGATGTGGTAAGTCATAATATGTATATGAGTATATGGTATATAATATAGTACATTTATATACATATTATTATAGTAGGTAGGTAAAAATTCTCAAAAATCATCCTCATGGAAATTTAAACTTTCGCGATACTATGTACATATTCTTTTATATCTTTTATAAACAAAGTCATGCGCCCTATCGTCTCTGTAATTGGCGCCGGTGCATCGAAGAATGCAGGTTAACGCCACATGTCGTGCAGCTGATTACATACAACAATAATTTTGATTTGTACCGAGTGGCACTTATTTAAGCGATGATTTCAGAAGAGCATCAGTGACAACGGAGAACACCGACGATAGCATTTGCATTGATATTCAAATATAGACCTGCACTTGACGCGAAGTGCATTCCATTCACAATTCACAAGCAAACAATGAATTCAACGAATCTATTGAACGGCATTTAACATTAATTGACCTGAAAATCATTGCTTTTGAATTGCAATTAGAAACAACGTGGTCGAGACATTGTTATCAGTAGAAGAAGCACTGAATGATTCTGTTGTTCTGGAGTAGCTTCTGTTTTAGACGATAACGAATACCGCTGCCTCGATGTTTTCGTATCAACTATGATTTTCTTTCGCCTGTAACTTTACAGATAATAAAACCAAGTTTCGAAGGCTAAAAATAATACTGGAGTAAATAACCTTTATGTTTCTCAACAACTGGGTCATTTTCAGTTATTGACAGTGATTATCTCTATGGGGAAATTTTTTTTTATGTCTCTCAATTAAAATTTATTGGCCGTTGTTTGCATGCAAGTCGTAGGTATGTAAGATTAAAATTTAATATTGTTAGTTAAATGTTATCAAAGTAATTCAGATGCACCCAATGGTAATGAAATAATGAAAGGGCTCTTTCTTTTGTATACACTTCTGTAAATGTAGTAGGACAAACGCTGTAGCAGATATGAAGTCGTTTTTCTCTGAATATAGACTTTTTAAATTTAAAGCCTAAGTTCTCAGAAGAAGATATGGAAAAGGTGAATTCACATTACTTACCCTACCCAAACTCATTACATTAGTAAAGTTACAGGATTTTTTTCTCGATGTCCTCAGCGGATTTAGAAAAAATGCGTCCTCCAGATTCGAGGAGCAGAACTGGGATTACTAAGGCTACTAAGACTTTAGGATATTAAAGGTGGTTGCATTATAATAAATTCTGAGACGCAACAACGGATGGTCGCTGGCAGAGTTAGCATGTACATATTGCTTTGCGCGTATATATACTGAATAGAACTCCATAATCAGTGCCAGCGTCTGAAAATTATACAGCTCACATATTTTCGAAAACAATGCAATAAATACATTGTTTATACAATGATCGAATATCGTTATTTCTACTATTGTTGATGACACCATCGTTTCGAAAAGATATGATTACACTTGTACGACGTGCGAATTGCAACGATAAAAAACAATGTTTTGTTTTCTGTACGCAACGTAGTTGACTTGTTTGTCAATTATATATCCCTTGACAAAATTATCTCCTTTATTGTTTAATCTTAAAACTTTATTGATTCTAATGTCACTTAACTTGTGTAACATTCTCGTAGCGACGCTTTTCATCTTTTCAGTGAAAGCTTTAATTTAATCGGACGTGCTACAGAATATTTAATTTGACGCGCTACGAGGTAGCTACGTGTATATTTTTTTAATAAGGTACGAGGTGTACAGTATGACTTTAAAAAAATTATAAAAAAATGTATTACATACACTTCGCTTCAACTGAATAAGCACAAACATTTTCTAAGGTACACTGTGGATTTTTTTCAACCATAGTTCGTAGATATATCATTTGATGATGATTACTGTTTGTCCATGATGTTGAGAAAAAAATCAGAAGAATAATTCCAAAAGTACTGCTATTTTTTCTCTGGCACTCTTGCAAAGCGTTCCATATTAAATAATGCAAATTTTTTTTGCGTCAACTGAATAGACACAAATATTGAAATTGGAAATAAAAGGTAAAGGAATGAAATGACACAAGTTTTCCTTAAAACAGTTTTTTATTGGGTAGTTTTAGTAGTGGGTACTAGTGCCTTTATAGGTTACCACTTCATAAATTCGATCCAGCATGGAATCTTTACAGTAGCCCAGCGAAATTTCCCTCAAAGCTAATTTAATGGGATTCTCTGACCTCAAACTGACGGCCAGACTAACAAACTTTTTGTACTGATCATCCCCAAACATTTTCGGTAAGGTTCAGGTCAGGAAAGTACGGCGGCCATTGAAGCAATTCCAAATTTTGCTCCTCTATACAATTTTTGACTATGCGCGCTGTGTAGATGTACGCGTTGTCCTACTGAAAAGTCAAATTTTGGATTCTAAAAATGTCAGATTTTTTCCATACGAATCTTTATTTCTTAGGTAAGAATAGACCACACTAAAACTTCGTTCAATTTTGTTCGCTATAACACGCCCGGTTAGTCCTTGATCTCTTAACATGTCAATTTTTGCTGTTTCATCACTATTAAGAGATTTTGATCTACCCATTTTTATTTGAATTTCAGTTCAACGATTAAATTTCACTTAAAACACTTTAACTGTTGATCGAATGTGTCAATTTCGTTCATAAACAATGAAGATCTGAGTACCCGATGACCTTGTGTCTATCCAGTTGACGCAAAACAAATCTGCATTATTTAATATGGAACGCTTTGCAAGAGTGCCAGAGAAAAAATAGCAGTACTTTTGGAATTATTCTTCTGATTTCTTTTCTAAACATCATGAACAAACAGTAATCATCATCAAATGATACATTTACGAACAATGTTTGGAAAAAATTCACAATGTACCTTAGAAAAGTTTTGTGCTTATTCAGTTGAAGCGAAGTGTATAACTAATAAAAAAATGGAGTTGGGATCTAGCTACTTGAAATGCTTCTATTAAATTCGTTGTTGTTTTAATTGCTTGCATTAAAACTTAAAAGGCAAGTTCAAATATTCTTCGAAATTTAGAATCAGTAAAATTCAAGGTTATGTCACTGCTGCCTAAAGGACTAAAAACTTGCCAGCAAATTAATAAAAATATGTACTTACAAGCTGCTCTTTGATAAAACACGTAGCTTAAATTGGTGAACTTGAATCTGACAAGCCGTTCCTGTTAAAATTGCTACTTCAATGGCACTTAGAAGACATTTTTGGTCTGTAACCCTAGCTAATACAAAGCTCTGATGTGTATCCAAGTTTCCTTATAGAATTCTCAGTGATCCTATTTGCGCTTCTGCTTTGTTTAAACAAATCGGTCGTTGCCGAACTCACCGAAAAATTAAAGCATTGATAAAATCGCTGCGTTACTTGAAGTTTGTCGGTCAGATGCGCACCACAGCGCTGGTGTTGGTCAGTTATTATTAGTTTCATCCACCCCCATGTCTTTCCATCCAGGGAATTCGGAATTTGTACACTTTCTTTGTGTCAGATGATACGTACTTTTGTTTACCGGATTTATACATGGTATTGGTATTTTATTTAACACAGATTTGCTTTTATTTCTTTTAGATGTTTGGAGTGGGAACGGACAAAGTAAATTTAGACCAATTCAAACATCATTTTGTTTCTGGCTTGGGAACAAATAACCAATCATGGGGATTCTCTTACAACGGTATGAAACAGCACAACGGCGAACAAATAACTTACGGAAACAAATTTTCGCAAGGATGCATTGTTGGTATTTATCTAGATCTAACACGTGGACATTTAGAATTTTTCCTAAATCGACGATCTCTTGGAGTTGCCTACACAAACATACCAATCGACCCAAATATTCAAATTTATCCTATGGTATGCTCAACTGCCGCAAAATCTGCGATTCGTCTTATAAATTCCACATCACAATTGGAATGTCTGCAAATGAGAGCATTCCAAGCGCTCTCCAAACAGCCAACTCTTTTAGCTGAGCTAAAAGAAATGCCAGGCTTTCGAACACTTTTAAAGTCATATTGGTTCTTCGTTCCAACGACAAGATATTCAAGTCGATCCATTAACAATGAAATTGATATAGGAGATGAGGCGGTTTTATCATCATCACGGCTGTCCCGTAAACAGAAGTTCAAAGGTAGGTTAAATACTTTGGATTTTTGTTTCTATTTTTTGCTAAATTGTAAAACAAAAAAATCTATTTTTAGATGAGGAGCCTGATTTGAATGATCTCTATACGAATGCGCACAAGATTGCAATGCACAATCTTACGGAAAGTGATGACGAATTCTCTGTTGATGATTTATTTTATTACCTATTTTGAGGGCGTTTGCTAATGAGAATAATATCGATGCTGCACAATGAAAGAATAGGCTTCATTAGGTTTGCCAAAGGAGGCCGGAATTTACTACTTTTCCTGCCACCTTTTAGAATTTGACTGATACTTAAATGAAATAATGTAACGTATGAAAAATTAGTGTTCATGATTCAATATAGAGAGTCAGTATAATATACATTACTACAAATGAATTTACATATTTAATTGTTGTTTAAATCAACTGAACATTAAAGTGTGGCAGTCTAATGACGTTGCAGGTGTCCCGTAAACGACGTTGCTTCTTATAGCTTCATTGTATTGCTGACCAAGTCTTCCTGGAAATGACGCAAATCATAACATTCTGCCAATTCTGGGGCCAGATTATGTAAGACGAAAACGATCGAATGTTTTCGTTTCGACAATAGCAGTCTCTGTCTATTGCCACAGGTATGATAGAGACAGGTTTAGTAAAAACGAAAGCGTATTTCGTTTCGTTTTTTACAGAATCCCACCCTGATGATTTTTATTTATGTATCCTAGGGGTAATAGACTTCCTCCGTACTTCTCTGATTGCGTACAATTCGGAGAAAATTCCGTTACGAACGGATACCTCGATAGGGCTGAATATAAAGAGTAAGAGAGCTCTCTCATTCCTCTCTAGATCCCTATGACCGGAAACCCAGACGAGAGTGATCTAATCCAACGAATTTAAAGTCGAGACGCATCAACTACAGTTTAAGGCCGAAAGTTTGCAAAAATTACAATTTATTTCCCGTGTTCTACAATCATATATTTTTCCAGTAAAAAAAAAACAAAAACAAATACATATATAAAAATAAAAAATTATAACCCCAACCAAATGTTAACGCCTTGTTGAACTACGGCGGCGACGACTTGAACGACTACGACGTGATCGAGATTGGGGGCGTCTTCGTGATGAGCTACGCCTTCGTCGTCTTGTTGCATCTTCCGGCTGTTTAACATCAATTTTCTTTATTGAAGTTTTATTACCCACATCCGCATCACCCCCTTCCTCAGCATCATAGCTGCCAGCGGAATATTTTCCTCTTGCATATTGGACATAGCCGTGCTCTACACCTCCTTTTAATATCTTCTTTACGGTATTCTGAACTTGATTGGTTGGAGTCTAGGAATTAAAATTTTGTCAGTTTTGAGAATTCCCATATCAAAAAAAAAAAAAAAAAAAAAAACGTACACCACAAACTTCTGCTACCGTAGATACAATAAGTTTCAACGTTGCCGGCTGCTCCAATGAATTCAGAGTTTCCAATATAAGTTGCCCGTCCAAATCATCAGCCATTTCAATTTTGTATTTATAAATTTTAAACTGCTCACGAATAATTTTTAAGCTCAAATGAAAATTGTATCAGAAACACATAAATATGTACTTATTTCAAAGCTAAATAAAAAAAATATAAATAATTCTGATAGAGTTGTGTTGGGCACAGTAGTTTTGTAGAGGGGAATAAAATAAATCAGGGACCGAATTACGGCAACAGTGAACAAAGTACTACAACTGTGGTACTGTTGCTCGATCACGGATGCGGTAATTCGACTCCAGAGCTGTTCTCTTATCATACGAGGAACAAAAACATTGCAGAATGGAATAATTAAAGAACAGCTGGATTTTGCATGTGGTTCTAACCAATATCCCAAAAATCCCCGTCGATAGGTACATGTGCCAGTAAAAATGTTACGCGGAGTCTAAGGCCACAAAACCCATTTTTCTTGGTAACGATCACATTCCAAGCACAATACCTTTGTTTAAAGGTATGACAACTAGAGTATCATTTTGTGCAATTGGATCAAAAAGAGGCCGAATTATCAATGATGTTATTAAATGACGTTTTTACCACAACATTTCTTCATCAATCTGACAATCGGTACTCACCTCAAAGTCTGTTTAGGGTCAATGCCCCACAAGATTTCTGAGATTTCACTCTCTCTACAGAAAGCCCTTTGATTTCACAATTCTCCGTTAGGAAAATTTAATACGGAGGTCATTTTTGCGTTGATAAATGATATTTGACGAGTGTTCTTCGGATATGTTTCCCTAGAAGTTTCTTGTCCGTCTCATCAATCTCATCTCACTTTGTGTTTTTCCAGGTCCCTCCTCAGTTTATCGGTTACTTGCTCCAAATCTTATTGTTGCCGAGCTTGGTAACAAAGCTCTTTTGAAAATTAAATCATCGATAATGGTCTCTAGGAAAAGCAATAGGTGGTTGTTTTTCATGAAAGTGCATACAATTGTTTTAATGTGATGCAATTTTGTGATCCTATTCCTTCTTTGTTCATTTTTAGAATCGTTTTACTTACACAATTCTCAACCACAAGTTGCAAAGGAATCAGCTCCAATAGTACCTCCGCTGGGGTGGAGCTTATGCTATTTTTTATTTGTTTCGGTTCATTATTTCTTGCGCAAAAATATTTGATAAGAATAATCTGGGGGAAAAAATCGCTTCGCTCATTCTTTGCCTCTTTTTCGCAATTTAAACATCTTGCCACTAAATAACCTTATATATTTTGAGTTTTAAGGGAGTTTTTTAAACAAAGTGGGAACTCTGCTACAAGATATATGTACCCATTGCACGCAGAACTCATTTTTCGCGTTTTTATCTTTTGTCCGCCCCTATTTATTTTAATAAATTACCCATGAATATTAGAACAATCTACAATTCCGTCACGTTTAAAAAAAAGTTAAAGCCTGGATTTTTACTGTCGACTATGTGGACATTGAAAATGTCTTAATTGTTTTGATTTAGACAAAAGGTTTCTATTTGTTTTTGCCTTTTCTAGTATATAGATGTTTTACTGTTTACACACATCTTGTCATTGATGATTTCTTGTAATTTTCCATTTGTTAAATTTTATAATTCTACTCTTTGTACCAGTTAAATTTTATACAATCTGTTGTACCCCACATCAGAATTTTTTGTATGTTTCATTTGTAATTGAGGGCCATTCACACTAACTTATAAGTTACGAATGGTCTCCTTTCTCTTCACTACAAAATTAAGATTGTTTTAAATTTATATAATTTTAAGTTACAATAAGAATGTTAAGGTACTCACCCTTATTCCGAGTGGCGTTTACGACGATTTAAAACACTCCAATTTGAATATGGAATTACGAGTGGCGTTTTTTCGTCGTTGAACGCCAGTTGTCGTTAAACGCCTTGTGGATCCCATTAGTGTACGACGAACGTCATATGAGAAATTTCACTGGCATTCTGTAAGGCGTTGAATGCCACAAAACGACAAGAAAAACGACGATTTCTGTCGTTAACAAATTAGTGAACGCCAAGTAATGAAAATCGACTGAAAATTGAACTTCTTGAATTGTTATTTTATTCAATTTAATTAGATTCTTTTCATGGGTTATAAGTACCAAACCAGAAACAATTTAATGGAATTTAATTAATTGGCAAAGGGATTTTAAAAGGAGTCTTAAATGATGACCCAGCCTAGACTACCATCAAGAAATAGAAAGGATTGGCAGAAAGTTTTTGTGAGCATCACTTTAAAAAAAGTTTGTATAAATGTAGGCTGATCCTACCATTCTGGTAGCTACCCTCAGTCAAGAATCTCGCAGTCGCAGCAAGTTATATCGCCTACACAGACGGCGACCATGTAGGTACTTTCCACGAGCTTACCTTTTATTTCGTCCAATGAAGATTTCCTTACATTCTAAAAAACATTATGGAATCCGAAAATAATTAAACTGAGAGTTTCTTTCGAAAAAGATAAACAGCAATACACTGATACAACCAACAACAATTTATCTGTCAGCACTGATTAGCTCGTTTGGATCGTATGTGGAATGTGAACTACTTACCGACGACGTCGTACCCTGTCGTGGAAGTTAGGGAATAAATAAGTCTTCCAAAATGAAACGCCTCCAATAACGACAAACGTCGTGAAAGTAAAACGCCACTGGGAATAAGGGTGACTATTGCAGTTTTTGTACATAAGTAACTTACCATTATTACACAAATTAAGCCAATATGTGATTTAAAATTGCTTTCCGCGTTATATCTTACTAGTCCGAATGCTGTAATAATTGGAAAAAATAACCAGCATGTGCATTTAAATATATTTTATTGTTGTCTACAGTAAACACATATTTTAAAGGGAAAACCTTTATCAATAATAGCTAATCCCAATGGTTGCATGTATGTATAACTCTTCATAATTCCGATGATCTATATTTGCAATTTGAACAGCGCTTGCTAGCTTATTTCCAATTTTCGTCATGCCAAAGAGTTTTTTTTTAAATAAATCTAAGAGTTGCTATATTTTTTTATATAAAAACGATTAAATAAAACATTATGAAGTGGATAAAATTAGAAAGAAAAAGTTCTGACAAGTACCTACATGTATTTCATAATATGTATTAAGTAAAAACGAATAATTGATATTGAAGAGACAAGCATGGAATACTCTATAGTACACTTAAACCTAGTTGAATGTGACGAACACATGCATTCGAAATGCCGGCTCGCGTTGTCTAATCCATATCATCGTCTTCATCCTCCGATATCGTGTACTTTTTCTGGGAACGTTTTCGGCGAGTCGATTTCTTTGCGGTTGACGAATTCGAATTTGAAGCGCTTGATGCAGGCGTTGGTGTCGCTGGTACACTTCCTGAGCTGCCAGCACTCTTATTGATTTTCAATTTCATTTTGACAGATGAACCACCATCGTCATCCGAATTCTCATCGTCTTCCTCATTTTCCGACTGATCAGGTGATTGGTCGGGGGCATTTAAAATTCGATTCCGCGCCGCAGAGAATATCTTTTGTAACTCGATTGAGTCCAAGTAAATCAATGAAGCTTCCTCATTGTAAATCTGTGCATTCTGGCAGAGTTGAACGAAATCCTTTTCCAAGTCGGCAAACTCACAGTATTTTCCATCTTCAATGCGTTGTAGAATCTTTTTGATGTCCACTGGCCTTTTAATTATTTCATAGTAATCGGGCAACCGCTGTCGTGACGGCAACTTCATGAAGGGCTCTGACAATGTTCGTCCATCTTCATTTGTGTATTTAATTACGGCTGACATAATTTTGTTCATTTGCTTCTTCAAACGCTTGTCCAATGGTTGTTTTCTTCGCTTTGCCATCAGAATAAGGGAATCATCGTCAGAATCTTCTTTGCGACTTTTGCGCTTACGACTGCGCTTACGTTTAGAATCACGATCTTCGTCGTCTTCTTCTTCAAATTCAGCCCCATCGTCAATTGCCTTTAGCCATTCCTTTTCCGTTAAGCTGTCCGTATAGTCAACTTCTTTGCGTTGACGTGATCCTCTGCCCAGAATGGTCTCATCTTCGTATGTATGCCACCTCTCGACTTCGTCATCGTCCTTCGTCAACCAATCGGGTAGCTCAGATTCATCAATAAGACGTTCTCTGCCAGGATGAATGACCTGATCTTCAATTCTGCGATCAACATCCATTTTCTTAAACAACTCTAACTCTTCTTCGCTGCGAGCTATCATCATATTTACAACTTCATCATCGGGAACTTCGTTTTCTTCTTCCTCATCGCCATCGTCCTGATGCAAGATTGTTTGCAAAAATTGCTGACGTTCACTACCTGTCGATTTTTGATCGAACATACCAGCTTGAATAACCTTTTCGTCCATGTTCAGCTTGTAGCGTGCTGCGGCTAAAATACGCTCTTCAACTGAATTTACTGTCATCAGACGAAGTACACGTACTTCATTACGCTGACCGATACGATGAGCACGATCTTGAGCTTGTAAATCTTGATGGGGATTCCAATCAGAATCAAATATAACAACTGTATCGGCGGCTTGTAGATTAAGACCCAAGCCACCAGCGCGTGTTGATAGTAGAAATACAAAATAATCAGAGTCTTTAGCGTTGAATTTCTTTAGAAGATCGCCACGATCTTCGGCTTTAGTCGTACCATCCAAACGAAGGTATCCAAATTGACGCCAGCCTAAATAATCCTCAATAATAGTCATGCACTGTGTCATTTGACAGAAAAGTAGAACTCGATGGTTCGAGGCCTTCAATTTTGGAAGAATCCTATCCAGCAATTCAAATTTTCCAGAAACGCGATACAAATCAGGACCTGAAAATAAAAATATTTATTAAAAAGTTGCCACACAAGAAATACAAGCTGATGGGTTATGCAATGTACGCTTTTTTACGCTCGAAGTTTTCGGAAAGATAAAAGCATTTGCCTCTGATGTGACATGCAACACGTACGTCCGCACTCAAAACTAAAGTCGTTTAATGATTTATCTGTAATTTCTTTAAATTTAGTTAAAAATTGGTATTGCCGTCATCATAGGAAATGTGTATTTTGCTTTTCTATTATTATTTTTAACAAATAAAGCTTAACTGTTGTTTCCACTTATGTAAAATGTTTAGCGATGATTTGATGACGTTTTGAACAACATAGAAGCATCCTCAGCCCAATCATTAGTACGTGTTCAGCGCCGTATGTACCGCAGTATGCTACCTGATATAATAGCGTTTAAAATTAGCAACGTATGTTCATACAACCGTTATCGAGAATGCACCCATTGTGTGTACACTATTCTAATTGTTTGTGGTTTATCTTAGTAGAGCTCTATAATAAGACCTAATTTTTTGCCATGCCTAACTTTATAGGAGCAGCCTGACTGATGATATTGTAACCGTATATCGAATAGAGCTCTGGTCGTTCTGCGGACATAAATACAGCTAGAATCTCTGACAGCAAGTACCCGGCACTCCGGCAGTTTTTTGGGGTTATTTCGAACGCACATTTTTTTCTTTTCCGCCCTTTTCTTTTTTGATCCGAAACTACTCGTAAATATCTAAATAATTGCATTTACATCAAGCCGCAATGTGTATAACAATTCGCGTAGACAAATTTACAAAAAACAAAAGCACTAATAAATGATTCAACTTACCCGAAACAACTCCGTGACCGCCAATATGATCGCAATATTTCTCCTCAATGTGTTGGAACATAAACGGATGGTTGCACAATTTCCGCAACTGCACAATAGTATTCATAAGAGCCTTGGCACCGCCCTTACCCTGTTTTCCCTTCTCCGAACCATCTGTAAGAAGTACACCCTTGCTCTGCATATGCTTATACAGCACACGTTGCAGTCCCGACATTTCGCACTTAATGATGTACTCGACCTTTTCGGGTAACTGATGTTCGACTTCTTTCTTGAGACGTCGCAATAAGAACGGACGCAACACCTTGTGCAAACGACGAATAATCAAAATAGTTTCCTCCTCATTCAATTCGACCTTCTCTCCGGTGGTGGCGAATGGTGCGTTAAACCATTGTTCGAATGTGGAACAACTCTTGAATATAGACGGCAATAAGAAATTCAGCAACGCCCACAACTCGGGCAATTTGTTTTGCAATGGAGTACCAGTCAAAAGAAGACGATACGGAGCTATGTAATGCGTGTTCAGAACTTGTGTCAACTTGCAATGATGATTTTTCATACGATGACCTTCGTCAATTATCATGTACTTCCACTGAAGCTTTGCTAAGACGGCTTTGTCTTTAATAACGTACTCGTAGGTGGTAAGGAGCACGTTGAACTTTGTTGCTCGCATTTGATTTTGCAGCAAGCGGCGACCTTGTGGACTTCCCTTGTAGCTGACAATTGCCACGGCAGGTGCCCATTTCTCAAACTCCAACACCCAATTGGGAAGTGTAGACAGGGGTACTATAATCAAGAAAGGACCATTGACCTTTTTTCGTTCCATGAGATAAGTAACCAAGCCAATTGTTTGAATGGTTTTACCTAAGCCCATTTCATCGGCCAAAATGCCGTTCAAATTATTGTTGTAGAGAGACACCAACCATTCCAAACCCTTCAATTGGTACTCCTTCAGTTTGCCGTTGACCAAAATATTAGCCTGCTCGTAGACCTTTTCATGAATAGTATGTGCAATACTATAGTATGTTTGTTCTTCGGTACGATACTCGTCATCTTCGACTTTTGCTTTCTTAATCAGTTCTTCTGTCAGATCTACCTCAGTTTTGACCTTTTTACCTTCACCGTCACGGCTTTCGTAACGCTCTCTATTCTCACGTTCTTGTCTCTCTTGTCGCTCTTCATCATCTTCCTCTTCGGAGTCGCTTTCCACCCAATCCCAGCCTGGATGTGCTTCTAGCCAACGATGTAGATCCTTTAAGAATGGAGCATCATCGCCAGACAATCTGTTGCCTGTCGATTGCTCCATAACGCTTACGCGCATATCGGCTGCGAGACAGTTCTCATCGATAGCTTGGTATTCGCCACTGGCAAGCAATTCTTTCTTGTATCGGATCTTGCGCTTGCTCTCCTCCTCCTTCTTTTTCTTTTGATCGTCCTTATGCTGTTTAACCATCTCTGTCAGATTGCAGATGTACTCATCTGTTTGGGACAGAAGGAATGCAAGACGTTTGTCTTTCTTTTGATCAATAAGTTTGCGATAACCTTCTTCATCCTCAGCCATCAAACGACGCATACGTTCCTTTTCTATACGTTCTTGCTCCTTTTTCTGCTCTCTTTCTGCATTGGCATGGTGATTCATTATTGCCTTGTTCATACGCGCCAGTTGCACTTTATTATTGCGATGATACTCCTTGAAGTCTTTGCCATGCTGGAGAACAGCTGCCAAAAATTCTTGATGTTTTTGACGTCTTTTGCGTTCGGCCTCGAGTTTCTGTTGCTTTTCAAGCTTCTCAGTGGCTCGAGCTTCACGCAAACCCTGTCGTTTGGTGCGCTTGTAGGCCTTGACGTTGACAGCTGTCTCTAGGGTTGTGTCACGACGAGTACACTGCACTATTTCACTGCGAAGTTGTCGTTGAAAATTCAAAACCCGTAAAGCACGCAATTCAATTGCAGCTTGTAGACGCAGGTCTTCAGGCATTGTAGCGGGTAGCCGTTGTAATTCCTGCATTCGTAGCGAAATCCTAGAAGCAATTCGATTCTCACGTTCCTGTAAGAGTGTTATCGGGTCAAGACCGATTGGCTTCGCCACTGTGGTAACCCGATTTGGCTTCGGCATTGGTTGTTGTGGTGGCTGAGCTGCTGGCTTTGGACCTGGACCCTGTTGCATTGGCATTCCGGGTGGCATCTGTCTATTGCCTTGAGCCATACTTGCTTGCATTGGGCTAGAGATTGGTGGTTGACCGCCACCCATCATTGGCATTTTTGCACCATTGGGCATCGAATGATCAGGCGGGGGCTGTTGCATAGGTGGTTGCATTGGCTGTTGACCAACCATTTTATTCACACCTGGTTGGAATGGGCTACTGGGTGGTGTAGGGCATTGTGGCGGGGTACCATCTTGACGAATTCCAGGAGCTGCTTGATTTTGCTGAGATAAAGGACCCGGCCCAGAATTAGGCTGCTGTGGAGGTCCTTGCGGCGGCTGCTGTGATGGATGTTGCTGCGGTGGCTGTTGTTGTTGCTGCTGTTGCTGTTGAAGCATTTGTTGTACCTGAATTGTGATGGGCTTATTTCGAGCTAACAACCGGTAGGCTGTGATTTGAGTTCGTAGCATATTAACTTGGTTTCCAGTAAAATGTTGGTGTTTAGACGTTGCACGCAGTGCTAGAAGCTGGGAATAGCGTGGATCTTCTTGCAAGCCCTTCTCTTCCATAGAATCGATTGCTCTCTGTAAAGCATTGAGATTTTCTTGTCCTGGTCCTCCCGAAGGTGGTTGGCCGGGTACGGGCGGGCCCTGAAAATAAAATGTGTTGATTATATTACTGAATAGAGTATTTTTGATTCATTAAATTTCTATATCACATGCTTCCTTGTCACATACTACATAAACATACAGAATACGTATCAGTAATAGCTTCGGTTCTATGTTTGCATATTCACTTTTGATATTCTGACATAAACCCCCTTCCCTTGACTTAAGTAACCTATGCTGATCCGGTAAGTGTTGCCATTGCAATGCTGAAAGACGCTAGTTCCAATATGATCCTATAAAAGCATTTCAAGAGGCATGACTATAGACGCTAAACTGCGTCGGAAAGAGCATGTAAAGAAAAAAGAGAGATGAGTTGACCATCAGTTGACATACAGTAAAATGTATTGGATTATTGGGAGATACTCATCTCTGTCCAACTATAATGAGTTATTGCTATACAAGCATGTTCTGAAACAAGTACGAATTTACGGACTCCAGTTTTGGGTATGTACATTGCACATGTCAAAACTAATTTACAAAAAATTCAAGTCTTCCTAAATGAAGTACTAAGGAACATAGTTAATGTACCTTGATACATACGCAACACTTAGCTTTTATACGACTTTCCTTGTCTTTTTTTTCAAAGAAAACGCAAAACAACGTCAAATGTTTGTGTTTTTGACAATCGGTAGCTTTGAAATTATGCTTTAAACAGCAGAATACTATCTTTTAACTTAAACTACAGAATTAACTCTGTTCGAGGTTTAAACCAAATTGTGAAACCGAATTAATTGTTGAACTGAAGTTTAAACTAAAAGTGTAGTTAGTGTAGTGTAGTGAAATGGTAGAGAATAAAATTAAAAAAGTTGCTAAAAGGCATCTGTTTGAAATAACAGAACGTTAAATACTGACAACGTAGTCAGGAGATAAATGCGTATAAAACTTCTCGATGGGAGGTGTTGCTCGGTGGTTAGTTTTAGTGTGCTAGATCACTACGCCTGGGGCCTATAACACAACATGACAAGTCGATAAGTCTAAATTCACTTGTCCAACTATGCTTGTCCGACAAGTACATATTAATTCTGTAACATAACGTAAACCGTTGCACTTGTCAAAAGAATTAAATTCCCTCGACTTGTCGGCATTCTTCGACAAGTGTTTACAATAAGAAGATGACAAAAATCACGGCGGACAAAAAAAATTATATTTAAACAAAAATAAGAGGAAAAAGATATGCTTTTTGGTGCTTTCTGTGATGTCCCAACAAAAGAAAATAAATGTCCAAAATGGAGGGAAATACACAGCTTGGCAAAAAGCCTAAATATTGTTCCGCAAAATAAAAATTGGACTTACATATATGTATAAGGGACGTATATTTTAATTATATATTATTTTATTTTTGTTTTTGTATTCTGCTTTTCCAAAGGTATTACATTAAAAATACACTTGCATATTCAAATCCCCTGTCCTAATTGAACCACACTTCTACAAGTGTTTCTTGACACTTGTCGTGTTCTGTTACAGAAAGAGGGAAATTATATAATTTACCACTTGTCATCTTTCATCGCGACAATTGTCGAAGTGTTCACGGACTTGTCATTTTATGTTACACAATTTTCTACAAGTTGTCGAAATTTACTTGTCCTACAACTACTTGGTGCGTTGTGTTACAGGCCCCTGGTGTCCCACGTTCGACCACTGAAAAAACACAAATTACATCTTAAGACTTTTTCCACTGCGCCACCTCTAGCGAACGTCTGTCAAACACACGGAGAATATATAATGAGAGCTTCTCAATTCAGGCGTTCTTATACTTATTTATAAAATACAAATCGAAGGACTATGTAATCCCATTCGGGATGACGGAAGTCATTCCTGCCGGGACCTTTTTTAGATCGGGTTAAAGTCCCTCACTATTGCAGATGCAGAAGCATCTCTCGCGTGTTAGCTCAGCATTAAAGTCCCTCACTATTGCAGATGCAGAAGCATCTCTCGCGTGTTAGCTCAGCAATGTGTTTCGATGAAAAACAACAAAAATAAATAAATACAAAATACATGCACTGCACTTTCAACTTTTCCAGCAAAATTATTTCAGCAGTGATAACTTTAAATTTGTATAAAATATTCTAGAAGAATTTTTTCCCATTAACATTTCAAAATCTTATAGAATTGAATACAAATTTAAATATACCTTGCCATGTCTCTTCGATGCATTGTTGTCAGCAATTTAATTCCCCGCAAGCACTTAAAATAGAAACACAGAAATGGCAATATAAATCATAATACAAACAATCCATACCATTATTTTTACAGACTGCGATATTTCGTTTTAAGTTACTTCAGATACACGACAGATACGATAAGAATTTCCTAACTCTATTCAGGTTTGCAAGTCATTCGCCTTATTAAAGATTTCTTACAGCTTAAAGCTACTCCAATCTCGGCAAACAAAAAACTTGTTAATTAAACTTTTTCGTTCAATTCAAACTAAACAAACTCCACACATTTGCGAGATATACCAAACACTATCACAAACATTGTATACGGCAGCGGCGAATCGGCGACTACATCACTTAATTGCTATAAAGTGATAGAAACAAGTGAAGACAAGTTAGTCTGGATTGTCTGTTGCAACAATCGAAATGTCGGCGGCCAAAGCAAGTGTAAACTTAAAACAAGTGGAGGAGCTTTTTGCATTTATCCAGCCATTGGCTATAAGAGCGGGGGAGATATTATTAGAGGGATATCACAGTAGAAAAAATGTCGATATTAAATCAGATTTCTACGATGTTGTCACAGAATACGACCATAAGATAGAAAACTTTCTAATGGAACAAATATCAGCCACATATCCGGATCACAAATTTATAGCAGAAGAGGAGACCGCAAAAAATAATAGTAAGTCGCTGTTGACTGACGCCCCAACATGGATAATCGATCCAATTGATGGAACCTCGAACTTCATTAAAATGCTTCCACATACTTGTATTTCAATCGGCTTAACCATCAATAAGGAGGTTGTGCTGGGCATTGTTAATAATCCAGTATTGAAACATTTCTACACCACTGTAAAGGGTAAGGGTGCATTCAAAAATGGCGAACGGATAAGCGTTAGCGACTGCAAAAAGGTAAAACATTTACAAAATCTTAAGTGCTATAAAAATAAATAAATCTTATTTTTGTTGTTTTAAGTTGAACGATGCTAATGTAGCATATGAGGTGTCATTATTGCATGCTCCAGCTTTGCGCGATAAGCACATCAAGCGAATGTACCATATTGGAGCGGCAGCCAGAAGGTAAATAAATTTAAAGACAATTTTTAGTCCACATCGTTATGTATGTACATACTGAGATTATTTCGTATAGGTCGACGACATTTCTCTTGATAGCAAAAAATTGGAAATATACAGAGCTTGTTAAAACTCATCAGGTAGATAGTTAAATAGTTTAAAAATAATCACCGTCCAGCTTTCATTTTTGCATCAGTCGTTTGTGTACCATAACATTGAATGTTGTTCTCAAGGTTAACTGGTTTAAATTAGCTTACAGCATCACTCAAGCTTATGAAAGGAATTGAACTTTACATAGTACACAACGTCAACAACTGATAAACTATAGCTTTGAAATGGAATTTCTAAGACTTTGTCTAAAGCTACACATATAAGCATAATATATTTTTTTGTAGATGACGTTACTTAAAGATAAGATTCCAAGTTTAGTGTTTAGCTGGGTTCTGATGATTTCAAATACACTGAGCTAAGAAATCTTAGTAAAATGTACCTTACACTTACCTATACAAGGTCTAAACTATACCGCTAGAAAAAGAAAAGTGGAACCATCAAATGATCCTGAAAATAATTGTGAGTCAAGCAGTGCAGTCGCTCGGTACACACGTTAACATTGATTCAAATTGGTTACAAATTTGTATTGATCGTTTTAGCGAAACTATCTTCTTAACCTTTAGCACCTACATATTTCTTGGCATAATAAGTATAAGTAATAAGCGCATTGAGTGTGCGTCAGTTTCGACCTATACCAATATTTTTCATTCATTTATGTATTTATTATCAATGTCTCGCCTATCCATTAACAGTGTCGCGGGTGTAGGAGCCTTAAGAGGACCCTCCATAACTCTCGGTCTTCCGCCACTGACTAAAAATCATTAAGTACAATCCCCATACGCGTAGAAGAGGGATTTCGGACTTGATCTAACCATCTCACGCTTGGTCTACTGAGTAGGACTGCCTTATGGCGCTGTTTTTATAGACCTCTTGAAATATAAGTTGCAGAAATGCGTTTAATGTCCCTTTCGCAATGCATGCGTCGTAACGCGACGAATCGCTCTCGTCTCGAAAGGGAGGCGAGAATCGCTCTCGTCTCGTTCTCGCTTTAACATCGTCCGGCAATTTACAATGAAACGTGGTACGTCGGCGAGTTTTTCTGACAACGTATAGAGGGACCACTAAAACTACAAACTATATTGCCACTTAGATTTTTTTTATAAAACAGAGCTGCACTTTTATTGCTTTTTTTTAGCACTATAGCATCTAGTTTGAATATTTTACCAACAACCAATTCGCACTTCTCAGGCGTCGCTTATAGCTATCAGTAGTAAAATGCAACCGAAAAAGAAATTGTGTTGCTTTTTTGGAGCACTTTAACTTAGTGACGGAACTCAATCTTGGTCTGAATATGTTGCTTATGAATTATAACGTTAGTTCATCATAAAATTGATGTTTAAATTTTCTAGAAAACGAATTTAGGTATTCATTTTTTCGTACGTACAACTTTTTCTGTTCAACTTCTTAGTCAATTCCACAACATTCCTATCAAATGCTTACTGTTCTACACCTACACTCGAACCTACTCTATTTACACTACACCTATTAGCAATTTATATAAGTAACATTTTGTAGTTAGTATCTACCTAACTATACGATTTAAATATGTATACCTAGGCTTACGTAATTGGCGAAATTACGACGCCTAGCAATAAAACGTTGCATAATTAACCATAATATCCTGATAAAATTTTCTGAAGAAAATTACCCAATATTCTTGGTTATTTTTCAAAAAGAAACACATTCAAAACATACGTTTTTTTCGGGGCAATGTTTGTTTAAAGAAATACGAAATTCCCCTTTTCACCGTCATTAATTAGGAAAATGAATTTTAATATTATCGCAGACTTATTTAAAATTTTCTTAGAATAATCAAACCGTATCAAAATAATAACAAAAAAACTATAAAAGTGTAGCCTGGGGCCAGATTATGTAAGACGAAAACGATGGAACGTTTTCGTTTCGACAATAGCAGTCTCTGTCTATTGCCACAGGTATGATAGAGACAGGTTTAGTAAAAACGAAAGCGTTTTTCGTTTCGTTTTTTACAGAATCCCACCCCTGGTTTGCGTGAAAAAACACAAGTGGCAACCTTAATTTTTATTTCTATGAAAATGGCGTCGCTTCCCACTCAGGACTCAGGGAGTAAATGTCATCGGTATCTCGGGCGAGATTTTTCCAATTTTCCGCCATAGTGTGTTGCTGCATGCATTTCCTCTGATTGCAAATTATTTGACAAATCGCGGTAGACTCGATCTCGCTCTCACGCTGCATTGTGAATCAGCCATAATGTGATCAAACCACTGAAGCATTAATATGACCCTGATATACTTTAACCTTTTCACCTGTTTCAATGGGACTGCCATTGCACTAGCATGCAGAGTGCATTGTAAACAGGCGTTCCGGTGACGACCCTTAAAGGTTTTTCGGCCGCCATGGCTACAATGTAACATACAGTACGTTTAAATAATGAAAAGAAGAGGAGACATAAGGCACCCCTGAAGAAGACCAAAACCCTAACACAAATTGTACGATGTATGTTCTCAGGAAAGACCCATCAATTCAATACACCTGCAATATACCCCAGAATTAATTTCGAGGATTCGGTCGCCTCCATTTTTAAACGAATGTAGCTTACTCCGAACCCCAATCCATTTGCAAATACTATTCTGAGAGTGAAGTGGGCTGTGCTTCTGCACGGGCGAAAATCACACTGCTCACCAGCCAACCGTATTCGGCAACAGTAGGACAAAGCCACGCCTAAAGCCTATTACTCTGCTGTTGCGGAACAAAAAATCCCATACAAAAGTGACACAACGAAATCATGAACGAAAAATGTCGCTCTCCTTTCGTTTTGCAGTACGCTGCTGTGGCGAAATGATGGCGAAAAGTGTGTAATTGTAGTAGAAAAGATTGCTTGGTACAATTCTACACTCTCTTTTCGCACATAATTTATTGCCTCAAAAGAAAATCCAATTTCACATCAGAAGAGAAGAACAAAATGAGCCAATTTGGAAGCTGGACCACCGACTGCATAGAAATAACAGTGCGTTTTCAATGTCCTCGTTATACATTTTTCCAAAATTCTATAATTCTAACTATAATATTGCTTTCAATTACAAAAAATACAAATTCTGGCCTGTCAAATGTCACTTGTGTAGCAGATAATGGAACTCCCCACAAATTATTTTCCACTTTCTTTTCGGAGACGTTTCGCTGTGCAATTGGAGAAATCAACAGCAGCGTAGGTACTAGCACCTGCACTAGGTTTAATATTTAAAAAGACAAAAATGTTGTCAACTGTTAATTAAATTTCAAAAAATATTCTCATTATCGAATTCGCTCTTTGTCTTTCTCTATCTGTTCAATCTCTAACAAAAATAATTGTCAGTACAAGGAAGATAGGATGTTTGTCTCTCAGTCTGGTTGCAATAACTTACATCAATCGGTCCCTCTTTAAAGCTCCCACAGAGTTGCCAAAGTTTGTATGATAAATCGCCATAAATCAGAGAACAATTCCATTAGGGTTGCCACCTTACAATTTAAAACAAAAATATTGCTGAACGAAATAAATTGCAACGAAATAAATTACATTTAATTTTTCCGCAGCACCAAGCGGTAAGATAATAGGAGCGTGTTTTTAAGATTATCCCGAGTAGGTCTAATCGCTTTTTAGCTTCTTTTCTAACAAAAACAGACAATTAGAATACAAAATTATGTATTATGTAAATTATGGGATGGAAATGGAACCTCTTATAGCAGATATATAACAAAAATGCTAAAATATACCAAAAATATGCTCTACAAAGTGAAATATACATTTATACCAAAATATGCCAAATACCACACAATTTTTGTTGGACAGAGTATAGAGATCTGTCTCTCCAACTAAATATCTGATATCTATCTCATAAAGGGTTTTCCTTTTCCAATAAGTGGTGTTATTTTGGTATTCAAAGAAAAATACCATTTTTTGAGATAAATGATCGGATGTTTATTTCATAATAAAGAGGAAGGTATGCCGTTAATAATGAAAAACAACATCAGCCAAATGGCCACCACTAGCACGCTTACAGGACCATAACCTTTTCATGAAATTTTCCATCATCAGTCAAGATGATTTTTCGATGGAATTCCGGATCATTTTCATGCATTTCAAGGACCCAATCAGCAAAGACACGACGTTGTTGATGATCGGACGGCTTGAGTTCTTGTGTTAACTGAACTTTATAAGCCTTAAGACCCAAGTCTTTATGCAAAATACGGTGTAATGACGTTTGTGGAATGCCCAATTCCAAAGAACGAGGAGGAATGGCAAAAAAATGAACTATTCGGCTGTTTGCTCTGTTGACAAATTTCAAGTGCGTAATATATTTTTTGGAAAAGTTATTATTTATTTTGTTTTTTTTTTCCGAGAAATATATTTACTCCCAATTTGTTAATTTAAAAAAAAAACACAAAAACAAACACTACCTACGCCACAGACCATCGTCTGCATAAGAAGACGAAAAGCAATAAAAAAAACAAATTTCTGTCAACTTCATGTCAGACATCCATGTCGAGGCATAATCGCAGAGAGAGATCGCTGACAGCCAATCATACGATTAAATAGAGTGACTCCACAAGATATTTCATCTCATGCAGAGTTGCCACTATTTTTCAAAATAAATTTCCCTGACTTTCCCTGATTTTCCCTGACCAATTTTCAAGTTTTCCCTGACTAAAATTTATATATTTATCAAAAAAAAAAATAAAAAATTCGTCAGTTATGTAATATCTTTTTTATAAGAATAAGGATATTAGAATCTATACAGGGGTGTTTCACTTAAGCGGTATAATCTTTTAAGGGGATATTCCTGAAGTTTCGCCGAACAAAAAATTGTATGGCAGGGGGAGTCTATTCTCACCCTATTTCCCGTTATAGCCCATCAAAGTAGGTGACCTCTAATTTGGAGGTGTTACCACTTAAAACGCTATAATTTCTAAACTATTATAGGTACAAACATTTTGTACATTTCGAAAAGACAATTTAGCGCATACAAGTCTTAAGCACTTCGGGTACATCTGTGTAGCTACAAAAAATCTATGGCTTCTTAAATTCAAAATTATGAAAACTTGTTGTTTAATTTTTTTTACTTAAAATGTTTTTTTCTCAAAATTTTTACTTTATAAATTTTTATTTTTTTATGAAATTTGTGTCCTTGAAAAATTTCCTAAAAACTATGAAACTCGATATGTCTCTGATAAACTTTTTCTTTCATAACACCTCAGAAGAGAAAATCCATGGGTGTTAGGTCAGGAGATCTGGTTGGCCAAGTGTTGGAGTTCAAATCGACCAGTCCACCGTTCGTTAAAAGGTGGACTAATTTCATAGGGCTTATATTGAAGCCTATCTCTTTCACAGATGGGCTATTTTTTTTTGTTCAGCCGTAAAAAAAAACTTGTAGGATAACAATATAGTGACTTTGTATGGCCAGAGCAGTGCCTATTTTGAGAGATAGGAAAATTAGCTACTCATATAGAGAATCTGCCACGTTTGTGAAGAATAGAAGGAAAGTACAATTTTATGCCAAATTCGATAGCTGAATTGAGAAGCTTACTCAGGACAGCTGTTCTTTCGGGTGTTTGTAGGACGTTTGAAAAACTGAGTGCACCAGAAAATACCTTAGGTTTATACCTTGTGTTCAATCGTCCCGAAAAATAAAAACTCACACAAACGAACGTTTGTGAGAGGCTAGGCCTAGGGTGCCTATGGACGATGAACACGTCCACAACTATCTGTGTATTTGTTTATTTAAAATGTGTTTTTTCGGAGGGTTCAACCCAAGACCCTTGCTCAATAGTTCAGCGCACTAACTAATGAAACACTGCGCCCACATAATGTCGAAGTCGTTGATCTGGGTTTTTATTGGCTTTGACGCAGACAGTCACAATTCTAGTCAAGGACTAATTTACTAAGTACACGGCTAACATTTAGTTGAAAATGAAATGTTTCAAGCCAAATAATTGTAACTTCAAATATGAAATAATTTGCAGAATTTCAGTTTGAATAACGCCCTGTAATATTAAATTTATAAGGAAGTTTTACTTTTGTGACAAATAAGCATTATGAGAGAAATTATCTCCTGTGGAGTCTGGTCGGGGTATTAGCAAGTACAGAGTTGTATGTCCATTGGATAATTTTTCCCTTAAGCAGTTGCGATTTTTCCATGCAGAAACATTTTTAGTAAATCGAAATTTGCTCATATTTTACTCTTTAATAAAAATCGACTACTATACATTCTTCCATTGACATTAAATTCTTTTTCTTCATAGGAAGAATTTTGTAACATTGAAAATATGCTCTTGATATTAAAAACTCTCAAACCATACAATTTTTACTATGTATAAATAATTTTGTGATGCAAACAAAATGTGGTCTCAAATATTGCCTGCTAAATTTATAAAATCAATTTTGATAAGAACAACATAAATAAACTACAGATAAAACCACAATTTACAAAAACAATACCAATAATCAAAATGCTGTCATATTTGTTTACCGCAAAAGTGACAACGCGAGCTCTCCTTTCATGTTCGAATTCGAACAACATGTAAGATACGATCGGTCGATCGCTCTTAACTTAGGAGTGAGTGGGACCGCTTATGAGCACTCATAAATCGTTTCGTGAATAGGTTAAGGTTTATGAAGCTCTTAGTTTAAGATTTGTTGATAAATACCTGCCTTCATATGTAATTAATAACAATACATACAATAATAAGTAAACATGTTTTGTTTCAAATGTTTTTTTTTAGAATGGTATCGTATGGAAGTGTTGTTGAGTCTTTATGTTACGTGGCCAGTGGAAATTTGGATGCATATCACATCGAAGACATGTATCCCTGGGACTGTGCCGCAGGATACTTGCTAATTCGGGAAGCAGGAGGCGTTGTGTACCACCCATATGGAGGCGATTTTCAACTCATGAAACCCGATTTGGTCTGTGCAGGTACACAGGAACTGTGTCGTGAAATCATGAATCTCATTAAGATAGCAGACGAATCCAAATCATGCGGTGGCAATTAAAAATGTCATCACTTTGTCAATGTTTTATGTAATTTAGAATTAAGTATTTCCCCGCACAAACATTGTTACAGTGTATTTATGTATTTTAAAGATAATTATACGCAAGAGCTTTGCACTTACGGTTATTGCACGTAAACGTATTTGTTTCTGAGTTACCTGTGAGTTAAAACGATCTGTTGCCGACCTCATTATACGATAATATATCAACAATGAGAAGTAAAACAAGGATCAACAGTAAATTAGTGATAAATTTGCATTAATCTATGATAAGAACAAGAAGTCTATACGCGAGCTCTTAACGTTGATTATGTATCTACCGTCTGGCTTTTATGAAGTGCCATACAAACAAATGAAAAGTCGTGAAGCTTTTATCATGCACGAACACTGCGGTTATACTGTTCGATAAGGTGAACTTGGTATATTGATGTAGTGTAGTCACTCGCATTTCAAAAGCCTTTCAAATCGTATAGCTTCTCTTTCCAACAGTGAAAGGGTTGCGCGCCCCATAATGAATAGAATATTTATTATGTATTATATGATACACCCAACACAACAAAACTTTGAGCTTTTATTTTTATTTTTTGATTGTAAATGGTTTCATCATATTAAGAATAATTGAAAGTTTTAGTGTATCCACTGATCATTGAAGGGGTAAGATCGTTTACAATAAATTTTGCACAAAAATGTCGACTTGTACCACGGATTGTGAATTGGAAAAATACTACAAGGTGGTTGTAGATCTTGTACTTAAGGCTGGTCAAGTCTTCCGTGATGGCTACAACGAAATGCAAACGGATTTTAAAACAAAAAAAGATTTCTACGATCTTGTCACTGTTTATGACAAGCAAATTGAAGATTTACTAATTGATGGCATAAGAGAAAAATTCCCAAATAATAAATTCATCGGAGAAGAGGAGTCAGCGGCTTCTAAACGGGAGGCGCAACTTACGGATGACCCCACTTGGATTATCGATCCAATTGATGGTACCACTAATTTCATTCGGAAAATTCCGCATTGTTGTATATCGATTGGTTTGAGCATCAAAAAGGAATTAGTATTGGGAATCATATACAATCCAATTCTTAATGAACTATTCAGCGCATGGAAGGGGCACGGGGCTTATCTAAATGGCGAGAAGATAAGGGTCAGCAATCGAAAAGCGGTAAGTGCGATTTCAATTGTAATAAAGTCAAAAATTTTGTTTAAGAGTGACATAAGGTAATTATTTTCGACAATCAAAAAATACACAATAAACCGGTTATTCAGAGTTAGATTGCATTGTCTTTTGTAAATTTGTGTTGCCTTCTCTTAAATGGACAGCATAACGATTCATTGCAATTTATACAATAAAAGTTGACACGGGTGTTTTGTACGTTTATTTAATTCTATTTTATGAAAGCTTTGTTAGACGTAAGTGTAGGTAATATGAGATTGTAAAAAAATAGCGATAGGTGTTATGTATAAAAACTTAGAAGTCTGCAACTTGCATAGATCATCAGAAATTGTTTTATAAGAGTTATACATTTTACTAATTAAATGCGCTAATATACTGGAGTATCATGCGCAAGATAAATTAGAGTGCAATTAAGTAAGAACAAAGAAATTTTGAGATATTACTTAAATATTTTCGTGAATAATAAAGTGATTTTGGTATTTAAGAGTAGAGATGGTGTCAGATTTATAGTAGGAATATGGCTGTTTTTATAATTTTTGATCCGCCAGGAATGTTAGAAGTTAGCCAAAAGTATCTACACAACTCTTTGTCACAATCGACAAATAATCACCCCTATTCCCGTTGGCGTTTGTCGTGTGCGACTCATGTTTCGTGTCCTTGTAAAACGATGTTCAGATTTTTTGTTTATCTTTTGTTAACAAGTTTATTTCCTTTTCTATGTGTTCACCATCGTTTCAATTCATTTGACTCAAAAAATTTAAAAACACCGACTAAAAAACGAAGTGAAATACTAATCGTTTACGACAAACGCCAAGGGGAATAGGGGTGAATATTATGTATTTGTTTGAGACTCTGAAATAATTCAGTTATGCAGTTATGATCGCAAGGAACAATGCTACAATTATTGAGCATTGCCAAGGTAACTTTTTTGAAGTCTGAAGAAATAATCACAATCATACATAATACACACTGCAGCAGTGTTATTACACGATTTTTTCTAGTTCTTACAACTTGTATGTTTCATATCTTTAAAAAAAAAAACAAATAGGTGGCGCAACAGGCGGTAGGACACCCTAGGCCTAGCTTCTCGCAACCATTCGTTTGTGTGAGTTTCACTTTTTGGGACGAATGGAAGGGACCTATAATTTTATGCCGAGTCCGAACGGCTGAATTGAGAAGCTTTTTCAGGACAGTCATACTCTCGGATGTTTGTCAGACGTTCGCGAGAGGTGGCGCAGTAGAAAAAGCCTTAAGATGTAATTTGTGTTTTTCCGGGGATCGAACCTGGGATCCCTCGCACAGTAGTCCAATACACTAACCACTGCGCTACTGCGACCACTTTTTCATATCTTAATTCATCTTAAATGTGTGATTGTCATCAAAGTTATCCAAACATGACTATGTGATATGCAGACCTAAGACCATCTATCTTTAATGAAACAATATCAACCAATTAAACAATAAACAGGTACAACTGGGTCAACGATCAATGCTCTCGGCATATCAAGGTTAATACGTATGTAGAGTGTGCCATACGCCCCCGAGGTGTGTCTTACGAGTATAATGTAGGTTGGTGAACTGCACTACTCCGAAAGACCGAAACTACTCATCCGATTTTAAAAATTCTTTCACGAACAATTTAGAATGGACCTTCAGGGTGGACTAAATATTTATGGGGAAATGATGTAAGGAAGATTATTTTAATTCATTTTTAATGACATTTCTTGAATTTGAATTATCTATTTGTTGCCTAAGTGCTAAAGTCGAAAGAGTTTTTGTTTTGCTTAAGAAATGCACAGCTGTCTTCCACCTTTCTCATCTTTGCAGCGCTTACCAAAATCACTATAGGGGAAGATCTTCGAGCATGCCTGCCTATGTCACAGTGTCCGGTTATGACATTCGTTTTCGTGACAATGGAGACCTACCATTTATTTTAAAAGTTCTCTACTCCAGATTAGGCCATTTAAGCTTACCAATATTGCTTTGATCCATGTTGCAGCATGAGTATATGAGCGTAATTTGTTTTCTGCAATTGCTCCATTAATATGCAATCAGTTATAAAGCTGTGTTGATAATAATTATTGGGTGGAAGACTAGTGGGTGTGCGAAACTTTGAATTTTGTATTTGCTATAGTTGTTGGTTTAGGTTAGCACTGAGTCCCCAGCTATTTGTCCATTTATCTTATTTGTTATATATGCTTTAATTGTAGGATAGGATAACAAGCCCCAAATATGCTTTGGGCAAATGAATCATAGATTCTACATGCGTCAGTAACATTGTTTCACAGTGAAATTGTAACAACATCAAAAGCATAACAGCAATACAAATCATGACATAACGTTTTAGTGGGCCTGGACCAACTATGAAAATACACTTTAGGTCATGGTGAGTAATGGCGTTTCCCCAAAATTACCAAATCGAAGTTTTAGGTAAGTCTTGGAGAATTTGGTGAGTGGAATTTCAACCGAATCAAAATACGGCAGTGTTTCTTCTATCATAAACGGTATCGCTTTTTTCTCTGTAAAAAAACCCATTTAATAGACATTTCAATTCCGTACTAAAATGATCCATTAAAAATGAAAATTGACCGAAATACACCATTTAAACATAATGCAGGTGGTTTACATTTTGTGGGTTTATAAAAACGATTGGTTTATTTTATTGACTTAAAACCGGTTTAACTTAGCATTCCTCTTTATACGCTTAACTGAGCAGACAATAATTATAACGGATTTATACTTCTACTTGAGCAAAAGCAGTAGGGAGTACGAGTTCAAAATCTTCAAAGAATTACAACTCGAATATCTGGCTATTGTCTTACAAAACTTGTCAACCATTAAGAACTTTCCGTTTGAAAAAATAGGACTTTTTATGGTTTTTTTTTTTTTCGAATTTCAAAATGAAATCAATGATAGCAATCATAAAATTGAGCTGAAAAATCTCTACAATACATTCGGAAAATTTATTTACTAAATCCAATAGCATACAAAAAAAGAGAATGGGAATCGCATGAATCAAAGCCTAACCTACTTTTGAACTTTCCAACTGTCCAAATAAAGCCTTTTGTATGTGCATATTTATAATGTTAATGAATTTCTTATCAGTAAATTAAAAATAAAATTGTTGTAGGAAGTGACAAATTTACAGATTACCGCTTTAAAAAGAGCGCGCTCTAATAAGCTTTTAAATCGATTGTTTTATTTACCAGGAATTAAGAGTTCATTGCATCCGTATGTTTATTATGTATGTACTAGTAGTCACGCGTAGCTTTGCTCACGTTATTTTTTGTTACCCGGCTGATGAAGCCGTCATATCTCAAGAGATAATAATAAGTGATTTCCCTCCCCTTGCGATCGGCCTATAACCATTGGCGCCGTCGGGTCATCAATGACGAAACACATAATAAATAAATTTGTATCTTGTAAATAAGGTTATTGAAAATTGCATAAAAACATCCACAACATAAAAACTCAAGGTACCTACGCAGAAATTCTTTCTAATATTGAAATTGTATCATCTTTGAATTGCAGTAAATATTCTTAAGAAATAAATTACATACAGTAGACTCTCGTTATCGTGAACACTGGTTAACGTGAACACTCGATAACGTGAACAGATTTGTTTTAACATTGACATCTCTAAAACGTGAACAAATCATGAACACTCTAAAACATGAACAACAATTTCTGCTCCAAATAATTGTAAAATTCAAGCAAGATGCAATTTACATTTTTTTTTCTTGGTAAATCATCGTATTGTACAGTTTTTAGGTAGCTACAAGACATTTCGTATTCAATTTGGTCTGCTCCTAGTTGTTCCTTGCATTAATTGTTATTGATTGTTTTGTCTGCTCGGTTTTCGATTGTACGAATGCAAATGATTTGCACAAGTTCATGTCATTTATTATTGAAAAAGCTAAAAACTCACGTTCATTTAAATATATAACTGTCCAGAAGACTACAAGAGTTCAAAATCATTCTGGATGACGGCCATATTCAAAGATTGATTTCATGAATCATTTGAACCACAAGTATTTGTGACTAAAAAAATCCACTTATAGATTACTAAATAGGTATTATCTGTTTTTTTTTTTTAGGTTTCGTCATTTAGAGAAAATCATAATCTACCAGTGAAGGCTCTCAGAATGCCATCAGAATAACAAAGCTTTACTAGTCTACTAGTCTAAAATAAATAAAAATACATACATTTTTAAATTCCTACTGTGGGATTGTCCTATACTTTTGGTAAAATTCCACCTTCGCAAACGTGAACTCTCTCGCAAACGTGAACTGGCTTGGTTTTTAATTGTTCATGTTATCGAGAGTCTACTGTACTTTTATTATCCATATTTCTATCCAGGATAGAAATAAAAAATTTAAACAAAAAAATCACTTTAAATTGTGATTGAAAATAATAGAGGAAAAAATTGCTCAATAATAACTGAGGACTTAATTTACGTATTAAGCTTTACATACCTCCAGATTTCTATCTTTTTGAATTATAAAATTGTTTCCGCAACCATTTCGGCATTATTACTCGGTTAAGATTCGTGTGCTTTCGGGACAATTGAATAATTTGACTCTTAACAAAGTACATATTTTGAAATTCTTTTCAGATCAACGATTCAGTTATAGCGTATGAAATCGCATTAATTCACGACAAAAAATTACGAGACAAAAATGTTAAGAGAATGTTCAAATTAGCATCTAATGCCTCGGGGTCGGTTTTTATTAAATTTTACAAATCAATAGAAGTTGTAGATTTTCTTAATTTTACAGAACTCGGTGTTATGGTGGCGCTGCTTTAACGTTGTGCTACATTGCTAAGGGCATAATTGATGTATACCACGTTGAGGATATGCAAGCTTGGGATATTGCTGCTGGTGCTGTTATTCTACGAGAAGCTGGTGGAATTATTGTAAACAGTGACGGCTCGGCATTTAATGTTATGAAACCAAATTTAACTGCCACTAGTACACCAGAGTTACTCAAAGATGTTATGGATCTTATTAAAGAAGCCAATGAAATCAAAGCGTATACAGTTGAATGAGTACACTTTTTTTTAAATTCCTCATTGCATTTACATATTATGCGATAGATATAATTTGTACTTTACTAATAATAAAAAAAAATTTCAAATTACATACTTTGAATACCTATCATTTATAAACAATGTGTACGTAATTGCGCAGTGACTCAGTGGTTAGTATGTTAGTACTACTGAGATACCAGGGGGCTTATTCCCAAATGCGCGGCGGATCGCTTTTCATGGCGGATTGGTATTTTTGTATTTCCAAAAGCGATTCGATCCATTCGTCACAAGAATTTAGTTTATTTTTTATCCACAATAAATCCGCCAGCAATCCGTCACCTAAATAGCTATCGCTTTTGAATGGATGGAATCGCTTTTTGGAAATTCAAAAATACCAATCCGCCATGAAAAGCGATCCGCTGCGCTTTTCGTCTTACATAATCTGGCCCCAGGCTTAGAATACAATTAATACCTTTAAAGTGTATATGAATACGTTGAGCTTCGTTTGAAGATTATGCTTAGGTCTCTGGTTTAACCCCCAAAAAACACAAGTATTATCTCAAGGGTTTTTTTTTTATTGCGCCACCTCTCCTACGTCTCACAAACATCCAGGAAGTATAACTGTCCTAAGAAAGCTTCCTAAATTAGTACTCGGCACAAAGTTATAGGTCAATTAGTCCCAAAAATAAAGCATCATACAAACTCGATATAGGCGTTGGTCCCAGAAGACTTAACCCATTGAAATCTTATTTGTTTACGGCTGTTTGCCGTGGATTTCACGCAAATATTTTTCTGCAGATCGCTTCACCAGTGATTGCACCAATAATCCATTGAGGTTGTACCTCCAGAGACCTCGGCTTATCACTTTTCGTAAAAAATGATTACAACTTTTCTGGCAGCTTCGCTACAGAAGATCCCATTTTACGACCCAACAGTTTATACCGCCGAAAAACACAATTTACACCTGTCCTGATCAAGCTTCACAATATAGCCTTTCGGATTCGCTATAAAATTTTAGCTATCTTCTATCTGCTTTTTTTTTTTTTAGTCCCAGATTACTTCTCGTGTTATATTGGTACAAAAAACAAGTAAAAGTTTTATCATCGGCCTGACCGATGCTTTGACACTCTCCACTGCACATAAGTCATGCAAAATGTTTGCCATGTGAGTTAGTACGTACACAACACATGGGTATAATATTGGTTTTGTATGGGAGGTACCAGAACTACTCGACCGATATAGCTATTTACCAAACTGACGACGCGACGGTAAAAATTTCATCCGCCTATGTCGATCCGTTTGGACGCTATCATGTTTTCAACAGACAGACAGACGAACATACGGACTTGGCTAAATCGATTCAGAATTTGATCCTGATCCAGAATATATCTACTTTATTAGGTCTCCGGTGACTCCTTCTTGGCGTTACAAATGTAATGGCAAAGTTTTCGGATTCGAAAGCACTTTTGTTAATATAGATTTTTTCTCAGAGTTGCTCGAGATTTACATCTTCATCGTACTCGTTGTCCTCTTCGGATAATAGTAGTTCGTCTTCGTCATAGGAGGAATTTCCCCAGTTTTCTAGCAACAGTCAGTTCTAGCCTTCTAACACAATAAAATGGTTTTCATCAACAACAAATCTATAGTTGCGCAAATCAATTTGTTCATAAATTTTTTTGTATTTCCATTTGATTTTTGGAAATTGAATTTAAAAATGTAACACTTCAAAGTTGCAATCACTCTACGAAAAAAAAAATCTTCACATCAAAAAAAATTAAACACATATTAACAGCTACACCAAAACCAACAAAACACCGCTCAGGAATCTAAGAATGCCAATCGAATATGGCTCTAATACAGCGGGTAATTTTGCGCTAGATTGAAACATTTTCGAGACAAGAATATTTCATGTGCTAGAGCTCTTGAGCAAATGGTGAAAAGTCTTTTTTTTTATATATGGAGTTTGATTAATGGAACGCGGCTATTTTCTCAAAAAATCTAATCTTCCAATTCATATGAAACAATCTTGTCAAATAAGTAATTGTGTAGATACATAATAACTATATTGTAGCATTTTGTAAACAATGAAGAAGAAGTAAATAATTGTGTGGATAATAACTATATTGTAGCCTTTTGTAAACAATGAAGATTGTTTACTTCAATAAACACTGCTGATATCTTAACTAATAAACAAATTACATATTTTATTAATTATTTTAGATAAACGACTCTGTCATTGCATATGAAATCTCCCTAATTCATGCTAAGGCCGTACGAGATAAAAACGTTAAGAGAATATCAAAATTGGCATCCAATGCAACAGCGTAAGTCTGAAATTGAAACAATAAAATGAATAGAAATTGTACTTTAATCTTATAGAACACGGTGCTTTGGTAGCGCGGCTATAACACTGTGCTATGTTGCCAAGGGCGTTATTGATGCATATCACGTTGAAGACCTACAACCGTGGGATATTGCTGCTGGCGCTGTTATTTTACGTGAAGCTGGTGGAGTCATTGTGAATAGCGATGGTACTCAGTTTAATATAATGAAACCAAATTTAACAGCGACAAGTACACCCGAATTACTCAAAGATGTAGCGGGACTTATTAAGCAAGCGAACGCAATTACAGAATATACATTTGAGTGAATTTGATTTGTATTATGTATTTGTTTGTATTATTTTATGTATGTGATTTTGATTGCCTATGTTTACCTACTCGATAAGGGGCTTGTATAAGCATATGCATTTGTATTAAAAAGGTATAAAAATAATAAAAATTTATGAATATATAATGTATATGTATATGAATAAGAATATATATATATTTGTAGCGTACATATTACAATTTAACTGGTCCGAAAAGTTGAATATTGCTATGTTGCTACTCAGCTTTTAATATCAATCAACGAAAGGGAATAAGCAGTAACTTTAGTTATTTTTCCTGTACTTTTAGAGAGATATCGTATATCGCTAACAGCCCACCTAAAGAAAAATCTACATAATATTTTTGTTTCAATATTTTTGGAAAATTCTAATTCTACTATAGATTCGTCACAATTTAACAAATTTAACTCAACTTTTTATTTGAAAAAAAAAAAAAAAAAAAAAAAAAAAAAAAAAAAAAAAAAAAATTAAGCTCTTATAGATGCCATTGGAGTATAAACTCATGCTGCTTATGTTGAGGAATGTAAGGGTAATTCCAATTAGAATTTTTCGTTTCATTGTTTCATTTCGTTTCATTGTTGATGCGTTGCGCACGTAGTGAACGACAGACATAAGTACACTTCACAACCGTGAGAAATTCACTTTACATAAGTAGGTACATTATATTCAACGGGTTACAACTTACAAAACTTTAAGTGCAGCACTACAAAAATCAGAATGAGCTATCCCAGTAAAGATGAGAGTACTAAACGATCAAAGCATTAAAAAAGCAGCAAGGGTTTGTTTTGACTATATAATCAGCGGAGCTGGAACGGTACAAGTAACAGTAAAGCCATATCGAGCAAGCATAATTTGCTAGTTTGTATTTCTATATAAGTACACAGCGTAGGCGTTAATTAAATTGGAATAGAAAAAACACGAGCTACCAATGCATATCGTTAATAAATAATGCCTGTGAATTGTAATGATGCAAACAGAACAAGAGATAAGTAAAGCATTTCACATTTTTTCGTTGTCGCCTTGTCGGGCCAGGAAATAAAAACTCTATGTTTCGCTGTACCTTTTTAAATAGGATTAAGTGATTTCAACAGCGCTGTATTCCAAATCATTTAATTAACCTCAATTGTGCATGTATTCTAAGATAAGGGATAAACGGGCACATCTGTAACCATTGTTTTACAAGAAGAACCATGAACTATTCACAATACATTAATTTGGTAACTGCAGCGTCAGAAATAAATATCACCTTCTAAGATAAACCCTTCCTTATCGTATTCCAACTGGAATATTTTTCATACCGATATAAATGGCCATGCGCATTACTTTTACAAAATAAAATTAATACTTTAATTCTGTACTTACATTTGATGGCATCGAATGCGATTGGTAACCCATGGGGGGCATTGACGGACCTTGTGGTGGCATTTGCATGCCCATATGTGGACCTAAATATGCGTATAAAGATAGACTTTATTTACTCAAACCAGTAAAAATTACAAAATAGCAACTTACCCATTCCTTGGTGATGCGGTGGCATATGATGAGATTGCGGTGGTTGGCCCGGTGGGCCATTCATGTGTGGTGCTGGGCCTTGACTGCCTTGTTGAACGTGAGATCCGGAAGGTCCATGTGATGCAGGACCATGTCCACCAGCGGGGCCATGGGAACCTGGTGGATGGGATCCTGCAGGTGGACCATGAGCGCCAGGAGCATGAGAAACAGGTGGTCCATGAGAACTGGGTGGATGTGAACCGGGAGGTCCATGCGTTGTTGGTGGATGCGAACCTGGCGGGCCATGTACGCCAGGTGGTCCGTGCTGTCCAGACGGCCCATGCTGAACGTGTTGTCCAGGTGGTGGTCCATGTTGATTTTGCGATCCGTGAGGTCCAGGCGGTCCGTGTTGGGCAAGTGGATGAGTATGTGGTCCGCCGTATGGTGCCCCTGGATGAGGTACCGGTGGACCATGATGCTGCTGCTGACCGTGTTGACCAGGTGGAATATGTGAACCACCTGGTGGACCAAGTTGCGGTGGACCGTGCTGTCCAGATGTTGGCGGGCCATGCTGTGGTGGACCGTGTTGCGGGGGTCCGTGTGGTGGTGGGCCTATTGGCGGACATTGCGGTTGGCCCTGCGGCCCTTGCTGATGTGGATACGGGCTGTGTGGAGATGGTGATGGTGCTGGACTCTGTGAAGGTGGTCCCATTGGACTTGGCGCTTGTGGTGGTGGCATAGGACTATTTGCCGGTGAAGGCGAAGCCATTTTGTGCTCAAAAATATACAGAATCGATTGACTCTCGAACTAGACAAAAACACATTTATTGAGTCTTCAAGCTAAACTTCACTGAAACATTTTTATCAAAAAACAATGCACACAATTAATTAATCACACCGCAGTGGGTATTTTTGGATGTAGATGTTATATTTGTTTATAAATTCAACTATTTCTTTTATGAAAGATGAATACTTTTGCTATTTTTTATAAATTTTATACAAGAAAAATCTTAGAACGACGCGACGAAAACTTTAATGGCCGCCGCCTATTATGCATGAAATTTGATTTTTTTTTAGTTTTTGAATGTTGGCAATAAAAGTATTGCCATAATAAAATAAATTTAGGAAACAAAAATTATTTAATTGTTTTAATTATTAGGTACCTATGTAGCAGATTTCCGTTCAAACATTTGCACTCAGCTTCTTCAAATTCTTTTGAAAAAAAAAATTAACACAAAATTTCAAAATGTGCAAGTTTTTTTAGCTCTCACTTGCTTTCTTCTTCCTCTCATTTAAAACTGACGTTTGACGTAGTTACCTAGGCGTGGATCTATTCTTTTACTGTAGGCGTATTTTTTAGGGAAGTGAGTATAACAAAACCAAAAGTGAGTATAAGGCTACGTCCTAATTGGACTGGCATCGCACGACCGAACGATGAACTTTGGTCGGTCGCATCGCTTGTTGGTACCTACCTTTGGCACTACCAAAAGGCGTATCCTATTAACAGGTCGCTCATAAGCGCTTTGTAATCACCATCACGCGACTACCCTTATTTCATTAAGACAACTATTTCCCACACTAAACCTGTTTTTAATCGGCTTTTATAATATTTCGCACGTTATTCCATAATATAGGATTAAAAAAAACTAAATTTCTTAAATTTTCTTCTTTTTCCCATTTTACATTAGGCGTATTTTTTTGGGAATCTATAGCTAGCTCACTTTTACTTTTACATGCAAAACTGGTATACACTTTTGGTTTTGTTATACTCACTTCTCAAAAAAATACGCCTATTATCAACGACGGCGCGACAAAAATCAAACTATGTAGTTTGATTTGAAGCGACCAAACTGCTTTTCGTAGCGTTGCTATGAAAAACGTTTGTGATATGTAGCTTGAGCGATCTCAAAACAAACATGTGTCACCGTGCTACCACATCGCGCAACCGCGTTTGTGTTTCAATAAGGACACACAATAGAATTATTGCAGTTTGATATTTTTATCGTCCGATGCAGCGACCATCGCTCGTTGCTCGGTCGCACGATGGCTGCCAATTAGGACGTAGGGTAACAATTTTGCATGTAAAACCAAAAGTGAGTACAACATAACCAAAAGTGAGTACCTACTATAACAGTTTTGCATGTAAAAGTAAAAGTGAGCTAGCTATAGATTCCCAAAAAAAATTGCCTTGTGATAGATATTCAATAAACAGCGGTCTGATATTCAGTCCGTTTCCTACAGTCAGACTAATGATCTGTAAGAGTGAGACCACAAATCTCCATAAAAAAGTTATGGCGGCTACATTCAACTGTTAGGCTTGTGGTGACACTCAAGCCTTTCCGCAGGTATCTGGTCGCTCCGCAACGGCAAGAGAGGTTGTAGGTGACGTTTTGTGTTATGGGAAAAAAATTAACTATTCGGCTGTTTGCATTGTTGATAAATTTTAAGCGCGTAATATATTTTTTGAAAAAAGTTATTATTTATTTAGTTTTTTTGCAAAGAAATATATTTATAGCATTGAAATTCTATACAAGGCGTATTTTTTTGGGAATCTATAGCTAGCTCACTTTTACTTTTACATGCAAAACTGGTATACTCACTTTTGGTTTTGTTATACTCACTTTTGGTTTTACATGTAAAACTGTTATACTCACTTTTGGTTTTGTTATACTCACATCCCAAAAAAATACGCCTAGTATAGTATAGTATGTCAATGATTTATAGAAATTGGGAAGTACATACTAACAAACAAAAATAAACACTACCTACGCCACAGACCACCACCGGCATGAGAAGACACTAAAATGAGACAAAAAATGTCATTTCCAGACAAAAACCAATAAAAATTAAATTTCTGTCAAATTCTTGTCAGACATCCATGTCGAGACATAATAGCAGAGGGAGATCGCTGACATCCAATCATACGATTAAATAGAGTGACTCCACAAGATATTTCATCTCATGAAAATCGGGGTGAAAATATCGAATTTTAAAGTACAGTACCTTCTTATTTTTATTAAAGGCACCACCCTGTAGTTAATGATTGATATGGCAATGCTATAGAAAATATTCGACAACGACACGTCATTTCTCATTCTTGTTGTCACAATTGACAACTTATTTCTGTCAAAATTTGGAATGGAAAGAAATATTTTTCGGCATATTTACAATTGACGAGATAAAATAAAAACTGAAAATATTTTATAGACACGTACTCTTTGTTCCAGCTAAACATATTTTGCATTTAATATTTGGCTATAAGAATGGGTAAGACAAAATGAACAATACAACAAAAATTTCTGTTGAAATTGCCAGACAAAAAAAAAAAGATCCAATCCCAATTAACTATTTTCCAATATCCTTGCAGGTGGAGTTTTTAGTTATTTTCGAGGTCTCCTTGGATCAAGGGAAATGCGAATTTTGATTTTGGGCCTCGATGGTGCTGGAAAAACTACAATTTTGTATCGCCTACAAGTTGGAGAAGTTGTGACAACGATTCCGACGATAGGCTTCAATGTGGAGCAAGTGACTTATAAAAATCTTAAGTTTCAAGTCTGGGATCTCGGCGGACAGACTAGTATTAGGTAAGATATTGATATCGTATTCAAATTAAGTAAACTCAAAAGCATTATCTATAATAGATTTATGTATAAAATAGTGCTTGGAATTTATTCGGTAATGTAATTCGGCTATGCGCTCATAATGAGTCATATATATGAATATCATGCGTATCTATAAACAAAAATGTTGGGATTCTCTATAGTGTCCATTATGATACGTTATTGAACGAAAAAAAAATGTATTCACTTAGAATTTGTAAGCAACTAACGTGGACCATCATTTTATCTTAATGAATTGCCACAATAACTAGGAAAAAAGATTATCCCATTAGGTAAGGGTTTTTTAAAAACTTCTGAAATCAATTCCTGCTAAATGACTTGATTTTATCGGTCATATTATGGCATATGCGACATTAGTTGGGTGCTTCCAAACTATACATTGTTGGACCAACTGTTTATCCACCACTCTAAAATATTTAAGGGAAGGAAAATTATTTCATACAGTTCGGTCTGGTTTTTAGAGATCGGTATTACATGCGGCTTGTTTTAAAGCATTTTATGTCGTTTTAGTTGCAAAAAACAACATGTAACACCGACTATTGCCGATTACAAATTTTGCAAACCATATTTAAGCAACTCGACTATAGACAACGTCAGCGGTCGTTTAATATAAACGCCACGTAGAGTAAGGGTGATTGACAAATCAATGGTCCTGCTCCTGCACCATACCGTGCACCGTTTTCTTTCCAACGCTGATGCCGTACTTCAATTCTAATCCTGGGACATGGTTTCGTCGGGCCATATCGATCAGGTGAATATTAATGCATTCTCCCTACCAAGTCATCTCCTGCCGATTTAAACATCTCTAGGTCATGGAGCCACGTAAAATTTTAGTCTTACAGCAGAAAATAATGCTCCTGTTCGGCCTTTGCACTATTCGGTTATCCACCAACATCCAGCCAGCGGTAAAAAAGATGACCAATTACTGCAAAAGCCCGACAGGACTGTGCGAAACTAATACTATTAGGTGTATTTTTTTGGGAATCTATAGCTAGCTCACTTTTACTTTTACTTGCAAAACTGGTATACTCACTTTTGGTTTTACATGCAAAACTGGTATACTCACTTTTGATTTTGTTATACTCACTTCCCAAAAAAATACGCCTATAATCACCGTCTGCGTGCCCACTATAGTGTTTCCGATTTTGTCTCCTCAAACTTAGACTTGGGAGCAACCTTGAGTTACCCTCTTTGCCATTTTGTAGATTTACCCACATTCATACTGACATAATATTTATAGTCAGTAGTCGGTTTTTATTGTATATAACAGTTTTATACCGCATTTCTACTCATGAAACGAAAACTCGTTGAGGAGGTCACCATTCAGTTGAACTTGCTGACGACTCGGACATTTAATCAAATAATGCAATCATTATGACAATTTTTTTTGTGACGCATATAATTTTAAATTTTGTACATTTAGTTATATGTTTGTATTAACAATAGTTTTCCAATTTTGTAGACCCTATTGGCGATGTTACTATAGCAACACAGATGCTATTATTTACGTAGTCGATTCGGCAGATCGAGACCGAATTGGGATATCCAAAGATGAATTACTTTACATGTTGAGGGTGAGTGTCAAATTCAATTTAAAAAAAAAAAAACAAATCTTTATTTAACCCCTTGCGCGCAGGAGGAAGAGTTGGCTGGAGCGATACTTGTCGTTCTCGCCAATAAACAGGACATGGAAGGATGTATGACCGTTGCTGAGGTACATCACGCTCTAGGTCTTGAACATTTAAAAAATCGAACGTTCCAAATTTTCAAAACATCAGCGACCAAAGGTGAGGGTCTGGACCAAGCAATGGATTGGTTATCAAATACATTGCAAAGCCGCAAATAGCCCATTTAAGGACCGAGTTCAAAATTCCCCAAAACATTAAATAATAATGGAGAACAAGCGTCAGTCAGGAATATCATTATTCCCAAACGTTTGTAATATAAAACATGTATTGTATATGATTTCATTCTTGAAGCTCCCTTCTGTTTTTCTACATACTTTAAAGTAAACCATGAAGTCTTGTGCGGAATAATATAAATACACAACAAAAACAATACCATTGTATTTGTAATAAAAGTTTAACCTAAACGAAAACTTATTTAATATAATTATAAAAGAAAAATAACTTTAAGTTAACAATAAACAATCCGAAAAAAAACCAAACACAATCTTTGTTTAGATGGAAAAATATTTTTCGATCTACCAAGAAGGCGCGCCAAATCGTTGCACTCTCTTTTCTTGTGTGTCCAAGTCCATGCGAATTTTTTGACGCATGTAGAAAATGGGACAGTCACGGTTTGAGCAAAGCACTTCCTCGTGCAAGGATCCCTGGCAACGCTGACACTCGGTCCATAATCGCGAGAAGTTCTCCTCCAGACTGCGCTTAGCAAAGATTTCTTTTTGATATAGCTCCCCAATGTTCGGTTCGCAATGCGGACACAATGCACTTTTCTCATACCCGTTCGGCATGAGCGCTTTGCAACCTAAACATGCTGCTTTTTTGGTCATAAATCCGGCTAAGCCACCGACCTTGGATGTTACCACGGTACGAGTTCTAGTGTGTTCACCCTCTGCAAAGAAGCAATAATCAAGGTCTATTCGAAATAAAATACTATAAGCTACCTACTCAATAAAATGGATTCAGCTTTATCACCCAATATAGGCTCAAAGATCCTTAGAAGAGGCTTAGACAGTTGGTTTTCTAGATAATAGTTTGCATCAATAGGAACACAGTTCTCCAAGACATAAATAGGATCTTCTGCCTTCATATAGGCGGGCGTATTCTTTGCTGCAGCACACAGAACATAGGGCACACGATCACCCAACTTTGGTGCCGTACCAGGATCACGTTTCTTCATCTTGTTAGCCAACTCAACGTGAGCTTGTTTAGCAGCATAATCGGTTTTGCTTAGCTCCTTTGTTATAACCAATTGCGAAATGTCTATGCGGTTGCACAGTAGATCCGAGATCACAGATTTGGCATATTCAACAGCACCGTCAGGGTTACGCTCGATGAGAAGTTTTTGCAGACAGGTGTTCATGAGATTCGCGACAAGTGGCGAGTTGTCGCGTCGTACTGTTTCGATACCTGCGGAGAAAATTGAGAAAATATGAAATTGTGTTTAACGAGTGGAGCGCTTTTTTGAACTTTTCCAAGCCCTGAAATTTTAAAGCTTTCGGTAAATGTTTCGGTGTAGCAAATCTCCACCAGGTACACAGAGCGGAAAAATAATAATAAAAAAATAATAATAAAAAAAAAAATAGACCATCAGCTTGACACTAAAATTATTCAAAAACTAAATGTTAAAGGTCTTACCTTTGCAATCCATTTTGTCATATGTTTCGGGCCGCGTAAAGTATAAACCTGCATAACGTTTCTTATTAATCAGCAAATATGGGAAGTATACTTTTTCAAACTCCAATTTTATCGGATGCACAAACTTAGAGCTGACCAATTCGGCTGCCTCTCTTCCCAATTCCATACTCCGCTCCAGTGATTTAACCCCAAAATTAACCATCACCGAATCTGTGTCACCATAAATTACAACAGCGTCATTTTCATAGCCATTCGCCTGGGTGTAATGCGTCTCAACTTCGTTCTTTGTCAGTTCAATCATTGTGCGACCATACGCTGTTACACTGCCGGATATTTCTAGGCAAGGTAACTTACCCACTTGGGCTCCCGTAAATCCGTACACAGAATTTGCCGAAATCTTCAAAGCCAACTGTCTGCCATCCAATACACTGCGTTTGAATGGATCTGTTTCCACTTTTAAGTCATTCTTTGCTTTTTTACGGGCAGCAAGTAGTGATTCCAGAATTTCGGGTAGCAAACCACGTCTCACGTGTGATTTGACAAATATATTGTTTGCCGGAGTTAGTGTCATGTCATCTGGGCTGAGGGACAATTTGTCTTTCATGTTTGGCTGAACTAGTGTAGTGTAGCAAAGATTGTGAGCCATCATAATACTTGGGTATAGCGATGCGAAATCCAGTGTTGAAATGGGATCGGCATAATAGCCCCTTTTTGGCTCGATAACGGTTGCACCTTCGTACTGTTCATCTGATCCCTGACTGTGATATGAAGGCATAATAAATCCTTTAGTTCTAGCTTTTCTGAGTAGCTGGCTGAGTACTTTGATTTGCTGTCCTCTCGTGAGAAGACTTTGCAGGGTTACACCTGTCACACGAGCCATTTCCATATAATTTACAATGGACATAAGTTTATTCAAGAGTCGCAATGGTAGATATGCGTCTTTAAGGCAGTACATGGCCAGGCGTCTACGAGTCTGCTCATTTTCGTTCTGCAGATCGGTAATGATACTGTGATGTACGTCTTCTTTTTGTTCTTGTAGAAAGTGGTAGCTTACCGCGTTCAATGTATACGAACGCAATTTGTAGTCACGCAGAAGAACAAACAGAAGGTCAAATGGTACTCTGCCTTCAAAATTTACATACTTATTTTCTCGTCGTCCCATTTGCTTTGACTGGAGAACTTGATCTTTTATCACTGATCTGATATTTTTGATGCGACCTAGATATTCGAAATTCTTTACTTTTAAATGTTGTGCTCTTTGCAAAAGATACGGAATGTCGAAGTTATTGATGTTGTAGCCGGTTAAAATGTCCGGATCGACCTCACGTATAAAGCTTGACCATGCATCGAGGAGTTCCTGCAAGGAGATTTAAGTAGTTTTCCAATTAGGTGTGCAATTAGACTTATATTTAAGTAATTAAATTTTGTTCATACAAAGGTAAATGAAGGTACACATACTTGATAATCGTTAATTTATTGTTGAAAACATAAAATGGAGTTTCGTGACCACTGCAAATAGGTCTATAATATATGAGTTGTCTACTTCTAAGCATAGGAAGCAGCTAGCTTGTGCGACCAAAGGAAGGAGAAAATATAACAGTTTACAGAATCACAAATGGGCTGACTGGTGAGAAAGGTACCAGCCAAACGCCAATTGTAGACTGTTGCGACAATCACATCGGCTGAGCTTCTACACTCCAATAATGCAAATTATCGTTATATTCGAAAGCAATAGATTTGCCAGAGTTTTGCTTGCAGTAACTAAAAAAAATAAATGGTGTCGAATACAACAAACAGTTGACCAGTTGTTCATCCCCTTTGAAATATTTTTTGACGTGTCAAAAAGGCTTTATTTGGTTGCATTATACATTTGTAACTGCAATACTGATTTTGCTGATACTGATATGATACTCTGTCGAAAGCATAGACAGAGGTAAAGTAGGTTCTTGTACGTATGCTTACTGTATCACTATCTAATCGCAATCACCCTTGTACATAATTTACTGTACTAGAATGTTTAACATTTATTTTGTTTATTAGGCAGGTATACAAGCGTCAAATTATAATTTTAAATAATGGAAGGTAAGCACAAAAATGTCTGTCAAACAATTTTGTACGATATTCGGCATAGCGAATCCCTTGAAAGAATTCGTATTGAATGGACGAAATTGCAACAGCGTTGTGTATCTCAACATACAAACTCAACAAAGAATCAAGAAGTCGCCGAAAGCGTGTATAAATGTACAAGTTCTTGGATGAATAATTGTAAAAGCTATGAGTCACAGCCCAAACTCGTTTCAACCGCCAACAAGATGTCCCTTGAAATATTCCAAGGCACTGATAGGAATACAATAGCCAGTTTTATAAGTAAATATAGCAACACCAACTTTCTCTCAGGATTATTAAAAACATTTAAATTTCGCAGAACGTGGAATTTTCAATTTTGGCATCGACCTCTTTTATGGTTCTGTGCAGCAGAACCTAGACGTTCTTGTGCGACTGCAAGATACAGCCCTGGAAGAGTCGAACAAACTAGGCTTGTCGATTCCCATGTCAATCTACCTTAAGCTCAGTCCCAGACTGCAGTACACCGGTGGACTGCAGCAAAATGTGCAAAGTTTTAATTTGAAGCTCAATGGCCAAGTAATGTTGACGACAAATCGAAAATATGCATCGTGCTCTTGCCGGAGCATCATCTATGTTAACGCGAAGTTCTTGATTTTTGATCTCCAGAAGTGTGATATAATCTGCTTGAATGGAAGTATTCAATTGCAAGTAGTAGAGATTCATGATGATCATGCGGTTTGCAAAGTGATTGTTCCAGGGATAGTAACCTCCCGAATGCCTGTGAAATTTCCCGAGCGGTTTCAATGGGCATCAGGATGTGTATCGGCTGAAGAACTCGAAGACTTGACATTTGCTGTGGGAACAAACATAAATGTTATAGTCGCACATGCACCTGGATCTCCTGCGAGCTGCATGCAGTTAATTCAAACTTTAAATGAGTTTAAATGCAATCATTTCTATTTGTTTACTCGATTGACATTGGCAAATGTAGATTCTATGGACAGTGGTAAATGGATAGCCAGTGCATATGACGGATTTCTTATCGATTGCTCAAACAAACACCCAAACGATAAAATAGTAAGACTCACACCAGAAGCTCAAACATTTATTCAGCAATCGTACCGCAAAAGAAAGCCAATATTTTTGTGTGGGTCCTGGTCAATGTTTGTGGATCCCTGCGACTATGAATTCGCATTTTACTATCCTGATAAGTACGTACTGCCTTGTGAGTCTGAGTTTTTACATCTTTTTGAAGCTGTTTTTAATAAACTTGCGGCATCGAAATTTTTGAAGACTGATTTTCATGACAAGTGGATTACCGGGAATAATTCAGTTGCACGATCAATTGCAGCTGCTTCCTTCGACTCCCAAGCCGATGTCATTGTAATGTGTTCAATTGTTGGCACAATGGCTACGAAAATAGCACATTTCAGGCCAAGCACACCAATTATAGCCGTCACAAGTGTAAAGAGTGTCATCAACTATACATCAATGCATCATAACACTTGGATGTTATTATTTGACAACAGCAACGATAGGGAAAAATCTCACGAGAACGACATTCATCAGCAATTAGTCTACGGAGTACGCTACGCAATCCTTAAAGAACTTGTGAACGTCAACAGCAATATCATATTAGTATTTCGGAAAGCATTGAGGTGGGGTTTTGCGGATAAATTTGTTGTAGTCAAGTTTGATGAAGGGTATATTGAGACGATAAGAAAGGCAGTTTTACAGAAATAAAAATTTGTTCATGTCAAAGTAATTTTTTTGTGTAAAATAATGGCATTGTTGAGCCCTTGTTGTTTTGTTCGGCATTATGCATTTCTTCCAGACCGAAGAGGCGAAATGGCGTTGACTGCTTACAGACGCCCCAACCAATCTGTTGAAGAGGTGTACAACTGAAGAGGTGTACAACTAACGATCGTTACTAGTGTATGTAATGACAAGACTTCATCGGAACCCCAAAAGCAGACAAGATTCAGAGAGCTTAAGGCCCGTCACATACTTTTTCACAATGTAGATAATGATAGAAGATAAAGCCCAGCGAACATTGTATACATACTAATACATTTTAATTATAACATAGTTTAAGTAAAACTCACCTGTTCTTTTTGAAAGCAGAGGACTTGCGAACCGACAATTGGCGCACAGGTTTTCAACGTAAACACATTACGAATAAATGGCTCGGGATCTCCTTGTCTAATACACATATTCGCAATTTGTATCACTGGATCGACTTTAGCTTCAGGAAAAATACCCTTCCTTCCAGCACATTCAATGTCAAACGATAGAATTCGAAATGGAGCCACTTTAGACCACTCGCCTTCCGGCTCGTGGGCAATAAACTTATCAAAAGCAACGTCCACCTCAATTTGACACCTTGACTCTGGCAATGGTTTCGAATTTTTGTTTCGCAGACGCCAACTTCCTGCTGGCAATTCTATCCAACTGCACCCGACCACACTAGTATCTACCATAAAGCGAATATCAAAATCGATGTTGCTCTCATAACCTCTACAATCCTGAAAATCGAATTCCGAGTATATAACTTCTTTTCCCAATAACCGGTTTGCTGCAGCTATAAGTTTGGGCATGGCCATTGTAATCTTAATAAATTCTTTTTTTTCGTCGCCCTGGTAGCTCATAATAGACAATCGTTCAACGATTTCCACCTCGAGGACAGCTTCCTGGATGTTATCTTTATTACTTCGCATATCGGCCAGCACAGCTTTGTCTAATGCAGAACGGAAACTGTGGCAATGACTTCGATCAAAGCCACGAGGGGCAGCCAAGTAGAAATAAGGACAAAAACCATGCACATGACAACATACTGAGTTGCCTTCCATGGTAATGCCAAACATTCTTATTACAGGTACTGGTGCAATTTGGGAACCGGGCATACCTGGAAGTGGTACGCCGACATAATTTTCTACATCGATTTGCTGAAAGATAAGCTCATTTGTCTCTGGGTTCATCATTGGAGGATCAACACGAGACCATTTAATGCTGGTTTGCTGGTTTTCAGGACCCTCACCCAAGAGCATACTTTGATCAATATCATCGTGATCGAAAGCGGCAAGCTCAGCTTCGAAGGTGCTTCCAAAATCTTCTTCATCGTCGTCGAAATTTCTAATGAAAATTGGAATTGTAGTTCTAAAGATTACAATGAATATAAGACATTTACCTTGGTTTCTTTTGAATCCCACCTGTCTGGCCAATCGGTTTTCTTTTCGCATTCATACTACAGCTTATTTGTTGTTTGAAATAGCAAATTTAAAAATATTAAAAAGTTGGCGCAATTTATGAGCCTTCCTTGAGCCTAGTCGATACAAATTTCAAAACGTCAAAAACTGTTCATTGTGATCATCAATTGTTTACATTTTAATATTGCAATTGTGAATTGTGCCCTATAGAGCTGCTACTCGATGGATGCGTACAGTGGAATAGTACACTTGGAATAGTAAAATGTGCAATTTCTATTTATAAATGCAAAAAGTATTATAAATGCATGCAAAGTTATTTTTTTCTGATTTCGCGCCTCTATTTCAAGTCTGAAATGTCACAATGAAGTCGTCGTAAATTTACAATCTCGATTTTCCACCCAAATTCGCGTAGTAGGTTTACCATCTTGTGGTAAATGATTTTCATGATATATAAACTGGAACGATTTACGATACTTATTCTAAGATGTACTGTAAAATAATTTTTCTGCGGAAACTTTATTTTATATTTTTTTTTCTTTTAAAGTTTTCAATTTTCACAGAAAAGAGCATGTATTTTTATTGCCTGAAAATATTATACCTACTGCTAAATACCCCAGAGCATGATGGAATAAGTATAAGGTGGTCTCGTCGGCTGCCGACTCGTTCGTTTTTTGGTCCGTTAACGTACACTTACTACGCTGAAACTTACGCTGAATCTCTCTTTCAAAGAGAAAAACGTATAGTGAACGGACTACTTTTTGCCGACGAGACCACCTTATACTTATTCCATCATGCCCCAGAGTAAATATTATAATTAAACTTTAGCTCCAGGCGCCTACCAGACAGTTGTTGACATACCCTTAGCGGAGCGACGAAGTCGCGTGAGCGGCTAAACACGGCGAAAAAAAGGTTAAAATCCTGTTAGCGAGCGAAGCGAACCACCTTATACTTCAAATACACGGCTTTCTTATAGGCGCCTATCTGACAGTTTTTGGTATAGACATATTCAGCTATGTAACTGGAATGAGATACATTTTGATTAAAAAACAAATCATTTCCTCAAGAAAAAAATATTATATATTTATGTTTTTAGACCATTTTAAGACAGAAAAAATAAATAAAAAAAAAAAAAAAATGTTTGCTCAGTGTTCATAATGGAACTGGGGTGTAATCGGCTAAGCTGATTTGTGATTATCACAAGTGTGACAATCATTTGTGATCAAATAAAATTCTCCGTCTGCGTAAGGTGATCACCAAAAATTATTTAAATTTTGACATCACTTGACACTGACATGTGTCATTATTTGTTTATTTGTATTGTTTTTGAATTGGGTAAAAGCATTTGTGTAGGTAATGCACTTTTAGAAAATGCAAAGTAATATAAAAGTAACCATTTTAACAATAGGTCTGTTTTTTTCCACATCTATCTCAGTGAAGTAAAGTAAAGTAGGATTTTTAACACGCAATTACAACAACTATATAGAGTCTCGAAAGTGTCAAACAGCTCGTAGTTGTTGTAATTGCGTGCTGAAAATCCTACTTTACTTTACTTCACTGACATAGATGTGGAAAAAAAAAACAGACCTAATGCAAATGACCAACAGTCTTATCGCTATAGGTTCGCAGCTAATAAAGCGCAAGTCGAATTGTTGACCAACCATGTGGAGAAGCACCCGGATCTGGCCAAATCTTTTTCTGCCAAAGGCGCTATCTGCCGTGATGCCCAAAGGGTTTTTTGGGAGAACGTATCCCTAAATGGGTCAATATTTCAAAACATTAATATTCTGCGGTCAGGCATTTATAGGCTAAAAAACATTATTTTTTTTTAAATATTCGACTAAGACACGTTTCTGCAGAAACTCTTTTAACATGTACACATAAAAAAATAAAAATAAAAATGCATAGTAATGCCGAAATTTTAACTTAAACACCCAAAATGTCATTACCATGGCATGTCCTAAGTTGTACCTTCATTTAACAAATGTATTTTATTTGTAAAATGTAAGCCGGTTTGCAATTTTTATTGATGAAGCCTTGAAGAAGAAAGGACAATGAGGACTGGGGCCCAGTCAATTTATTTTAAGGAAATTTAAAAAATTACGTGGAAGGTATTAAGTGATTGTCCCCAAAAAAATGGTCATTCCCGTGACAAAAAGTAAATATTTAAAAAAATTTAATTAACGGCCGCAAACTAGGCGGCGGATTTCACATTAATAACGGGACATATTGATTGTTTTTGGAACATTTCGCAATAAGCCCATATATATATCAGAAGTGACTTTTCTTTCATGTGGTTAAGGCGTTTCATGTTTTCGTTATCCAAAGTTGTCATTACCGTGGTTAGTGTTTTTGAATGTAATACTGAAAAAATTAAATCAAATATTTTTTCCAATGCATGCCTTTTTTATGTACTTAATTAATTGTATGCGTTTTTAGGACAATATTCAGTAAAGTTCGGTTTTATTTTAGAGAAATACCTTTCGATGTCATTTTCATGTCGTCATTTCCATGGTTCCCGTGGCATACACGGTAATGACAATTTGGACACGGAAATGACATACTCAATCATATTGCAAAAAATGTTCAAATATTTTCACTTTTTATTTCAAATTGATATAAAAGGTCATCTGTGCTTATCATGGCGCCTCGCAAAAGTGTAAATAAAAAAACCGAAAATGTCTCGTCGTTACCAAGATAGGATTTTGTCATTTCCATGTTAGTTCTGTCATTCCCGTGAAAAAAATTATTTAAAATTAACAAAATTTGGTGGCCCATTGGCTTAAAATATTTAATAATGTTTCTTAAATACAGAGTAACCAAAAAAATATTAAATTTGATTATTTTAGTAAATGTCCATTTCGAGGTCCAAAATATTAATGTTTTGAAATATTGACCAAATATGAATGAGCTACTCACCTATGGGACAGAGTTAAAGTGTTCTCGAGTATTTTGGCCTATTGGTGCTGACCAGTCATTACCAACTTCCCATTAGTACCCGCCGCCATCATTCGCAAGCAAGTTCAATGATGTAGCTAACTGGAGAGTAGATTGAATGTGATATGTGAGTTGACGAATCTCCAGCTGGCAAAATCAATTGCCGTGGGGGTAGGAATAATAGCTAAGCTATATCCTTTTTTAATCGAACATTTTTTAAGATTTTTTTTTTTTAAATTTGAAATAGCAATTGGTATACAAAATACCTATATACACTTTGAATTTTCCAGCTCCAGTATGTTTTGCTCATTTCGAAGATTTTATCGCAACGGTCGAACAATAATTTCAGATTCTAAAAATAATTGCGTTGCATTTTCTATTAACAATTCAAAAAATAAAAAAGCACTAATCAAATCAAACATGCAACGTGACAACTGAACTGCTGTCAGAAGAAATTATTACAAAAATGTGATTGTCACAGGTGACAATCGCCTTTACGCCGAACAATGTTGTTAATTGTGACTATGACTTATAACAATTCACCTTAGCCGATTCCGCCCCTGGTTAAATCTGCGATTAGGTTATCATAGATTTAGTTTAACCAATGATTATGTATCTGTGGTAGCCAAAAAGTGTTTGTTCACTTATTTTTCACTTTGGTCACCAAACCATAGATTTGCGACAAATCGTTCCAGTTTTCCAATTTATTTGTCAATTCAGTTGTTAGAATTAATTGTAACAGCCGTAGCAATGCATGCAATTTTTTTGTCCACACTGTTATGGCCTTGTATTCATCTGCCAGTTGAAAGTCTGTCGATATAGCAGATACCAAACAACACACTATTTGGGTTGGGTTGGGTCTTATATTAAGTACTTAAGAAGCAATTAATATCTCTCAAAAATATGTCTAACGCCCTATTGGAGAAAACAGTTCAAAAATTATATGATTAATATTTTGTTGGTGAAGCGCTGGCATCTCACTCAACACAGATCATACTACCTATAGCAGACTGAGCCACTATTTAAGGGCCAAAACATATTTCTTAGCTGGCGAATATACCGATATGATGAGCAACATCTTTAGACTAAGGTGGAACTCTTACCCCTTAAGTATATCCCATACCGCCCAGATCTTCATACACTGTGCAACATAATGCAACCGGAAATATCGTGAGGATGTGTACCACTTTCTAGCAGTATGCGTATGCTCCATTTTTACAGAATTCCGTTTGAATATCTTTGGATTACGTATTAAACTGCGACAGAGGTTGGGTCAAGGGTCATCATCATCACCAACACAAACCAGAGAGAAATAGACCGCCAGCTTCGGCCAAAAATGAGAGTTTCATAGAGACAGTTTTGAAATAAGTAGCTCCGCCTCTTTTTCTATCTGTGAATACGTGTGAATAAGCAAAAAAAATAAATTCTAAATGGCAGGAGGTGAAATAATTGATCTGTCATCAAACTGTCATTATTCATTCCCCGTTGACAGTTCAGCTAAAATAAAAATATTTTGTTGTGCAAAAGTTGTTTTAAATTGTTTTAAATTGTAAAAGTGCGGGACGAGTCAACCTTTACGAATGGGTCGTATTCGTCTACCTAAAATAAATCATCCCCATCGAATAGCAAGTCAGAAGAGCAATCGGGAAATAAAAAACCGCAAAGTAGCACACAAAAACCAAAAGCCAAGCGAGTGCGTTGGAATGAATATACCACATTCCCCTCTAAAACGAGATATTCCTGCAACATCACCGGAAAAGCCTAATACATCACCAGATAGTTTCTTGGAGAACGCACAAACGCTACTCCACGAATTATATGGCTACACCTGAAAGTGATGAGCTCCTTAAGGAAAGTACAAACCATGCAAAAAGGAGGCAGCTTCCAATCCAAACGAATGTAACTTGGAACCGCCAACCAACTTGAAACATAAAAACGCCAGCCATTATCACTATAAACTATAATGATATCAATGGAGAGTAAGTAGACATTATCAGTCACCAGCGGCTAATACATATTAAAACTCTTTTTCGAAGGTATTATTATCCTGCTATTGCCCACAACCAGAGGAAATTGGGTCAAATTCTATCTCCGGCATTTAAAAGAATCGTTGCTGAGCTCATGTGCAAGTGGATGTCGACATTGATCTATTCGAGTATTCTGCGACAACCGCAGTGACGTTCTTTTGCCTGGCGGTCAATGGTTTACAACTGCAAAAAATTACCACACGCACACAGTATGTACATGGCTATAAACTTTGTTCCCATACAATAATTTTACTTCAAACAGACAATGGTCTCTCTGATCGCATATTCCAAATTGTTCCGTTTGGTGGCAAATCAATGAACAATGAACGACCTGAGGACATTAAAAAGAATCTTCGACTTGGAATAGAACGATGGTTCTGCAATTAGCTTCAAGATGTCAGCGTTACTGAGTCAAATGCAATGTAATGGACGCACTAATTGGGGCTTTTAAAATTATATTCGATACTGAATTTGAATAAACAGGCGAACCGAGTGTATTCTATAGTGTATGTTCACTATTTGTTCTTTATAATATGCCGGTTCCCATCGTTTTTTTTTTTTTTTTTTTTTGAGTAGGTATTCTTTTGTTTTTTACAAAACATAGAATTTAATTCTATAATCCACAAACATAAATAAAATTTGCGTATTTTTACTATTATAATTTTGGCATTCAGTAACTATACACTTTCACTCCGGACTTTTCAATGATAGCTATTCAAATAACAAATAACGAGTCATATTTGGCGCAAAAATGGTGGAAAATTAGACAATTACTTACCTAATACGAAAAAATTTTTAAAAAAATTCAATTGTAAATGGAAATATTTCCTGAAATTCGTATATTTTCCTTAGGAAAAGCGTACCTAATATAAGTTAATAAGTTCCAATTTGCACTCAATGCAAATTCCTTGTGACACTTATGATTCCGTCTGACGTGTGTCTAAACGCATTTCGTGTTTAGAGTGAAAAATTCGTTAAAATTCTGATGCCCAACTTATTTGTTGTTCAAAATCAATTCAACCAAGCATACCTACTAAGCCTGACAAAACAAATTTCCTTTTCCTGTCTATTTTTTTTATTATTTATTCCAAAACAATCAGTACACTTTAATAACAGACAGAATCAAAGAAAATAAATAATCAAAATGTATATCAGAAAAACTAATAAGAATCATGTTTGATGATTTTTCCTGATGTGTGTCATGCATTTTAGTTTTGCAGCTTAAACTAATATTTTTTTGTAATAATGTCAGAAGAATTCACGTTATTACAGTAACTACCCATTTATATTTATATGCTTTTTAATGTTCACCACACCGAACACACAATTTGCTTAACACGTCCCGATAACGGCCAATTATTTGAAATACTTCAAAGTTACCACCGAATAACGGTAAATGTTACTATGTGCCAGTGTATGCGTGACCAAATTCACCCTCCGTTTACTTTTACATTGCACCCATACTTAACCACGCAGTAACTTTTTGAAACTGGCTCTATGAAACTCTCAATTTTGGCCGAAGCTGGCGGTCTAGTTCTTACTGGTTTGTGATCACCAATAACTCGGGCTCGGGCCTCAAGCTAAATTTCCAAAATCGAAAAAATTGATTATCTTTATTTCTCATAGAGAATATACACAAACCGAGTTTGAAGTCAATCGGATGAAAAATAAAAATGTTCCCATACAAGAAAATTGTATTTGTAGGTATACTTAAACTGAACACGAACACCTTTCCCTTTTCCCTCCCATTGTTACTTTTTTCGATATCAATCCAAAATATGTAGATATTGGTTTTATTTAAACTCGGTAGAAGATCTTCTCTTCTTCGTTCTATAACTAAATAAATAAACTTAAACTATGTAATCAATTTGTGAAATCTTAAATTGACAGCAAAACTCCTCATGTGGAGAAAAACTGTTCAGGCAGACAAAAATATTTGGTCACATAACCATCAGTAATTCTACTAACACTAGATAGGAGCAACCCCATCAGCGCCGCAGGAGTGATTTGAATCAATGAAATTCATAATCTGTGTTACATCATATGGTTTAGTAATAAGTAAAAACCGTCAGTTATTACTTCTACTGTGACAATTTATTCATTGAAGATCACTTTATCTTACATAATCCCAAACAGAAAGGCGATGTGAAGCATGCGGCAGAGGAAAATCGAACACGAAAATTGTTGTTGCTTCCTACTGTGATCTACTGCTTGTGTTTTTTGTCACATAGCAACTGATAGCGAGGTGCAATGGCAATGGGTTATGGGTATGGGCTATGGCCGTATGGGTGAATCAGTACATTTTTTAACGTGAGCATAATTATGAGATAACACGCGCACTTGGGTTGGTTATTTATATTACTCAGTCTAATAGGTATAAAAGTAGGCGTTCGAATCGAATTTTTTATATTTCTTCGAAACCATGCGGGTGAGGATTGACATTGAGGATATCGTGAGAATAAATAAAAAAAGTAGACGCTACACCCTACACGCCAATATGGGCATAGCTTTTCACAACCTTTATTTTGGATAAATGTAAATAACTTAAAACAAGGTATCTACTTAATGCAATTAGTATTGAACACGAAAGCATACCCGGAACAAACTCATGTTCCGGATCCTCTAATATATATATATATATTTAAAAGCCGATTTATTAAGTCGAAAATTCTTCTGAAGCCTATAAGTTAAAACATAAAATAATAATAGTTTAAAAAACTAACGAAACTCTTTTATAAGTATACTGCACTAAAAAGCAAAATAATAAAAATTAACCAATCAATTTTTAAGCTTTATCCTGGAAGGGGCTTAGTGTAAGCCATGTTTGTAGTTATGTACTGCATTATTTGAGTGTAAACTACACAGACATGGCTTACACTAAGCCCCTTCCAGGATAAACCTTAAAAATTTATTGGTTAATTTTTATTATTTTGCTTTTTAGTGCAGTATACTTATAAAATCGTTTCGTTAGTTTTTTAAACTATTATTATTTTATTTTTTGTTTTTTAGTGCAGTTTTATATCTACCTACTTAAACAAGCTTTTTTTTACTATAATTTTATTGTATTGTCATCAAAACTGAGCTTAAGTCCAACAAAGCCGCTGGAGCAGATGGCCTAACCGCCGAACTATTCAAAGCGGCAGGCGATGACTTGGTTAGGAGCATGCACCAACTCATCTGTAAAATATGGTCGGAGGAAAGTATGCCCGATGAATGGAACCTCAGCATTGTTTGCCCGATCCTCAAGAAAGGAGACCCTCTGAACTGCGCCAACTACAGAGGTATTAGTCTTCTTAACATCGCCTACAAGATCCTATCTGCCGTGTTGTGTGAACGCCTGAAGCCTTTCGTCAACAACCTGATTGGTCCCTATCAGTGTGGCTTCAGGCCAGGAAAGTCTACCATCGACCAAATATTCACACTGCGGCAGATCTTGGAAAAACCCAGGAAGTCCAAATCGATACTCACCATCTTTTCATCGATTTTAAAGCCGCCTATGACAGCATTTATAGAGACGAGCTATACAGAGCAATGTCTAGTTTTGGCATCCCTGCCAAACTCGTCCGTTTGTGCAGGATGACAATGGAGAACGCACGCTGCTCCATCAAGGTCGGTAAAGAACTCACCGAGACCTTCGATGTCAAAAAAGGATTTAGACAAGGCGATGCGCTGTCTGACTGGTGACTTCTTCAACATCGTTCTTGAAAGAATAGTGCAAAACTCAAACGCTAACACCAGAGGCACTATCTTTCAAAAGTCCGTCCACCTACTCGCCTACGCCGACGACATCGACATAATCGGCAGAACGCAGCGTGATGTCACTGGCGCGTTCGTGGGCATTGAGACGGAAGCGGCGAAAATGGGTTTGGCGGTCAATGAGGGCAAGATAAAGTATATGCTGTCATCAAGAAAGGACACCCAACACCGACGTCTTGGACAGAACGTCACTATAGACAGATATAACTTTGAAGTGGTAAAGGACTTTGTCTACCTAGGCTCCGCTATGAACTCAGACAATGACATCAGCGCTGAGATTAAGCGAAGAATAACTCTTGCCAATCGCTGTTTCTTTGGGCTAAGAAAGCAATTGAGTAGCAAAGCCCTCTCTCGAACAACTAAAGTGACCCTTTATAAGACCTTAATCATCCCAGTCCTACTTTATGGTGCAGAGGCATGGACTCTATCAAAAGCGGATGAGGCTACTCTTGGCTGCCTCGAGAGGAAAATTCTTCGAGTAATTTTCGGTCCCGTCTGCATAGACGGTGAATGGAGGAGGAGATACAACGACGAACTGTACGGGCTGTACAGCGACATCGACCTAGCCAGAAGAGTGAAGGTCCAACGACTGCGGTGGCTGGGTCATGTAGAGCGAATGGACGTGAATGCTCCGGCCCGGAAGATCTTCGAATCCACACCCGAGGGACGGCGCAGTAGAGGAAGACCGCGACTCAGGTGGCGCACGCAAGTGGAAGGGGACCTCAACCAACTTAGCGTGCGAAACTGGAGGCAGCTGGCCAAAGATCGTGCTGGCTGGAGACGCTTGTTGGTTGAGGCCCAGGTCCACCCCGGACTGTAGCGCCACCTTAAGTAAGTAAGTAAGTCATCAAACTGAACCTGCATTAAAAATTTCAAAGTCCTAAGTCAATGGGCATAATAGGTAGGTATGTATTCCACATAAATGAAAATTCGCGACAGGTATGGTTTGATTGATTTTACTACGCGTACCTACCTATACACTTTCCATAGCTGCAGATCTCAAATATAAGTATTACGATCACAAACTCCTTATTATGTACGTACATATACATTCCCTACATCAAATTCAACTACGCCATACATATGAGCATACATTCTGAATGCCCGCCGTATGACAATTCTATTTTTAGAACGCAAATTAAAACCACCCTTCCTAAGCACAACTGCGATCGAGATAGCAATTTTTTTCGCATTTGGCCGAATAAGATCTATTTTCAATTTATTATATCTTGCCCTCTGGATGGGCTAGAAAGATGAATGTTAGCTCAAAATACTCGGTGAAGTATTGCCTAGCAATTAAAATGATTTTTTGAGTTGACCTACATAGATTTATGTGTATTATAATGGCAAGTTGAGCGTAGTAAGGTCGAAATAGAGAAGTTTGCACCCCCTGTTTTCAATCCTTATAGGACGAATCGGTACAAAGTATTAATTAGGAATGTAATAGTTTTGACTTATCTATTGATTATCCATATGAAGTTCGTATGTTTCCATCATCAAACGAAAACAATTTGCACAGCTGATGTACTGTCAAATAACGCACTAATACATATAGGTAGTAGGTAGCAGTGGCGTTTCTCCTTGAACCCAAATAGCAGTATACTAAGTATGTGCCGTTTTGTTACCACGACTCGTGTGACCTATTTTATGGTAGTTGTTTAGGATGTGGTCCGGTCGGTGCCTATAGCCAACCTGTGGAATTGATAAAACGGGTAAGATCTTGTATCCCTGCAGTCTGGCTCTCGCTAGGGCTGGACATTTGCAGAGGAAGTGAAGGAGAGTTTCTTTTTCATTTGTATTACCGCAACTGCGGCAATGAGGGTTATATGGAATATCTAGTTTGGCCGCATGGTCTGCAATTGGCCAATGCGCCGCGCCGTGATTATTGCCGTGATTCTGGCGATATCTGGGCAGGTTCTGTTTAGTATGTTATTTGTTCTGTTTTGGTTGTACGTAGGCCATAATCTTCCTTGATATGACGCAGTTTGTCAACCCCGACCATCGGAGATTGGCTTTCTGCAGAAAATGCGAATGTATTTGTCCCTTTACCGCTCCTAGCGGAATGTGGACCCTCGTTGAGAGCGAGGCGTGTAGTGCTGAACCCTTCCTGGCCAGCTCATCCGCGCGCTCATTGCCTGTTATGTCACTATGCCCTGGAACCCAGAGAAGTGTGACGCTGAAACGCTCGCTCAGACAGGCAAGCTCGTTCCGTCACTCCTGCATTCCAGTTTGGAGGATATGGTAGCCGAATCGATGGCAAAATCTGGTAAGCGGACTGAAATTGATATTTGCGGTGATTCCGAGTAGACACCGGCCCCCACACCACAGCTTATCTTAGATCCGTCGGTGTATATGACCGAAGCCTTTTGTGAAGTTTAAATTGGGTGTGATGTAGTCAGTTGGAGACGTGACTATGCCGTTTGGTAACGAATAAAGGATGTTACTATGGCCATACGGCCTTGCAGTCCAGCATCCAGACTCCTTGAGTCTTATAGCACTGCATATAATGCGGTATATTTCGTGTGTAGGTCGAGAGGTAAAAGATGCGCGAGCACAGTTAGGGCGTCTGTTGGGTCCGACCTCATTGCACCCGTGGTGCCTATACTGGCTGTTCTTTGCAGTCTTTTCAGTTTCGTGAGGTTGTAGACTTTGCTCAGCGCAGACCACCATACTAGTGATCCATACGTGAGTATTGGACGCACTACGGCTGTGTACATCCACAAAGTCATCATTGGTTGAAGTCCCCACTTCTTTCCAAAGGTTTTACTACAGGCATAGAAAGCGACCGACGCCTTCCTTACCCTGTGTTCAATGTTATGTTTCCAGTTAAGTTTTGGATCGAGCATGATACCCAAATACTCAGCGCTGGACGACAGTGTGAGTGGTTGGTCATTTAGATGGGGTAGGGTAAAATCGGTTATTTTGGATTTGGTAGTGAACAGCATCAGTTCCGTTTTGCTCGGGTTGACACCGAGGCCACAACTTACCTTGTCTAGAGCAGCCCCCATAATTGTTGATCTCTATCTGAAAATTGGATTAATAAAAGCCGACAAATAAAAGTATCACCGTAGTGTATAAAGTTTTATTAAGAGATAAAGGAAAAAAGAAGAAGTTGAAAAACTTGGTAAAAAGGAAAGGGTTACATTTGTGGGAGAGAGATGAGCAATTATGCTACACGATGGATGCATTCACGAATGTAGATGTTAATGGTTGTGTTCGGCAAATGTGTTGAGCGATTGTAATACTCAACACTCCTCCTCAATCGCTTAAGAGTCCACAGCTTTCCCTGAGTTCTTGAATACGAGTGGCTGCCAGAGGTTTAGTTAACATGTCTGCCAACATCTCGATCGCTGGACAATACTGGCACTCCACAATGTTTTTGTTCACGTAGTCCTTGACGAAGTAAATTTTTGTGTCTATATGTTTCGAACGATTACTCAGTTTTTCCTCACGAATCAGCTTTAAGCAGCTCTGGTTGTCTTCATAGATGATCGTTGGTTTACTTTGAGGATGACCCAAGTCATTCAGGATGTTCCGTATCCATACAGCCTCCCTGCATGCTTCCGAAAGAGCGACGAACTCGGCTTCAGTTGTTGAAAGTGAAACGCATGATTGCTTTCTGCATGACCAACTTACTGCCCCTCCATTGGCGAAGAATATGTATCCGGAGTTCGACTTTCGATTGACTCTGTCCGCTGCCCAGTTTGCATCTGCATATCCGATGAGTTCGCTTTCTGCCGCTTTATTTCCGCCGAGCTGTAGCCGAAGACCTGATGTTCCCTTAAGGTACTTGAGAACGCGCTTAAGTTCGATCCAATCAGCTTGATTAGGTGAAGCCGTCTTGCTTGCCAAAATTGATACGCTCGCTGCAATGTCCGGTCTGGTGTTCACTGCGATGTATAATAAACACCCAACAAGTCGCTGATAGTCCTTGTTGTTAAGCATGGGTTCCGAGTCACTTGCTGATTTATCATATCCAGGTTCAAGTGGAACCTTAGAGCTCTTTGCATCCTTAAGTCCGAAATCTTGAACGACTTTTTCAATGTACTGTTTCTGTCGAATACTGAAGATTGAGCGTTCATCCTTAGTGACCTCGATGCCTAAATAGTGATGAATTTCGCCTAGGTTGTTAATCTCAAAATGTTGCCCCAACAAATCTTGTACTCCCTTGATTAGTGCTTGGTTTACGCTGGCCACTATGATGTCATCGACGTATACTAAAATGTAGCAACTGACACCATTGATTAAGTTGCTATATAGACATGGATCTGCTGTGCTCTGGAGAAAACCACTTCCGACAAGAACCTTATTAATAGCTTCATTCCACACGTACGCGGCCTGCTTCAGCCCATAGAGACTCTTCTTTAGTCGACACACTAGCCCCTCTTCTTCAGCTTCAAATCCGGGTGGTTGCCTCATGTAGATTTCTTCCTTAAGCTGTCCGTTTAAAAACGCTGCCTTTGCATCCATGTGCTAAACTTTCATCTTAGATTTACCGGCTATTGATAGAAGAATCCGAAAAGTTGTCTGTCGTACGACGGGTGCAAAAGTTTGGTCATAATCATAGCCATATTTCTGGCTAAATCCTTGTGCGACAAGTCGAGCCTTGAACCTCTGGACGTTTCCCTTGATGTCTCGTTTAACCTTATAGGTCCACCTGCATCCGACTATGTTCGCTCCATCCGGTGGATGTACCAGTTCCCATGTCTGGTTCTGTCGAAGACACTGAATCTCCTCCTTCATTGCGTTTTTCCAGTTCTCGCTTTGGCTGCAACTGATGGCTTCTTTATAATTCCGTGGCTCCTTATCAGCATTGCCCTCGCCGTGTACCATATTTGCCTCGGATATTAAACGCGCTGGCGGTATTCCTTTGTTCGACCTGCTTGACTGCCTTGTACCAACCGCTTGTGGACTGTCTGGATCTAACAAATTCTCATCATCGCTTTCAGTCTCATCGTTTCTTAGTTCATTCGAAATACTGCTGCTAGCTTCGGGTTCAGAATATGCTTCGCGACTTCCTATTGGAGCAGATACTGTGAGTTCTGAATTCTTATTTTGGTCTGCGTCGCACATCGCAGTATTGTTTGAGTTGTCCGATCCCGATGACACATCAAGAAACCTCACATCCCTACTAATAGTGATCTTCTTGGTGCTCTTATCTACGAGACGATAACCCTTGGAATGTTCATCGTAGCCTACAAGTATTCTCACCTTTGCCCTGTCGTCTAGCTTTCTGCGTGTTTCTTTGGGAATGTAAACAAAAGCTCTCGTTCCAAAAATGCGAAGATGATCTATATACGGTTTGTTGCCTGTCCATCTTTCATAGGGTGTTGTTGGAATAACACTCGATGGCAATCTATTCTGCAAGTAATTCGCGGTCATAATTGCCTCACCCCAAAATTCGTAGCCCAAACATGAGTCAAGAAGCATACTCCTAGCCATTTCAACTAAAGACCTGTTTTTTCGTTCGGCCGTACCGTTCTGTTGAGGGGAATACGGTGTCGTATGTTGGTACTGTATGCCTTGCCTTTCCAGGAACCGCAAAACTCTTCCAGCCTTATATTCACCCCCATTGTCAGACCTGATTACCTTGGGCTTTATTGAAAATATTTTTTTAGCCGTTTCCACATACTGGATTAAACGATCATAAACCTCAGATTTATTTTTGAGCAAGTAAACTACGGTGTATCTACTAAAATCGTCGATAAACGTTAGAAAGTATCTGTTACCACCTGGTGTTGTCGTCTGCATAGGGCCACAGACGTCACTGTGCACAAGATCTAATGGTGCATAACTTTCGCTGGTTGACTTAGCGAATGGTAAACGTGTCATTTTAGTCTGCATGCAAGTTTCACATTCTCTACATTGTCTACAGTTTAATATACGAATGCCACTCACCAATTTTTCCGCTGCTAATCTCTTTATCGCTTCGCTGTTACGGTGGCCAAACAACCGATGCCAATAATGGATGCATTGATAATTTTGGGTTCATTCTGATACGCACAATGCTTTGGATCCACGATGTGTCTGCCTTAGCTTGTAAAGATGACCAGTCAAATCAGCTACCGCCACCTCTTGCCCATTTGCCGCATGGATTTTACAGATTTCACCGCTAAATTTGATTGTGTATCCCTTGTTGGTTAGCTTCCTTACTGAAAGAAGATTGCCCTGAACGTTGGGAATGTAGAGGACATCTTCCACACGAACAGTAGTTTCCTCGTTATTGCTGTTTGCTACATGAATTATGCAGGTGCCTTTTCCTTTGGGAGAGATTTCTTCACCGCTGGCTACAACGACCTTTTCACACTCAACTGAACTGAAGTTTACGAAATTCTCCATCTTGTTCGTAATGTGAACTGTTGCGCCCGAGTCCATCACCCAGCCGTCGCAGATGCTCCTGCGCAATTGAAAACAAAATGCGTTGCTCGAAGTTACTGTGTTGACTTTTCCCTTATTCTGTTTGGCTTTCCATTCTCGATATGCACGACATTCCTTCTTCATATGGCCCCTTTTTTTGCAAAAGAAACATTTAGTATTATCGTTAGAATGTTTATTGAATACCTTTAGTGCTATATCGTTGCTCCCCGTATTTTGTCTGCGATGCTCCTCTAGCAGCTTTGCCTCAACAAGGTCAAGCGTCAAATCCCCTTGACTTCTGGTTTCGAGTGCTGTGACTAAGGTATCATATGACCGGGGTAAACTGCTGAGTAGCATGGCTATGGTCCAACTGTCCGATAACTGCTCTTCAGCAATAGCTATCAACTTATCGAAAAGGGTGGTCATGGACTGAATGTGATCTTCCATACTTCCGCCTTCGCTGAGCCTTAAACTGCAAATTTGCCTCATCAATTGAACTTTGTTGCTGAGTGTCGACTTCTCATGATGCTGCTTTAATTTGTCCCACGCTGCTTTCGCTGTTTCTGCTCTTCGTACGTGATGGAGTTGGCTGTCTTCTACGGATAATCCAATCAACGCTATGGCGTCACTATTCTTCTTTTTCCAATTATCTGTGACCGGGTCCGGCTTTACCTCCGAAATAACTTCCCATAGATTGTCCTTCCTAAGCAGAAGCTCCAACTTAAACTTCCACACATGGTAGTTGTCGTGCCCCAATTTTGTGATAGTCGTCTTCAGCGAGTCCGCCATTACCTAAACACAAAATATGTATTACGCCTCTTCCGTATAATAGTATGGACAAAATATATATTTCTTTATGTGCGCCTGAATTTTCTGCTTATGGGTGCGCCAAAACTTGGGCTCATAACCTGTTGATCTCTATCTGAAAATTGGATTAATAAAAGCCGACAAATAAAAGTATCACCGTAGTGTATAAAGTTTTATTAAGAGATAAAGGAAAAAAGAAGAAGTTGAAAAACTTGGTAAAAAGGAAAGGGTTACATTTGTGGGAGAGAGATGAGCAATTATGCTACACGATGGATGCATTCACGAATGTAGATGTTAATGGTTGTGTTCGGCAAATGTGTTGAGCGATTGTAATACTCAACAATAATTTCACTAATCACGGAGGGAAACTTCCCTGACACTAGTATCACCACGTGTTGTCCGCGTACGCGATAGCTTTGACCCGTTCCCTGTCTAGTTTCACCAGAATTTTATTTATAACCATTAGCCATAGTAGGGGCAAGATGACGCCACCCTGTGGCGTTCCTCTATGGGCAAATTTGATTATGTGGCTGCTGCCTAGATTTGCCTAAATAGTTCTTGTCCTGAGCATAGAGACTATCCATTGACTAATAAATTCCTCTGTGCCCAGCTCAATCAGAGATTCAAGAATAGCTTCAGTGTGTACGTTATTGAAAGCTCCATCTATGTCTAAGAAGGAGACTATAGTGTGTATTCTTTGTAATGTAGGGATATTTCGATTGTCCGCACTACCTCGTGTAGAGCCGTTTCCGTGGATCTACCCTTGAGGTAGGCGTGCTGTGATTTGGATAGCAAAGATTCTTCTAGAAAACTTGGCATGTGGATGTCCAGAATACGCTATAGGGTTTTAAGTACAAAGGAGGTTAAACTAATTGGTCTGAAATCCTTCGCGGTTTCATGCCCACGTTTGCCTACCTTCGGTATAAAGACCACTCTAGCGCGTCTCCAAGAGTGGGGTACGTGGTTTAGTATTAAACAGCTTCTGAATATTGACGCCAGCCAAGGTAGTGTTAAGTCTTGCGTTTTCTGTAGCATTACTGGTAGTATGCCGTCAGGGCCCGGAGACTTAAACGGGGAGAAGCTATTAATAGCCCAGGAAATCTTTTCCTCGGAAATTATTGAGGTGATATGGCGGTGGAATGCAGGTTGTACTTGCCGAGACCTCTCGGGTTCCGTACTAATATCGCTGCATCCGGGAAAGTGGGTATTTATTAGGAGTTCCAGGGTCTCTGCACAGGATTCGGTCCGCCAAACTTGGTCCAATTTACTCTTTTGGGGTTTCTAAAAGGTTTAGTGGCATCGGCCTCGAGACTTACATCGTAGAGAATCCATCTGTGGTCAGAGAGTGACTCCAGATTAGAAACTCTCCAGTTTTTGACCCTAAAGTTATCGTTGTTTGTTTTTAATGTTATATCTAGGCCCTCTTCCCATCCCCCTTGTGTTTCCGTACTCGGAAAAACAAAGGTGGGGGTCGCACCCTTATTACAGACAGACAGGTTAGTAGTTAAAAGAAAATCAAAAAGTGACTCACCTCTTTCATTATCTTCCGAGCTCCCCCACATTGTATGCCTTGCATTGGCGTCGCAGCGTCGCAGTCCTTCACTGTTGTTTCGGCTATGAGTTGCTCCACTTCCACTGGCGGTGCTGGTCTCTCATGAGCCATATATGCTGAAGTGACGTATGTTCGCTGGGTCTGGTTCGCACACTCTAGTTTAATCACTGTTAAATCGTCTGAGCTAAAATTGGGAAATACAAATAATAAAAAAAGATGTTTCCTAGCGAATATGCAAGGCTTACCTGTTGCCTGATGCCAGGTCATATTGTTTGTCTTGGAGTCCCTATATGGATGAGTCTCTCATCCAGGGCTCCTGGATAACGCCGATGTCCATGTTTTCCTCCCGTAGAAAAACCAGCAGATTATCGGAGGCATGCCTTGAGTGCCTCCTCAGGCTAATCTGGACGACTGTCAGCATTACCGGTAGATGTTGATGGTGTTTCGTCGGCTATCATCAGATCCTCCAACAGCTTGTCGGTTTCGACGATGTCTGCATCGTCGTCAGGACTGGAGGGGATGAAGACTTTAAGCTGCATGCCTTATGCCAAACCTAAGTTTATGATCTGCTTTCTCGAGAGCCGCCAGGAATTCGTTGTTTAAGAGTAGCAGGAACGACATGGTGTTTTTATGGGGTTCCTCCGCCTTGATAAATGCCCAATCATCAATTGGTACCGCCGGGTTGTGTAGTTTGAGACACTGGAGGAGCCTTCCTCCTTCAATCTTCATATTAGGTAACCAAATGCGGGCCCTATGTCTCCTCGGTATTTCGTTAGTTAGGATAAGGATGAGCTTCAAACCATCCCAGGCGTCGCTAACCTTAGCAACGCACTCGCTAAGGAAGTCCTCGGAGAATCGGCCGGCGCATTTGATCACCCGATATCGCCTAACCAACTCGGCGGAGTCAAAGTCTGGCAGAGTTCCCCCTTGGTTGTTGACAATGTGGTCTATTACCATGTCGGAAAGCTTGGCTCAATCTTTCCCCACGCCTCGGCAATGGATCTCCCATTTGTGGATAGCTCATCTACTAGTGCGACCTGGAGATGGTCCCTTACCACCTCGGTAAATGACCGCTTTTGGACCGCACTAGCCGCTGACGTGCTTGGTTTGGATGTTGTTGCCGAACCTTCGATAACCTTGGCCATCTGGTACTTGCTTCGCTTAGCTTTCCCTGTGGATTTATGTTGGGTGTGTGTTTTGGTTGTCGGCTGATTTGCAGTCGAGGTACTAGCCTTAGCACTCTCGCTGCTTGGTTTAGGGACGATTGTCTCCTGACTGGAGGCCAGCAATTCGTCCTCTGATGACGTGCCAACCATTGGCAGCCTCAGCTGGTCTTTTAGATTGGTTTTTTTTACTTCTTCTTCTTTTCTTTCCATTTTGTTTGTTTGTTTAGATGTTGTAACTAGATAATATAACTAATTCATTTACAAAAGCAGATCAATCTGCTTCCATGTTCCATTTGCCACGAAAAATCTGAGATCTGAAATAAAAATCTGATGTGCCCAATGGAAAATTACATAAGTCAAAGGGATCACAAGAGACAAGAGTCTCTCAATTTTCAGATTTCGCCTGAAGGTCTCTGTTCGACCACCAATTATTGAGAAGACAATTGAATCCATTTTGAAACAATTTATATTTTTAATTTATTGTTAAAAAAGCAGAATTATTTAATTATTTGAAAGTTTTCTCGCAATTCATTTCAATAATTTTCACGCATGGGCATGATCGATGTTAGCCACAAAACAGCTGATTTCGAAAATGAGAATGAAGGCCCCGACCCATAGAATCCGTCGCATCCACTGTGGCAACGTATTCGACTGACAGTTGATAGAATACCTAGCAGCTTATGCAACGTACGTGCCGGATGCGACGGATAAAGTAGGTTTACTTTCGACTTTTCTATCTGTCGCATCCGTTGACAGCGGTTGCTTCTGTGGATTCCATTCGGATTTTGTGAAGTAAATTTTTCGTAGTTCGTATAGTAGCTTTCATTCGGGGATTTCTTATGAATGGATTCTGTGATAGGGTTAAATATCCGACCGGCTAAATTGAGAAACTTTTGAAAATAAATATTTTATCGATTTGTTGCATGGATTTGTTGTTCGCGAGAGACTTCGCTAATGAAGGATTTTTAACACGCAATTGCAACAACTATATAGAGTCTCGAAAGTGTCAAACAGTACGTAGTTGTTGTAATTGCGTGTTAAAAATCTTACTTTACTTTACTTCACTGAGATAGGTGTGGAAAAAACAGACCTAATGTGTGTGGAAAAAACAGACCTATTGTTGGAAATAAAGTTTCGATGTTATTTTCTCTGGGTTTGAACTCAGCACTCTAGGTTAGGTTAGGTTATTGTCGTATACATAAACTATAGTTTTAAATTTAGTTTCTCTTTTAGTAAGCATAGTTCTGATATTAGTAAATGCTATTGATACGATGCACTAGGTTTGTTTTAATTGATACTCTATCTCAGCAAAATAAACAAAGTAGGTACCTATAGGTAGTACCGGTAGTACCTACATAATGTACCTACCTACATTCATTCAATATGAAATAATCCTCGCACATATCTGAGTTTTTGGCAATTGTCATTTTACCTGCAACGCACTATTGTGACCTAAACTGACTCATCCAAATGTCACGAAAGAAAATCATCCCCTAGCGATTTGTCTGTCATTCGATTTTCTAATCTATCTCAGAATTTTCACTTTTATTTATGGAAAATTGATAACAAAGTGTTTCGATAATTCTCTTAAAACGTATTTCTAGCAGAACTTACTAACTTGGTGCTTATAATCGGCTATATAGTGCGCGATCACTTTATGTTTACTTTGTGTTTGCAAAAACTCATCCTTAATGTATAAGAGCGCTTGCAATGCAGCCACGACGGGCTCGTGCGCTGAGCCCGATCATGACCACCACAGAGAGGCCGCCCTCATATCGCAAGAACCACCGACAGCTCCCATTGAACCGGACTACAGTGGTTTTGATATCGTTAAAGCCACTCAATACGGAGCAATCGCCCGCGTTAAAGAGCTCGTTGAAGCAGGCTGGGATGTTAATCAACCGGATAGTGAGACTGTTACACTCTTGCATTGGGCGTCGATAAACAATCGTCGCGACATAATTAAGTATTTCCTGGAGAAAGGTGCTAAGGTCGATGCCATTGGCGGTGAATTGAATGCAACGCCATTGCATTGGGCAACAAGGCAAGGACACCTGGGTGCAGTTGTACTTTTAATGGCCGCAGGTGCTGATCCAAAGATACGAGACGCGGAAGGCTGCTCTTGCATTCATATTGCGGCACAATTTGCACATACTGCTCTAGTCGCATACTTTATCGCCAAGGGGGTTGATCCGGACTCTCAAGACAGAGGTGGAATGACTGCATTAATGTGGGCTGCTTGGAAAGTTTGTGCATTGGATCCAGTGCGATTGCTGCTGACTCTTGGAGCTAATCCTGCTATAGTTGACTATACCCACGGTAATACAGCGCTGCATTGGGCAATTTTAGCCCGAAATGGTACTGCTATCAGCACGCTAATATTAAAAGGAAAAAGCAGCTTAGATGTGCCTAACTTACGGGGTGATACCCCACTTTCCATGTTGGATTCACAGGCTGGGGCTATATGGATTGGTCAAAAAGTTGTTGAACGAGTTAGAGAATCGTCACAAGCAGTATTACGGCGTAGTTTGGTGTCCCGCCTAAAAACCGACAAACGTCTGCGTTGGTGGACAATGGCGGCGTCTCCTTTCCTTGCGTTTTACTTGTCTGGGGTTATCTTCGCTGCGAATACATTATTTATTATTAAGTTCTTCCTGTTGGGTTGTTTGTATGCAACTTTTCACTCCATTGGCAAAGCTCTATTCGATGATCATTTGATGGCATTGCTACCGTTAAGTGTGTACTTGGCCACAAAGCTGTGGTTTTATGTAACATGGCTGACGTACATAGTTGATGCGGTCTCAAATACAGCAACACTTGGTTTCCTCTTCTGCTCAGGTTTGCTTTGGATATGTTTCCTTAAATCATGGAGAGGAGATCCCGGAATTATTAAACCAACACAAGAACAACGATTTAGGGTAAGTACGATAATTCTTTGATTTCATAAATGATAACGATCTGTTGAAATGACGGGATATGTAAGGTTTAATTACAATTTGGCATAACTTTGAATTGAACAATTTAATACTTTCAATTTCTAAGTACGTATTGTTCTTGTTCCCCATGGACTGCAACTTCCGATTTGTTTCTTATCATTGAGTACCCATAATTATATGTATTGCATAGCATTCAATATGCTTTTATTTGTAAACAAAAAGTTGTCAATGAGGATACCATCTACGCCATACGCTTTGTGTATCGGATTGTTTTTAACATGGGCAGAGTTTGGAATTAGTGCCCAACGACATGTCCCATTTTTGTTTAATAGAAGTTTAGAATTACATACTAATCAACAAGCCATAAGAAGATTCACTTCAAAAATTCTACAGCGTCGTGCTGATTTTTTCCCTCGAATTGCCATTTGTCCATAACACAGCTTTGGATGTGCTCCCTGCTATACACATGTCCTCGTCTAGTTGTTTGTTAGTAAACTGTCTGGATGGCTGAACTATGAGTGCTTATGCTAATTTTTCTGTGAGCACTCAGACGTCTCGCTACGTTGTCTAAATTTATTTGTTTCTGGTTTGTGCTCTCAAGGAGCTGATCAGTAGTTGCAACCCCTAATCTTCGCAGTTCTGTTCCCACTTTCATTGATGTAGAAAGCTGTATAGAATGATTCTAGCTTAATTTTTAACACTTCTTTCGTTCTTTTTATACCCTCCACAGGAAGGTATATATTCACTTTGTCATTACATTTGTAAAGCCAAGAAGGAGACACCGAAGACCCTATAAAGTACATAATATTCTGAATTAGGATTAAATTCTGAATCGATTAACATATGTTCGTCTGTCTGTCTATCCGTCTGTCTGTCTGTTGAAAACACGATAGCGTCCGAATCGACCCAGGCAAACGAAATTTTGTAAGAGAACTTCTTTTTACCGCCGTTAGGTTGGTATAGAAAATCGGTCAAGTAGTACTGGTACCTCCTATACAAAACCAATATGAGACCCATGTGTTGTGTACGTACTAACTCACATGCCTAACATATTGCATGACTTGTATGCAGTGGATGGTATCAAAGCATCGGCCGGGCCTATGATAACACTTTTACTCGTTTCTATACATATTCGTCGCCATAATTCGATTGCTACTGTCGATTTTCCTATTCCTTCTGGCTAACATTGAAGCGTCTTCTATAAAACTTTATCTTAGCGCGGCTTGTATTTAAAAAATATCGTTTATAAAATTATCATTAACATTGGTTTCTACCATCTCTATCTTTTCAGACTATTGTAGAACTTTCCGAACGTGGTGGAGTTGGATTTGAACCATCCTCATTTTGCTCAGCATGTTTAGTTAGGCGACCGATTCGCTCTAAACACTGTAGCGTCTGTGACCGATGCGTAGCTCGTTTTGATCATCACTGTCCGTGGGTTGGTAATTGCATTGGCCTAAACAATCACACATATTTTATGGGATTCCTATGGTGTCTGCTTATAATGTGCGGTTGGATGTTATACGGTGGTGCTAACTATTATGTGAATGAATGTCATGTATCGCTAGGAAACGGTAAACTACAACACAAAATCATTTTAAAAAGTTAACACTTAATAAACACATTTATTTACTTCCGTTTAGATTTCCTTGAAAGTCTGAATGCCATTGGGAATTGCAACGCCTGGGTCGGCTGGGTAATGGCAAATGCATTACTTCATATGTCTTGGGTAATTCTATTGACAATTTGTCAAACATACCAGGTGATTTGTCTTGGCATGACAACTAACGAGCGTATGAATCGTGGACGATATCGACACTTCCAGGCAAAAGGTGGCAAAAGTCCTTTCACCCGCGGCCCATTCTACAATTTCATCGATTTCCTTGGTTGCTCTTGTTTTGGCCTCGTCCAACCGCAAAACATCGATTGGATGCAATTCTTCGAATTCGAGAAAGGCATCGAACACGAACCACTGCTGTGTGGTGGTACTGCTGAAAGTAACTATCAGTATGTGTAAAACATATTAAACGAAAGAAACGATTTAAAAGACATTGACCTTTAAACTTCTTAAGGACTTAGGAGACGATGCACGTATGGTGTAACAACTAAGGTAAAGGGTTCTCTTAAATTAATTTGCTTAGATAAAAAAATGAAAACAGAAACAAGAATTTTAGTTTTGGTTCAATATTTTGTTTGTGTTTTCAAACGTTACAGATAACGTATATTATTGCATTTGTTGTAGAACGTAATTCAGGTGTCTATTATCATTCTCAATTCGTTTTGTTTCCATCGTTTTTTATTTGTGGATTAGTTTTAGGATTATATAATTTGTGGTAGGTATGTAACGTGTTATTCAAGCCCAGCGAATAAAAAAAAATATATACATATTTTCTTTTGTGTAAGGTTGTAAACTACATACTTATATGATTTAAATACACCCATAAGTGTAATAAATACACGTTTTCATTTGCTTGTAAATATCTGAAACTCCCATTGTACAAAGAAATTATTTTATATTTTACTCTTTGAAAGAACTAAGCTATTACATTATTTTCATGTAGTTTTAATTTGAACGAGAAGGATAAAAGCGGTTGTTGGAATGTCGTGAGAAAGAGAGAACGGGATAACTGCTTTCATTGTTTAGCTTGAGTGCTTTTTTTATTTTTGTCAACATTACTATAAGTATTACCATCGTACTTAGCTTTAAAAACCGGACCTACTATATGCTGACACTAGTAGTTTTCCTTTCCTCAATATACTATTTTTTCAGATATTAATTATTACCCCTGCCCTAACTCCATTTAATAGAAATCTCTCTTAAATGAGCGTGTTTTGTTCGCTCATTAACTTCCTCTATGCGAATTTAATTACATATTCATATTAGAGAAATATTTCTGCTATTCAGAAAGCCAAAGAAATCGCTCAATAGAATAAATTGAATTTTTTATTTACAAAAACCATCTAATTAGCTAACATAATTCTTCTCTCCTAACTTTTTTAGTAGTTCGATTGTGCTGGGCCACACATGCCTTCCCATGGAAGTCGTGTCGGGCGAGAGGGATAGATTTTTAGGTTAGTTGAGAAAAGAAGGGTAGATTTTTTCGGTGTAAATCCCTTCTCTTATCTACTCACTTAAAATGGCCCTGTGTCGCCCGACACGACTTTCATGGGAAGGCATGTGTGGCCCAGCATATTATTTGTGACGACCTAAGACTAAAATACAGCGGGGACATACACCGCCTGCGACCATAAGAGAATGAAACTGTTATGTCCCAATTATGCACATATGTCCAACTGAACCATAGCTGCGCCAGTAACATGGTTTCACAATGGCATTACAATAATATGACACAATTCCACTGCAGCGACAGTAGAACCGATATTCAATAATCGTGATGCAATGGTTCAGTAGGTCATGCTGATAAATGCATTTCCCCAAATTGACCGAAGCAAAGTTCCAGGTAGGTCTTGGAGAATACATAGAATCTTGTTTGAAAAGTTGAAGTAGTCGGTCTACTTATTATTACATTGGCGCAGCCGGTAAAAGTTAACACTTCTGTGAATAGTAAAAATAGTATTTAAATAAATAAAAGTGAAAAACAAACTATACGACAAAACAGACTATAACGCTAAAGTCGACGGCATATCACGCTTTTTTCCCCCTCAGCTGATTCTCGCAAATCTACTAATTCAGAATTGAAAAAGGAGAGTACAATAACTTGTTCACAGAAAGTATGCAATCTACTAGATCGATCGATAGATCTATCGGAGGATGTCTCTGTTCATGCTTGGCCAGACGAAGTTTTTGTTTATTAATTTATTCCTTGAACTTTCACTATGCTAAGCTGTGTGTCAAGTCGAACACCCGTCTTCCTAGAACTGAGGAAACATACAGGACGTACATTACATACATATACTGATCCTCCTAATTTCGAAGCAGATGACGAGCGTCTGCTCCATCTGCACTTAGATCGCGCAGTTGAATTTATGATCCCCGTGAAGACTCTTAGCTGTTGAAGTTCGAAGTTATCTATCCATCTGTGGTTTTCCATCTATGCGCTATTCGTAAGTTCCGTCATCTGTTACATACCTTGGACACGCCTGTGACTCTATAATGTCTAAGTCTGTAAAGCTTCGAATTCATTTGAGATTCGGAATTGATCCCTATAGGACAAATCACGACAATAATCATCTGGACGATATCGTTTTAAAAATGTTTAACGATTTTATGCGCCTTTTTCTGCATGCATTTTTAGCTTTTACCGGCAGTTTTTATTTATATTTTTTAAGACTGCACTGGCTGCTGTTCTTCAACTTTTAACCAAAGTTATATGTAGCTAATATTTGTTTTTTTTGTTCAACTTTAGTTTTTGCTGACTGGTCCTATAAGTAGAGCTCGAAAGTATCTCTCAACCTTTTCGATGGTCTTAATATTACTCTCAGGTGTTGAGAATTTTAAATTTTATCACATAATAATCAGTTTCTTTGCACAGTAATTTTTTTGGTTACGCTCAGAGAGAAACCCTTATTTTTGTTTCGTATGGTTTCGGTCAACCAATGAGAGATATCACTGACAGAAAAAAATAAATCTCATTTGTACATTTTTCACTATAACTATTGACATTAGTTAGCAGCGCATGCGGAATTGCATTAGTGATTTGAAGAGTCAGTGGTTAACACTCGTATAAGGAAGTTCAATGCAAGTGAAAGTGTCCCGGCTACACGCAAGTAATGAGAAAAGGTATTGCTAAAACCCTTGCGAGTTTACATATACCATATAAAGCCATTTTCTTTATTCATAGTTTATGTAATAATATGTCAATTCGTTATGAAAATTAGAACAGCAAAAACCTAGTTCTATATGAAAACAAATTCAGTTCTTTCACTCCTGGGAAATAACTCTGGAATAATCTAAAAAAATAGGTAATTAGGTTATGTCTAAAGTCTGCGTTACTACGATCCTGTTTCTGCGTTCTCTAAAAGCATATGTGGGTGCTGCCTCGATAGCCTAATGAAATTTCGGACATTGTCCTTCCTGCAGAAAGTCATCGAAGCTAAACAACTTGAGTATATACACAACAGAATTAATTTCCCCCAATCGACAATAATTATAGCTATATGTGTTAAATAAGAACGACAACACTGAATTCAATACAATTCTGACTTTTTTAACTTACTTTCGAAGAATGAGGTCTTCGGTTGATCATTTCCATTTAATTTTTATGGAAAAAGTTAACTAAGGAGTGATAAATCTAAAATTTAAAAATAAAAATCAACCAAAGAGCGAAAAGGTAATTATATATAAATAAATCTCAGAGCAAGACCTTAATGTCGAAGCCGAATGTAATAGCTCTGCCTATAAGTGGTTATCAGTTTATCGATTCACTGAAAATACATACATATTTCAAAAGCAATATATCGACAGTGCCTGTAATTTTAGCGATTAAAAATTACAATATCTATAACAAAATACATCTAGCTAAAATGAAATAGTCTACTCGTATACCAGCTATCAATAGCTATGGAGCTATCGGCAATCAATAGCTATGGAGCTATCAGCTATTGATAGCTTGTATGCGAGTAGACTATTTCTTCAAATCCAGGGGACAGATAAAATCGATTGAACGATATCGCTTTCACGCATGCTGTCTCTATCATATCTTAGGCAATAAACAGAGACTGAGTGGGGAAGCGAGGAGTAAGAACGATTCTCGCTAGTTGGAATTATTGACCGCGACAATTTCTGTTGGAAAATTTTTGTCGAATAAACATAGACTGCTATTGCCGAAACGATGTCGTTCGATCGTTTTCATTTTACGTGATCTTGCCCCAGCATTTTCAAGATTTGACGAGAGACACGAATGGTCTATAGGTTATAACATTGGTTCCCAATTTATTTCACACTGCGAATCCCTCAGGTTGAAATATTTTTGCGAAGCTGATTTTATTGAATATTCACTAAAGGGTTTTTTTCAATAAGGGCGGGTCGACGTTGAAATATCATCGCCTAATATATGGCAATTTTGCTTGTTAACATATCTATTCATCGAAAAAAGCTCCTCGTCGCTAAAGATGAATTTTCGGTCAAAATTGGAGTGCTCTTCCAAATGCCCCTTGATTATTTGTATCTTGTACAGGCGCAGGCCCAAGTCCCGATGCAAAATTCGCCAAGTTCAAATCTGCTTGTGCACGGGAAGGAGTTACACTTTTATGGACCTCGGCAATGTTCTCGGCCGATATGACGTTCCTTTGACGTACGGGTGTTGGCTGATTGCTTTCCAAACCGTTTGTCTCGAATTTGGCAACCCAACATTGGGGAGTTGACTTTGAAGTTTGAAGGGCCACCGCGTTTGCACTGACGAAGACACATTTTGATTCGATCTAAAGGAAGATTAGATCGAGAGGAATTTAATTTTAAAGCGAGCTCAAAGCTGATAGTAGTTCGCGTAAACAGTTAGGGAACCCCTGGAATATACAAAGCATTTATGATAAATTAATGCCCCTATTATGTAAGACAACTACAACTAAAGTTGAGTTGTCACTTGGTTTTATTTAATTCAAAATTCGGTATTGTCCGTATTGTAATAAACAACCTTGATAGAAAAGTTGTCTGTCAAAACACAACCAAGATGGTAGTGGTTGTCTATAAGTTGTTAGTTTGTTTGGATTGTGTGAAAGTTGAGTTGAATTGAAGACAACTCAACTCAACTAAGTTAAGTTGTCTTACATAATAGAGGCATAAAGCAAATGAAATCTTTTTGAACCACTGTTTGAAAAACTAATGTTATTTACATCAGATATTGGTTCGGTATGTGAATTTATTACCATCATGCCATTTCCACACGCTAACAACCAGCTTTCTTTTTCCTCTTCAATAACGACACAAAGAATGCCTGCTTAATTTTAGTTTCAGCATATAAGATAAGCTTGTTAATACCAAACAAACTAATATTGTACTTATATAAAATAGTAATGACGTTAAATTTTGTACCTATTTTTTTATTTTTCACTAACTTCGTCTCAATGTGGATCACAATAACTTCTTGATGTCACACAAAATATTCAAATCAAAATGTATGCAAACATTTTCGTATAGCTCTAAACAAGTAAATAATAGAATAAACTCTATTATTCTAAATTTACAAACAATAATATAATTCTAATATAAATTACATAAAGAAAACTAAAGTATGAAAGTGAACAAAATTAATAAAAAAAAAATAATACGTATTATTAATTTATTTATAGAAATATTCTTACTTAATACATACCTATATGCAAATGTTAATTATAATACATACCTTAATTCATAGTTCATCTTCGATTAGTTGGAATTTAATTCATAAGCAATGTAAACTAATAAAAAGTAAACTACATAATTATGAAACAAGTGCAACTCGTATTTGGAAATTAAATTAAATCGATAATAAATTAAATAACTTGAGGTTTTGTTCAACTATTACAATATTGTACATTAACATTTTCATTTTGTTGAATAGTTCCAGTTTTTTGACGCACATATTTCAATATTAATACGAAACATACTTTCATTCCGGAACAGCAATCTAAATAAAATATTTTTTTTTTAAATATACATACTAGTTGTTCGTATGATTTCTATCGAGAAAACAAAATACATTTATAAGAATAAAGGTAGGGGAAATATTGTTCAACAAAGAAAGTATATAAGAAAATTAATTAATAAATAAACGACGCATACATTTTTCTTCCCTGTGAATCGGGTTCATCAGAGAGAAATGAAGTGAAATCAATTAAATACAAATCATTGCACTAGTCTAGTCACCTATTTAATATACAGTTTTAATTTTTCGTATTATAATTTTGTAATTTTTTCTTTTATAATAAACAGTACGAGTATAGTTTTTCGTCCTTTTTTTAATGGTTACACTTATAAAAATTAAGTTTAATATGCTGTTTTTTTGTTAGACGATAAGAAATTTAATATAAATTATACAAATCTATAGATAATAAATTCTAATTATTATAAACAATGCCTGTTGTGATTTTGGTTGGAATATTTGCAATTGCAGTCTGAGTGGAAAAATATCCAAAATATATCGAAAAGAACTGTCTCAATCTCATGAGACTGATCTCTGAGACAGGAAGTTTGCAACGAAATAAATCTCCATAACTTCTCCATAAGTCGTTTAGATAGGACTCTAAGCGTGAGTTTAAATTATTTTTGTCTAATTTCGGCCATAACGTACGAGAAAAGTGGCACATTCCTTACTAGCTAACAAGGATGAGTTCGCATGTTTCTCTATTATGCCGTGTCGATTAGGCTATACCTACAATTTTCTAATCGGTGGCAGTATGGATGTGTCCGCTTCACTGATGTTCTTTTTTGATCTAATCTTGCCAACACATAGACAAGATTCATTTTCGTTACATTCTACATTGGTATGTCCGAGAACTAGGCAGAGTGCGAAAGGTGCCTAATGGTGATTTAATCTCGGATTTAATCGCCTGCATGGTTGCTTTTCTGTCAATGAAGATAGTTCTACATCTGACCGAGTAAGGTTACTGTCGCCTATGTATCTTGCAGCTTTTTCTATTGCCAGGGTTTCAGCTTGGAATATACTAACCGCTTCTGGTAATCTAAAAGATTCTTGGAGTGGCTTCCAGTAGAACCTTCTCGCTTACCGAACTAATTTATTGAGTTCTGCCCCGAAGCAGCATGCAGAGACGCACATCGCCTATCAATAGGTATACTGAACAAGTGCCAAGCGCGTGGTCGAGGAGGACTACAACTTTCAACAAATTAATTGCAGAATTAACACCTGTCTGCAAGCATCAAAGCGTTCTAAGTTTATCTTACCCGACAGAAGTTATTAAAAAAAAACTAAATTCAAAATTTTTAATCGGGAAAGTCTATTCCATACGAATATTTAACAGCTAAATGTTGTTAGCATATCGTGCGCTGTTCACAATAATTAACTTACATTTTTGAGAAACGACTGGTTTGTGTATGAATATTTTGGATAACCAGTGTCACGAACCATTAGCGACCTAATTCCCTCAGAAACATTTGAAATGTAGATGACGCTGAATTAGCAAAAAGACCACCAAATGTCATTCGCATATGTCACAAAAAAAAAATATTATTTTTATGCTCAAGTGAAAACGATTCGAGTGGTTGAATTTTTGCTGTTTTTGTTTATTAATCGCAATTAATGTTGTTGTAATCTAATTTTTTTTAGACTGTAGAAATGTTGATAGCAAAAAGTCTTTCGTTTTCGGGACCTTGTGTGTAAATTTCCAACATATTCGTCTTGTTTACATAAATACTAATGACATCACTTCAATCATCGCCTTGATGATCATGAATACAAAAAATTAAATACATTTTTCAATACAAAAAGCATAGTAAACAATGTAAAGTGAAGTGATAATTAACATAAAATGATAGAAAATAATAATGAATCGTCTCCGAGAACACCAGATCGCGGTGGTACTAAAGAGGAGAGTGGACTTTCACGACGCAATTCTGCATCTTCCCAATTGTCTTCTAGTACTACGTCACCTAATTATGACTCTGGAAATATTAGCGACCTAAACCTTAACTTTCGTCCCGCTTCACTAAGTTCAGCCGAGGATGATTCCATTTCAAACGATTATGGCGAGGATAATAAATTTCAACACTTGCTACGTGAAAAAGACCAATCGCTCTTTCTTGCATTGCAAGACGTTCGCAAATTAAAAAGCGAGCTAGAGCGTCTGAGCAAATCGGAAAAATGGTACAAAAGTGAACTCAGATTGCAGAAGAACTCGCGAATGGAAATTCTTGAAAAGTTGTACACAAATGAGAGAAAATTTACCCAGGAGAATCAACGTCTACAAGATGAATGTATTGCACTGTATGCACGATGCAGTGAAGTCGAAATTCAGCTGCAGACAGAAAAGGACTTGGCGACAAAACTATTGCAAAGTAGCTCGAAAACCGAGGCATCTGTGGATGATGGAGTTTTTTCACGAGATTTTGAATTGTCACAGCAACAGGAAAAAATTGCAGATCAAGAGCAGCTCATTGATATGCTGCGAAACCAAAAACGAAGTCTTTTGAATGATCTTCAAAAACTAAGTTGTGAAAAAGACGACATTATTCTTCCGCTGCAAAATAATATCGCACATTTGGAGGATGAGAATAGGACCATAACGAAAAGATGTTTGCAATTGGTTGAGGTAAAAATTCAACTTGAAGATGAGTTGTTGACTAAGGAGACCGATTGCAGTAGAATGAGCAATGAAGTTTTGGATTTACAGATAACAGTGAATGGTCTTCAGGAGAAATTGCACTCACAAGTAAGCATATTGTTGTTACTATGTACAGGACACTTAACCATACCATCTAAGATAAAATTCTGATTCTCGATTCAAATTTTTTTTAAGATGTTGAAACTGAAAACACTATTATGTACAAAGGTTTAAAGAGTTACCAATCAACATAAATGTCCCAGAAATCGATCAAAATAAAAATTTAGATTTTATTGAAAATACTTGTCTTGGAGACTATTTGGCGTTCTCTTGCGAGTGGTGTCTGGGCTATGATAGACTCCAGCCCTCTCTACGCCACTGCTAGACTTTCGATAAAATAATTATGATCCCTTTTGAAAATGTTTAAACTAATGTTCTATTTTTGTTTCTTTTTTTATTACAGATAACGGATTTAAATCAGAAAGAGCATGAGGTGAATAACCTTAAGATAGAACTTTCACAAAAGCATCACTCAGAAGAAATCATCGATTCGTTGCAAAAAAAGCACAAGAAAGAACTATTAGAGAAGCAAGAAACGATATATTCGCTGAAAGATAGCATCAGTTCTTTAAAGTTGGAGATTTGCGCGTTGGAAGAGTTACAAACTCGCTATAATGAACAACAATGTCGAACTGAACAACTCAAAGACCTACTGGAAGAGCAAACTTCTGAACTGGAAGAACTCAAAAGGCTAAATGAAAGAAAATCAAACCAAAGTAGCCATCTTCCCGCAAATACTCTACAACATCCGGAAACAGACCAAGAAAATAAACAACTATTGCTGCAAAACATTCGCTTACAAGAAGAGGTGAATTCAACAAAACATGAAATAACTAGTCAAAGTTTAGAGTTAAATAATTTAAGAAAAACCAAACAGGAGTTGAATCAACTTTCAGAAAAGTACTTGCAAGTCTGTAAATTATACGAAAAATCAAAGTTTGATTTGGATATGAGAGATGTCACAGTTGAAAAGTATAAATTCGAAAAAGAAAAGGATACGCGTGAAATAATAACTTTAAGGGAAAAACTCGTCGAAGCTTCGAAAAATCTCGAATGCCAGAAGAGTTTATCAACCGAATTTGAATTCGCGCTATCCAAAACGCAACAAGAGAAGCGTCGACTTGAAACCGAAAATCAGTGCAATATGGAAAAAAACTCAAAGTTGAAAGTGGAAAGAAGTCAAAATGTGCAGATATTAAATGATAAGGATATAGAAATAGAAAATCTAAGAGCTCAACTCTACGAGGCAGAGGAAGAGCTAACCAAACGTAATGCCAATATAAATCAAATGGAAATGTCATCCAGCGAAAGTAGGGTTGCAACGATTCGAAAACTGATATCACTGCAATCGGACAAAGTCCAGCAATTGAATGAGGAGCAGAAGGAGTGGGAACATTTGCTCACTTCTATTGCGCGGGAAGAAAGTCCGATTGAAGAAGATACACACTCCAAAGAGTTTGACAACCTTAATCAGATGTTCGAAGACCAAAACTTAGGGCTTATGCAGTTGAATGAGGCTTTCTATAGAGAAAGTATTTGTCTGAGGCGAAAATTTGAAAGTGCGGAGCAAGAAAGAAAAACATTCCAGGAGGAGCTTGAAGCTGCAAAGTTGCTCATAAGTGATTTGGAAAAACAAGTGGATGCTTTAGAAAGAACCAACTGTGACTATCAGAAAGAAATTGCTCACTTGGCGGGAACAAATGAGCGTTTGATAGACGAATTCAATGAAGACTTCTCACGAGAACGAGAAATCCACAAACAGCTAACAAAGCAGCTCCAATTAGACATCAAACGTCTAACGGCAGAAAGCGATGAAAGCAAAACGGAACTGCAACAGCTGCAAGCTGAGGTTGATCGACTTAATACAAGTTACCTTAAAGATTCGCAAAAACTTCTAGATACCTGTGATAGCGATAGTCAAAGAAATGAATCGGCCAACGATGTAGTGACGCAGGACAGAATTCTGCAAAACGTCATCGAAACCGAACATCGCCGAAAAATGAGCCGTTACGACATTCACATCAGATCACTTCTGTCGAGTGTAAAAAGTTATAAGAAGAGCTTGGATATTGCAGAATGTCGTTACGCCACCGTACTTGCGGAATCAAAAGATATGATTGGAGTTAATGAGTTTAGGGCCATGGAAGCCGATATGAAAAATTTGCGAAAGCAATTTGACTCAAGTCAGAAGGAAGTAGGTGTAAGTATGCATTAGGTTTAGGTATCTTTAGTGTGTATTTACTTATAGATTTCTTTCTACTTTTTTACAGACTTTGAAGCATCAGCTCAAAACTGTAAAGGACCAGTTTTATGTTAACGATGCCAGCAAGAGTTCGAATTCGATGGATTTTACCAATCTAATGGATGACTACAAAAAAGTGAGTAGCAAACTTGTTTTACTTGTTTTCGATTTGTATTCTTCAGGGCCCTTTACGTGTATCGCACCTTGACAATTCTGCAGGCACTGTCAGAAATTCAGATTTATTAGGTATTGCAAACAGTGTAGAGTGCAATAGCATTCAACGCTCACAATCTAGTGCCTGCTACAACAAAATTGGATAACATAACTGATTTTTAGGATTTGTATTCTTATAATAACCACGCAAGCTTCTTCATGCAGTTGAGTGAGAACAGTAGTAGTTTTTTATTCCATAGGCAAGTAGCGCGAAAGGTTTCAGATCAATAAGCCTGAACTCCTTTTGTATTAAAGACTCTCGAACGGCTCCTAGACCTAGACAACCATGTGATGCGCTGTAAAACAGAAGTACTTTAAATTCCTCTCCAAAATAAGAGAACGCATACCTCAGAAAAAAATCGAGATAGTTAACTTTTCATTAAAACATTTTAGCCCCTTAACCTTACTGTAAATAGCTGGGATTTTCAACAACATGCGCACTGAAGCAATTCTAGATTCGTTGGAATGTTTTTATGCTTAATATCGCACGGACAACGCTAGGAAATAGCAACAAAATTTGACGCCGGAGGTACCCCCAAAAAAAAGTTGGCTAGATTTTACTTTACTATCCATTCGAAAAAAATACTTTTTTTTTGTTTATTCCGATTGATTTTAATGCGCTGAGCTCAAATATGCAAAAAAAGTTGGCGGTCTCTTACCGTTTGGGCGTGGTACGCCCCCAAAGTTCAAAAAATACCATACAAAATAGTACCAAAATTTCAGGAATGGAGTGTCCAATTTTTGTCTTTCGGTCTTTATGATCCGATTTTGATGAAACTTTTTTTATAAGTTAACTGCACTTTTAGGGAATATAAAAAAAATTAATTTTACAAAAATTGGACACTCCGTTCTTGTAACTTTGGTACTATTTTGTATGGTATTTTTTGAACTTTGTGGGTGTGCCACGCCCAAACGATGGGAGACCGCCAACTTTTTTTTCAGATTTGTGTTTAGGGCACTGAAATCAATCGGACTGTGCAAAAAAAACCGTTATTTTCGAATGGGCAGTAAAGTAAAATCTTGCCAAAAAGTTTTATTTCACCTCTGTTGTGGGTCATAGCTCATAGTAATAAGCAAAATCCTGGTCGAATATGGTGATATCGGTTGAAAAACGCACATCACAAAATTCTATAAGCTTCCGGGTACCGCTAGTGTGCTCCGTGCGGAACTGTTTTCTATCCACGAGGCCTGCCTCAAATCAAACCATGTAGGTATGTACTCACAAAAATAACCTCCAGACAAAAGATAGACGTACTTATTGACAGTCAAGCTGCCTTCAAGTCAGCCTCAGTCAATATAACCTCAAAATTAGTGCTGGAATGCCGAAATTAGCTGGCCTCATTTGATCAGTCAAAGCACAAACCAGAGAGAATAGACCACCAGCTTCGGGCAAAAAAGAGAATTCCATAGTGCCAGTTTTGAAATGAGTAGCGCCGCCTCTTTTTCTATCTGTGAATACGTGTTGTACCACAGAAATAACTGTAAATGTTATTAGGTGCATACACTGATGCGTGACCAATTCGCCCTCCATTTACTTTAGCATGGCACACATACTTAACCACCTAATAACTTTTTGAAACTGGCTCTATGGATCTCTCATTTTTGGGCGGAGCTGGTGGTCTATTCTCAGTCAAAGTTACCCTTCTAGCGAAACGAACATGCTGATGAGTTGGGCGCCAGACAAGGCTCAGCCCTCCACTGTTAACTTGCGGAATAATGTAACGACGCAACCGAAAAATAAACGTTCATTCACTATCTATGCGTCTGCCCTACACTAACTAGGACCAGACAGTGGTCTCTAGGAATAGGAAACCCTTATAGGTATGTATAACCTTTCATGCGTTGAATCTAGAATCTTCTCTTCAATAACCACTTAAAATGAGTTGTGGTAACAAAACGAAACGTAGCGGTACACCGGTTTTTGAAATTCGCCACACCTATATACCTACAAGGGTTTCCTGTGACAGCTATACGATACACCGATAGGTAATAAAGGGTGTCCCATAATTCATACAATAGTACAGTGATGCCAACGGAAAAAAAAATAACAATGGCCCCGTTCCATTGACCGCTAGTAGTCTAGCACATAATATCCCTGATGGAGGAACTCTGGCACAAGAGATCTAGCTGCAGCGGCAAATTGACATTTTAGAACCAATTTGAATTCGTATTATTTCATCTTCATGAGAGTCAAAAATGTATTTTGTGCCATCATGCATGGCGCATGATGCCGCATATTTATTAATACACTATAATTTAAATAAACAAATACAATATATGTATATTCATTTAAACAGAAGTTTGAATTCCTATTTTGTCCCAAATTGGAAATATTTGACTTCTGCACTTTCACTTTTATTTTGACAGTTCGTTATAAATTTCAATCTAGCAGTTCATTTTGCGCTAGATTGAAAAATTTCCCAGAAAATGATATTTCACAAAATCTGCTAGAGATCTAGCGCAAATGGTGAAATGTCAGTTTTTTTTTACATAGAGTTTGGCATGCCAGCAATATTGAGCAGTATTTTAAAAATAATGAAGGTTTGTCAACATCCTTACACTTTATAATGTCTAATGACTACCGTCACCGTCGCTTTGTTATAAACTATTCATTAAAATTTCATTCAGTAGAGGTAGATTCATTTCTATCCATATTTTGAGTGGACAGATTGCACGCCCCTTAAATGGAAAATTTTTATTTTTTGATATTTCTCCTTTCGTACAATGCAGGTCCTACCGCTCCACCAAATTTCAAAACTCTACAGCAATCGAAAGGCGGGTCCAAATAAATAATAACCGTTTTTTTAAAGTACAACTGTACCACCATTCTGTACACTGCAAGTCCAACCGCTCAACCAAATTTCAACATTCTACGGCACACAGAAGTGCTACAAATAAATGCTAACTATTTCTTAAAAGTGGGCGTATAACATGTGCCCTGAAAGTGCATACACTTTTCCCAGTGTATGCACCACAGGATCTTGCATTCTGCCAAATTTCACGTTTCTATGATGGCCGGAAGTGCTTCATCATCGTCAGTTACCTAGGGATGCCAGATCTGAAAAATTAGCTGGCGGGACATTTTTGCATTTGAAGTGAAAAATACGTTTTTATTTTAGTTTAAATTTTATTTGTTGTAATAAGTAATATTTGGTTCAAGTAAAAGTATTTTAATTCATATTTGTACATTTTACACAAGTCTCACAACTGTGCGTTGTGTTATTTGGAATGCTAAGCATATAAAAAGACAAAAAATCAAGAAGAAGTCACCACTTAACCTGGTTAGAAAAGCGCTTCGCTTCCGTTTTTGTCCCTCACATGTGACCTGGACTTAGTAGGAGCATTGTGTGGTCTTCTCAGACGAAAAGAATTCAATTTGGAAGCCCCGGACTATTTCCATAACCTCCGCAAAGAGACTAATCATTTGGTCCGGTTGCATAGAAGAGTTGAAGGTGTTGGGGGGTCGGTTCGTATTATGGCACTACTTGCAAATTACAATTTTTGTCAACCACAATGAGTCCGTTGTCTTGCAATGGCATATTGAAAGAGGCCTTCCATACTTTCATAACCTTTTTGGACCTCAGCCTTAGATTTATCAACATGATAATGCGCCAACAACCCGGTGTTTGTTAAAACGGATATAGAGAGCCAAAGTGTGCAGCTATTAAGCTGACCGGCCTACTCACCGGATTTGAATATCATCGAAAATATTTGGGCATGGTTGACACGTCAATCTATGGATCGGGATAACAATATTCGATTATATCTAAACTAACCCAAGTCATCTAATTAGCTTACAGCTCGATTTCGTTAAATTATTTGGCCAATTTGTATGCATCCCGTCCAAATCGGGGAGGTGTGAATTTTTTTAAAATCTAAAATACTCCAATTACATTGAATTTAAGTAATGTTTGCGTTAAAAGGAAGCAGAATACTCTAAAATGTTTTTTTTTTCGTTTAAGTGTTCAAGTGGCGCAAAATTAGGACCCCACATTTTTCCGGTTTTTAGTTAATAATGTTTTGTTAACACTTAAAGCTTTAGTTTTAAATCTTCAAATCACAACAATTAAACGAATTTTAATTAAAAAAAAAAATAAGTCTCTAGCAATAGCAAGGTGGGCAATAGAAAACCGTCATACTGGGTGTGTTATTCAAGTGTCGCCGAGTGTATGTGACTTTTTCTAGGCAAATGCTTCCAACGTATTTAGTTTTCGGATTTTACCGATAAGGTACATGTTTAAAAAGTAAAATTCAAGAAGGAACATAATCTTAATATAAATAATAATAAACATTTTATATTAAGATTATATATTAAGATATTTTTTTACCAGTCTTATTATTGAATAAGCCATTTTTGTATAAAAATATAAACAAAAATTAATTCTACAAAAGGAATAGTAGAAACTAACGATTTATATACAAAAATTAAGTGATAATAGGGCGACAAGTTGAAAGGGGGGCATTTTACGGAACAAATTTTCATTGCGGGACATTTTGCGGGACAATTTTCATTGCGGGACACTTGCAGGACAAAGGCCTCAAAGCGGGACAGTCCCGCACTGAGCGGGACGTCTGGCATCCCTACAGTTACCACTCATCCTAAAAGATGTGATCCGAAGTTAGAGGGGGGGGGGGGGGGTCGAAAACAATTTCTGTAGCTCCGCTTTCCGCATCCGACGTGTGTGGTTCGCCTTCTGTTTGACGAATTACTTATTAGTAGATTTGCTTCAAAAACCTTTGGTTCATTAACAAACATTCCGGGACTAATAGTGCCGAGTGTATCGAACAGTTTATATAATTCCTACCCGCTATACAGCATTGCAGGTGTCAGCTTTATGACCTAAATATCCTTCTCGTGCCTGGCATCGTCGCCTACAACGTCCATCATCTGTCTCTAACTTCTACAATATTATCTATCTTACAGATGGATGCAAATTATTTACATAACGTTAATCTATTTTTTCGTTACAGCTAATCCAACAATCACAAACGGCTACAAAGCGACCCTCAACTTCGGATATCTACAAATTAATCAACAAAAGCAACAATTTCGTGCCAAATCTAGAAAATGTTTCCACCTCAGTCGATGGGCTTCGAGAAGATATACAACAATTATGCACAGCGATGCAACAATTGCCTCCTGCTGGCAGGGGTAGCCCGCAACCTCAACGTAAATTGTCGCTGTTGGAAGAGCTCAAATTAGCTGAAAATGGAACTTTGTGTTAAATAAAATTCGCCACCATTCATTGTAAATAATTTGTTTGTAATTATTTATTTATGTTTAACTTATTAGCAAAACTGAAAAGACACATGTATATTGATAACACGGATATAGTCAGGTTGCGGGTAATAAACAATTGCCACAAATTGTAAAATATTGTTTTTTTGTTGTGCTGGTTTCATAATGGAAAAAAAGAAATAAAAATATTTGGGGAAACACCATATGGGGTGGTTTGTAAAAGTTATGAGATAACAAATTGGTTTCTTTAAATGTTCACTTCTCATTCCTGTCATTTGTCGGTGTAACAGAGAAGAAGTAGAATGATTTTTAATGTATTAAGTGTGTCTCACATATTTCTTTAGATAATGTAATAATGTCTCTGGTATATACGAAGAAAAAAAAACAAACAATTGGCCAGATATTTAGCTCCGATCAAAGAAACAATAATTGACGCAACTGATAGCTAGAATGTGGCCTCGGTAGCGAACCATGTGTTTACCCCTAATGACGTGGAGATGGAAAGCTAGAAATTTCGCAGCGTTTTTTGTGGCTTGGTATTTAATATATGTCTCTGTCTGTCTGTTGGATTTAAGTTTGGTTACGCCTATCGGGTGGGCGGAAATTTTACCTATCACCGTTAGGTTGAACGGATCATACTGCCTGATTTTTTGCGGATTTTTGGCTGTCTCCGCCGTTTAACAGTCCACAAAGTGTTCTTTCAAAATCCTCAGTATACCGACAGTGAATCTACCACTGTATTCCCACGTTCACATCTGCATGCTTCTGTATGTTGGACTTATATTCTTGGCAAGATGGTTTTACCCTCTGGTAAAATCTCCGAACATTGCATCTCTAAATAGATTCGACCGCCCACTTCTTGTGCTCTTTCTTTTTCCTTTTAAGAAGTCGATGTTTCTTTTTGGCCCGTACAGTTCAGATATTTTGGGATGATAAATACTCTATCAGGACTCGGTCATCTTTAAGTCCAAAACCGCCCTCGATTGCCTCTTATATTTTAACGAGATAGCGGCACAAATCACAATTCACCTTATAAGGGTGCCGGGCCATAGGGACATTACAGGACCGACGAACTCGCTATGCATGGCACAACTTTGTCGATTCTACCGGAAAAGGAGAATCTCTATAGCCGTTTTTTATTATCAGCTATGATCCATATAGATCATCGATTTACATGCACTTACAACAACAACATGTGATCCTGTTTTTCATCGAGATCACGAAATATGATCTGAAAATTAATTCAACTATTTCTCGTTGTTGTTTCGTGGCGTTGTTTACTTCATTCACTAAAGGTTGGTGTCCCTGTAAATTATAGCCACACAGTAATATTGCCAGACCAAAATGTGAACCACAATTAACAACACAAAAAATCAATAATTAGCATTTTTTAAAATTCGAATAAGTTACTACTCCGACTTTCGAGATGTTTTGTTTCGCTATATAGCACAGAAATATAAATGGAAATATTAGCAGTACAATACGGTTAATTATAATGCATATTTGAACATAACATTTGAACATAGTTTCCCCAAAAAAAATATTCAATGCTAAATGTATGCAGATTTGTATCCATATGGTAACACCCCGACACAAAAAGTGAAATGTCAAACTCAAATAATGAGCAAGTGCAATGGAGAAATCATCGCATTGTGACGTCACATTGTACCGTGTGGCTGCAAGATGGCTGGTGGCAATACGAAATTTGTCATAATTGGTATTGGATTTTATATGTGTGTTGCCACAACTCAATCAATGATCCAGTTTGTTTTATTTTCATGATCTGATCCGGATCAGATCACGCTGATAATAAAAAACGGCTTATAAATGCCTCTCGCTACGTGGAAACTTTTAATTAAGCAAAATGCGATAAGCGCCACCAATCAAAGGTGGACAAACTGCACTATGTGCTCCATCACGTACAGATCTGGCATATGCTGGATCTCAAGCGATCCAACAATCTTGTAACACTAAAAAGATCCAATATAAACACATTGCGGTAGGTGTCATACGGGACACTGCATTATCGGCAGGCACGCTCTCAGGTTGGGCCAACGATTTCTGTAGAATCTGCATGGACGAGAAGGAGGAAGAGTATATTCTTCACAGGAGGCAAGTGCCCAGCCCTTTCTGCTCGTAGAAAACTAAATCTCGGAGAATACTTCTTCGACAATCTAAGCGAACTCGCTAATACAAGCATAAGTTGCCTCCAACGCTTCATTCTCAGCTCCTGCTGGTTCAACGGGTAGTTTTGAAATCATTAGATCCTGTGGTATAACAATGGGCCTCCTCTGGTCTAAGTGAGACTGCACATGTTGCGGTCTGCCATCCTAACCTAACGTAAATATGGATATCAATGAGCCTTGAATTGGTCTGGAGTATGACTATGGGCTTACCAACTTTAGGTATAAATGCCACTTTAACGTCTTGAAATGATTTAAGAAAGTATTCTAGCCTTAGGCTACTTAGGAATATATTAGGTATAATTCTTCATACAGAAAGAACTGAACGCTCCTTATATCTAGAAATCATAAATAGCCTCTATAGTTCATGGAGTTTAGAGGGTATTCTTTCTTTTGGTCCGAAAAATCGATGCTGATGCTTTCAGTTGATATATGCTCTCCACTAAGTCGTCTTCCACTGATTAAGTAGCTCGACCGATGGCAGCCTGAGTTTAGATATTCCTATTGCTATCCTCACTTCACTTTGGTTGGGTGGACGAAAGTCTTGACCGGATTCAAACAAAGTATGTACTTACTATCATATTCATACAAAATCCAACCACCTAGAGAAGAACTATATTGCCGTTAAATTATATGTCTACAACATCGAGAAGACATACCAATTCAATGCGGCATATGTTCTATAGACATCGGAAAATTGGACTTGTGGCTCAGTGGTTAGTGTGCTTTACTACCGTACTGTGTGTGGGATCCCAGGTTCCATCCCCGGAAAAAAATTACATCTTAAGGTTTTTTCCACAGCGCCATCTTCTGCGAATGTCATACGAACATCCGAGAGTATAACTGTCTTGAAAAAGCTTCTCAATTCAGCCGTTCGGTCTCGGCATAAAGTTTTAGGTCCGATCCATTCGTCCCAAAATGCGGCCTTTGGGCGATATGACACTTTTAAAAGTGTTCTAAAAATGACTATTTTAGCCACTTTTTCCTCCTTTTCATACAAAAGTTTTCTGAGATCATCCCATTCAAAAAATTATAAAAAATATTAGCGAAGAGATTTTTGAAAAATTGTTTTTGCAGTCACTATTAGAATTCACAGTCACTATTGTTTGAAGAAACTTTATGCATCAAAACATTTTTTTTTTTGGACCGATGAAAAAAGTAAAAAAAGTAGACTTTTACAAAAGTTCTAAATTTTCAATGGGTACTTAATGGGTTAAGGAAAGTTTTGTATCATTCAAACGGAATTTAAATGACCTTTCCATTGATGCCAAAATTTACATGAAGTAAGTTCAAATTTATGAGTAGATTAACTTTACTTTTGTGCAAATAATTTTGCCACTAACTGTAGATTGTTGGGGAACGTAACTTTTACTACGTCACGTCAGTTAAGTACACAAGCGAAATGCCATTTTAGTACTCAGTTGAGACGTGATTTGTCGCCTCCCTATCTATAAACTTCAACTTAAAAAAACTGTTCTAGGACAATAAAAATTCAGATAATTTTTTTTAAATTTAGCAGTCTTGCTGATGGCTTATGACATGTCATAAAAAATTTGTTAAAACCAAAAAATTTGAACATTGAAATATAATATAATCAAGTATGTACTAATTTATCTGTCTAAATATCTATAGCTGCGATAGGTACTATCCGTGATGCTTTGGCATTATGCATTTAAATACGCGGATAAACTCCAACACACCTGTCAAAACTTCAAAACGTTTCATGTTTACACAATGTACCTTATTGAGTCAACACCAAGTGGATGTTGGCTGATCTAATAGTAATTATGCAACATCCAACTTTTTGTAACAGTAACACTTTTTGTATAGGTACAGTACTAATGAACAAGTGTTACTTTTCAAAGGCAAATTTTATTAAATTCGTATCTAGACAGTATGTAATATAATTCTTATTTATCTTTATTTTCACTAAACTCAACACGATCGCTTAATAACAATCATCAATTGTTCATTATATATAGATCAACCGATCAGAAGAGTAAATTTCAGCCGAGCACAATACCCATGCGGTGATTAATAATATAGCGCTCCCATGTCTCATCTGAGAAAAAAATAAAAAAACATTTGTTTATAGATACCTATAGCTAAACAGAATATAACACATCTTTTTACGTCGCTAAAAACTTTTAAAGTTTTGTGTTCTGCTCCCAAGTTTGCATTCGTTTCAATTTGTCAGGGCTGTTAAGGTGCTCTCCACTCTACTCTTCATTTTTACGAAAACACTTCAGAGGGTTGTTATCATGAAGGTGAGTAGATTAATGTTACAATTTGCCGGTAATATCAACATCAAAGATAATTAAATACAAATAAACAATACGAATCTTTGTATACCTAACCTACACAAAACATTTTTGTATCGATTGTGCAAAAAGTGCTATGAATATAATAATATATCAGTTAATAAGTAGATAATATAGACAAAGTTAAACAAATGTATCTGTGATGTGGATGAGTAATAAATAACCAATTTTAGTGATTTAAATTTCAAGTTCGAAAAGTGCTTGAAGCGCGGAATGTTTAAGCACGAAGTCGTTATTGGTTCTTTTTAAATTACTTAATCGGAACGGAAATAATTAAGTGATACAATAATATACAAAGAGCACTGTTATCAGATTATTCGTTTTAATTACTCTGCATAGCATTCACCAATGCATGTAGTTACTGCGAAATGCTAAATTAGAATATTAGATGAATGCCCAAGCAACTTAATTACACCAGAGAAGCTAAAAATGTGGGTTTGTGTGTTTTTATTGATTCATAGAGTATTGTATACTGTATACAGATTGGGGTTATGTATGGAACATACCTATAGGAATAGTGCACTAATTTGATATAAATCAAATCCAGTGCTAATGAAAGTTCGATTGCACTAACATTTTCAATGTTAATGAAATTTCAATTCCATTAGCAGTATACATTTTAATGCTACTGAAATTTCACTTCCATTAGCAGTGAAAATTTTAATGCTACTGAAATTTCACTTGCATTAGTTCAGTGCTACTTAAATATCAATTTCATTACCTAATCGGAAAGTTTCTTTCAGGTTTGGAGTATAATATGTATGTACATTGTAAATATGTAACTGAATTTAAAATTTAGAAAATTTATATAACACTTTATTTGCTCTCATTATCATGAAACGGAGGTTCGGTCTTTCTCCTCTTCTCGAAGCTGGGGGCTAGGTTTCGAAGATCCTCTTAGCTTATTGTCAATTCGCTCGATGTGTACGATTACGTATTTTGGCTTTTTAGACTATATATCCGATCCGACTAAATTAAAGCATTGAAATTTTCAAGTTCATTTTCATTAGAAGTACAATTTTCAACTTTCATTAGCATTGAAATTTTCAGTGCTAGGGCAAACGGACTTAGCATTGACATTTTGAATGGTATGCAAACGAACTTTCAGTAGCATTGACATTTTGAATGGTACTGTAAAATCAAAGTTAGTGCTTAAGTGATGTGATGTTTGCATAGACCTTTGACTTCAAAAAACCCAAAAGAAAAAGTCCAATGGCGTTAAATCGCAAGATTTGGATAGCCAATTCTGATCGCAAAAACGGCCTATTACACGATTAGGAAATGACTCATGCAGTAATTGAATTGTTTCTCTTGCTGTATGGTATGTGGCACCGTCTTGTTGAAACTACATGTTTGTCACATCCATTTTCCATATCTTGTAATTTAGGCACTAAGAACTGAGTTATCATGTCACGATAACGAACACCATTAATTGTTACTGCCTGACCAGCCGCATTTTCGAAGTAGAATGTTCCGATAATGCCTCCAGCCCAAAATACGCACCAAACAGTCACGCGTTATGGATGCATTTGTTTATCAACAATTACTCGTGGGTTTTCTGAACCCCAAATACGATTATTTTGACGATTAACGAAGCCACCAAGACGAAAATGAGCTTCATCACTGAAGATGATTTCGTTTGAAAAATCAGCATCCACTTGTTGTTGTTCCAATACCCATTCAACGAACTCTTTTCGCTATGCATGGTCAGTATCAGTAGTCTTCAGTTCTTTAGTCAATTTAACTTTGTAGGCATGAAGTTTCATGTAGGTATAGAGAGCTTCTCGAATTGATGTTCCTGGACTGTCTCTCTCGCGAACTGCTTCAATGTTTTCTGTTGAACGACTTGTGACAGGACACCCAGAGTGCTTAAGATCACTAATTGATGCGGTCCGCTTGAATTGTTCAATTAATCTCTTCATTTCAATAATTAACTAAAAATTAATAATGTTTTTTCGTAAAATGCGAAAAATGAGAATAAATCGATTTTCTGCAATTTTGTTTTTGCCTAAACCTGAAATACAGCAATATGGTAGTAACAACACAAAAAATATAGAAGACGTTTATTGGATGGGAAGCGCCACCCCCCTTTGTCCAATATCGAATACATTTTCATGGGTTCAGTATGGTTTTCGAGATATAATATTTTGAATGTTTTTTTTTTTGTATAGGAGGTGTCTCGCCCCTTTGTCCAATTTTTGTTTACCTAAGTCCTAAACCCGAAATACAGCAATACGAAGAAAACAAAAAAATAATCATAAAAATCGGCCGAGCAGTTATTGAGTTTCATCCCGAAGGAATCATGTATTATACAGTACACGGTATACCTTACCTATAGACAGAATATGTATAATAATTAAGCTTGGTCTTTCGGACAAGTGATCCTGTCAGTTATGATGGAGGATAAGTTATATGACATGTATGTACTGTACATATAAGTAATACATGTATGATTACGAGTAATACAAGTGAGTGTTTTCCTCGTCGCTCGTTATTTACTACTGCCTCACCAGTGTTGCCAAGGGTATAGACTAGAACTAGACAGAAGAAACAAATTAGTCTGTTTTTTTAGCTACAATACAATGCGAATACACTTCTTGATCTTTCGTTGTTAGGTGGATCTACAAGATATCTATGTGATCAGATATTAGTTCAGAGCCATCGGTGTACACTCTGTTCCTGTACAAGATTTTAACATCCATTTCGTTGAGGAGTGAAATCATCTGTTCTCCCGACAAAAAATCAGTTCCCAAGACGTCGCTCCTTGTTTCTAGTTGGATTGGGCATTTACCCAAAAAATGTAATATATACATCCTCTCGTTCTTCTAAATTACATAGGTTGCAAATAATCGGCAAGATGAGGAACATAATTTAACCTTAATAGCTCATGCCGCAACCACAGCACCATCGAAATTTCCACCCTCTTGTCTATATCGTGAAAGTAGTTTCTGTGTCCAAGGTTAAAATCCAATTGGCTGTAGATTCCACGGTGTACAGATCTCCTCAATAAAATGTTGTCGAATTTTCTCATCCACCGTGCCAATAAGCTTATATAATATCGGCTTCCAGTTTCCGATGTCCTGTTAGGTAAGTGCAACCCCACATCCTTTGGCTAGTTCCATTCTCCGTAACAGCTTGTTTTGGAGTGAATTGTATGCAGAACAGCTATAATAATAATAATAACTAGGCTCGTCCAGCGGTCGAAATTCGCTCACCATACATTTAACACAGAGACAGAACTTCGACTGAGCGAAGGGGAAATATTAATTTTGTATGCGCAGAGTGTTGTTGTTGTAACCAATTTAATTTAAAAATATTATTTTACCTATTTTGCAAATACTTTTTTCAAATAATTATTCTTCTTAACACATCTATGAGTGGTACGCTTAAATTTGGTAAAAAGAAAAATGGATTTGGTATATATTAAGTAGGGTAAATGACTACCACAAGAAATCGTGTCGGCTTTAAATATTATAATAGATAATAATAATTGGCATCCCATAGCGCTATTGATTTAAACCGGCATAATGTACCTACGTATCTAGGTGTTTACTAAAAACGTGTTATTTACTATAAGTATTTACTATATTTAATCTTTCCATAGCTAATTTCAAGGACTTCTATTGGATTTTTATCAATTCTCTTGTTTGTCAACACCGTGTCATCGGGAACTTCAATTTATGGAGATGTAGTAATAACAAATGAAAACGGTTGAAAATTAATTTACTTAAAAAAAAGTTGACTTACCTATATTTCTTATAGGTTCATTTAATTGTGATTCAATGATATGTCCACCGGAAACTGTTAGGTGTCACGTTAACAAACGAAATGACCCAAATGATTTTATGAAAATCTTAAGAGTCCGCAAATGCATTGGTCCCAATCAGGAAGTCGTTAAAGAAGAAACTGTTTCCGAGCGAAATGTCAACCACGGCAATGTCAATGTAAATGTAGTTTCAGGATCAGGAGGAAATTCTCGAGAATTGACACCAGAAGAACGAAGGGAACTTGAGGAAACGTTAAGGCGTACCCAAGAAGAAATCCAGGCACAGCTGAGTGAGACCTTGAGCAATGTGGCAAATCTAAGGGAACGAATTTTGGCCGATGTCCGTAATAATCTCAACAAATGGTATTGAGTGATGTGTAATTTGAAATGCTACCTCAATAAAATATAAAATAATAATCTTTACATATTGATTTTGAATAAAGCTATTGTAATTTATGTGGTTCTTTTAGTATGAATATGATGTACTATTTGAATTTGTAAGTATGTATAGCAGTTTTTATGTTTTCTGTTTCTGTTTTCCCCTGTCAGAGGAACTGCAAATGAACTGCATTTCGATTTGTCAGTAGACTAGGCGACAACTATACCACTTGCGCCAATTGAGCGAAAAGTACAAATCTGCCAAATGGTCATAAGAACGGAGGAGAAGCCCAATCACAAGCGACCAATTTGATGACAAAGACATTAGTCTTTGCCATTAGTGCTGATTGCGGAAAAGTTTTCCCAAATTAATTAAAAGAGACTTTACCACATTAATTGCCTTTCTTCCAGGGCTAATTTGACTTGCACCTTCCTGGAAAGTATCCTCCATCAGGACCTCGTTTGAGTGAATCAGTATTTTCACTATTACGTTCTTTGTCGCGTTCTTGGATTTTGGACGCTTTAGTACGCAGAGCTCCCAGTCTTCTTTTGAAAGACTGTATCTCTTCACCCTAGAACTGTTACGCGCATTTAATTTCTGCTACTACACTATCCAGTATTCTTCTGGTTAAGAACCTCTTTATAAGGTTTTCTAGGTCCCTTACTGTTTTAGGAACTTGTCTTCTGACCAGGTTGAAGGCTTTTCTTACTAACTTCGTTGTTATTAGGGAAACAGACTTATCCTCGTCTTCCGCTTTTATGCACTGCCACCATAGTAAGCAGGCGTTTACGAACTCGTAAACCCTTCCTGATAAATCGGGCGTGCTAGCTGCAGAAAATTGCGGAATCAGGCGTGAAACTGTTTTTGGCAATACCCTCGTAATCGTAAGGCAACGTAGCATTGCTAGTTGTAGCTGGGCTTGGTAAAACTTCAAACGGAGTCGTCGAAACTCTTGGTGAACTAGTCTTTGCTGTTGGGAGTTCAACGCTTAGTTCGCTTTTGGCTGTGGACTTGGACTTGGACTTAGTGAAGGGAGCTCCTGGCTATTAGAAATGGTCTGAGGATCTACTTTTCCCTTTTCCCGTAACTCTTTAAGCATGTTCAAACTTAGGTTGAGTTCACTCGCCTATCTGTTGGTCAGCTTCTTGAACGGCTTCCCTCAGGTGCTTTTCGAAATTTTTGCATTGGCTTTGTTTAAGCTTGTCAGCAAGATTTTGCACTTCGTTGGCGTGGCTTTGCTTATGTTTATGGGCTGAACTTAACTTCTTTTAAAATGAAGAATATTGTCGGAGTGTAATTTTGATAGTTGATTCATTTAATATTTCACAATTCAGATGATCCTTTTGATTTTTTACATTAAAAAGATTTAATAAATGCTCGGCACGTTCTAGTGGCGACAGTGCCAAAGAAACCATCCATAGTCATTCAAGGATAGCGGCCAGGCGGACTATAGCCAACAACGATTTCAGCCTTGTTGTTGTTCAGAAGCGAGATACGGCCTCAAAGGGTATAAGAAGTGGTGAATAATTGGGGCTCCAGTTTCTGTTATGCTCCCGTGGTCGCTATATGCCCAAAATTAATTCTTCATTTTTAATGGCATATGATTTGTATTTATAGTCCTTGAATATCCAAAATGACACCCTCAAAAAAAGTCGCAATGACAGCCCTGTGATAGTCTGCCTAACTGCATCTATGCATACATAAATAAAAAGCCACATAAATCTTCACTGGCTAATGAATTAAAAGTAGATGCCCTATTGCCATAATCGAACATATTAATTACAATTGACTTCACAGCAAATCATACACATGCAATGCTGGGCCTGCCATACAAATACAAGTGCTAGTGCGCGTCCTTGAGTTGAACGAATCTCCTGTCCTGACTGTGTTACATCTTACATCAAAAATCAAACTGATATACGGCAAATTGCTTCCGTTTGTCATCTTATGTAATTTATCTGAAGGAATGATTTTGTTGGACTCCACAAAGTTTACCTCCTCCACTCACTTGGTACTTGCCAGTTGCCATCACCGCAGTAAAGGAATTCAAGAAGGTGCGGCAATTATTTTCGAATTGCTATTTGCCACCAATCACTCGGGCACATATTCCTGTTTGTTGCAACACCATCCGAGTATTCGACTACCTACACACATCTCTCTGGTCCATAGATGGAAGAGCTACTTCCAACGAAGTTCCTCCGTTCCGCGAGGATCGTCGCAATCGCGCACCATTGAAATTCTTATTGAAATCACTTAAATGACCAACATTCATTATCACCTCTAACACCTGATACTTGAGTGGAAAATCATCCGGGGCTATATGTTTAGTTCTGAGGCATTAGCAGGAATAATATTACTGCAAATTCAGCTGATGGTAAATAATTGCAGTCGTTAGGCCGCCGCCGGCCAGAGTAAATTACAACAAGTGCAAGTGAAGAATATTGCGATAATGTGTGTGTTTGTGTGATGTGTCTGCGGCCAGAGGAAATGGTGAGAAATGATTAATCATTGCTACAAGTGAATTTTTCACTTAATAATGGGCTTTTAATAGAGTCATGTCAACAAAAGCGATGTCATCCGTCGCGTCGTCGACATCGTATAGGGCAAGGGCATCATTTGAGACGAGGGATCTTTGGATGTTCGCTCTAGACGATTGCATGCTGTTGCGTGGCACATAAATTACTCCAAATTGGTCCACAGATGCAATTATGGCATTGCGGCCTTGGGCTTTCAGACACTTACAGTTTCCTGTGCGTATAATATGGAATAGTATGCAAAAGAATGTAATTAGAATATAAAGTGTTGAGGAATGCTTGTAATGAACAAACTGCTGTAATATGTTATTCAACCAAAAGAAGACGGAACATATAAGATACCTATACTTTCTGACTTTCGATTTGACGGTAAAATTACTCTTTATTGCACGGTACCTATAGGGTGTCCCATAATTCACGCAAAATTTAAATTTTGCGCCATTTAATAGTCCAGTGACGCCAATGGAAAAAAAGATAACAATGTGACAGCTGACATTTCGGGTTTAATAATAAATAAATAGGCGGCGCGACAGGCGGTAGACACCCAAGGCCTAGTTTCTCGCAACCATTCGTTTTGTGTGAGTTTCTATTTTTGGAACGAATGGAAGGGACCTACAATTTTATGCCGAGTCCGAACGGTTGAATTGAGAAGCTTTTTCAGGACAGTCATACTCTCGGATGTTTGTCAGACGTGGCGCAGTAGAAAAAACCTTAAGATGTAATTTGTGTTTTTTGTTTAGTGTGCTGGACTACTGTGCGAGGGATCCCATGTTCGATCCCCGGAAAAACACAAATTACATCTTAAGGTTTTTTCTATTGCGCCACCTCTCGCGAACGTCTGACAAATATCCGAGAGTATGACTGTCATGAAAAAGCTTCTCAATTCAGCCGTTCGGACTCGACATAAAATTGTAGGTCCCTTCCATTCGTCCCAAAAAAAGAAACTCACACAAACGAATGGTTGCGAGAAGCTAGGCCTAAGGTCTACCGCCTGTTGCGGTAGGTTTTTTATACCCTCCACAGGAAGGTATATTCACTTTGTCATTACATTTGTAACGGCAAGAAGGATTCACCGGAGACCCTATAAAGTAAAGGGTCCGCCAAATAACTTTTTTTTTTGAAAATGCTATAAAAAAAAACTACTGAATATTTTCTCAAATTTCTTTTTTTATTTGAAAGTACAATTCTTCCGGTTAATAATGGAAAATAATTTCATTCAAATGGCTGCCTCGGCTGGCCATGCAGTAGCCTACACGATCGGTCCAATTTTTAAGCACATTATCGATTGTGTGCAGCTGTATTTCACCAATGGCTTCCCGAATATTGTCCTTTAAAGCGTCAATTGTCTCTGGCATGTCGGCGTAACACTTATCTTTTACGGACGGCACCCCACAAATAATAGTCCAACGGTGTCAAATCGCAGCTCCGCGGTGGCCAAACGACATCAGCTCTGGCGGCTGATAATGCGATCTTCAAAAACAGGGCGCAAAACATCGAGTGTAGCTTCGGCTGTGTGGCACATAGCGCCGTCCTGTTGAAACCAAATGTTGCCAAATACCCTCCTCTTCAATTTTTGTGAACAAAAATTCGTTCAACATGGCCCGATAACGATCCCCATTGACTGTAACGGCCACTCCTTGCTCATTTTCGAAGAAAAATGGCCCAATTATACCTCTGGACCAAAATCCGCACCAAAGTGATTCGTTTTGGGTATATCGGCTTTTCAATGTATGCGTGCGGGTTTTCTGTGCCCCAAATGCGACAATTTTGCTTGTTTACATACCCGCCAAGATCAAAATGAGCTTCATCTGAAAAGATGATTTTTTTGGCAAAATCGGCATCTTCTCTAAGTCGATCGCAGGCCCACTTAGCGAAGCGAAAACGCATTGGATGGTCAGTTGGCTTCAACTCCTGAACCAATTACACTTTGTATGGCGTCATACCAAGGTCTTTATGCAAAATTCGTCTCAATGATGTCTCCGAAATGTTCAATTGTTGAGAACGACGGTGATTTGATGTTGATGGCGCTTCACGCACACTTTCTGCCACAGCAGCAATTTTCTCGGGTGTACGGGTACGCACTGTTTTTGGCTTTTCACGCTTTGATTTATCGATGAGGATGCCAGTTTCTTTCACTTTTTTCACAAGATAACGAACATACGGAGCTGACGGTGCTTCTCTTCTTCCAAAATCCGTACGCAATTTTCGCACACATTCTGAAACATTACCATGATTTTCAAAGTAATGTCGCAATATTTCCCAGCGTTGTTCAAGCGTATACACAACCATATTCGTTCAGCGGAAGGATAAAACTAATTATCTGTCAAATCAGACATGAGTTAAGTGTTACCATTCGCGAAATAAGCACTAGTTGAAAAAAAAAAGTTAGATGGCGGACCCTTTATATATATTCTGAATCAGGATCACATTCTGAATCGATCTAGCCATGTCCGTCTGTCTGTTGAAAACACGAAAGCGTCCAAACGAATCGACCTAGGTGAATGAAATTTTGTGAGAGGACTTCTTTTTACCGTCGTCAGGTTGGTATTGAAAATGGGCTATGTCGGTCCAGTAGTTCTGGTACTTTCCGCACAAAACGAATATTAGACCCATCCGTGTACCTGTACAGTACATAGGTATTAGCTCGCATAGCAAATATTTTGCATGACTTTTATGCAGTGGAGGTTATTAAAGCATCGGCCAGGCCGATCATAACACTTTTACTTGTTTTGTTATTATTTCTGTCGCCGCCACACCTAAAAATGGTGTTAATAAGTGAGATACGTATACGGTATAAAGGACATGCTGCTCCCCTGCAACCCCCCCTGCTAGTGGCCACTGTAGGATTTGGAGTAAGTACAAGGTTGGGTATATGCAAAGTTTAGTTTGCTTTTGGAAGATCTTGACATAGGGGATTTCGTCCAGGGAGATTTTGGAAAAAGAGAGAGAAAAAAAAAATTAGAAATTATGTCCAATAAGGGATTTTTTAGCTAGTACGAACAACTCTGATTTTTTCTAGATGTTAAGCTAGTATTAGACGATATGTTGAATCAGCATACCTACGTATGCTGAAACTGTGTTCCAATCACAACATATCGTGCATAAGCATACATGATGAGTGATGACAGACATTTTTTGTGGATTGGGGACACGATCCCGAAAACCAAAATCCCGAAAATCCAAAATCCCGAAAATCCAAAATCCCGCAAACCCAAAATCCCGAAAATCCAAAATCCCGAAAAACCAAAATCCCGAAAAACCAAAATCCCGAAAAGCCAAAATCCTGAAAAAAGAATCCCGAAAACGAGATCCCGAAAAATTATATAAAATGAAAAATTTGCGCAAATTTTTCATTTTATATAATTTTTCGGGATCTCGTTTTCGAGATTCTTTAATTTGTTTTGAATGTAAAATAGACAAGTGTTTGTCCATTCCATTTACCGTAATAATGTTTTGTAATGCTGCGCTGCAATTCGCAGTGCATTCAGTTGTGCTGATCTCATATAGTGCGATAGCTGACCGACTAGATTTTAGCCAGTGAACATCGTAATACAAAGTGAGTAGAAAAAGAAAACGTTACGGACTTGCAGGTAGTCCTGCATACTCCCCTAATTTTTGGTCGGTTTGTAACCTTTTGAAACAAAATCTGCCGCGGACACAGAACAACGTAGAGGCGTGGCTCCGCCGCCGGCTGAAAGTTCTCGCAGGGCATTCACACATTGGTGTATATTCACTGATTGCTCTTTTATGTGAAGAGCAAATCCGTGTGAAAACATGTTTGGCTAAATTAATTGCCGGTGAGATGCAACAACTAAGAAAACGTTATGTGACGAAGAAAAAAAAAATTACAAAATTTTACGCGGAACGTAACGAGCGTTCTGAAATAAGTTTTCTAACAGGAATTACGTACAATATGAACTTGTATTAGATATTGTTTTTTATATGTTTTTGTTAATAAGACTTAAACTGTTTTTGTTATGTTTTATTTATTTGAAAGTTGTTATTTTGTTAAATAAATTTGGCTTATATTTTAGTTGCTACAATAAAATTTTTAGTTTTAGTTTAGTTTAGTTTCAAACAAAATCCGGAAAATTTTGGCCTTTCGAAATTTTGGATTTTCCGGATTGTGGATTTTCGGGATTGTGGCTTTTCGGGATTTTGGTTTTTCGGGATTGTGGGCTTTCGGTATTTTGGATTTTCGGGATTTTGGGCTTTCGGGATTTTGGATTTTCGGGATTTTGGGCTTTCGGGATTACATTTTTCGGGATTCTGTCCGACTCCCATTTTTTGTACATACGTATGCTGATTTAACATAATCGTCTAATACTAGCTTAAGTAAAAACAGAGGTGCATTTTTCCTTTGAGAAATAACATGGAATCAGTCTTTGCAATGAAACTGAGTTAATCCAATTAAATACCAATACCCTCCTAGTTGGGTGAACAATTCATGTACAAATCCATTTAATGAAGATGTAACATCATGGCCATCCCATTAGCACTTAAAAAAAAAATACCTATCTTGTTGATGTCCAATTAAGGCTACCTAGATTTTTTTTAAAGACACACTGACCTCCAATTAGCCTCCTGCTATAAAATTTTTCTTGTAATTGGCAATATTCCTAGCCATTGCATTAATTCCAGCTAATGGGGTGTAAAAGTGTCCACCGATTATTTAGAAAAATGATAAAAGAAAATTCCTCTGGTAAGCGATGGGGAAAGTGGTAAACCAGGGGTTCCCAATCTTTTCCATATAGCGACTCCCTATACAGGTTATAATATTTTTGCGACGCCCCTCATAAAACCACACAACAAAACAAAGAACAGATATGTGAATAGACGCTGAGCTTACTGAAGATTCACTAAAGGGTTTTTCAATAAGGATGAGTCGACTTGCAAATGAATAAAATAAGATGTGTCCGAGGTATTAACATAATCAGAATGTCCATCGTGGCATCTGCTGTGTGACACGTAGCGACGTCTTTCCGAAACCACATGTCGTCTACCTCCATATCTTTCAATTGGGCAAACAAAAATCGGTTAGCAACGTTCTGTAGTGCTCGCCGTTGATGGTAATCACCTCACCAACGTCATTTTGAAGAAAAAGTACTGAGCAATGACGCCGCACGCCACCGGCCGGTCTAAAATCCGCACCAAACAACATTTAATGAATGAATTTCCACCTCGTGTGGGTTGGCGTCGGCGTCGGCGTCGTCCTATTTACGGCAATTTGGCTTGTTAACCGACCATTCATTGTCGCTAAAGATGAATTTTCGGCCATAATTGGAGTCTTTTATGGTCATCGTCATCATCGGTATTCCCTGTACACTTTCATAGACTGCGGCGGTGTTCTCAGCCGATTTGGCCTTCCTTTGTAGTACGGGTTGATTTCTTACCCAGCCGGTTGTCTTGAATTTGGACACCAAACGTTTGAGAGTGGACTTTCAAGAGCCACCCACCGAGTCTGCTGTAAAATAGGCGCAACGCGCCCAACTTTTGCACTCAACAACACTCATTTTAAATCGTAACTTGCAGTAGTGGTTTGGCATCAGTGACTGAACAGTAATTAGATTAGACAGACGCCACCAAAACACAACGGCCGTCACAATCTGCCAAAATCGACCGGACTCGAAATTTTTTTCAATTCGAGCTCAAAGGGAACGTTGTGTGCGTACACATCTGGCGACGCCCCTAGGATAGCCCAACGACGCCCCAGGGCGTCGCGACGCACAGTTAGGGAATTCCTGTGGTAAACGATACGAGATGTACGAGTATGTAATGTATATAATATGTCACTTGCTTTATTGTTCAATTCAAGGTAAAAGAAGTATAAAGTTAGTTGTATTTATAAGAAGTAAGGGATAGGTAAAAATACTTATATGCAGAAAGCCATGTTTATTCGTATGTGCAATATTGCAAATCTCTCACGAACTATAGAATACCTACATTTTTGTTAAATATAACAAATTAGCGCTTTACGCACTAACAGTAATGATGCACTTAGAGACATGTTGTATAGTTTGTAGTTGTAGCCACAACAACGAGTTAATGGAATTCAACTATGTACTATATCATGTTAATAGAAAACACGATAATGAGAAAAGCATTGCGATTAGCGATCAATCTAGCATATCTGTGCGCATTGTTCCAGGCATGAAAATTGCACGAAAGGGAAAATTTTGCAGACTATAATTTTTATCATTGAACGAGGAGCAAAATTAAAATACGAAGAGTATTGTTCAATCAGCAAATAAGAGTAGGAGTATAAATGTGCTAGTACACGGCATGTAGCAAGTCGCATATGTAATATGTATGTAACACTGACGTCATTCTTACGTCAGCGCATGGTCCAAATGGCTACATGCCGTGTAAAACCAGTAAGACAATTATCTTCGACTATGCCGAAGCTCAAATACCCGGTACTATATTATTGTAAAATAAAAAATATATTTTAGTATTAAAAAATTATATATTTGTATGGGAGGTATGGGTACTTTTTATTCGACCAAGCTCATTTTTTGTCCAAATTTTTTTGAATAGTTATTATTAAAACAATATCTGCAAAGTTTAAACTTGCTATCTTTACTGTAGCTATTTAAATTTAATTTTTAACATAAAAAGCTATAGAAATCTGATATTTTTGTATGGGAGCTAGTAGTAGTTTTCATCCGATCTTGCTCATCTTCGAAGTTAGCCTCAGTTTGGTGGATAAAAGCTTACGTACCAAATTTCAAGTCGATAGCTCTTAAATTACGGCCGTAATCGTGCGGACAGACAGACGGACATCGCTAGATCGACTAAGAAAGTGATGCTGATCAATAATATATATAGTTTGTCACACCTACAACGCCTCCTTATGGGCGTTACAAATGGAATGACAAAGTGAATATACCCTATAGTTTATTAGATACCTATACCTATATAACAATGATAATGAGTTTCAGTGCCACTTTGGCATGTTCTTTGCATGATAATACATGTGTCTCTTGGCCTAACAGGAACAAATTCGACGATATAGCTAAGGTAATTATATCATCACCTATAATACCTATTTCCAGATAAATACATACCTACTTTCCTTTTATTAAAAAAATGTTGGGAAGAGAGCTGTGGATTCATTCCAGTTTCCAGGTGTCATTGGTGCTATTGAGGGATGTCACATCCAAATAAAACAGCGAATGAGGAATCCTATAGATTCTTACAGGGTTGATAACTCAACATATTAAAAAAAAACACAAATTTTTAATCATTTTAATGTTTGCTTACAGCTGTATCTGTATGTGACCGAAATATTTTTACGGATGTGCACATGGCAGCCCCGGGAAGACTACATGCTGCACGGCTCTTTACTCTTTTGTACAAGTCCGCTTTACGAACAAATTGATACATTAATCTTATCAGAGTATCATTTGTTAGGAGATTCGGCGTTGATGAGCAATTTGGTGACAATGGACATCTAACTGAATCTCTATACCGCTTTAACTTCAGCTATAGCAAGGCTAGAGTTGCTATAGAACGAGCTTTTGGCCAAGGAGGCCGGATTTAGGAGACTCAAATTATATCGACACAGATAAACCATAACTGGCGAATAAGATTGTGTGCTGTAGTGTAATTCTACACAACCACATTCAGTTGTTCGGTGACGATGACGTTGACGTGGATATAGAGGAAACCGATGTCGATGAACTCCCCATAAAAAGGGTATAAAGAGGGTATAAAAAAAGTATTGTTATCTTACTTTTAAAATGACGTCTTACTAAGAGCTTTTCTTTTAACAGGATGCTTTGTCACAGCCCTCTACAAGCAGTTGTAGCCCAAAACTGCAGTCATCAACACAAATGAGGAGCTAGAAGCGGCTGTACATGCCCGTCCGCCTTCCCATAATATTGCTGCTGTTCCGCGACAAACATATATTTATGTCTGCATTTGTTCCAAGAAGAATGACCCCTAAATATAAGCAAGACCTTAGTACTAAGTTGCTGCGACTTTATACACACTCTTACCATCCGTTTAGCATTGTAGAGGAAACTGTATTTCGCCAATTTATTACAGCCCTCAATCCTACTTATGAAATGCCGGACAGACATTCAATATTTAGAACATTTGTCCCTGCACTATACGAACAATGTGTTCATGAGACTCGGGATGTTTTTAAAACGGCTAGAAGTTTGTGTCACAGTCACAGCGGATTGCTGGACGTCTATCAGCATGCATAGGATAGCTATATGGCTGTCACCATTCACTTCATTAATGATAACTTCAATCTAGTATCAGTTGGTTTTGAATACCCAAGTCTCCCAGTCCACCATACATCCAGAACTTTGCGATAAAACTCGATAGGGTATTCTTTCTGCTTGGAATGTTACAATGGGGCCAATATTAAGGCAGTCATTCTAAATGAATTAGGATGGAAACATTTTGACTGTTTTGCACACACGATAAATCTAGTGGTAAATTATGGTTTAAGGGAGGAGGAAGTAGTCCGGACGATTAACAAAGTAAAACATATTGCCGCACATTTTAAACGAAGCTCTGTAGCAACGACCAAACTCATTACTTACTAACAGACAGACTTACTAATTGATAGAGTCAATGAAAGACCGTTAAGACTGCTCCAGGATTGTCCATCCGTTGGAGACATGGAGCTCCACATTTTATATGATCGAGAGATTTATTCAGCTAGAGGAAGCGGTAAAATCAACCATGGGCTTAACAGATATGTAGGCAAGGAGCTATTTATCGGTTGATGAGTGGACCAGCATTCATCAGCTTTGCCAAATATTAAAGCCCCTAGAAAAGACAACAAGGACCATATCCGGAGAAGCATATCTAATGGCTTCGTTAATAATTCCGTTAGCTAATGGACTTGAGGGGGTATACAAGGGGTTAGCAAACAAACTATTCTTTAATAGCATAAATAATGTTATTTAAGCTAAATCTATCAAAGCTACGAGGTTAGGTCGATTGGAGCACAGCAGTACCTATCCTCTCATTAGCTACATATTTGGAGCCGAGGTTGAAACAAATTGGCTTTAGGGATAAGCAAAACGCCGAGAATGCAAAAAAAAACCCTGATTTCGCTAGTGACAGGGAAGTTTTCGATGAGCGATGAGCAATCCTACATCATCGTCATCAGCATCAACAAGCAAACCAAATACCAACTACGAATGATGTTTGGGCGGAATTTGACAAGGAAGCTGCGGAATATCTACCAGTCAAAACTTCTAAAAGCGAGGCTACTGCAGCGTTATGTTGATTGTGACATGCTTCCGAGGAAAGATGATCCACTAAAGTGGTGCATGGAGAACAAATATATGTTCCCGCAGCTTGCCATAGTTGCATAAGAACGGCTCAATGCAATCGTAACGTCTGTGCCATGCGAAAGGCTGTTTTAAAAAGCTGGTCAAATTTTAACAGAGAGACGAAGCCGCGTAGATATCTGACTTACCTCTAAACTAAGCATACGTAATTGACTTACCTAAACCTATACATTACTCAACTGAACTTTAGAAAAAGTTAGTACCTACTTGTGTATTTCTTCACATCACTAGTACCGGAGCTAAATTCATCAACCGTATTAACGACTAATACGTCTAAAACTGGTCTAGTACTAGTACCCATTTTAGCATATGAAATGTCATAACGACGACATTGAGTGTCAAACATTTTGCAGGACAACTGATTTTTATTCGTAGGAGTACCTACCTACATTTTTTTTTGTAATATTATTTTTACTTTCCCGCATGGGAATAGCATAATAGCGTATATGATTGGTGTATTTTTTCTGCACTTTATTTCCTTTTATAATAGGTAGGAAGAAGATTATAAAAATGAAGAATAAAGAAATAAAAAAACACCAAAAAGTCTCGCTGTCCGAATTGGAATCAGAATGACACCGATCGATAGCTCAATAATGAATGAACAACTCTTAACATTGCAAACGTTTCTCTTAAAAGTATTGGGTAATTACTGAATCCACAATACTCAAACGGATGACTATAGCATATCTGGTGATAAAGACGACCACAAGGACAAATACTAGCTCCATATTATTAATTTTTTTCTCTTGTTTTAAATGAAAATGATTCGTTGGCATTGATGCATATGTTATGATTTATGAAGTATCGCACATGCCGTTATTACTTTTTGCGCTGTGCTCCTCTGCCAAAACTGGAAATCGACATTTCCGCACACCATATTAACGTTCCACTACATTTCGACTGCGAATAATGCGTGCTTGGTATATTTGCATATTATACGCAGATTTTGCCGAAAATCAGAATTATTCGCAGTGTATGGAATCGCCAAGTAGCGTGTGTTCGAGTACCGAGAGTCACCGATTAATATGTGTCTTCCAAACTCGCCGGCCTCAAATCGCGGGCGCATGGCACTTGCCATGAATCGTAGAGTGATCAGCAATTGCTGCTCAGGCAATATGTAACTATTACTGCTATAAAATCGTGAATAAAAACGATTAACGAATAAATCTAAAATTACATAAAAAAAATGTTTACCGTGGGTGTGGGTGCTGCAATTCGTCCACTACTAATTGGAGAACGTAAAAAAACTTTTTTTTACAACCGAAAACGCTGAAAAAATCCACATCGTCCCAAGTAATTACTGTACTGCGTTGTGGCATATGGTAAATGCGGCGTCCAGCCAGATCGATGAATTGCCACCCGTTTTTCACCATTCTCGTTCTCATTGACGTCATCGAAATTGTTATAACAAGTTACCTACCTATCCCAACCAAAAATCAAATCCATTTTCTAATCTATATTAGGTATATATCTACAAAATCATCACAGAAAAAAGTAAAAGAAAAAGAATAAAATTGAAACGAAAACTTACGACCTTACCTTATTTATTTACTTTTTTCTCCAAAATAGGCAAGAGCTGAAGCAATGAAATCGTCCAGGGGCGTCGAGCTAATACCGAGTACTAACTAATACTCGGTACCAAATTCACCTTGGTACTTCGCGAAGAAATGACTTAATACTTATTTGAGTATAAATTTTTGGTCTAATACCGGTACTAGCGCTAGTACTCTTGTGAAGAAATCGGCTGTAAACATCTTCGTTTATAATACTTCAGGAATGTGCGTCGTATATACTTCAAGCTTTATAATATATTTAATAAAAAATGTAATCACCGATAGCATCGAACCTTTTAATTTTCAATTAATGGAACTGTACCTACTTGAATGCATTTTTTTCCCAGCTAGTCTTCTTCTTCTGGTGTGTACACTAATTTTGCTATATGGACTTTTATTTTTTTATATTTAGATTTTTTAGTCTTTCTTTCACTTCAATTTAAAATGGCTATTCATTTACACAAAAATGACGCACAGTTTGCAAATCGAAAGTTGTGATTGACATTTCATGTGTCAATTATGACAAATATCCCAGGGAAAATTAAACTACAGGTATTTGAATTTTTGAATTTCAACTGGGGAGTTGGGAGTTAAAATAGTGAATAAAAGCAATTTTCAACTTGCGGTTCAATGCTTGACTACAAATCAAATCCGAAGTTAACCAACTTTGGAGTACATATTCGGCAAGTTGAACATTGGTGAATAAAACCACCCGAAGACTCTTATCATCTCAGTTCTGCTCTATGTCGCAGTGGTATGGGCAATGGGCATTATAGAAGAAAATAGCAACACTGGAATGCTCTGTCGGAGCGACTGACTGAATCTGAATGAGTCTCAGAAAGTCAGAAGAAACAACCGAGAGTATGACTTGTCCTGAAAAAGCTTCTCAATTCAGCCGGACTCGGCATAAAATTGTAGGTCCCTTCATTCGTCCCAAAAATAGAAACGTACACAAAACGAATGGTTGCGAGAAGCTAAAGCCTGCCTGTTGCGCCACCTATTTTTTTTTTTTTTTTTTTTTTTGTGGAGAACCTGGTGGAGATCCTGGACAGGAGCAATGCAGATGTTACATCTAGGATGTGATATAAATATAATATAGGAATGGCAAATCCCAAGAAAAGTAAAGAACTATGTAATACACATGACGACTACAGACTACTGCATGGAGCAAGGTCAGCATGTATTTTTGATTAGACGAAGACTTAAGTAAAAAGTCTTGTGATGAGATTTTTACTGAAGCCGAGGTTTTGCTCGCCGGATCCAGGATTTGCCCAAAGAAAGACTTTTGGTTGATAGGTATCTACTCTTTATTTAAGTATCAAACTAAAACTAAACTAAAAACTAAACTAAAACTAAACTAAAGTCTTATTATTAACTTAACAATGATTAGATTCCTATGTTGAGGCTACGGCTCAACGATAAGCGTGGCTCCGTAATACAGAAAGCGGCCCAACGACAAGCGTCGAGCGTGGTTCCGAGAAGCTCCGATATGCGACCCAACGACACGAGTGGCTCCGAGATAAAGCAGGACACCCACTCTCGTTGTAAGAAATTCTTATATATCTTATTCCTTAGTTAGAATCCGTTGTTAATTTTCACCGCCTGAGTTATCGTATACTCTCCCCGAAATTTTGTTTGTATATCAAATTGATTTATGAACCTATAGAAGGTTTTACCTAGGACTTTTAAGAGATCGTACCTAGTGCGTTGGGTTGTGAATGTCGCACAATTCTTACAAGTATTAGGTATGTTAAGGAACATCTCACCTTGATAACATTAAAGTAACTGACTGACTTAAGCGCAAAATACTCGTAATCCAAGGAAGTGCTTCACTCGAAGTATCAAACCTTATTAAAGTATAACAATTTCCACTCTGATCTACAAATCAACGCGCTGTCACAATATTTCACCGCAAACTTTTTCTAAAAATAATGCTATGATGCGGAAGTTGCTATTCGCTATCGCCAGTCCCTTTACGCACTATACGCAAAGTCAGTTTATTACGGTTGCCAACAAAGAGACCATCGCCCACGAATGCAATGTGATATAATATATCACTCACGCTCGAATTTCTTCTCTCGTACGTACGCTGTTCTTTGCCCAGGCGTTACAATACAACAACTCACTATAGCGAGGACTCCGCACTGGCTTAGTTTAGTGTCTATGTTGGAACAAAGTGTATTTCACCCCCGCGGAGACAACTTAACGCGCATACAAAATCAATTACAAGTGCGGCTATTAGCCTCGTACTCGAGTTATTTATAAAACTGTCCCTTGATCTCGGACGCTATTAGCCAAAGGTGTGCGATATTCTATTAGCTGTGAGCTGAACCACAAACTAGGTCCCAGAGAATTGTTCTTGTTTCATTGGCATTAAGGCCAACTGGCGGAGCCTTCATCTCCTTTGCGCTGTAAAATTTATTGTCCAAGTCAATGGCAGCGTTAAGGATAGTGAGAAACGCGTTTATTTTTTTTTTACTTTGAAATCGTTGTCAAAAGTTGTAAAATGTGTGTGTGGGTAAGCTTGCTGGACCTTAGTGTGTTTTATGTCTATAGTAATTGTAAAGGTATTCGATTAGAATTTTGTGTTCAGGGTGTAGGTATACTGCATTTTCATACTTAAATTCCATATTTCTATTGTTTGTTGTCAAGAAGGTGCATAATGAATTAGTCAAAATAGTTGTCACTGTAAGAAAACGTTTCCTCGGAACTGATTTTGGTTTTTCAAAGGAATCTCGATTGGTACAAATAACATATTTTATTGTCTAGGTTAAGTTTTGCGATCTTTTATGACCTACAACAAACTTAAACAGATTAAAAATGATAATTAGTAAAGCCCGTAGCACAAACCAGTTTGTGGCCCGTAGTCTTTAGCTGTTCTATAAAAACGAAAATAGATATTTAGGAGAATGAAATAATTTTATAATTTGTCAACTTTTAATAACAAATTAATTTAAATTAATCTGAAAAATGGAAATGAGTATAAATTATGAATTGTTAAATGATTGCATTCAACGCTGGAGTGCAAACATTTGATCCTTTAAAGCAGCGGTTCCCAATCTTTTTTGCTCGCGGAGCACTTTTCTGGAGAGAAATTCCTCGAGGAGCACTTCGTTGTCTTTATTATTTTTTTTATATTGGATGCCGTCAATCTTTTCTGAAAACTTTCCACTAAACTCCGGCATCTTATAAATAAATAAATATTTGGGGCAACAGGCCCATATAGGAACTCTTGGACTAGCTTCTCACAACCATTTGTTTTGTGAGATTTTATTGTTGGGACGAATGGAAGGGACCTACAATTTTATGCTGAGTCCGAACGGCTGATTTGAGAAGTTTTTTCAGGACCGTTAGAGTATCGAATGTTTCTCAGACGTTCGCCCGAGGTGGCGTTGTGGAAAAAACCTTAAGATGTAATTTGTGTTTTCCGGGGATTGAACCTGGGACCCTTCGCATATCGTAGTCCAGCACACTGACCGCTGCGCCCATCCGGCATCCTAATATGGTGGTAGATATAGTTCCATACCTCCTTAATGTTTTCGTAAAGCTCTTCAGCATTTCTTGAATTTTTGGCTTTTAATGCTATTTTGATGTCGGCCGACAAGTTTTCCATTGGGTTAATCCAAAACATTAATTTTGTTATCTGTAAGCTATAGCTTCACTCTCCGCGTATGCTAAGGATCGCTGTGGTGTTAGAAATCATATGTTACTGGCATGTATGAAGAAAAGGGTTTTCTCTAATATGCTTTTATAAGCGTGTTGATCAAGGGTCAACCCTTACCTTATAGAACTAATAGACCAACACTGAACCAAATGAATGCACCGCAGACCATTACTTTCTCTCCTCCATGCTTTATGGTCTGAAGCGTGTACTTTGCAATTCTTTGTTTGGGAGACGCCTTACATAAACTTTTCCATCGGATCCAAATTAAACTTGGATTTGGCACTCCAAAGAATTTTTTTTCCAAAATTGCAATGCTTTTTGTAAGTGGAGTCTTTCGAAATTCCGGCTCTTAGGTTTTTATTGACATAATGTGTTTTTTGTTTTGTCGAATATCCATCCACGAGGATATTGTTCTACGACACAGCGCCTAACAACCCTGGCTGTGAGTTCTTGATGTAGCTTAGGTGCAACAATCTCCCTAATTTGTATGGACATCAAAAATGAATTGGCTCTACTTGTCCAGCAAATCTTTCTTTGGAGTAGTTTTGCGTCCAATCTCCTTTCTTTTGCGGTTTTCATAACTTCCGGTTTTCTAAAAAACTTGTATTTTCGTAGAACAACCAAATCTTTTCGCTATCAACGCCATTTATTCGTTTCCATTTTGATAGCTCTAAATTTTTTGAGTAGACGATTTACTTTTACGCATTTTTGTACCGTGTAATCAATACACAAATTCCATTGCTGAGAACAAAATGACAAAGTTTCAGAAGCACAAAATTAGCTAGTCTGATCGAATTTTCATATTTGTTCCCATCTTTCCGCGGAGCACTTGGATTTTCATGGCGGAGCACACTTTGGGAAACTCGGCTTTAAGGAATGATGACAAGCATAAACTTTTATGCTTTTATAAATAGTTGCATTATTTTACATCTCACAGTAGGTAAACACAATTTATTTACTTATATACTAAGGTGGCGCTACAGTCCGCGGTTGACCTGGCTGGGTCTGAATTATGCCTCTAGACCGATCTTTTTACAAATGTTAACTACCTCCAGTTGCGCACTGAAAGGTGGTTGAGCTCCCCTTTAACTTGTGTGCCCTAAGAAGTCTTCTACTACTGCGTCAACCCGCTGTGTTAGATTGGAGTTAAAGACTCTTCGGGCCAGAGTAATGTGATGTGCACATTTTGCAAAAAGGGCGACGTCGCTGTGCAGCTCGCACAATTCGTTGACGAACCTCTTTCCACAAAATCCACCAAACAAATGGCACCGACAATTTTACGCAGAATTCTTCTCTCGAATTGACCGATTTATTCGGCTTCAGATAGAGTCCAAGTTATAGCTGTCGAATTTAACACTCTGTCCGATTCGCCGATGGTGGGTGTCCTTTTTCATTAACAACAAATAATCGGTTATGCCCGTGTTCACCGCACTAACCCAATTTCATCCGCTTCGATTTTTACACTAGCAAATGCACCACTGACAGCTAGCTATGTTCTATTAACTATGCCAATATTATTGTCGTATCAAAGTAGATATTTGAACAAACTTTTGAAAGAACATGCCATGTGTGCTGGGTTGCGAATTTCGAACATATCCTTTAAGCATCAAGAAGTGTAATATCATAAACATAGTAGCGTATTACCATTTATCTAAATCATATCTTGTCATCAAAAGTCTCAGTTTAGATTCCCACCTTAATGGAGAAGCGTTTGTTCATTCTGCACATCCTGACGAGTTTGGTTGGGATGTCAAAACCAGGCATGTCTCTATATCACTCGTTTCTATAAAACTATGCGGCATCGAAATCGATAATCAGTTGGTTGGTATTGATCTTTGGGCGGTTGTGGACTTATTGGGCTTAAAATCATTGAAATCGTTGACTGCTTTATTATACTGGACCCAATGATAGGATCAGTTCCTCTCATAAGGTATACTTTATTTGGACAAAATCTTGAAGATGAGGTGGTGTATCGTGTATGATCTCCACAAAGTCGGCCGTTTGGCTCAACAGACTTGTTGGACTTTCAGTTTAGATATTGATACAATTATACCTTCGTTTCATTTTGGTCGAGTGGACGAAAATATTGGCTTTCATCGTCAGTTCATTCTTAATGACAGCCGATCTTAACTCGTCTTCTCTGTTTTACAGTCTGCAAAAGTTTTTTTTCCGTATCCTCAAAACCGATTTTGACAATATGAAAGTTTCTCTCCTTATCTCAATATTTCCACCAATGAAAGTGCTTTATCTTTATTTGTAAAAACTGTCAACGGATTCGATTGAAACAAACTTTCAATAGAAAACTTACATTATCCGGGTCATTCGGCTTTGCGTGTCTTATGGGTTACCCTCCAGAGAAGCTGGCGTGTATTAATGTTATCTGTCAGTTAAATACGTTGATGCAACTGAAATGTCGGATTCCGAATTCCTTTGGTTGGGTTCTTAAGACGGTCCGTAGCACAAGTTTGTATCTACAGCGATGTTTTGCATGAACTTCTTACAAATGCCTGTAAATACCTACTCAGGTACTAAGTTCAGTTAAAATAAGTTCGTAACTATGTATATATGTATGACTACCAATCTCAGATTAGTGGTGTCGTGAGTAAGAACTTAAAGCCACAGAACAAATTATGTATCTTCTTACAATGTAATCTACGTACAGTATATTTATGGCACTGTATCCTCATCTGTAAGATATTCCTATCCAACAAAGTTAACCAGATTAAAAACATGCGACAATGTTACAACTTCAACTTTCAACGGTGACAATGGCAACAAATAACGAAACTCCACAAATCGCAACTTCATGTCAGGTTTTAGCAGCAACAATAAATTGTAATTTGCAGCTGTTTGCATGTGTCAGTGCAGAATCTATGTTATGTATCATTATAAATTGTAACCGCCCTCCACTTGTGGGTTTATCGTCTTTCAGACGAACAAAAAGAGATTTCAAATAAATCTGGTGAACACACACAATGCAACCATAGTTTGCATAAAAGTATTGCAATTGCAACACAATTCATAAGTGGATGAATGACGTGCCGTGCGTCCCTGCCACTGTCATAAGAAAACGGAAAAACAGACTTTATTGATGGAAATTAAGGTATACGGTTTTGTACTGTAGGTACCCGGTACCTAGTTCTGAATAATTACGCCAGATTTTTTGACAGTTTAAGTACTTAATTTAGATTCCCAATGATAGAGAAATGTATACATACAGTTTGAAGTTTGACTTCAACTTTTGTTAAGTATTTTCTTTTTTAAGCACGAAAAACGTTTGTAATTAACTGTTTGCAGAAAATAGTACGCAACGGCTCACTACTTTGGGTTACTTCAGGAGAGGCAGCAAACAGAGTAAAGTGGAAACACAGGGTTCTGGCATCGTGGGAAAGTGTCTATTAGACATAGACTACCGAATACTAGAAGTGTCTTTCAATTAAAAGTTCTGACTGTTTTTAAGGCGGAAAACTAATGCAGATGAGATTTATATCTGGAGGAAATATTGCTGTCTAAGTGTCTACATGGATATCCAATGCACTAGAATCCCTAGAATCTACTAGCATCAATTCTGAAATGTGTTGGCGTTCGGGTATACCTAATACGGTATAGTTGGAAACGCTCAAGCTGACGAGCTTGCGAGGAAAGGCAGGCAATTAAGAGGAAAGCTGATATTAAACCACTTCCGTGAATCACACAGGACACAGGAACAGAATTATAAAGGAATCCGAGCTGAGGTGGTCAAGTCTTGCTGGGCCATAAGATATATCAGTGTTTTTCAAACTTTTTGAGTACGCGACCCCTTTGTTAGTAAAAACATTTTGGCGACCCCCACATTATAATATTTATTTAAAAAGCGACATATACTGAACCTGAACCCCTAACAAACTACTGGCCAGTGTTTGTACGACATTTTTTAGAAAGCTGTCGCGACTACGAGATTGATTGGACAAAATGTTTGGCTATTTGTAGCAATGATGGTGCTAAAGCTTTGTCGGGCAACAATAGTGGACTCATTACTTACTTACTTAAGATGGCGCTACAGTCCGGGGTGGACCTGGGCCTCAACCAACAAGCGTCTCCAGCCAGCACGATCTTTGGCCAGCTGTCTCCAGTTTCGCACGCTAAGTTGGTTGAGGTCCCCTTCCACTTGCGTGCGCCACCTGAGTCGCGGTCTTCCTATACTGCGCCGTCCCGTGGATTCGAAGATCTTCCGGGCCGGAGCATTCACGTCCATTCGCTATACATGACCCAGCCACCGCAGTCGTTGGACCTTCACTCTTCTGGCTAGGTCGATGTCGCTGTACAGCCCGTACAGTTCGTCGTTGTATCTCCTCCTCCATTCACCGTCTATGCAGACGGGACCGAAAATTACTCGAAGAATTTTCCTCTCGAAGCAGCCAAGAGTAGCCTCATCCACTTTTGATAGAGTCCATGCCTCTGCACCATAAAGTAGGACGGGGATGATTAGGGTCTTATAAAGGGTCACTTTAGTTGTTCGAGAGAGGGCTTTGCTACTCAATTGCTTTCTTAGCCCAAAGAAACAGCGATTGGCAAGAGTTATTCTTCGTTTAATCTCAGCGCTGGTGTCATTGTCTGATAACAAGAGTTGGACTCATTGCAAAATTAAAATTAATAATGCCAAACGTTTCATAGACACACTGATTTCTTCATCGACAAGTTCTGGCATCCAAGGTGTTACCTTCTGAATTAAATGATGTGCTTAAAGATGTTATCAGAGTTGTGAACTCTATTAAAGGCAAGGCCTTGGAAAGTCGGCTGTTTAGGATCATATGTGATGATATGGGTTCACTCCATCAAAATCTCCTTTATCAATTCGTATCATTTTTCTGATCCCACCTGGCTTTTTGACCACTTAAACATATTGAGTAAGAGCCTCCAAGATGTAGGAGATTCTTATAGATTTAGCTGCAGATGGCATGTTGAGAATGGAATTCAATTTAAAAACTATTGACAAAGAAAAGAGGAGAGTATCCTGAGCTAGCAAACGAGGCATTAAGAGGTTGAGGTTGCCATTCGCCACTTCATACCTCTGTGAAGTCACATTCTCTTCAATGTTTGACATTAAAACTAAGAAGAGAAACAGGCTAAATTTGGAAAATGATTTAATCGTAAAAGTGTCAAAGATTAATACAAGATTTCAACGTTTATTAAAAAATAAACAGGCACATATGTCGCACTAAATTTTGTGTTTTATTTTTATTTTATTTTTTTCGCAGAACTTTTATTTAATAATCTTACGACTTTCGACCGTGACCCCCTAAGGAACTCTTGGGCCCTCAGATTGAAAAACACTGAGATATATGATGGAAATCGTACTCGCCAAACATTAAACTACATGATATTTCTCGACAGTTTGGCATATCAGCGCTATAATAGGTGTCTTCACTGGACAGTGTCTTATAGGATAGCAGACAACCAGTCTTAGGGGAGAGGAGTGAAGACTATTCCCCAATTGATCTGCCCAGTTCTCCCCCAAAAATAAAGATTTGATCTGGGAGCATTCTACTACAACGAACAAGACGCCTATTTCATAGACAGACAGACATTCGAAGTCTCTTTATGATTCATAAGAAGCTCAAACTGATTCAAAGAGTAGGAAACAGCTTCCTAGATATACATTATACACTCCGCGCCACTTGAATAGCACGCCCCCGAAGGTCGGTTTTCTATCGCCCACTGGTCCCAAACCAAGCATGCTAGAGACTTAATTTCTTTTTTAAATTAAAGTTAATTTAATTGTTGTGATTTGAACAGAAGTAAGATTTAAAACTGTACCTCTAAATATTAACAAAAAATTATTAACTAAAAACCGAGAAAATGTGGGGCCCTAATTTTCCGCCACTTGAATAGACTTAAACGAAAATAACATTTTAGAGAATTCTGCTTCTTTTTATTACAAACTTTACCTAAATTTAAGGTAAATGGAGTATTTTAGATTTAAAAAAATTGTTCAATTGTGCTATGAGCCACCTTTCTGCTCCAAAATGCACACATCCGGTTTGGAAGGGATGCATATACAAATTGGCCAAATAATTTAGCGAAATCGAGCTCCAATCTAATTCGATGGCTTGGGCTAGTTTTGATACAGTCTAATATTGTTGCCCCAATCCATAAATTTGAGGTGTCAACCATTGCCAAACATTTTCGATGATATTCAAATCCGGTGAGTAGTCCGCTCAGGTTAATAGCTCCACAATTTGGCTCTATAAAAACGTTTTCACAACCCGAGCAGTATGTATTGGTGCTTTATCATGTTGTTAGATCCACGGCAGATGTCCAAAAAGGTTATGAGAACATGTTAAAGTATACCTATACCAAGCCTTATCAGTATACCATTTTAAGACAACGCATTCATTATGGTTGACAAAAATTGTAATTTGCAGGTGCCATAATTAATCTCTTTGCGGAGGTGATGGAAATAGTAGCTATAGCCATCGGGGCCTTCCAAATAATTTTTTTTCGTCTGGGAAAACCACACTCGCTTCGCTAATATTTTCTATATACCTAACCATAAAAAGTCACAAAAAGACATCCGTGTGTCTGTGTATAGCGCTATAAGCGAGGGTACCTGACATAGTCTAATTCTCATGGTTCTAATGGTTGCAAATTATTGTATGAATATGTTTAGAGGGCTATTGTGTCTTTGGTTCTTTCCTTTCTTATACCTCCAACACGGTGGTATCTTTATTTGGTTTGTAAAAATTACCGGTTCGGTTATCTGGGGGCTGAAACTCTGACAGTGAGAGCGTAGTTTATGTGTCGTGGGTTCTAAGGGTTCCCTGTTCGCTTAGCCTTGGGAGGAGTTTGCCCGTTGCGATCAATACACCGCCATCAGCATGATCAGTGTTTCTAAGCTGCAGAAGCACTGCAGCAATGACTAAAAATAGTGGAGAAATATATGCGGCCTAAACTCTACCCCAAGATTGGCTATAATATGTGTTACCAATGCACTGAAACAATTTCGACTAAAGTTGCTACCATTATTCCAACTTGCTATCGCAGTGAAAGTAAAAATGCTACAACTTGAACTTCTTTATTCAAGCGGTCTAACACCTTTATACAAAAAGGTACGTTTGCAAAAACAAAAAAAAAAGAATCAACCTGCATAGAATTGTAAGTATGTATGAATATAAAAACGACCAAAGTCAAAATGCCACCACATGGCTTATCATAGCTTCTCCATCTATAGTATAGCCTACGACAAAGGCTCAAAAATAGTAATATTGCACAAAAAGTTGCAGAAAAAGGAATAGCGGACAACAAAAACCAACCAAAAGGTACACACACATGAAATACCTACGAGCATAGTCTTGCGTGGTCAACGGACAACTATTCGTAGAAAACCTTGAGATTGTCACCGACAATCAGCCTCTATGATCAGCAAACAATAAATTTCAAATCGGTTAGTGTGTCCCTACAGAAATCGTGAGTCTGTACAGCACCAGCACTCATATCACGAAGAACAAAAAACGAAAGAAAAAAAAAACCAAAAAACGAAAAAGAAGAGAAAAGAACTTCAGAAAAAATTCAAAGTGCTGGTGGCTATGTTTACCAAGCAATGAAATGATAATGCGACTAAATACAATCTACACAGCCAGCCCTAGAGAATAAGGTGCCCACGTCTCGTCGGCAAGTCGCGTCCAACCTACATGAGGCACCTGCATCTTTATCTTGCTCAAAAAAACCAGCGACTTTGTCCTTGCAAGGCTTGCAATTGCAACCAACAGACAATGGCCAGACCCAAATACGATCAGACAAGATCAGTCCACACATAGTCTCGGCAGTATCCAATCCATATTAGAAGCAGAAGTCAACTGATATGCTGTGAATGCGCATTGCCAATTTTTATTGTCATTATTCTGTGGGCCATGATCCTGCATAACCAAGAACTTGCACATATTATAATTGATGTGATTTAGTCGTAGTCGTGCGGATAGGCCATCCTCCTTGCTAAAGGTTTTTTTTTGTTGTCATCACTGCAACATGTTTCGACCCAAATAATAATAAAAAATAAAATAAATAATTCGTGAGATATTAAGTGTATAGACGATTTAATTTTTTTGGCTGATGGCTTAGTTAGCTGCTGAGATTCAGTCTGTGTGCAAATTTAAATTAACTCATTGAATCGTGTGCTCTATACTCCTATGTCCATATGGGTAGAACGGTCAAGCAAATTGGTGCATACGATTTTATTTTAATTGTTGCCACAATCAAGGGAAAAATTTGGCTTACACTCACACTTACTTACACTTACTTTAGCCTTATTGACTAAATTGTTCCTACAGAGCAATGTCTAGTGTTGGCATTCCTGCCATACTCGTCCGTTTGTGTGCGACAATGGAGAATGCATGCTGCTCCATAAAGGTCGGTAAAGAACACCCCGATACCTTCGATCTCAAAAAAGGATTTAGACAAGGTGATGCACATGTGAATTCTTCAACATCGTTCTTGAAATAATGGTGCAAAACTCAAACACTAACACCAGAGGCACTATCTTTCAAAAGTCCGTCCTTCTACTCGCCTATACGCCGCCGACGACATCGTGCGTTCGTGAGTATTGATATGGAGGCGGCGAATATGGGTTTGGCGGTCAATGAATGCAAAACAAAGTACAGTATAATCTCGATAATTCGTACCCCGTTAATTCGTAAACCCCGCTTATTCGAAATAAACTGCTGGTCCCTTGAAAAAATCCCGGTTATTCGTAAAAAACCAGTGCATTTTGGTCCTCTCGGTAATTCGCAATAATTTCCGTATGACTTTGCCATTAAACGTCTTATAATTCGTAAGTCTGTGTTGAAAACCCCGTTTATTCGAAAACAAAACCTCCTTCTCTCTCTTCAATCCTCTGAAATACGTTTGTTAGGTAGGTACATGTATGTTTAATTGGAAAGACAGAATAAGAATTTGGTTCTTGGAAAAGCAAGAGAGAGCGAGATGGAAAACTTTCACACTTGAGAATGTGTTTAAAATGGGACCACTACTACAATTGGGTGCTGTTTCTGCTGAAATGTTAGTCATTTTTACACATGTATTCACAAACTGACTGTTAAAAGTTATTATCCCGGTAAATCGAATTTTTATTTTTTAAGTCTTCAATAATTCGTAATCTCGCTATTTCGAAAACCTCTATAATTCGTAATAAACTCTCGGTCCCTTGGTATTACGATTTATCGGGATTGTACTGTATATGCTTTCATCAAGAAAGGACACCCAACACCGACGTTTCGGACAGAATGTCACTATAGACAGATATAACTTTGAGGTGGTTCAGGACTTTGTCTACCTAGACTCCGCTATGAACTCAGGCAATGTCACCAAGAATAACTCTTGCCAATCGCTGTTTCTCGAACAACTAAAGTGATCCTTTATAAGACCCTAATCATCCCAGTCTTTCTCTATGGTGCAGAGGCATGGACTCTATCAAAAGCGGATGAGGATATTCTTGGTTGTTTTGAGAGGAAAATTCTTCGAGTCATTTTTAGTCCCGTCTGCATAGACGGTGAATGGGGGTGATGATACAACGACGAGCAATAAGTGCTGTACAGCGACATTGATCTGGTCAGAAAAGTGAAGATCCAACGGCTAAGGTGCCTAGTTCATGTAGAGCGAATGGGCGTGAATGATGCGGCCGGGAATATCTTCGAATGCACACCCGAGGGACGGCGCAGTAGAGGAAGACGGCGATTCAGGTGGCGCACGCAAGTGAAAGGGGACCTTAACCAGACTGGATACAGCTGCTTAAATATCGTGCAGGCTGGAGACGCTTGTTGGTTGAAACCCGGACTATAACGCCGCCTTAAGTAAAACAATATTTTTAAAATATTAAGGGTATTCACTTAAACGCGTAAAAGCCTCATAAACTGCAGAAAATGACCACCTCGTAAGTCAACTGTCAGATTTTGTATGGAGAATAGTTTACGCAGACCTCATAATTTTCCGCGACGATTTGGGCGCGGAAAGTTACGCAAATCACAAATGTCAAACTTTGACAGACAGTCGTATGAATTGTTTGTTTAATTCCAGATTGACAGTCGATTTACGTGATTACTTGTTCACTTAAAGCACCGCAGAAATTTATGGGTGCATGTCATAACGCCCTGGGGCGCTATGACACACATTTTTGTGTCATAAGGCCATCAGGCGCTATGACACTTTTAAAAGAAATATATCGCCAGCATAGCGACATTATCTCCGTTGACATATCTCCGCCCAGTACATTTTTCGAGCGGAATTATGTCGCTTTTTTTCTGGCGGAGTTATGTCGTTTTGAAAACGCATTTAAAACGACATATCTCCGCCGAACTAAGGACGACATATCTTCGCGCGAAGATATGTCGCTTTAAAACGTCATATCTCCAAATGATAAATCATTTATATTAAACATAATGCAAAAGGTAGGTAATTATTTTTTTATTTGTTTAATTTCTGAATAAGTCTATACCAAAAACTGTCAGAGGCGTCTGTAAGATCGCTTCTCTTCGCTCGCTAACAGGATTTTAACCGTTTTTTTCGCAGGGTTTAGCCGCTCACGCGACTTCGTCGCTCCGCTAAGGGTATGTCAACAACTGTCTGGTAGGCGCCTGGAGCTAAAGTTTAATTATATTTACTCTGGGGTATTTAGCAGTAGGTATAGTATTTATACCCGGTACCACACTGTGGTGAGGGTATATTCACTTTGTCATTCCATTTGTAACGCCCATGAGGAGGCGTTGTAGGTATGACAAACTATATATATTATTGATCAGCATCACTTTCTTAGTCGATCTAGCTATGTCCGTCTGTCTGTCTGTCTGTCTGTCCGCACGATTACGGCCGTAATTTAAGAGCTATCGACTTGAAATTTGGTACGTCGAATAAAAAGTACCCATACCTCCCATACAAATATATAATTTTTTAATACTAAAATATTTTTTTCATTTTACAATAATATTGTACCGGGTATTTGAGCTTCGGCATAGTCGAAGATAATTGTCTTACTGGTTTTAGTCTATAAAAATACATGCACTTTTCTGTGTTTTGAAAACGTCATATCTCCGCCAAACTAAAAACGACATATCTCCGCGCGAAGATATGTCGTTTTAAAACGTCATAACTCCGCGCGGAGATATGTCGCTTGAAAACGATATAACTTCGCGCGGAGATATGTCGTTCTTAGTTCGGCGGAGATATGTCGCGCGGACTTATGTCGCTACCCCCATATCGCCCACTCTCAATGTGTCATAGCGCCCGAGGGCCCCAAAAAGGAAATAACACCCCAAACCTTCATCTGGCAGTAAACCCAAGCAGGGGGGTTGCAGGGGGGCAGCATGCCCCCCATACTTTCGGGTATTATTTCATTTCTTCTTTTGGGGCGTTACTGCACTTCTTATAGTGTCATAAAGCCCACAAAAAAGTGACTTACAGTGGCCGGCACAAGTATTTTGACAAAACTAAAGTTAATTCTACTCATAATTTGAAACTTACTTCATGTAAATTTTGGCACCAATGGAAAGGTCATTTAAATTCCGTTTGAATGATACAAAATTTTCCTTAACCCATTAAGTACCCATTTAAAAATTTTAGAATTTAGAATTTTTGTGAATGTCTACTCTTTTGACTTTTTTCCTCGGTATCAAAAAAAAATGTTTTGATGCAAAAAGTTTCTCCAAACAATTCTAATAGTGAGTGAAAAAAAAAATTTTAAAAAATCTCTTCGCTAATATTTTTTATGATTTTTTGAAAATTGCTAAAAATGACTATTTTAGCCACTTTTTCCTCCTTTTCATACAAAATTCTTCTGAGATCATCCCATTCAAAAAATCATAAAAAATATTAGCGAAGAGATTTTTGAAAAAAATTGTTGCTGTCACTATTAGAATTATTTGAAGAAACTTTTTGCATCAAAGCATTTTTTTTTTGACCGAGGTTCTAAATTTTCAATGGGTACTTAATGGGTTAAGGAAAGTTGTGTTTTTTCAACGGAATTTAAATGACCTTTCCATTGATGCCAAAATTTACATAAAGTAGGTTAAAATTTTGAGCAGAATTAACTTTAGTTTTGTCAAAATACTTATGCCGGCCACTGTAAAGCCCGGCGGGCGATATGACACTTTTAAAAGTGTCATAGCGTCCGAGGGCCTTATGACACTGGGCGTTATGACATGTACCCGAAATTTATACATTTACGAGCTGCATAAATTTATCTGGGGTCGAATCGCCACTTTCATGAATGAGCTATAGGTACGTTCACGGAATTAACCGATTTTACACATGAAGCAAAAACAAATTCCGTCACGTATTGCTCGTTCACGGATGAGACGATTCGGCCCCTGATTAAGTGAATACCCTTATTGTAAAAGTGGGAAAAAGTAAAAAAAGTCAACGCTTGCCTAAGATTTTACAAATGGCTAGGGCATGCAGTGTGAGAGGATATAAAAGATCTGGCTCTGAAATCTTTAATTCTAACCTAGCGGGTCAAGGTCAACGCAGTACAAGAGAAGAAAAAGATGACTCGCAAACTTATTTAAAACAATCTTAACTAACTTGGAGTATGCAACGGGAGGCAGTTGGCTAAGGACAGTGGTAACTGGAAAAGCTTTTAATTAAGACCACCCTGATTCACCCTGATGTGTAAGCCCACCTATGTAAGTAAGTAATGCGTGTAGAAAATTGTGGCGGAGAAGAGTAGACTGTTTCTGTTCGTTTCTCAGTTATAATTGCCATACGAAGGTCGAAGACCTCAAGTTTGGAGACCAAAATCATAATGAAACAATGTTCTGCATAGTCCGCTCCAATGTAGGGAGAGTTGATACCTCAACGTGGCTTCCCTCCATCCCATTGGTGACCACCTCAAATAAACATCTTTCACTAGGGCAGGAGCCTTGACGTGTGCGCCTTTTTAAAAAGTGCGATGCGAAGGCTTAATGTTGCAATGACGCAATGGGCTATGCTGTCGGAGGCGGTAGTCGCCTGAAGGGTCACCCATGGCAGACAGGCCGTTGAGGAGCAACTAACTAACAACTGCCCATGGGGAGTAAACCACATTATCAAATCTCTAATCCAATGTAGAGCAGCATATGCTGAGGGATGCGTGATTGAGAGATTGCCTAGTCGCTAATATGCGGACTCCGACTACCATCAGGCGACCTTCGGTTTTAAACCAGAAACATAAATTTACAGGCTGATTTGCAATGGTATCAACCTCTGGTTCTGCTGTTGGGCAACCAGGAGCAGGGCTGACTTCGAAGATTTTGAAAAAGTCGCAAAAAAAAGGGGATTAGAATACAAAAAGGGGCAATACTAATCTGCCCACAAATGGACACAAAAAAAACGCAAAACTAGTTAAATTCACTAAAGTTAAGGCTTACGCATATTCTCCTCTCGTTCTATCTTATTGTGCCTTGAACATGGAAGTTATGGCTATATATGGCTAAACTTATGACAATAGGACAATAGCTGATAGAAAAAGGATGCATTCAGATCCCAATTATTTCTGAACTAGTTTCGTAAAGTAGGTATATTAAAGTTAAGGAAAGTTTTGTATCATTCAAACGGAACTTAAATGACCTTTCCATTGATGGCAAAATTTACATGAAGTAAGTTCAAATTATGAGCAGAATTAACTTTAGTTTTGTCAAAATACTTATGCCGGCCACTGTATTTTTTCAAAATACAGAAAAGGGGCAAATACGGACAATTTTGGAAAAGTGGTCTCATTGGGGATAGAAAGAAAAAAAGGGGAAAAATGCAACTTTAGTCGCATAAAGTCAGCCCTGACCAGGAGAACAACAAGGTTGTGCACTGTGCAGCCTCCGGGCTCCCTTTGGTCGACAATTTCTGTGCTGTAGAGCATGACTCGACCTCAACTTCTCGGTCTGTTGTCGGGCGAACAAAAAAGACTGCTCGTCTGTAAGACATTACCTAAAACTTTTGACAGCTGTTTTCTAAAAATGAATTCAGCATCGAATTGGCGGAGGCAGACTCATTTACCACATTAATTTGATGTCCAACAAACCGCACGAGGCTATTAGTTGATTTTTAGTAGCGGGCATGTGAAATCCAGACCAATGGAATTTCTCTTACTGAATTTCAAACAATTTTTTTTGTTGAAATTCCTTTAGCCCAATTAGTGTATCCACAACACTGAACTAGTAAAACTTAATATGATAATTCGATTGTATCTATATGTTTTTAAATTTGCAAATATTAAACAGAGCCTAACGGTGCGTGCAGTTATTTATATTTTTTTTTTTCCATGACTTAGCTGATTATTTTCTCCAGACATGAACGGGCGGAATGCCTTATCCGATACGGCTGACTAAACTTTAGCGAGAAACTAAACCAAAACTAAAGAAAATTGTTGCAAGTGCAATCATAACACAATTGAGTTTCAAAAGAGAAAATGAAAGTGAACAATAGTCAGTGCATCATGATTATACTACAAAGTCAACAAACCTTACATGCGAACAGTGCATTGTATAATTATTTGGCCCAGTGAAACGTAGAAAGTTCAATCACACCATATCCAAAAGACGTATCTCTAATAATTCAACCAAGCATAATGTCGCCCAGCAGGCTGAAAATCGTGATTATTTAATAAAATGTACCTACTCATCTTCTTGCGATCACTTTGAGCAATTAATCATCACTTCGTGGAATTATATTTCCTCTGGCAAGGGAACCATACAAACCGCAGGAAGTAGGAAAGGGTGGAATTTCAACACAACCTCCAGGTCATACATCACCTGCATCAGTAATCCACCCATTTTCAACAATGCTGCGAGGCTGGCTGCAAGCATTTCTTATAATTCCGTGGCACTATACGTCTCTGCAAATTGGGTGTAGTCGTTGAGGTGGATACCGAGGCCGAGGAGAGGATGGAAAAAAAATCGACACTCGATATTCCAAAATGAAATCCAATTAATAAATGTCTTCGGACATTTCGCGGTATGATGCCACTTGCACAACTATTCTGTATGTGAACAGCCTTTTACAGCGCACATGTAGGTAGGGTAGGTATTCTCGGATCACAGCCGCATAAGGCATTCACAGCCGCCTTATGGAATTATATGATGGGAATTACTGAGGGCAATTGATCGGTACACAAGGCGTAGTAAATCTATCCTGTTTTTGAAATATTGAATCAAAATAGGGCTTCAACGGAAGAAGTAAATCAAACTGGAACTGGGAATGAAAACAAATGTGCCTCAGTGTTATAGAGGTGGACTATTTAAATGCAACGTTCGAAAGGAGGAATGCTTTGCAGATTGTTCGAATTAAATCATTTATTACTTGACCTGACCACATTGTATAATATACGATAGTATGTAATAATGGGTTAAACGTTAAAGTACAGAACCGTAGTTTCTTTCTTAACTTGCTGCAGGATATAGGGTTTCCCGCTCAGCTTGTTGTCTAGAATGAGGCCTAAGTACAAGGTGCCGCAAAAGACACCAACCTAACGGAATATGCTATAATATTCGCATATGGCGGCAAATGTCAATTATATTTTGACATTTGTGAAGTAAATCCAGATACAAAATACAAGTCAACAAGACGTCAACTCCTAAGGTACGCGGAACAATTGTTCCGATTTTTTTGCGGAATAATTCGTCGGTGGTTTTGCCGCAGCGTGAATTTCGGTACAAGATTTCCTGGTCGTCCGACATCAACAGGGCAAACACCACGACCTCGTAGCAACAACAACGCACAGAGGTTGGTCTTCTCCTCCAAAAATCGAAGTGCAGGTTCACAGGAAAACAGAAATGTCTTCCCAAGTGGATATATACCTACTAGAAACGAACGATAATATAGAGATTCTGCGGCGGACCTAATAGAAACCGATAGCAATTCTGCGGCGGACCTCCCGGCTGGCTTCTTACTTTCTTCGAGTTTCGAAGCACTCGCAGATCTGCCTATTGAGAGGGACTCCAATATTTCCCCTCTACAATACAAAACCATTCCAGACCAATCAAACCAGTTGATCACAAAGGATACAAAACCATAGCAGATGCACCCCAACCAAACCAGTTGATCACAAAGGAATGCAAAACCACTGCAAACCAGATCGTTGGAGCACAACACACACACACACACATAGTGCACAGTGCAACTACCCCTAACATAGCCGCACACTCTAACATATATATGGAGAATTGACTGTCAGAATTCAAAAACTATTCAAACAATCACTTAAAAGGAGTCTGATGATGAATTAGTAGTGTAGTTCGAAATAGCTATCATTCCTACCAAAGTGACTGTGTCTACGAGTTGTTGTTAATGTAATTCTCTCAAACAATAATTCAGAGACTGAAATTCGACATAATTTCCCAACAGAAATTGTCAGGGTCAATCCCAAACAAGCGAGAATCGTTGTTACTCCTCGCTTCCCCACTCACCACGACCTTTAGCCAGACCCATCGCAGCTGTGGCTGAATATATCCCAGAGGACCTCGGAGTATCGACCATGCCAAGCAATTGGCATCAATCGGCGGTCTTTACAGATAATTTTGGTGAAATACTTTAAGATGTTCCCTTACAAAGTGTAGACAGTACATCAGCTGTTAGCTGTTGAGCTACAACCGAAGTTCTGAGGGCTGCATTTTTGAGCCGCCTTATTTCTGTCGTTTTGGCGATTTGCACTGGCCAGCAAGATCGCCTGATTTAACCCTTGAAGACTTCTTTTTGTGGTTTTTTTTTTTGTCAACAAATCTCAGATCCGTCAAGAATGCGAGGGCCTATCGCCGGAATTTCTGGCAAGAGTGATGGTAAATGCTATAAATCGGGCCCGAGGCCCCCTCATGTAGCTGACCTCCCCTTGGACATGGCTGACGAAGCACACACCCAAAGATGACAAGACGAAAGAAAGCAGCCTCGGATATTGCCACCCAAGCCTGTCATATTAGGGCGTCCTTTGGAGCAAGGCCTGAAGGGTGTCAGTTTGCGAGCGTCTGATGGTCGGCTTGTCACGCTAGGCATAGTCTGCCGAGTTTAACCCGAAACGGCTACGAGCTTCCCATCAATGGTCTCGCAAACCATTATGGTGGTCAGAGTTTGGATGCGCTATGCACCAATAGGGGCATCATAAGAGGACTTTCGGCTACTCGACAACGGTATCGACTTAGGATAGGCAAGTGGAACATCTCTTCGCTCACAGGAAAAGACCTGGAGCTTGTTGGCGAGGCTGTCAAATATCGACTAGATATATGTAGTTGGTGTCTCCTCAACAAAGCAAATATGTTCTGGAACTGTGGAGTGTGGACCTTGCGGATGGGTGGAAACTCTTCATGTCGGTAGTAGCACTTTCAATGTTTGCTCAGGCGGGAGTGGGGCTTTAGAAGTCCCAGGCTGGCAGGCAGAGTATTGGAGTGGATAATTAGGAGGGAGAGTTGCGATCTTAAAGATTAACCTTGAAAGACCAAACCTTTGGAGTCGGGGTACGCAGCTTTCTTAGATGAAATTGATGTAGCCCTTGAATTCATGATATTCAGATATGGATTCTTATATCGTGATGGGTGACTTCAATGCTCACGTGGGTGTGGATTTAACGACATGGGGCAGCGTGATTGGGAAATACGGTGACCCCGATCAAAACGCGAACGGAGAGAAGTTGCTGGGATTTTCCTGTTTCTTTCCACACAAAGATATTCACAAATACACATGATACCGTCGAAGTCTTCAGCAGAAATCGCTGATAGATTTCTTTGTGGTACTGTCGTGTATTAAAAGGATGGTTTGTGATGTTCGTGTGTTAAGAGGGGCTGAACTGACAACTCATAATCAAAATTATATCTTAACGATCTAATATCTATCCTGCCAAAGCGTAACCCAAGGATCGTTACGCGCATACGGTGGTAGGGGCTACAGGACGATGAGATACACGAGGAATTTGCACGGCAGGTATCTGAAAGGTTTGAGCAAATTCTAAATGTTCCATTGAATGTAGAGGAAGAATGGTATTAGTTTTCAACAGAAGTCATTGCCTCCGCTTTGCGGAATGAAGCGGCTCGGTGTGGCGGCTGGTGGTGAGAAAAGAACTGCGTGGTTTAAAACGCCCGGAGTTAAAGAAGCCATCAGAGAGAAGAAAAAGTTTTTCAAAGTGTGAATTCACTTGGGGGACTCACTTTCTCGAAACCAGTACATTAAGGCGCGAAGGACTTGCAAATTGGCTGTTAAAGCAGCCAAACAACTGTCTTGGAAGGAGTTCGGCGAAAATTTAGACCATTATCACAGATCTGCAAGCAAGGTGTTCTGGCAGAATATCCGCCGGCTTAAAGGAAGGAAGTGGAATATTATTGAAGGAGTTAAATCCAAAGATGGTACACTTCTTTCTAACGAGCGAGCACTTTACTGAATTGCTCAATCGAATCAAGAGAATTGAGGATGAGGGATGAGGATGATCCATCGAGTTAAGCAGGGCGGAAAATAATACAACGGTAGGAAGTAATATTTGCGATCAAATCGCTAAAATCTGGCAAATCTGCCGGAGTGAATGAAATCCGGGAAGAAATGCTCATGCTCAAGGCGTTAGGTGAAGAGGGATCGAAAAAGTATTTGAAATGTACAAGCTATGTTCATGTAAACGGCCTTAAGTCAATACCTTTCATCGTTGGCGTTGGACATCGCCAGGGGTGCGTTTTGTCTCCTCTCCTTTTCATGACTTAATATATGGACTGGATGTTACAGCGCAGTCTTGGCGAAGAACTTTTCGAATTTTAAGATCTGAGGATAAGTCATTTGCTCTTCGCTGATGGTGTGGTCATTCTTGGGTCCTCTCAGACTGAATTCCACCGCCCGATCGATTAGTTTGTAGCCGTTTGTGTTGAAGCTCTGATGAAAGTAAACGCGAAACAAATAGGAAGTAGTGGTCGTCTCCAGAACGCCTGCTCAATGCACTATGCATATTAGTGGAGTCCCATAGAAACAGGTGGATAAATTTAAGTATCTCGGGGTTTTATTCACTAGTGATGGATGAAGCAATGCTAAGTTTTCCTGTAGGATATGCCTTTTCAATTATGAGACAGACATTTATTAGGAGGACCGAACTTGGTGTCAAAGCTAAGTTGTCAGTCTTTAATTCGGTGTTTTTTCCAACAGCTGCCGAAATGAGATTTCTCCGTTGTATTGCTGGTATGTGACCCGTAGAGATAGCATAAGAAACACCAGAATACGTGAGGAACTCATTGTCGAGGAAATACTTCTCCGTACGGAGCAGCTCATGCTTCGGTGGTTTGGTCATTCTAAGCGCATGTCCCCAACTCAGAATCCCAAGGCGTGCTATGGAATCCGTATCATTAGGCAGGCGTCCTTTAGGTAGACCTAGGATGAGAAGGTTAGATCTAGTCCATAATCTCTCTTTTACTTGTATGGGGATTTCCCTTGTTGATTTAGAGTCGAGAGCTATGGAGGGTCCACTTAAGCAACCTACATCCGTGGCCCACTTAATGGATAAGCGGGCCATTGAAAATGAATGAATGAATGAAAATAAACATAATTCAGAAGCAGAACCAACGTTTTTCATTCATAAAAAAAAGTATTACAGCAAAGAACAAGTATTGTTATTAGTGATCCATTTAGTTTTGGGGGAACAAAGTTGGGCATTTTATACTTCCTTGCGAAGAGGACCAGTTCAGTTTTCTAGGCAGGCTCCATTTTTTGGTCCATACTCAGTATTTACAATATAATTTCATGATGCGGTTTACCTTATCCCTTTCAAAACCCTTTTGCAAGCCACCCAGACATTCATTACAGTGCGCCCATATAATAAAAGAATCATTAAATAAATAAGACCTACGAGTAAAGGCACTTTTGTGGTCAAACAAAACACATTTATGATAGCTTCGCTGCTATATTTTACTCGAAACACCCGCAGACACCTATTACTGAACTAGAAGTCAATGTCCTTAAAATAAAGTTGTCCTTCAAAATATCTGCATCTAACAGAGGATACCTACTCGCAGCATTATTTCACAAACTAAACAAAAATATGCTAAAAAATCAACAAAGACCTCAGCAGCAGTGTTGTTATAAACTTTTTCTTAGAATCGTACTTTTGGGATTGTGAAAATCGTAATTATCGTATTTTGTAAAAATTTGTGTAGGGACGTATTAGGGTGTTTAGAAAGATGTGCCATTCTAACAAATGTCATAAGCGGCAGCGGACACTGTGCGATTGATAGGTATACCTACCCTTCAACGACTTCTGCAGAAGGTGCAGAAGTCTAGGAGCAGACATTGTAATCACCTATCCTTTCAGTGGCAACACAATGGACCTTACTTACTTACTTAAAGTAGTGCTACAGTCCGAGGTGGACCTGGGCCTCAACCAACAAGCGTCTCCAGCCAGCACGATCTTTGGCCAGTTGTCTCCAGTTTTGCACGCTAAGTTGGTTAAGGTCCCCTTCCACATGCGTGCGCCACCTGGAGTCGCGATCTTCCTCTACTGCGCCGTCCCTCTGGTGTGGATTCGAAAATTCGAAACACAATGGACCTAATCTTGTTTAAAGTGCACCTCATCGAGGACCACTTTAACCATAGCTTTTAGTACCTAAAAACACTTAGTTTCTATTAGTTGGGTGCGAACCTCTTAAAGTATAGATAGATACCGGTGCCGTGACATGAGGCCAAGCGTCATAAGGCCAAATCTCGAAATTTGGCCATATGTGGCTTTGCGAAAGTGACATAAGGCCAAATTCTAGCATTTGGCATTATGACACTTTGATTAAGCCTCATAAGACCAATTTGGCTTTATGACACTTTCGAGTGCATATTAGATTTTGCTTAGATAAGTACCTAATACGTATACGATTCGGTCGTCATTCTGAGAGTTTTGTGTAACTCTTCTTTGACTTCTTATCCAAGAGGACAAACAAGAATGGAAAAAAATAACTGTTTTATCGGCGCGGGGGGAAGGGGGGCGGGCGGTAATTTATATATCCACAGGTATTTCCATTCTTGTTTGTCCTCTTGGATAAGAAGTCAAAGAAGAGTTACACAACTATGCAGTTTGAAAAACAGTATTTTAATTTTAAATACAAAATAACTTCAGAAATGTAATTTTAAGAAAAATTAAATAACTCTTAATAACATTGAGTGAAATAGCTCTTAATTAGGATTTTTTTCATTCATATGAATTTAGGATTTATTTCATGATGAAAAAATTCCTAACACTAACATGCAATAAGTGAAAATTTGGCTTTATGTCACTTTCCGGATTTGGCCTTATGACGCTTTATCAAAGTGTCATATTGCCAAATGCTAGAATTTGGCCTTATGGCACTTTCAAAAAGCGACATAAAGCCAAATTTCGAGATTTGGCCTTATGACGCTTGGCCTTATGTCACGGCACCATAGATACCTACTTATAAATTTTAACAGTATAGTGGTACTGGGGTAACCACATTTGCCCTAAATGTTCAAACTAGGTCCCAAAATTGAGAAATTGGGATTATTTTGATATTGAACTCGAAAAAGTCATCAGCATTTTTGGACGCAAATGAGCACCAATTTAAAAACTGGGTTAATCCGACTTCCCCCATTCAAGGCGGTTTTGTTCAGCTAGCATGTTTGTTTGGGATTTTGGACAACAACGGTAGGCGATTGAAAAGCTTCAGGACTGTGGGCCTTATCTAATATTAATCATTTTAAACGCTTACCTCAACTATTTAGTAATTCTCAAGATATTCAAATTCAATTTCGAAATTTCGCAATTTTGCGTTCGTAAAATGTAATATGGATATCTACTAAAAAATTATTAGTACTATGCGCCACCACCACGCTTTCGCTACTTAAAAAATACAGCCCGACTTATTTTGGTAAACAGTTTAATGGGGTCTACACGGCTGCGTTTTTTCTATGACTTGGAAGCGGCAATGAGTAGTTCTAAAATACAGGGTAACGCACTGTATCCGTAGTCCGTAAATGATAACTAGCTACTCTGTGAATAGAGTCCTCTTCAGTGATCCAAACGATAGATAGAATTAAGGCGCATATCTTCAAAGTAAGTGGCGGAATTTTCGAATGAAATTGTGTAATGTAGGTATAGCAAAAAAAGCCAAAAGAAGTATAACTTCACTTACAGCAACTTGCAACATAACGATCAATAACCTGAAGCAGTTCTTATTATGAGTAGACAAGTTCGCTACACTGACGTTTGGAGTCGGAGGGCTTGAAATGGAATGCAACGTATGTTGTGTACATTTTCATGCTGGTCTAAGTTTGGAAACAGCATCTTGTATAGCATACCCAAACCACATACAGACACAGAAAACTAAAAAAAAGGAATTTTCAAAGCTTATGACGTTTTTTTTGTTTGTAAAATGGTCAATCAACTGATCGGTGGCATAATTGCAGTCGTCAAATTTATGCCGATCGGGTCACAATCACAAGCAATGGCCTTAACTAATGCAATCCTTCTACCTTTCTACAGGTATGTCGTATGTTCTATACAATGGCATGTATTCTGAGGCACTTAGTTATTCCTCGACATGCGACACATTATGAGACATGTGACATATGAGATAACTAATGCACTTCACCTGAAATCCTGACAATCGTGAGGAAAGTACATAAAACAAGCAAACTTTGTAACTAGCTTCCTGAAAACATATTTCCAGAGGACTACAACTTAGAACAAATTAAGTGCATAACTAATAAAGATTCTGTTCGCCTTTCCTATGTGAAGTCTTAAATTTGTTCGTAAGGAAGTAGTTACGCCAAGGTTTTGAAATTTATAATTTTATATATATTTTATACGTCGTATTCGACTACTTCAAAAATCGTAAATATCGGAACAAAAAATCAGCAAATCGTAGAAATAAGGCCAAATCAAGCAAAAATCGGAGCGTCGTATTTGCTTTCCAAAATCGTCACAATTACGATATTTACGACCATATAACAACGCTGCTCAGCAGAGACCTTTACGTTTTATATGTATTCATGCAAAACACATTCATCCTTACAACCAACATTCAGACATACATGGCTAAGAAACCCATCACCTTGGTCTGGTCTATTGATTCAGCAACAACAAGCATCACCAAAGTAAACCATCAAGCGAGTGCATAGTCAATGTATACCTAGTGGGACAGCTTGGAAAGGTGCGCAGACTCATCATGCGGTAAGCCACAGCGAAATTACGTGATGGTAAGGCATTCAGTGCCAAGCGCACATCTTCTCCGATACACATTTGGTTAAAATTGCACATCAGCTGAGATGGGCATAAAATTTGCATTGCAAATAAGAAGACATCTTCTATAATAGCACTAATTGAATATAGTCAAAAATCCATCAAGTTCGGGGGAGTGTACATTAACAAAAAATTATTGTGTACCTTCTCATATTTTTAAGAAAAACATTTCTTGATAAACTCTGTCGTAGAAGGTGGCATCAGATCCTCTCTATAGTCCTGCTCCTGTTTGCTTTGAGCAAAAGGAGTAATAGAACAATCGGAGACTCTTTCTGGTTGAGGCTGGTGGTGTTATTCGTTTGCTGTACCTGTATGCAGTCGGGGTGAGTTATTGCCAGCGGACAAAAACCTCCTCGCATCGGTCAGGGTTATTAATCATCCCACAAGGTTCTGTTCATTGTACTCGAACCGCAGACAGAGAGAAGAAGTTATTATAGTGAACAGCGAGTCGTGTCGCTTTTTCTTTAGAATCCGACATAAGATTTGTTTTCAGAACTATAGAGCGCACACAGCACACTTGTTCAAATATTTCATTTTATTCAGCTGCGCCGTTCAACAAGAACGACTATAGTTGTTAAAGCATAAACCTCCTCGAATGTCCTTCAACTTACAGCTCAGTTTATTTGGTGGCAAAAATGATAGTGATACCTAATTCAAAAATTTTGCTTTTTATTTTAAAACATATTTTGCTCAGACAGTTTTTCAAATGAAGTTTCTATCATAAGTGACTAACTAACTATAACTTAAGATAAACCAGTAAACGGAACCGACATTATGATAATGATTCCAGCGGACCTAGAATCTTGAAATTTGGTATCGGGTCGTATTAGTCGTAGTTGGTCTGAACCTGAAGTAATAAAAATCTCTTCTAAAGTCTAATTTTTTTAGGTGTAGGCTATAGGGTAGGTACTTTTAAGGTTTCGTAATAATAAATCATACATACATTTTCAATGGCCCGCTTAGCCATTAAGTGGGTCGCGGGTGTAGGTTACTCAAGTGGACCCTCCATAGCTCTCGATCTTCCGCCATCGACTCCAAATCATCAAGGGCAATCCCCATACGGGTAGAGGAGAGATTATGAATTTGATTTAACCATCTCATCCTGGGTCTACTTAGAGGACGCCTGCCCGATGGTAGGGATTCCATAGCACGTCGTGGGATCCTGGTCGGGGACATGCGTTTAACATGACCAAACCGCCGAAGCATGGACCGCTCTGTCCGGAGAAGTAGCTGCTCGACATTAAGTTCCTCACGTATTCTGGTATTTCTAATGCAATCTCTACGGGTCACACCAGCAATACAACGGAGAAATCTCATTTCGGAAGCTTGTATCCGCGATCTTATTCTTTCGGTCATTACCCAAACCTCATGACCATAGGTAAGAGTTGGAACAAATACCGAATTAAAGACTGACAACTTAGCTTTGACACTAAGTTCAGTCCTCCTGATAACAGAATGACCAAGCTGTCTCAAAATTGATCCAGCTTGACCAATCCTACAGGAAAACTCAGCATTGCTCCTTCCATCACTCGTGAATAAGACCCCGAGATACTTAAACTTCTCCACCTGTTTCAATGGGCCTTCACTAACATGCAGAGTGCATTGAACAGGCGTTCTGGAGACGACCATTACTTCAGATTTGTTCACGTTTACCTTCATCTCAGCTTCATCACGAACGGCTACAAACCGATCGAGTGCGCGGTGGAGATCAGTCTGAGAGGACCCAAGGATGACAAGTCATCAGCGAAGAGCAAATTACTTATCCTCAGATCTCCCAATTCGAAACGTTCTTCGCCAAGACTGCGCTGTAACATCCAGTCAATATAAGTAATGAAAAGGAGAGGAGACAAGACACACCCCTGGCGAAGTCCAACGCCCACGGTGAAAGGTATTGATTTAACGCCGTTTACCCGAACACAGCTTTTACAGTTTGTGTAAAGAGATTGAATTGCTCTCAAGAGAGAACCGTCAATTCCATACTCCTGTAATACACTCCAGAGTTTACCTCGAGGGACTCGGTCGTTTGCTTTCTCCAAATCATTTTTTAATGTTTTGATTTCAATTATATTATTATATATTATTATATATATAATATATATATTATTGTATTAAAGGGAAAACAAAATTAAGCAGCAAATTCTTTCCGTTATTTTTAAAAAAATCATTTTTGAATGTATGTAAGTAGTCTAAAAAATGCATTTTTCTCTTGCCGCACTTGAATAGGGACAGTAACTAGAAACAAGGATCAATATCTTGCTATGCTTTGTTAATAATGTGTGTAGCCGAATTTGTTGGAAATAACTTCATAAATACCGTTTGGAAGTGAGTTAAATCATAGACACATAATTACTAGATGGTGCATTTCATATAAAGGAAATGGTTATTCCCAAACACCCCAAAATCTAGATGGAGCCACCGTGAAAATATACCTCAAACTCGGATACATGCTGCAAAACACTTTATTTGTGGTGTACTGTTGAGAAACATTTCCGATCAACGTGAACCGTGGACTTCGTTGGCTTCTCAGTGGAGTTCATACCTGATTCTTCTTTATTTTCACAAACAAAATGTTCCTTCGTTTTTACGGCATCATGTATCCTAATGAGACTTTTGATATAGCATTGGGCAAATGTTTATAAAGAACAAGAACACAAAAAACAAAACAAAAACAAACTACTGGTTTGCCTCTTCTCTTTCTGCTTTCATTATCGCCATCCCCATCTGTCAGTATAAAATTATTTCTGATGTGATGTAACAGGGTAGGGAACTGCAACTGGTTTGGTTTTTCTTGTAGAAGAGGGGAATAAAGGAAAGGAGATGCAATATTATGACAAAGAAGCACGGTGTAGGATGGTGTAGGACTTGTTCGTGAGAAGAGGGGGGGACGATGCAAGGGTGATCAGTTGGGAGAGACAAATTGAATAAAAACTGACTTTGGCTTGTTTTCTGTCATTGCAGAAGATTTTTAGATTGTGCATATAGGACTACCTATAGGTATATTAGACTCTCACTATTTTCCCTATATTTTTGTCAAATATGCATCGATTTAAGTGATTTTTTTTAATTATTGATTCGCAAATATTATATGTGTCTACTTTATGAAGTATGTATTATAATGTAGAAGCATTTTATGTCGGTAGAGCGAGCTGCCAACTATTATATCTACATCTATCTCTAGGTATATAAAAATGAATTGTTATGCCTTAGTCTCGAGAAAGTCTAGATGCTAGACCGATTTGGATGATTATTTTTTTTTTGTACCTATTGATTCAGGGTTTGGGAAAAAAGAAAATTCGGGGAAACCCAAATGAAAAGCCGAAAAATCGAAAAAAAAATCTGAATTTCTATTTTGTATGGGAATATACATAGGTACACCGCCAGTGATCGTGTGATCGTTGATCAGCGGTCAGAAAATGAGGCTAAAGCTAAGTACACACGATTGTCAGATCTTACAATATTGTCAGATCTTTCAGTGAAAAATGTGTCCCAAATGTCTTACAACCGTCTGAACTTACAATTTTGTCTTACAATATTGACAGAAATGTCATTGTCAGCCAATTGTAAGACATCCATCTGACAAAAAAATTGTCAGGTTGCTGACTATAGTCTGAACAAGTCTGAACACACATTTTTTGTTATTATCAGACAATTAGGATATTGTAAGACTCATTGGATATTGTCAGATGTCGTTGTTTATGGAAGCTGACAATAGTTTACAATTTCTTCATTGTCAGCCAATATAACGAGCGAAATCGAAGTTAGATTTTAAACGATGGAAAATAATTCAGAAGATATTGGATATGAACAACTTTGGAAATTGGAATTTAAATTCAAAAGTCGAAAATAAATTGTACAGGAAGAAAGTACAGAGTGAATGGGGTTGTTGAATGCGCAGAGTATAAACTACCCAAAGAAGCCCTGTGGTAAGTGGTATATGTAATAAAGGAAAAAAAAGTTGGGTCAAGTTGCCAATGAAACTGTCTCGATTTCCTGGATGATCGCGCGCATATTGGTGTCTTGATGTGTGGAGTCACCAAAGCTAGAATTCCATCGGATTGTGTTGAGTCCATTCGCAAAAAATTGCGATAAAGTTCAGGCTCCTCAGCTTGCTATTAGGATTACAATCCTTCCTTCTGACAACGGGCCACCCAATCCTTCTTCAAAATTTTACGTCGTTTTTGTATCAATTCATCATCGTCGCAGTCTTCTAACACGTAGGCAGTTAAAATCTCGCAAGTACAATATTTTGTTCCATTATTCGTAGGTACTACAAAAAACAACCCACAAGACTTTGAATTTATCTGACAATGTCTGACAACAGATCGACCAATTTTTCATATTCAAATATCTTCCGACCGTGTAAACACCCAATTTTCAACCTGACAAAGTTGTCAGGAAAGTCATTGTCAGACCATTGTAAGACATCCATCTGTCAATGAAATTGTAAGACTTTAGGACAAAATCTTACAACCGTTTGAACGCACAATTTTGTGTTGTAAGGTAGTTGGCTATTGTAAGCTCATTGTCAGTCATTGTCAGAGCATTGACAGATATGACAATATTGTAAGATCATACAATCGTGTGTACTTAGCTTAGACTATCCGCCATCTACTAGGAGTAAAATTGTGAGGTATACGCTGTTCCAGGTTGGGGTATGAAATGCACCATCTAGTAATAATGTGTCTATGGTTAAATATAGATTCGAGGTAGCTCTAGGAAACTTTGCTCCATGCGGCATTGATGGCTGCTGTTAATGATTTAACATCTGGAAATTGTTTACGAGACTCGTACCATTTCCAAACAGTGTCATTTATATTGAGATCAGAGGACCCAGTATAGGTACGTTTTGGGTACGGATACACCCTTTTACCACGCGTGCGATATGAATGGGGGTACTACTGGGTTTCCTACTGGAAAGTCCATTGCACGGGTCCAAATACATTATCGTAGTAAGGAAGAGCCGTCTGCAGTACGCCTTTGTAGTAATTCGCTTTCATTCTTGTCTTAGAAAATCAAAATAGCTATGCGGGAGATATCGACCGTTACGTACTTACATTCGACACATTAGCCATTAAATATGATGATTTTCTAATTATTATTGTATAAGTGCACATTTCTAATTCCAAATAACGCGTATACTTATACTATTAATGGAGCTCAATTAATAATTGATTTCGAAGTTGGTTGGTATTATAAAAATTGCCTTAATCGCAATAGGCTTTAGGGTTACTCCATTCAGTCTGTACTTGAAGCTTCGCGAATAATTATTACCGACAATGAAAACCAAAACGCATAAGCCGAAAGGACTTGTTCGAAGCATTCAAACCGCAGTTCTGTTGGCCAAATTAATAGGCTTATTTAATTTACGCTACAGCAATGCTGAGGGAAAGTACACAGTAAATCGTTCGCACACAAAACTCAACAAATGCATGCTATGGTTCTGGATCTTCACCATTCCAATATTCGTATTCTTTTTAGCAGCATGCACAGTTGAATTGGAAGAAATCTATAAAAAGGATAAGAAACACTGGATACAGGACGCTGTTTTGCAAATGCTGAATTTATTTCAACTCTACTTTGGTATTTTAATGGTGTACCTAAACCAATGCCTTCATTACAAGACGTTGCGTCACATTTGGAATCGCGTCCTCAAATGTAATAGCATTTGTGACAGGCTTGTGAACAGAACTGTTATTCCAATAAGGAAAATAAATTTCTTTTCGGCACTCAGACTCTGCGGTACCATTGCCGAGATATATTTGGCTTACAAGCGAATTGATCTCAATTGGGTCGAATTAGAGATAGTGTTGATTCCAAATAGAATCGTAATGAGCGCATTGTTTTTCCAATGGGAACTCATTCAGAATCATTTAACGGCAATACTCTCAAAACTTAACGAGTTTGTGAATGACAAAGCCGAAAATATGGAAGCAATCGAGTACGAAGTTGTGTCGAAAATTACCACAAAGATATACAAGCTTCAAAAAGCTTCGAATCGATATTTTTCAGTGTTCATGACGATGGCATATTTAAATATATTCCGATTTGTGTTATTAGGTTATCACACGTTTGTACCTATCATATTCAATGGCTTTGAGGAGGGTTTGAGAATGTGTCCATTCTCGGTACTATTTATGAAAACAGTCTGTCCGCTTTCTATGTTGGTAGTGGATGTCTTGATGCTGGGTCATATTGCAGAAAGTTTGAGCCAAGAGTCAAACCGTCTTCACTGGAACATTGTGGAGAAGGGTTGCAAGCGGAATAATGACCCAGACATTCAAAAGGCTGTACGAAAGTCTATTTTTGTAAGTGCGCTGAATGTGATAAGATTTCTGATTTTATCTGATTTTAGGTGGATTCGATATTGGGATATGCCTATCTTGGAGATCTAATAGTTGTGGATATATGTGGAGGAGAAGTATCTAGAAAGGCTAACATAGAGATGCTATGTGAAGCTATTTATTTCACAATTGTTTGTTTGATGTATACTGCTGGTGATCCTCATGGGAATAAAGGTATGGCTAACGGTAAAAATTGTAATAAATGGTTGGATCATTCAGAATAAAGGCATTTATAGGCTAAAAACATTTAAGGCTAAAAACACTAAAAAAATTTACAGTAATGCCGAAATTTTAACTTCAACACAAAAAATATCATTACCATGGCATGTCCTAAGTTGCACCTTCATTCAACAAATGTATTTTATTTGTAAAATGAAAGACGGGTTGCAAATTTTATTGATGAAGCCTTGAAGAAGAAATTATATACAATAAGGACTGGGCCCAGTCAATTTATTTTAAGGGAATAAATTACGTGGAACTTATTTAGTGATTGTCCGCAAATTGTTATCCCCGTGACAAAAAGTAAATATTTAAAAGATTTGAATTAACGCAGATCAGCGTTGCTGCAGAAAAAAAAACAAAAGCGTGCCACTTTTTTCAGAGGAGTGTGCCCTTAGCGTGTCCAAAGAAAAAAAATCTTTTCAAATCCAAAAAAAATATCTACTTCATTTTTGTTACTATAGTTTGGGTTAAATAATAAATAATTTAAATAATGAAAAAATAACAAATTTTTAATACATTATTTACCAGAAATAAATATATATGTACTGTACATTGTACATACATAAAAATTTAATAATTAATTTATTTGTAGGTTGAAAGTTTTGACAATTATTTGACTTAATTATTTAATTAATTTAATTAAATAATTAATTATATAATTATAATTAATAATTAATTAAATTAATTTAATTATGTCCTTCCATTTAATGTTTTATAAGAAAGTCTGTTCTTATTATGGGTTTTAATATTGTTCAGTTTTGAAAAAACTCGCTTTAATTTTGTTTTAGAAAGGAAGGGTCAATAATCTTAAAAGCGTTTAGTACCTCGTCTTTTAAATTGAGTTGTCTTTCGATTTCTTGTGAAAGTTTTTTATAAAATGTTTGACAGTTTTTTTAAGACAAACAATTTTTCATCAGTGCTAAAACCTGAAAGCTTCAGCTTTTTAGTTTAAGTAGAATTTAATTAGTTGAATCAAATGACAATCAAACTTACTTTTCCATTTCTAATTTTTTAGATATTTTTTCTCGCATTTAGTATTAGTATTTTTGTATTAGTATTTTTGATTGTAATAATTTAAAAATTAAATCAAATATTTTTTCCAATGCATGCCTTTTTTATGTACTTAATTAATTAGATGTCTTTTTAAGAAAATATATAGTAAAGTTAGGTTTTATTTTAGAGAAATACCTTTCGGTGTGATTTACATGGTAATGACAGTTCAAATTAGTAATTAGTAATTTTCAAATACTTTCACTTTTTATTTCAAATTAATATAAAATTGATATAAGGGTGCTGAACGATCTTGTATCGTAATGTCGCCCAAGGTACATAAACCTCGACAACAGTTGGACAGTTCTAGTGAATGAACCAGAATGCCCAGTTGAAATGGTGATCGTCTTTTCTTTTTCTCGTATTGATCTCTTGTTGAAATGTTCTCTAAGGCCCCTATTGTGAGTGTCGATAGTTGATCGTTGATCGACAACAGTCGATCGTTAGACAACTGTGATTGTCGATTGCGATTGATATTTGTCGATTTGACAGTCGCTTGTCAAAGTGAAATAATTTTGTGCGTACGAATAGCTAAAGTCAATCGACGCAATCGACAATTGTCGTGACGATCGCTGATCGTCAATCACAATAAGGGCCTAAGACTCCTTACCTCGGGTGGGGGGCAGTCTTGATTTGCAATTAAATACGATGGTACGATTTACTGAATGTCTACTTTTATTAATTGGTTTCCTTATATACTAACAAATAGTTTACATGACAAATTAAACAATTAACTTATAATGCATGTATGACAGAAGAACCAATGAATAATGAAAATAGCTTACATAAACAGAAATGAACAATTAACTTATAATGCTGATATAGAAGAAACAATGAAACGTATGGTGTCGCTATAGAGAAAACAATTAGTGGAAATGTGCCAAAGGTGAACGAAATTTGATGTGTAAAGGAAATGCTTTTTAAACAGAAATATGAGGTAGGTATTGGGTTTTTTATATTGAAATTAAGTGTGTAATAGAAATGAGTAATATTGAGTAGGTCAGTAAAGAGTCAACAATTATTAGTTCTTACGAAATAGGTGTGCGGGGTGATGACCGCCTGGAAAGTAAACAGGTGTAAATAAAAAAACCGAAAATGTCTCGTCGTTACCAAGATAGGATTTTGTCATTTCCATGTTAGTTCTGTCATTCCAGTGAAAAAATTATTTAAAATTAACTAAATTAGGTGGCCCATTAGCTTAAAATATTTAACTAAAAAAAATATTAAATTTGATTATTTTAGTGAATGTCCATTTCGCGGTAGAAAATATTAATATTTTGAAATATTGACCCAAATAGAAACAATCACAAAAATTGAGATGAATAATAAATACAATGTAACCAGTATCTGTGCTTTTGAGAAAGAGGAGGGGAGAATACGATAACTACGGCACCAAAAATTGATAACGGTATTTTGTAGAGGGCTTGAATACAAACACTTTTTACTATGGGAGTCTATCTTACTCTTTTATACGGGAGGGGTAATTTAAAGAAAATGATACTTTAAATGAAAAAATATACATTAAAAAACAATGGCAACACTTATAATAAAAGACCATATCATTTTAGAAAGCCCGGAATCTGTTCTTTCATACTGTTTTTAAATCAAGTTATTTCTTTAAATAGTTTTTGAAAATACAATTTCAAACTTGAAAGAACAGATTCCTGACTTCCAAAAATACTAAAGTCGTTTATTTTAAGTGTTGCCATTGTTTCTCAAATTTGTTTTTTTTTTTATTTTAGTATTATTTTGTTTTAAAATTGCCCCTCCCGCTTAAATGAAGCCAAATAGACCGCCCCCTCCCATAGTAAAAAATGCTTGGATTTAATCCCTCTACAAAATATAGTTTTTCATTTTTGGCGCCGTAGTTATCGTACTCGTGCCGAGAAAGGTCGTAAATCTTGCTGGTAAAGCAATCCCGGGTAAGGGCTGGTTCACGCGACAGCACAGTAAAAGTTTAAAAATCAGAATAAATAATTTCAACTCTAAATTTAAATGAAATCCTTGTCTAAGGCGGAATGGAAATCATCTGGATGTGGAGACCCAAATGTTGGCGTTAGAACTCCTTGGCCACCCACCCCATCCATATGTACCTTAAATACATTGGCCCATAATATTAGTATCAACCCTAACTAAACGCGCGCATCTCCTCCGAGACCTACGCCATCTATGGGTTATCAAAGAAAATTTAAGCCATCATCTTTAAACGCTTAAATTTCAAATTGTAATTACAAAAATTACTTAATTTTTTAATGATTAAACAGAAAATAAAAATTTGATAAACATGGTATTGAATTATAAAACAATAATTAAACTAAAACCAAGAATTGAAAATTTAAATATAAAATTAAATTATAATAAATTAAGCTTTTCAATATTAATGCCAATTTTACGATAAGGATAAACAATTAAATATAAAGTGTACCTTGAATTTTGTTGAAGTCCGTGTGCACGATTTCTTGAAGCTTAAAAGTTTGTTAGAAATAAGTAGTTATATAATTATAAATACACCTACAAATTAAATTAAGCTACAGTGAAATGAAAATAACAATAATAATAATTTAAAAAAAAATAAATTGTAACGACCCGTTACTAAAACCGTCACCACAACCAGTACCACCCGAACGTACTACCGATTGCCACCCCTGAGCACCCAAAATCAAGCCGCCAAAACATCACGCCACCAACCGCATTAGTGTCATGTCACCAATGTGACTTGCCACCGCCACTGGAAAACATGTAACACGCACCAGTCAGTGCCTAGAAACACCGTCAACATCGATTTCCACAAGCCAGAAACCTGTACGAGTGCATACCAGCCGAATAACGTCACACAACGACAACACCCATGGCAAATTTCACTTGGTGCAAATAATTCACACCGACTTATTGTTGCAAAAAGCATAAGTACCCGGGAGCAAAATGACTACGGGAGGTGCTGATGCTTTTATTCCAATCTGCCACGCCTTCCTTGTGAGATAATCCAATCTGCTTCAGACTATCCCCCGTAGTTAAAAGGTAGCTAGACAATACGTAAATGATTGATAAAGATAGTATAAGTAGTTATCACCCGAATTGTTAAGTATTACGAAGAACGATTAATAAAAGGTATAATTAAGCTCCAAAGTTCTGTGGTGAGGGTATATTCACTTTGTCATTCCATTTGTAACGCTCATAAGGAGGCGTTGTAGGTATGACAAACTATATATATTATTGATCAGCATCACTTTCTTAGTCGATCTAGCGATGTCCGTCTGTCTGTCCGTCTATCTGTCTGTCTGTCTGTCTGTCTGTCCGCACGATTACGGCCTTAATTTAAGAGCTATCGACTTCAAATTTGGTACGTAAGCTTTTATCCACCAAACTGAGGCTAAGTTCGAAAATGAGCAAGATCGGATGAAAACTACTACTACCTCCCATACAAAAATATCGGATTTATATAACTTTTTGATGATAAAAATTTAATTTAAATAGCAACAGTGAAGATAGCAAGTTTAAACTTTGCACATATTGTTTTAACAATATTTAAAATTTTTTGACAAAAAATGAGCTTGGTCGAATAAAAACTACCCATACCTCCCATACAAATACATATGTATATAATTTTTTAATACTAAAATATTTTTATTTTTTTTTTTTACAATAATATAGTACCGGGTATTTGAGCTTCGGCATAGTCGAAGATAATTGTCTTACTGGTTTAAACTCTTTTATGGTGTTTTATTATTAATATGCTTTCATATGCCAAAATAAAGGTCTTCAACGTCAATGTTTTACTATATATGAAATAATAAAAACTATTACAATAAACCAAACAACATTTTTTAAAAGTCTTTATCTTTCCTTAGATACCAAACATTTAAGCCAATAGTTAAGGCTAAAGCTCTAATCAGAAGGATAGCGGGAGCACTATACAAAAGTAAGTATGTACCTATTTGTATCTACCAACGACAACATGATGAAATGAGATAAAAAGAAACTGCAAACAAAACATTTTTTCTCTTTTATGCAAAGACAATACAACTACAAATACAAGTGCATAACTAACATATGAACATGTTATTCACCTATAGCAACTCAACTGAGTGGCGCCAGAAAGGACAATTTCACGGTTGTCACTCACAATTTGAATAATTACCCAGCGAAAACTAAGAAATTTAATTCGTATACCGTACGCACATTGGTGCCAGTGCTATAGCTAGCCCTACGGCACGTGCCCCTATACGCTTCAGTGACTGTCTTCTCAGTCTCACAAATAAAGTACTTACACTACACATTAGATCCACCACTCACTTGGATCTGTTGCAGCACAATCCAGCATCAACGATATAGAGTGCGTGTCATTCTAAATGTCTATCAATTTGTATCGCAACTAGTCGAGCATAATGTTCACAGCCCTAGAAGCGATGCATCAAGGATGCATCTTTGTATGCTTGCACAGAACTTATAGCTTTGGCACGCACAAATTCTCTCCACTTGAAGCGGCCGCGACCCAGGAAAACGATTCCCGCAGTCACAATCACCATCAGCTTCGTTGCGCCATTGCGCGCGTCCTTTAATGTGAGCGCTTGCTAGACCGCATTAAACGTTCTATGCAAATCCTCCTCGCGCGTTCCCTCTTCCTGTTCCGAGTTGATGTTGGTTTTCTCGCGTAGCTCATGTAATTATTCACTGACACCATCTAGGGAGAAAATGATAAATTTAAACATTGTCGATAATTTGTTAACCCTTTTTTCTGCAGGATTGATTTTGTTGTTGTTGTGCCCGCTGTTAAGACCGTATTGCATATTGCTGGCACATTGCTAGGCAAACGTATTGTACATCTAGATATATTCAACTGTGTAGAGGTAGAGATGAGCACACAGCGCGTCACTACTTGGCTCTTGGCCTCTCTAACCAGTGCGGATATGGTTAAAAACTGCATGCGCATTTGTCTTATCCTGTGCATTGTGGGACGCTTCTTTGATCAAATTAAAAAAAATATATAAATAATAATGATAAAAAAAAAAAAAAAATTACCCATGATTTCTAAACATGGCATATTGTTGTTGTTGTACCAAAGGTGAGTGGGAAAATGACGGGAATCTTAATGTAAATAATTTTTCAGAGGGTGTCGGTTCGCGTCTTTGATGTTTTCTCCTTTAAAGTCGAATTCTAGATCTTTTGCAGCAGATAATGTACACATAGGTGGAAGCATGGAAAAATCATCATTATCAATACTCTCTTGTGCATTGATCGTGACATTGAGTTATGATGACATATGGACAAGTGGACACTTGATGTCCCTTCGATTCATGGTGACTGTATGGATTTTTCATAGTGCCTGATGCCCAAGCCCATGCCGGCCGTAGCTATGACTATGAGTAGTTTATGCATGACGATGTCAGTCACATAAGATGAATTTTCTGATTGGTAGTTATTTTAATTGTCCACTATGGGCTCAAGGTTATTAATAGCAGCAGGTCCAACCGTTACACTTACACACAAGCATAAATATAAATTGGCAAACTATACCTAACATACTCGGAACTTGGAAAATGCAGACTTGTTTGTGGTCGATGAAAGTATAGGCAAGTTGGTCAAATTGAAGGAAATGCGCTGTATAGAAAATTTTAAGTAATAGTTTCTGCTTTCCTGCTAAGAAATAAATTTACTAACAGCATTTTCATAAAACTATGTACAACACATCCAAATAGTAATAATTATTGTGAGTGCACTTGTAACTTATAGATTACTAGTTAGTACATTAAGTCTCCGTATAGCTGATGCAAATTGTAGTTCTTAGCAAAAAGTTCTTTGAAAAAAAAACACTCTTTGAGAGGCGGATAATTAACAAAAATAATAAAATTTTATTTAAAAATCAAAACAGCCTAGTTCAGGCAAAACTAGGCAGCAGTCACTTAACCAAATTCGCCCATACAGTAACGCCATTTTTATTTATTTATTTTTTTTTTTTGTCGGAGGTTGTTACTATCCGATGGAGCACTCAGACACAACTACTGGTCCATTGTACTGCCAAACAGACACCTTATACATTGCTGTACTTAGTTTTCCCGTCTTTCGAAGAAAGATGAGAAGGAGCTTCAGTGATGAAGAGCTTAGATGTTCGGCACTCACCACGTCAGCCCGAAAGGACGCCCACAAGCAGTCTGAAGTCGATTCTCCTGAGAGACAGAAGAAAGGATGCGGACCTTTTGCAGATGACCGGACGCAGTCGCTTGGTCTGTCTACACCCAGCACAGTCACGCCACAGACACTCGTGTTTACTAGAAACCCAACTATCAATGGATGACCTAACCACAGATGCAGGCAGACCCAACGCAGGTTCAGGTCCTGAAAGAGAAAGACAGTCGCGTGGTTACCTAAAGGGTAGTGTAGTCTAATGTTCTCGCTTTCCACGAAGACTCCAGAACCAGACCCCTGATGTCCGGTTTTAGAGCCATCCGTGAATACACGATGGCATTCTTTCCCTGGCTCAGAGTATGGCCGAAGCCATTCCGTTGCCTGAGGAAAGTTGACGTGGTAGTTTTGTCGCAATAGGATTTCTGGTGTCATTGCATCAGACGGCATATCCATAAGACAGGGGTCAAAGGATAATTCTCCCACAAGTTCTTCAAAATTCCAATGCGCGTGGTACCAAAAGCTACCTCTCTTTAATTGGGAGATAGCCTTCAGCGTACACCCCATGATAAAAATATCAAGGGGGGGAGGTTCATCATAGCATCTAGAGCAGAACCCGGAGTGCTAGGGAAGGCACCTGTGCAGCCAAACCGTTCTTTGGAGTTTGACGAAAGAGGCAGTAACTCTTTTCCGCGAAAGCCTGTTCCACCACACAACCGATGCATATGAGAGAAGTGGTCTTACCATTGCCGTATAGATCCAAAGGACCCTTTTCGGAGATAAGCCCCATGTCTTACCAAAAGCGCCTTTGCACTGCCAGAAAGTCGACAGCGCTTTATCGGTTTTCGATTCAACATGATTGGACCAAAGAAGTTTTCTATCGAGGATTACTTCCAGATATTAGACTTCGTCAGAGATCGGGATAGTATGACACCTTTTAGCACAAGTTGAGTCAGACCAGTGACATTCCTCCTTCTCGTGAAGAGAACAACCGTAGTTTTAAGAGGATTCACTGAAAGCCCATTTCTTGTGCACCAGTCATCGATCAAGCCCAAGGATCTCTGCGCCTGAGACCAGACAGTCCTTAGGTTCGAGCCGACAGACATAACGGCGACATCGTCCGCGTAGGCTTGTGTGTAGGTTCCAGGAAGATTGAGTGCCGTTAGCAGAGAGTCTACTACCATACACCCTAAAAGGGGAGACAACACACCTTGTGGGCAGCCCCTGTTTACCCCTGTCATGGCAGCGTCAGATCCAAGGGGTTGGTTGGCTTCAGTTGGTGAGACCTCCACCGACCGGTTCCTTTTCAAAGGCGCCGCCGCAGAGCTGACGGACCTGCTTGCGCCTTCGGCCGGTGAAGCTTCTTTGCGCCGCAGAACCCTCAGCTGCTTCCTTTTCTTTTTCCGCTGTTCCTTAGACAGGCGCAGCTCAAGGACCGCCTCTTCAGGAGCCCGTTCAATTCAACCAAGGTATCCCGGGTCTGGCCGTCAGTGGCAGTGCAGTGAGCCACCACTTGTGTCATGCTCAATTTACCGAGTGAATCGAACACAGAGCCGCATGAGTCGCTTGTGGGTTCAGGTATGAATGTTGGGGCCTCCAGAATCCATGCCCCGGCCGTAGTCGAGAAGACTACGGCTGGATTATGGCACAGAAACGCCATAGGGCGGCGTCATCTCTCCCATATTCGGGCTAATGGTTATAATTAAAATTCTTGTGAAACTAGACAGGGAAAGGGTCAAAGTTGTCGCGTCTAATTCTCACATATGGATCACTAGTATGGTGGCCCGCGCTGAGTAAAGTCTACAACCTCACGAAACTGAAAAGACTCCAAAGATCACACAAACAAAACATTCTCATCTTCATAAATAGCCAAGCCGCCATCATAGCCATCGACTCAGCTATACCATATCTATCTTCTACATAGTCCCGGAACAAGCTCGCCTGTCTGAGGGAACTATTCAGGGTCACACTTCTCTGGGTTCCAGTTAATTTGCGTGCTGATGAGCTGGCCAGGCAGGGTTCAGAATTACAAGCTTCACTCGCGACGAGGGTCCACACTCCGCGAGGAGCGGTTAAGGTACAAATACATTCATATTTTCTAAAGAAAGCCAATCTCCCATGGATGCGGGGTTGACAAAATGCGTCATATCAAGGAAAATTATGACCTACCTACCGCCCAGATATTGCCAGAATCACGGCAATAATCACGGCGCTTTGGCCAATTTGAGACCATGGGCCAAACTATACATAGGTATCCCATATAACCCTCACTACCGCAGTTTCGGGAATGCAAATAAGAGAGAAACTCTTTCCCATTTCCACTGCAAATGTCCAAAACTAGCAAGCGCCAGATTGTGCGCACTGAACCAACCATTCTTTGATGACTTTAGTGACATCTAGAGAAAAGGGATACAAGATCTTATCCGCTTTCTCAACTCCGCATAGGGTGGTTATAGGTACCGACCGGATCACATCCTCACCAATCATCACAAGCTAGGTCACACGAGTCGTGGTAACAAAACGGCACATCTGAGTGCTAATTGGATTCATGCTAAACCACCACTTCACGGTCGAGATCGAGAGCGTGAGTTCTTTAAATTATGTGCACGGGTGAAATATGCACGCATGCCGGATAGGGCCCCTGAACGGCAAAGAAAAATCGATTAATCGTCAGGTTTACATACACATAATGTAATGATAATGACCCTCTGATGGGTCTGTAGCGCGTATGGCGTATGTCGTGGTGGTGCAGAGCAATAACTTCCAGGAAAAAAAGCCCGTGATGGGGGTTTTTCCCAAAAAAAAAAAGAAAAAACACGCACGGGCTTACCGAGATCTGTATCAATGATTGAGTGGTTATAATAGCAATATTTTAAGCAAACAAAATCAAGCGGGTTCGTATAGTATTTATCTTCAAGTTCTCCTCAAAAAACAAAAGAGTTCAAGTGCGAACTGTGGTATTAAATTCTTCAAATGTTAACTATGGGCGAATCGTTTGTCAGGTGGAAATCCTTTCTATAGTTCTCTAGAGGCAATATGGATGTTCCATTCCAAATTTAGCCACAAAATTGCTTACCAAAAATATCCCAGTTAAATGACGAATAATTAGCAATTATTTCGCGTATCTATACTTTGTTTGGCGAAATTCGAATGTGGTCTAACAACAGACTCCTATATACCCACTGCCACTAAGGTGTCGATTGCGCAGCCACCTGCCTTTACTTGGCAATAACGTCCACGGGTTCCTGCAATTTCTATTATTCTTCACGGTCCTTCAATAAATTTTCCGATCTGTCAATTATGCGACCATTGTAAATCATTCATTTTGATACAATCTACCACAATAGATCACACCTTGAAGACAAAGAGAACCAAAAACAAAACAACATCAATAAAACAAAGATACACAAGTGAATCGGCACTGCGATGAGGTGAGCTATACAATAGCCCAGGAGGCAGGTTGTGTTATAGATACTACACAGGCTTGCAGCACTCCTGTGGCAGGTAATAATAATAATTCACATATAATTATTATTTTCGATTCAACGAGCTCTTGAATGGTCGGTGTCCAAGTTCAATCGATGGAGCACTTGTGCTCTGTGCGGAGGAGCTGCCAGGGTAGCTACACTGGCAGCCTGGTCTACCGTCGGAAAATTAGATCAATGCGCACAGCTCTTTGAGTAATAAATTTACAGAGTCTGAAAACGGTGTGAACACACTTCAAGAGAGGAAACATTTTGCTGGTGTATTTTGTCTTCAAAGGAAGTCGCTGCCTCCATAAACGGGCACCGTGTCTTATCTGTGATTTAATCCTCTACATGCTTATGGATGGCTGGTCAATTAGTGTGGCGATTCAAATGGCCTACGTATTTGCCCCCATGTGTACGAAGCTGTGCGCGGATATTTCTGTTTTTTTTCTCCCTCTCTCTGTTTGCAGGGACCTTACTCTGGGGCAGCGTAGGATGGTTAGTTATCTGTCAATCAGTCTGTCTGTCGTTTCTCCGCATGATCGCCACGATTGTTAGAGAACTTCGAATGAGATTTGGTAGATTTATGTCCACGTCAATAACCTTTGATCCGTGCAGCGAACAGACAAGCGCATCGGAATGTTTACTGCCTTGTGTAGGAGATGACCAAGTACGGTCACCGTTACAGGCTGGATATCATTATTTGTCAAAGAAGTACTAATAAATCAGTCAACCTGGGAACTGCACTCTTCTAGAATACCTGTCAGAATTGACTAAAATCTTTTATTTTCCCATTGCTCCTTGCCGTCGAAGAGAGGTACCTACACATCGTCTCTGACTCTGATGATCGTACGTCGACAAGGAAATATTTTCTCTTTTTCGAGTTGCAGCCTATTTATTCATAAATTTCATAAGCACAAGACGTATAGAGTCGAACTAAGTTCTTCCTAGTGACTTGGGCAATGTTGTCGCTTCTCCATATATGAGCGCCGCATTTGCTTAATGCATAATAAGGGAATATTATTTATGTTCAGGGATGCCAAGCGGGATTTCCACTGTAAATCTTTCTGCGTGATTTATGGCAATGTTTTGATCGTCAATCTGTCTGTAGGCTCCCCGATTTGAATTAGCATATCTGTTCAGAACTACTGACGAATATGGGAAGACTGGGTTGCCTCTGGCTAACTGAAGTTCATTTGTTATGCCATTTTCGAGAAATTGCCTAGCAATCTGAAACCCAAATGAATCGGTGGAAGTTCAACAGATAACCACTTAATCAAACATGAGAACGTTGTATGCGCACGTAAAACCTATGCCTTGCCTATTGCCTAGTCCTAGGAACTTAGGAACTGACAACTCGCAGGGATGTCAAAACTAAATATGGATCTATATACAGTGGTGGAAGCCTAATTAGAAACAATGAAAAAATAGACATGGAGTTGTCATTGTGTCTTTGTTTACACAAGTTTCATACAATATATAGGGGCTGGTTAAGTGCCGTTGTTTTGCAGAAGCCTTGCGTATTTTTTGTACATTAAGTAGATCCGTTAAAATTTCTCGCGAAGTATTTGGTGGACAAAGTTTACTAAGGTTTAATATCGATATAAGAAATTCTGTGGAAATTTAATTAGAAACATCGCATACAATTTTGAATACTTTGTTTTTATTACGGTATAAGTTTGACTCTGCATATTTTTCCTGTTAATACGTCTTAGTAATATTATTTACTTTAGTAAAATGGAAAAAAACAAGAGCTGCACACCGGAACTAAGACAATTGATCATTCAAAAATACTGTACGGCAGGAGCATTTATGGATTCCATCGCCAGGACCTGGAGTGCTCCAAAAAGATGGTATGGCGCAATAAAAGTTTTCAATGATACAGGTAGTATAGAAAACCCCAAAAGAAAAAAAAGGTCAAGAAAAACAACCGCTAAAGAAGACAGACTCATTTTCCGTTTGAGTAGGACACATCCTTTTCTTACCAGTAAAGAAATTCTGTCAAATGTATGGGGACAACTAAGTCAGGAAATCACATGCAAAACCGTCAGGAACCGACTATTAGAAGCAGGTCTGCGGGGGTGCATCACACGTAAAAAGCCACACGTTTCAAAACAAAATGTAAAATGTCGGTTGGAATTTTCGAAGGAATATGCACTTAAACCCTTCTCTTTCTGAAAAAAGTGCTTTGGAGTGATGAATCCAAATTTAATATGTTTGGATCCAATAGAAAAAAATGTGGAAGGCGCAAAAAAATCAGGAACTCAACCCCAAGTACACCATAAAAATGTTCAAGCATGGTGGTGAAAATGTGATGGTTTGGGGAGCCTTTTCCTGGCGCGGTGTCCTATTGTGCGTGTTGCTGGACGAATGGATCAGCATGTGTATAAGGATATACTAGCAAATGTTATGGAGCCATATGCTTTTGACCATTGCAAGTGTCTTAAATTTTCCAACAAGACAATGATCCTAAGCTCACTTCACGGCTTGTGAAGAGTTGGTTTCTGGAAGAAAAAATAGATGTTTTGAAATGGTCAGCGCAAAGTCCCGACCTCAATCCAATTGAGAATTTGTGGGCTGATCTGGAAAGAAGTTTGGGAACGAAAACATCGAAAAAAATGCGCGAATTGTTCAGAAACATTGAACAAGCTTGGAGAAATATCCCCGTTAAGAGATGTCAAAAGTTGGTAGCCATTTTACCAAACCGGTGTGCAAATAGTGGATTTCCCACAAAATATTGATCAAATTTTATAATTATTAAGAGTTGGACTCAAAAACTTAATTTTTTATATTTATTTTTGAATTTAAATTTTAATTAAATTTTTTGTTTCTAAATATAATTCCACACAGAAACATACCTTCTGCTCTTTTTTTTTTGAATTTATTTCTATTTCTTCTTTATTTCTTTATTTGATTCCCATTTTTATTACTATTAATACGCTATTATTTATGTTTACTAAGGTCGTATCGAAATTGTTGATAAATAAACCAGCGGTAATTAAATCCTCAGAAAAAATTATTTGTTTCTAATTAGTTTTCCACCACTTAATATTAGATAATATGTATGTCGATTTTGTGGAAACTAATATTAGTGAGCTGGAAGGTTATGGTTAATGGTATTGAAATCAGAACGAGAATTGATACGGTAAGTGATGTGACGCTGACGGGTGCGGCTAAGTATTTCAACAGACGATCCCCGTAGAAAACGATGGACACTTTTCGTGGTCTGTCTGAAGAGTATACAGAAAGTATGCATATTGCATGCCTATACTCCTACATAAGTTGGTTTCAAATGTTTGACTTTTTTTTTTGTCAATTTAAATCGATGTCATTGGATATTTAATGGATACAGCGAATGGACAGCAACGGTAGTCTAGTCACTTTTCCTTGCTCACTTCATCTGGCACAAACTACCCATACAAGCAAAGCCGCATTAGAATTTCACTCCGTTGGGCTTATAACAATATTATCGGTTGGTTACACCTCAGGTATTAAGAGTGAATTTTATTTGTGGCCACGGCCAGTCATATACTACACTTTATACCACAATCGAAATATTTTCCATTCCTCTCTATATTCATGGGCTGCCTTCAATTAATAGACGCATGCTTATGGTTGTGGTGCCTTTTACCACCCAAGAGTGGGTTTGTGTGTAAACATTTCCGCGTGCAGTTACCACCCGTAATGCGTATCGTTTTTCCGTGTTTACTTATTTTCCAACGCCAACTATATAATATTTGTGGCTACCCACTAATTGATTGAACAACACGGCTGTCAAAGAAGGTTTCATCGGCATATTCACAATCCATTACTTGGACACTTTTCAGGAAGTGCAGTTGCTTTATTTAGTTTATGGAAAATTAATTGCGGTAAAAATTTGTGTCTTGAATTTAATAATTTTCTTTTTAACCTGCATTGTGCGGTGATTTTGATGTGCGATCAGATTGAAGTGGTGTTGAAAAAACGAATTCGAAGTCATTCCTTTTGAAGTGTCATGATCATGAATAACCCTAATCTTAAGTAGGAGTATGGAATGGACTGTCACCCATGGCGCTAATAAAGAGAAAGGCACGAGTACGATAACTACGGCGCCAAAAAATGATAACGGTATTTTGTAGAGGGGTTAAATACAAGCATTTTTTACTATGGGAGGGGGGTCTATCTGGCTTCATTTAGGCGGGAGGGGCAATTTAAAAAAAATAATACTTAAAATGAAAAACAAAAAATTGATAAACAATGGCAACACTTACAATAAAGGATTTTAGGATTTTTGGAAGCCAGGAATCTGTTCTTTGATATTGTTTTTAAAACAAGTTATAGCTATTAATAGTTTTTGAAAAAAATACTTTCAAACTTGAAATTTAAGGAAAAAAATAAAAAAAAAAAGTTGTATGCTGATTTTTTTCAATATTGAGAAAATAGATACTTTATTTGTTTGTAGTTTTTGCTGCCTAAATCAATTCTTAATCGAACACTGAAAACCAGATTGATTTATGTCTTCTAATTTTTGCGAAAATTGAAAATTACTTTTATATGTCAGTCCGCTTAGAGTACAAATTGCTACCCTTGCGCCTTGAAATATGGAAGGGGGGGCATGCTGCCCCCTGCAACCCCCCTGCTTGGGGTCACTGTTGGATTTTGGGATGGATGCAAGGCTGAGTATATGCAAACTTTCTTTAAATTATATTAGTTTACCCAATGTCAAAAACATTCTACAGATACAGTCTCTGGCCTGAAATTTCACATTGGTAGACAAAATTTTGCCGATTTGCATTTTAGGCAACTTAGAACGGATTCCTGGCTTTGAAAAATACTATAGTTCGTTGTTGTAAGTGTTGCCATTGTTTTTTAATATTTTATTTTAATTTTATTTATAATTTTTTTTAATTACCCCTCCCGCCTAACCGGAGCGAGATAAACCCCCCTTCCTCTACACAAATCCGTCATTAGTTTTCATCGCCAAAATTATTTTAATCACCCCAATCTTTGTCCTTAAATTTCAAGTTAGACATTTTTTTTTTTCAAAAACTATTTGAAGAAATAACTTCATAAATAATATGAAAGCACAGATTTCGGGCTTTCCAAAATGATATAGTCTTTTATTATAAGTGTTGCCATTGTTTTTTAATGTATTTTTTTCCATTTAAAGTATCATTACCCCTCCCGCCTAAACGGAGTAAGATAGAACCCCCCTCCCATAGTAAAAGTGCTTGTATTTAACCCCTCTACAAAATACCGTTATCAATTTTTGGCGCCGTAGTTATCGTACTCTCCCCAAGAGAAAGACTATTCCTGCAAGCGCCTGCTTTGATACTTTGATTTTGGAGGCAGCGCTTTTTAAAATTTGTTCAACCATTCAAATCACACTGTGTGATCCCTGGCCGATGCATTGATGGTCTGATCACAATCCACATAGAAAAGACCGTCGACTCCTCCCACATAACGGCCTTTGCCTATACAAGCTGCCTCCGGGCCCAGGATTTTTCATGGATTGCTGCTGTACAAAATCAATGGAGAGCCATTAACGTATACGCATACTTAGTGAGGCGGCGTAGTAAAAAAATTGTGCACTTTGTGATGAAAGCATGACATTTTTACCATGGAGAACACATTATATGAAAATTATTTTAAGATATTGGGGCGCTTCAGATTGCGCCCTAAAGGGGTAAAAGGGGGGGGGGTCAAAGTTTGTATGGGACCATATTATTATTTTTCATCCGATTGACTTAAAACTCGGTTTGTGTACTCTCTATGAGAAATAAAGAAAACGCATTTCTCCGATTTTGGAAATTCAACTCTTAAAGGGGTAAAAAGGGGGTCGCAGGAGGTCGTCCGCCTAGGTCGATTCGATTGGCAGCTATGGTGTTTTCAACAGACGGATAGATGGACATACCTACAGAAGGATATGGGTGTTCTGTCTTAGCATTAGTACAGTTCTTTTAGATAATGATTATTGGGTTCATGATTGGTATGTTCTTATCTAGTAACTGGGTAATTGACGAAATGTTTAAACTTCTTATGGGTTATATCACTTTCTGGTTATAGAATGTGATCAGGAGTTTCGACGCTCTCGTCGAGGAATCTGCAGAGACCTTCAACTGATAAATCTATTTTCCTTATGTATTCCCTTAGTCTATACAATGTCCCGTTAGAAAAACGGTCACGATTCGTAGGTTGTTCTTTCGTATTACAAAGTCGTGTTTTTAATCTTTATCTGTTATAGTTACCTGAAAGTTTCAGCGTGTCTCAGGCCTTGGAGGTTTTTAGAAATGGTGGTTCTTTTCCTCTACGTCTACATGCTTCTAAACTCTTCTCGTAGGGTGTGCTCCCCACAGAATGGTTCCTGACAAAGACAGGAAAGCACCAATGGAGCTCTATATGGTTATGGCCGAATTCGGAATCCCGACGAGACTGATTCAGCTGTGTCACGTGACACTGAAAAATACTGGAAGTAGCTCCTCCGAACTATGTACATATTTTAAACATGCACCGGATTTTGGCAACTGTCGGCGACATCTTCAATCTCGTACTGGAGCAGATAGTGCACAGTAGGGCAGGTGTCAACACGGAAGATACTATCTTTAACGGCGAATGGGCAATAGTGTCCGAGCTAAGAGGATCCTTGAATCACAGTTCGCAGATAAGAAGTCGGAAGATAAAGAAGACCGAAACTCAATTTCAAAGACTAAGCAATCGCGGATGACAGAGCGCTTGGTCTGGATAACTGGATGCAATATGCTGAGGATCGAAGGTTGCAGTGTCACAGGCAGAGACTCTTCACGGGACGGGAGCCCGATAAGTATGCCGAGTAAGAACGTCGAAATTAAGAATCTTTCCCAGGATAGTTACTTTCGGATATATGTCAGAAGTTAGCGAGAGGTGGCGTAGTTGCAAAAACCTTAACACGCATATTTTGTTTTTTCCCGAGGATCGACCCCTTGCTCTGTAGTCCAGCATACCTGCGCCACTGTGCCCAGCTATGTATCTAATGATTGCAGAAACCTCCGTGCTCCGTGGTGTGCTACCACGCAGACAGATTTTTTTTTTTGTGTACAATGCAATTCGCACTGTGTATTGATATTACCATTCGTAGTTATTCCACGACTTACACACAATAAATTCCCAGATTAAGTGCGTCTACCGGTTAGGTCTCCTATTTACATATGCTCGGAATGAGATTCTATTTTAAGTAAAATTTATTACTTCCAAGATCACAATTGACCCTCATGATCCTTTAATACCATCGCACATGAGTACCATGCCTCATGCATATCGTCAAACTCACGGGCATACCTATAGGCACCCACAGAACAACCAAAGGATAGAAGATGTACGCAAAATCCAATGATAATCAATGTCGAATCGAATACTTATCGCCCATCAAATCGTGGTGCTGAAGCTGATTTGCCGTGTTCTATTGATTTGATTCGCTTATGCGAACTAATATATTTTTAGAATAATTTTCATCAGTCTTACAAATGGGTTTCTTTGGAAGAAAAAACTTGAAGCCCTCCATATACAGAGAGAAGTGGGTACAAATAGTTGATCCCTCAAGTACAGTCTGTCCGTAAGAAGAAAAACAGACATTCTGTCAGGGAATAAGCTTGTCATCCATATGGAAGTACATCACAACAATGGAGTATCTTTTCGGATGCGTCATGGAATTGGTAGGGTGGCGGCGAGGCCTCAGCATTTAGGTATCTGCTCCTAGTTGCTCTTCGAGATACATCAGAAAGTGGACACATAACGAATATGGAAATTGCATAGCTGGTGCATCTTGACTTGGTATATCTTTTGAAATCAACAAATTCCTTTAAGGCTGTGTGAAGGCCTCGGATGCGTAAAAAAAAAACTGGTAATAACTACACAAGGCTTTGCTGTTCCTACATCCCCATTGTGAATGGCTTTTGTCAATTGGACGCATCACCCGGACACGCCGGGTGGAGACACCACCGCCGCAACAGCAGACGCTGGAAATTTACCTGTGCGCTGCACAAATTGTCTTCGCCATGGTGACTTATAGGTACATGCTACCCGTATATGCGAGAACACTGTGCAAACGAAGACCTTTTGGCTATTGTCTGATTAAGTGTACGCGTTTTCTTCCTTTTGCTGCTGATGTTCTATCTACAAGGGACTTATATTGTATGGTTGAGGTCAAAGTAGAATAGGTATATAGTTTAAAATGTGTATTTGAGATCTCCACGACAGATTATCCGGCTACATGAAATTTTGCCCCAATGAAAATGAAAAATCACCCCAAAAATTTACATGAAAGGCAGGGCCGTAGCCAGGATTTTGTTTCGGGGGGGGCTTGCTTCCAAATCTTACGAGGAATTCTTCAAACAAAAAACTATATACCTACAGGGTGTCCCAGTTAAGCAGTATAATCCTTTAAGGGAAGATTCGTGAAGTTCCGCCGAACAAAAAATTTTATGGCAGGGGGGGGGGGTCTATTTTCATCGAATTTCCCGTTATGGCCCTCAAAGCATGTGAACTCTAATTTGGAGGTGTTACCACTTAAAACGCTATAACTTCTTAACTATTAGAGATACAAAAATTGTTTTGTGCATTTTGAAAAGACAATTTAGAAGCGCATATAAGTCTTATGCACTTCGGGTACATATGTGGAGCTACAAAAAAGATATGGCTCCTTAAACTCAACGTTTTGAAAATCATTTGTTACATTTGTTTACTTAAAATGCTTTTTTCTCAAAATGTTTACTTAATAAGTTTTTATTTTTTTATGAAATTTTTATCCTCGGACATAGTGACATAGTGTTTATAAACGGGTTCTGCAATGGAAACGTTTCGTTGGCAAGATAAGAGTCCAACGCCGATACCCAAATCGTAGTACACCATGTAGCCGGGTACTGATGCGTATCAGCTCCTTGTTGATACCGGGTGAGCCCCTCGAAATAAAAAAAAACAACGTTCAGACGCTGCGGCGGCAGAAATTGGGGGTGGGATTTTGCGTGCTGTGGAAGTTAAGCCTGTAGTCAGGTCCGAGGACTAGCTGTGCAATTGGAACTTCCCAGAACCCGGATTCACAGAACTCTCCAGAGTAATAGGTTACACCCTTTCCATTTAGCACCGGTACGAGCACTTCCTCAAGAACATTCTGTGGACTGACGAAGCGCAATTCACAAACAAAGTTATAAAGCTACAAACCTCCACAATTTACACTATTGGTCAGACCCCAATCCCCATATACACAACATCCTTTCAAAGGTAAGAATTCAATTATTTTGAACAACTTCTTCAAAATGTGTGCTTATTTCAAAGGAGGTTTAGCGTAAATGTTTGAAAACACTTTAGTAGGCCCGCACGTTCTTCCACAAATAGTTAATTCCCTTGAATTTCTTAGAGAACGATTGCCGAAGCTCCTTGAAGATGTTCTTCTTTTTCAGAGAAGAGCGATGTTCTTTCAACAAGATGGAGCACCTTGTGACAGTAGCAGCGGCATAAACTCATTCCTTAACCATACTTTTAATGAACGGTGAACTGGTCGATTTGGTCCAATCCTTGGCCACCCAGATCTCATTACCTAACACTCACGGATTTTTTCTTCTATATATACTGCTTAACTGGGACACCCTGTATATTCCAATTCATTGATTTTTATTAGTTTTTAAATCGTATGTACCTAAACGAACATACTAAAATTATTTTTTTCAAAGCAAAAGACGTCTTGATTTTTTTTTTGACATGGCATGATGGTTGAACGTCTGCGTTGACCATGAATCTGTCCGTAAGATTTTGTATTAACGAATCTATGCAAGGAATCAGTATATAGACACTCTAAAATAGGCTTCAGTAGAAGAGGTTTCTGGATTGAAATGCGTTGTTTGTTTCAATGAAGTTCTTGGGGCTCTTAATTCAACTTCAAATAAGTCGTCGGCAAGTTGGAACTCGGATTGAAAAGCCTCTCTGAAAAAATCTTCGGAAATTTCTCTGATGTTCTTAAGAGAATTCAGAACTTCTTTTGTCGGTCGATAGCAGAAACGAAATCTAAGGATTTGGTCTGTAGGAAAACTGGTTCTTCGCATACAACGAGGCTTACTAGGAAATCACTTTTTTGGATCGCTGCCAAAAGTGATGATGCTTTTGAAGACATCGCCCACGTTCTGCTGGTATTTTCTTCAAGACTTATTGAGATGCATTTGAAGAGCTCTACAAAGGAAATAATACTGTCATGCCTTTCAATGAATCTCGTTTCACAAAGGCTTAGAAATCGAGTTTTTCGGCTCTCTGGTACGTGTTTTTTAATGACATTTTTGAAAGTTATATTTGCATTTGAATGATTGCAGGAGTTTTAGTTTCTAATTTTTTGCTTAGCATTTCGGGGGGGGCTTCAGCCCCTCAAGCCCCCCCCCTGGCTACGTGCCTGATGAAAGGCAACAACAGAAAATTGCGTAAAATTCTGCGAATTCAAATTTTGAGGCCTTTTTTCATTTATCAGTTTGGGGTAAAATTTCATTATGAAAAATGATCCCAAACCTTCTCTAACACGAAATTCGGCCCCAATGAAAAAGGACCCCAAACTGAAAATTAAAAATCACCCCAAGATTGGGGGCTTGGCTTCATAATGAAAAATGGCCCCAATTTCAAAATGGAAATAACGCCCCAAACTAAATGAAAAAAGCCCCAAAATATTCGACAAATCATTCAATAAAATTACTCACGGTGTATTAATCACAGTCTTTATTATATTAATTATACACTTCAGTTGTATCCTCAACATTTTGACTACAACAAGGATATTTATAATAACTGGCCTTTCCATCTACTAAGGCATCAGCTAATAATTTTAAATTGCATTCCCTGCACAGTTTTAAATGCCTTCATGGAAAGCATACAATGGAGGGTGGTAGATCCTGGCACACAACACAATAACATGGGTCATAGTTCGTGCTATCCATCATTCCTATTTGTGATCGTATGTCCTGGTAAGCGCTCGGGATATGGGAGTGGTAATAGAGGTAGAGTCATTATTTTATGGTACAGGTACTGCGTACTCGCACTTTTCGAACCGCTTATATTTCGCTGTATCGCTTGACAATAATGAAACAAAAAAAGTACTTAATGAAATATTGAATAAAATCATAATGTGTTCAACAATATACCAGCATCCAATATTTTTTGCTTATGGGAAAATTGTTTTTACCGCCTGTCTCATTCCATTTTTAAAGTCGGTAATAAAAATTTATGGAGCCATATCAAAAACGTTGTCTTTTTATACTGCAGTACATTTATGTAGCACTGCTTTGTTTCTTTTCCATCAGTATTAAAAAGATTGGAAATATCTAAAAAAATATATATAACAGGAAATTGCGCGATTTTTCTAGTTTCTCAAATAGTTTAAGTTAAATTAAATTTAGATATCAAACTTAAAAAGATCTCACCTTATTAAAATATTCCACGTAAATTATTAATAATTGTTTAAAGCAACCCTGTGGTACAATTTTAAATGTCGCGTCCATTAACAGTTTACGGCCGCCTTCAGGAATGTTTTTTTTTACAAGGTCAATTGTTTTTAACGAGGAAAACAAGCAAAAATCATAATTTTCCTCCAGTAGCTATACACCCCATATAAAATGGTCGTGGATCTATTTCGTCCTTGGGTTAGATTGGGATATTTAATATAGTAAAATATATTACTCACCTTTCACAAACACGCTGAAATGCATTTCTAATTCCACCTACAGCACTTGTATTACCCCCGCCGAGCATGGCAGCCGTATCAAATCAATCTTTATTTTATTTGATTGAGAGCTTTTAACTCTTAAAACATTTTTTCTTGCGTTTTTCCGTCTCATGGTTATGGTCCACATAATTTTTTGCACGGACACATGTTCCTTCGGGCATAAGGTTAATCCTCGCTTTACAAAAATCTTTAGCATACATATGTATTTAACAACATTTTTATATACCTACTGATTTTTTTTGTATATCATTTTTTGTTCAAACACATATAGTAATTCACTATTCCTTTTTTTACCATAGAATTTTTCGCCTTTTATGTAAAATTTTGTGGGAAGCTTTTTCAGGACAGTCATACTCTCGGATGTTTGTCAGACGTTCGCGAGAGGTGGCGCAGTGGAAAAAACCTTAAGATGTAATTTGCGTTTTTCCGGGGATCGAACCTGGGATCCCTCGCACAGTAGTCCAGCACAATAACCACTGCGCTACTGCGCCCACGAATGGCAATAGTACCCTAAAAACAAGTTTTTTTTTTTAAATCGTTTTTACCGTTTTCGAGAAAAAGGCAATTTTCAAAACTGCCGTTTCTGGACTTTTTAGCGAAACTGGGTATGCACTTATGCAGTCATGTTAAGCATGCTTACATTAACTCAACTATCAATTCTGGTTCAAATCGTTATAGCCGTTTTTGAAAAAATCTAAATTGTTTAATATTTCGTAAAATGTTTATATGGGAAGTACCGTTAATATTAGGGCTAGCATAAAAAAAAACGCGGGAAGCCCACAAACTCTAAATACGAAGTTTGAAACAAATCCGTCCAAGCGTTTAGATTCCCCAGCGGTGGGACAGACAGACATACCGACGCACGGATAGAATTGCGAGACCCACTTTTTTGAGATTCCCTATCAACGTAATATCAGAATTGATCAAAATGTCGAGTTCGAAATTTTGTACGAAAATAATACATATCTTTCTCTTACTACGTATACGAGAAAGTTAAAAAACAAAAACATTTTAATGTCAAATTATTCTACTCATCAAAATATTATTTTACCCTTTCAAAATTAATTGTAGTAGGCAAAGATCACAAAAAAATTAAATTTGAATTACCGCCATGACGTCGCCACACTTACCCCCCGGTGACTTTCAAATATCGCTGAAAATGTTTGGTCCTAAAAAAAACGTGTGTCCTAAAAGTGAAAATCAGTTTTGAGAGTATTTCTAAATTTGTGTGAGAAGGTGTTTATAAAAAAAACGTGAGTAATATTATTATTTTATTCATCAATTTAAAAGTGTAAGGAACTAGATTCGTTGATGACTTTTCTTAAATGTGTAGTTATTTTATTGTTATTTTCATGTTTACATTTACCAACCCCAATCATTTTTGCATATGAGGGAAATGTAAACAATAACATGTTTTTTGGGGTAAATGTAAACACTTTTTTTCTGAAATCCTTCCCGTCTCGAATAATGTCCAGTGTTCAGAATGCCACGATCCTATGTTAAGAAGAAGCCCTTTGTTGAATACGACATTCAAGATATACAACGCGCTGTTAATGACATAATTAGTAAGAAAATTATATATCGGCAGTGTGAAGCACACTACGGAATTCCAATACCCGTCATATTTAACACCGGATTAACCCCCAGTTTCACACTGGAAGTTTAAACTATAGTTCAACTGAACCTGAACGTGAGTTTAAATTTGAAGTTCAACTCGTCCGGTTTCACAATCTATTCTAAACTTCAGTTCAATTATGAACTCGTTTTAACAGATTAACTAGATTTTTTATTTTTTTTTTTTTTTTAATCTCGCAAAATAATTTCATTTATTGACTTAGAAAATATCTTTTACATTAGACTTGAAGTCCATTTAAAGCAAAAGTTAATACAATTTTAAATTAATTGATTGAGCTAAACAAATATAAATTACATTGAACAAAATAGTGATGCAAAATAGTGAACATTTTTAATTGAAGCGATGAAAAATTTTGGAACAGAGAGAACAAAAAAAAATAAATAAATAAATAAATAAATAAATAAATTAACATAGATATTATAATTAAATTATTATGAGCTATTGACTATTGACTAGATGTCTGAATAAAACGCTTTCGAAATATTTGGTACCGCGATGTCTTCTTATGTCTAGGGGCAAGGCATTCCACTGTCTGATAACACAAACAAAAAATTGTCGTTCTGAATTTGTGCAGGTGAACTTTGGTTGTAAGAGTATGAATGATCTTGACGAATTAGCAAAACTTATTTTTTCATAAAGATAAGAAGGTGTCTTATTTGTTAAAATGTTGTTTAACGTCTCAAGACCGCAATATTTGAGATATGTATATAAACTACATCCAAATACACTTTTCGAATGACTTGATATGTGATCAAAGCGATTGAAATTATATATGTATCGGATAACATTATTAAATGCTACAGTTAAGCTTCTTTTTGTTTCGGAATTATGACCACAAAAAATTTCACACCCATATGTTATGATCGGCACAATTATTGATTTGGCTAATTGCATTTTAATACGTTGAGGGGTAAAATGCTTGTATAAACAAAGGTTTCGGAGACAGCCATAGATCTTACCGATTGATAACCTTATATGATAGTCCCAACTAAGGGTCGAATCAAACCAAATACCCAAATTTTTAGCCTTTTCTGCATATTCGAGTACTGTTGTTCCTAGGTATATTCTTGGAAAATAGCTGTAGTCAAGTTTATTTTTGTAAACTACCAAACATTTAGACTTCTTTGGGTTGAGTTGGAGACAATTCTCTTCTGACCCAGCCGTAATATTTTTTAGATCTGTATTTAGTCTATCAACACAATCTTCGATCATTCCAAGCTTGCAACTTAAGTAGATTTGTACATCATCGGCGTACATGTGCAGGGAAGAATTTTTAATTACTTGGGGGAGGTCATTAATGAACATTGTGAACAACAATGGACCAAGTATTGATCCCTGCGGCACTCCAGACGAGAGTTCCAAAAAGTTGGATACGTTCCTATTTAACACAACTGCCTGTGTTCTTTTTGTGAGATATGAGTGCATTAGATTGACGGCAGAATTAGAAAACCGAAAGTAGCTCTTCATTTTGGATAGAAGTATTTGATGATTAACTGTATCAAACGCTTTAGAAAAATCTAGCAGTCCAAGGAAAGATACAAGGTCTTTGTCCATATAATACCTTAGGTCGTCCGTAACTTTAAGGACAGCTGAAACACAACTATGCTTTTCCTTAAAACCAGACTGGAATTCACTTAAAAGTTTGTTATTGTTAAGAAAAACCGACATTTGTTTGTGTAACATCTTTTCTAAAACTTTAGACAGAATTTGAAGTATTGCAATAGGTCGGTATTCGGGATTCGCATGTCGAGTAGCAGCTTTTTTTTTGAATTGGTATTACTTTCGCAACCTTCCATATCTCCGGAAAAGAATTTGTTAATATGATTGTGTTAAAAATATGTGTTATAGCTGGAAGTATATGTGGCAAAATTATTTTTACAAAGAGAGGGTGTATCTCATCGAGACCCACAGCTTTTGATTTATGAATAGGTAGAATTCGGCATAGTATTGTACAGTACTTAGATTTTATACGACTTTTCCAAAATCGTTCCTTGTCTTTTCTTTCAAAGAATACGCAAAACAACGTCAAATATTTGCGTTTTTGGCAATCGGTTGATCTGAGGTTTAAACGGCAGAATACTGTAGTTTAACTTAAACTACAGAATGTTCTCTGTTCAAAGTTTAAACGAACCTGTGAAACGGATTGAATTGTTGAACTAAAGTTTAAACTAAAAGTGTAGTTTAAACTCCCACTGTGAAACTGGGGGTAAGGTACGTAAAACACCGTTAAAAATTATTGGCTCGGGGCGAACATCTGCCATTTCCAAATAAACCGAAAATGAAATAGTTCAATGCGTTATCACTCTCTCCGAAATGGGACTACCATGCGATAAGAAAGAGCTAAAAAGCAATTGGAGTATTTATACAAGTCAGCGGACTCAAAACACCGTTTAAGGACAATATTTCAGGAGAGGACTGGTATTTGGGATTCATGAAGCGACATCCGAGACTATCGTTGAAAAAACCAGAACATCTGCAAAAGCTTCGCAAAGACGAAAGAAATCCTGAAGTCGTTTACGATTTTTATGATAAGCTTCAGAAGGTCGTTGAAAAAAAAAACAATTTAACCGTCAAGCCACAATTCGTGTTCAATGCTGATGAATGTGGATTTCATCATGATCCTAGTCGCATTCGTGCGTTGGGTGTTAAGGGCAAGGCGCTAAGCAGAGTTTCAGTAGGGTCTGGGCGTGAGTCCACTACAGTGCTCGCATGCATCTCTGCAGATGGTCCCGTTCTTCCGCCGCTTATAATTTTTAAAGGCGCTGCGGTACAGGCTAGATGGACCTCTGAAGATGGGTTTCCTGGAACCCTGTATGTATCTTGAGCCTAAATTTTTCCATTGGCTATCAAATGGATTCATCCATTTTGTTAAAAATCTTCGTAAAAGATACGGTGATCCCAACCAAGCAGCGTTCTTGGTGTACGACTATATAAGACTATAGACATTAACGAAAAGTAAATTCAGTTTTAATCTACCTATACCTACCTACCGACCTGCGTTTAGGTATTTTGTCATGTTTGTATCTATGTTTTTTTTTAAGTTCTTAGTAAAATATGTTCCTATTTTTTTAATTAAAACATCCACTTTTTATTTTTAACACTCTTATTATGCTTTTTTCAGGCCATAGTTTAACAGGTAATAATCCATTATGGGGTAATTGTAAACATTGTGAAAACCGACTTTAAAGGTAAAAAATCAATAGCGAATTCTCCCTTGTTTACATTCACCCCATACGGAAGTCCCTAGTATCTACAGGAATCGAACGCACTGTTCACATTAATTTACCCCTACATTTTCAAAATAATTGGGGGAAATGTAAACAACCTCGGGGTAAATGTAAACACTGGTCTTTTAGGCTTCATGGGTTTTAACCGCGAGTTACTGATCTGCAGTGCAATTCCTTGTGGTTTCTTTAATAACAATATGCATTTTCAAAAGTTAAAAAGATGTACCCGATTTTTTTTTCAATTTTTCAAAATATTGGTTTAAAAAAATGCGGAAACGTTCCATTTACCCCAATTGACCCTACAACGAAATGCATGTAATCGAAACTGATACATCAACTTTTTTTTCTGTTCAATACTTCGAAATTCTATTTATTAAATTTAGTTGAAGTGAGTTGAATTGAACTGAAGTTCAGATTACATTGTGAAACTGGACGAGTTGAACTTTAAATTTAGTCTCAAGTTCAGGTTCACGTTCAGTTGAGCTTTAATTTAAACTTCCACTGTGAAACTGGGTGTAAGGGAGCTAAAATTTAGCTCGAGGAGCGTACTAAGCTAGAATCTGTATATAAAAATAAATATGTTATGTTGGTTTGTTGTTATGATTGTTTAGTCAAAATTGGACAAAGAAGCGTGGCCATACAAAAAAAAATTGCAAACTCTACTCTTTTAACATATCGATATGCTTTGTCCTGAGAGAGAAGAATATTGGGTGTTTTCGGAAATAAAAAAAGTCATCTGCAATTGTGGGCGCAGTAGCGCAGTGGTTAGTGTGCTGGACTGCTGTGCGAGGGATCCCAGGATCGATCCCCGGAAAAACACAAATTACATCTTACTGGTTTTTTTCTACTGCGCCACCTCTCGCGAACGTCTGACAAACATCCGAGAGTATAACTGTCCTGAAAAAGCTTCTCAATTCAGCCGTTCGGACTCAGCATAAAATTGTAGGTCCCTTCCATTCGTCCCAAAAATAGAAAACTCACACAAACGAATGGTTGCGAGAAGCTAGGCCTAGGGTGTCTACCGCCTGTTGCGCCACCTATTTATTTTTATTTTTTATCTGCAATTGCAAATGACCGTCAATGCATGACAGAAATCAATCGGTCATCTGTTTACAAATGCCATTTTGTGCAGCTGACTTGTGTCGGGTCAACGTTTTTTTTTGCTAGTGCAGCCTGATATTTCCGAACACTATCATGAACAAATTCAACCCTTATATAAGAAAAATTTTGTTGGACAACTTAATGCAAAATTGTAATAATGATAAACAGTAATTACATCTAAAAAAATGATCACAGAAAAGAAAGAAAATTATTTTAAGTAGATATGCAAAGTATTTATATCCCGAAAATTCCAAAAAAGGAAAACTATTTGCTAACAATCCTTGAATTTACGGACGAAACTTTTCCCAGCCACTTCAGAATGTCTAAAAGTGTTTTTAATGTAAGTTAAGTATACCTATTTTCAGGCTATTATACAGTAGATAACGGATATAAGAAATTCAAAAAATCCCAATGATTTGTTTCTTATATCAGTTTTTTTCTTATAAGCAAAGAACGGATATAAGAAAAATAATTTCTTATATCAGTAACACGGATAAAATAACACTAATTTCTTATAAGCAATATAAAAACAAATTTTAAGCTTATGAAATAAGAAAATAAGTATGGTGTTATATATAATAATATGAAAAAATTGCAGTAATTTTTGAGAAAGATTTATAAAACGGCTTTATTTGCAATTTTGAGAAAAACGAAGTACATGATCTTGTTTAGAATGCTTATGTTGTCTTAAATATGTATTTCGATCAAAATAGTTTAGAGCGGTTTTTTGTAAAATTATGCAAAAAATATAACAATTTTGGGTTCCAAAAGCACTGTTCTTCAACTGTTTAGCTAAAAACTAAGTACAAGGTATTCTTCAGGTTATAAGGGTTACGTGGGTTTTTATCCAAATCGAAAATGGCGTTTTATAGATATGACCAGTTTTTAAAGTACCATTATTAGCAATTTGGGTAGGTATCGAATGACGCAGTCATTTTAGAGGAAAACTGCTTTTCAAGTTAAGAACGACGATTGTGCATACACCTAAAAAATTAGTTTTTGTTAAAATCGTATATACCGTTCTCGGGAAAGAGAACATTTTCAAAAGTAACATTGTTGGACTTTTTAGCGAAAAACTGGATATGCAGTCATGTTAAGCATGTCCACATTCATATATTTTTCGTTCAAATCGTTAGAGCCGTTTTCGAAAAAGTATAAATTATTTAAAATTTTTATATTGGAAGTAACGTCAATATAAGACCTAGCACAAAAAAAAAACAACCACAAACTTTAAATACGAAGTTTGAAACAAATCCGAATAAGTAACTTTCCCGTGTATGTATTAAAAAGAAGTTCTTAGATAATATGCAATTGGTCGTTGACACTACCCAAATATTGCTTCAACACAAAAAATCCATTTATGGCTTCGTTCCTACCTGGCTTTGTACTTTGAGAAATTGTGTCATCTAATGCGACATTGATTAGTGTTAATAACAGACAGAAATCGAACTTTCTTATAAACGTTTCTTTTTTCATATATTTTTTTATTTCTGTGCTTGAAATATAGTTTATTATATCCGTTTTTTTCTTTTAAGAGTTTTTCTTTTATCCGTTTTAATTTACACGGATTTATTTGGAAAAAGACACGGTGCATTTCTTTGTGTTTCTTATAAGCGATTTTTTCTTATATGAGGTTTTCTTATATCCGTTAACTACTGTAATAATTTTGAAAAATGTATTGCAGAAATTAAAAGAAGAATTGAATCCTTTATGGAAAAATGCAAAAAGAGGACGTCCGGGAATTCATTTAGAAGAAGGTTTATTCATAACTCTATGGACTTTAGGAAACAAAAACTCCTACAGGGAAATTGGTGACCGATTCAATAAGTCCATCAGCACTTTATTTGATATCCTTATTAAAACCTGCAAGAAAATTGTCGAACTTTTGTCAAAATTTGTGAAATGGCCTTCGTCAAATGAAGCGATCGACCTAATAGTCAAATTCAATTATTTACGTGGGTGTAATAGTTTTCCAAATGTTGTAGGCGCCATTGATTCCACGCACATCAAAATACCGAGCCCCTCGGAAGACAGCTCAAGCTACTACAATCGGAAAGGCTTTGCTTCCATGGCACTTCAGGTTATAGTCATCTCTAACTCCAAACATTTTGTATCATTTCTTACAAAAACAATTGTTTTAGGCAACATACGATAGTGATAGAGCTTTCACAAGCATTTTTTTTATGTTCTGGTAGATGTCACGATGCTTACGTTTTTAAAGAAAGTGAACTCGGAAAAAAACTAATTAATGGAACCTTGAAATTGCCTCCTGATATTCATTTAATCGGTAACTCGGCATATCCATTATCTATGTACCTGTTGATACCCTACAAAGACAACGGCAGTTTAAGTGAAATGCAAAAACAATTCAACTATCGTCTCTCTAAGCTCTTCAAGAGTTATAATTGAACAAGCCATTGGTATTTTAAAAGTGAAGTTTAGAATTCTTGAAAGTTTAAACTTCAAAAAGATTGAAAACATAAGATACCTACATTGTCTTGGCATGTGTAGTGTTACACAACTTCATTATGTTCAAAGGAGAACCATTAAGTTTTCAGGACAAAACTGAATCTGCATCATACGCCATGGAAGACTTGACCGCCACACCACTACCATTTTATCAGCAGGACGTTCTAAAAGAGATCTTATCGCAAGCTTGCTGTATGCAGTATGCATAAACATTTTTCCAATAAATTAAAAACATATGTTAACAAAAACTTCTTTATTCACAATTAAAATAAAAATAAAATAACATAATCTCAATAACAAAAACAAAAACAAAAAAAGGTAAGAGTAGCATGTAGGAACTTCAGAAGTAGGTAGATTCTATTTGAAGTTCAAATTATCCGTATCCCTTTGTAAAAGAAAAAGTGATTGGAGCTCCCGTAGAACTGAGATTTTTTTCTTTTTCTATTTTGAGCGCTGGGTCATCATTTAAGACTCCTTTTAAAATCCCTTTGCCAATTAATTAAATTCCATTAAATTGTTTCTGGTTTGGTACTTATAACCCTGTAACGAATCCTGGGATCAAGGACTACCATTTTTATTCTCCACAGATCTTATCCGCGTCGTAGAAACAAAAAAAAATTAAAAAGAAAATAGACAACCGATCCAAAACCTTCTACCGCTTATGCCAACCTTATGCCTCACGGTCACAGGACTCCGCGAGTCCAGTCCGGGTAGCAACGATAGAAGGGTGTCCACGTCCAAGCAACGTAGGCATGCTAGCACCCGCGCGTCCTAGCTCGTCGGGTTGGGGGGATTCTTTGTTGCTGAACCGGTGGACGTTGTTACGATTCCATGCCTAGATTAGATGGAGTTATCTGTAATATGTGATAAAAAAAAAGAGGCGCGAAAATTTCCAAGATTAGGTGGTAGGTGCACTGTCAAGGATACAAAAATATCTTTCGGTGGGGAGAGAGCGTAAGATGATGGAAGCTCTCTTGAGTTTGCCCACCCCATCTCACCTAGACCAAGATCTTAGGGAGACAACCTTGGCTACCACTCACTCGATACTCGTGATAGCCCCTAACATAAATACATCCCCCCTACTTTACCTCATCGTGTACCCTAACTCACCGTCTCATCCATCCAAAACGACGTAAACTTACTTCATGTTCACCTCAAATAATTCCTCACTGAAACAAAAAAAAAATAATTGTGCCGCATTCTAGCTAACCTTCTTCCATCAACAATAAAAAGCGATTGAATTCAGTGTCATTTCTATTAACATTTCAATTCAAAAAATTTATTCAAGAAAAACCTATATCTAATAACAAAACTTATCTTAAGTTACAGCTATTATATAATTTAATGTTATCAAAATTCTATGTGCATTCAAATTTTAAATCTATTGCCTCTTCAAATCTTCAACTAATCGGCCAAAATTCGGTATTTGCTTTACTAATATGTAATATGCACAAGTACCAATAAAAGCTCTAATTAATATTCATTAGAATTCAACACATTTGCTCTTAAAATTGATTAGTTAGGCACTCTTCTTCTCTAATTCGTTTCAAGCTATTCACCTCTATCAAAATTATCGAATTGCCCAGCAGAGCAGGGTTCACTGATATTAGATTAGATTACATAAGATCGCAACCAAATTCACCACTGACAAAAAGCACAGTCAATCTAATTCACAATTCTGACCACCGATAATAATGAATGATAATATTGATTCGATTTTTTTTTTGTATGCTACTGAACAATAATAGTTATATCTTTTAGTATTTAAATATGTATATATAAAAAAAGGAATGAAGTATACCACAAAAAAAATAGTTCGCTGTTACACATATGTATATTATATTAAAGATTGAATGGACTTACCAATTTTTTTTTGTTTATTACTTTTTTTTTCGTTTATTCTCTTTTTTTGTTTAATCCAGGGGTGTGGTGACTTTGCGCGCAATTTCTCCAGCCCGAAGGATGCTTGGTCGTAGATATTAGTTGTCTTATTTGCAATTGGTGATTTTATATACCGGTGATTGTACACGAATGTAGCGTATACATACGAACGATTGCTATTTATAAGGTTGATTAAATATACAGTTTATGTAAATATGCGAACTTTACAATTGAAAGAAATTTAGAAAGAATACTTAGCTTTTAATAAAAACGTAAGGTGGTCAGGTTTGTCTGGTGTTTATGCCGAATTTAAGAGGGCTAGCGTGTGCTGGTCTTACAGGTGCAGGGTGAGATTGTGTTGATAGTTGTTGGTGGAATGGTGGGGATAGCAGAACTACGTCAGGTGAAATGATTCGGGCATATGAAGAGCTGAATCGTTCACGGGTTGTCGTCCGATGTGTTTTGCCTGGACTTTCTCTTCCTATGGTGGTAGCGGGAGCGTGTGGGATATGGTACTTCGCATGCGATTGAGCAATGAAGCGGTGCGGTGGCTGCGCAATTAGATTGGCAGATTTCAGGGTGCGCCAAAAGGATGCTGAACCGATAGCTTCAATGGGCTGCTGGTTTTGGTGTCGTCGGCACTGCCTCTGATGGGTACGCTATGGCGCATACGAGCGAGACCAATGTGCCCAATTTTGATACTTGCCCAGATAGGTACCAGTTGACGGGTGGAAAGGCGAACGAAATAAGCCGGTGACGTGTTGGCTGGCTGGGTGCGACAGATTACGCGGTCGGCAGTTTACCCAAGATCGTAATCGCTCCAGCAATCTTGCTGGGCCGAGCGATTTTATTCGACGGGGCCTGCTCGGTACCAATCGCAGAAATGCCGTAGGAGTTTTGAGTTTTGACGTTCACTCAGGTCAAAATACGAAAAGCGAAGGAGATATCCACACCAGTTTCTAGATGACGTGAAATAGAGCCAATCCAATGTAATTCCCTGATGTATAGCTCGGGAATGTGCAACGTGGGGAAAACAGCGATTTACTCAGCAGAAAATATGACTGGGGTTATTTTTTTCCTTTGTAGACTGTACTTGGTTTTTTGGTTATCTTGTCGATTTTGTGCTCACGTACACGAGCGGCTGATCACCCACGCTGCACTCAAGCTACTGAATGACGCAACTGAACAGAACACTCTTGGAAAATTTCGTGGGTCTCTTATATAGATGATGGCTATGCTCTATTCACTCGTGTATCATCCGATAGGATCCGTTTTTTTTCTTTTTTGAGTGACAATCGCCTCTTTTTAATTTTTATGCTTACGCGCGAAGATTTACCCATGCAAGCCCTCTGCTCCTGCACCCTCTTACTTTTGTTTTACCTTCACTACCTCATTTCTGTTCTATATTTCTCCCTTTTTTCCCGGATAAACTGCCTTACCTTTCCTAGCCTAGTTTTTCATATAGAGATGTGAGTTCGGCTTTTACTGTTTACACTCTCCAAAAAAAAAAAAATTTCGAGACATAATACATATTTTTAAAAACATAGGTCCCCACAACCCTTGAAAAGAATCTAATTAAATTGAATAAAATAACAATTCAAGAAGTTCAATTTTCAGTCGATTTTCATTACTTGGCGTTCCCTAATTTGTTAACGACAGAAATCGTCGTTTGTCTTGTCGTTTTGTGGCGTTCAACGCCTTACAGAGTGCCAGTGAAATTTCTCACATGACGTTCGTCGTACATTAATGGGATCCACAAGGCGTTTAACTACAACTGGCGTTCAACGACGAAAAAACGCCACTCGTAATTCCAAATTCAAATTGGAGTGTTTTAAATCGTCGTAAACGCCACTCGGAATAATGGTGAATTCATTATTATGCAATAAACATATACCAACACAAAGTCATTTAAGGATTACGCATCGAACTCATGTTAAATTATATAATATCTCCATGTGTTGCATAACAACGAATAATTCAATATTTTGCTGAGAATTTTATTGATATTTCATCAGTGGTGCTAAATTACAGTGGTGCTTACAACGCACGTGATGCTTACAAAGTTGCAAACCATGAGCATACATACAGCAGGTTCCACCATGGCATTAACACAAAGAAGCAAAACGAAAGAGTTGAGCAGCGAACTTGAAATTGCTCCCACAGTCACAATGCATTCCTATAATTTCTGTGTCACCCCAGCAGGTTCACTTTCAATTTATAATATCTCATTTAGCACTAGAGAAATGCAATGGTAAATTCTCTGGAAATAATCCTACGAAATAGAACCTGCAACTGATGCCTTTGGAGGCAAGTATTAAATTTTGAAATTATTTTATATTGCCCTGGCGGCAGGCAACGAATGAAACGCCTCAATTTTTATTCATTATTCGTATGCTCTGCACTTATTGCTCACATTGTGAGCAAAAGGATGCGCGACGTGTTATTTTGCAGAAGGACCCCTTGTGCTCTAAGCCAAGAATTATAATTTAATAATTCTGTTTGATTATGATGAAGATGACTTGTTCAGCTGTATAGTCTGCACAGCCCAGAAGGACCATTGTGATTTCTTGCATTTCTTCGTCTTCTTCTTTGTTCGCTAGCGAATGTGCTCGTTGGATATAGTATCTGCTTAGCGTTTTGACATATTGGCGCTGGTAATATCCAATCATCATATCATATTTGAATTGCAAATCGTATTATAGGCACTGCAGATTCTTCCCACAATGAATAACTTAGCTTTCCTGCGAGCATATACACGGGTAGATACTTGTACGTATGTAAAAGCATGTGTGCGTATGGATTTATTTTAGTACGCCTTCAAAGGAATATGATCGCCTTCATATATGGGATTTTATTGAATTGCATTATACATTTGTTTGGATAGAATTTGTGTCTCTATTTATTTTTTTGTTATACGAAGTTGAGTGTTGTTGGTTGAGTTGAAGTGGGTGCAATATTTACTCTGTCTGCGTTTTCAGAATTTAAGATTCTAATTTATTATACCTGCGCAAATTAATGAAGGCCGAGGATTAGAATATACCCAAGTACGAAAACTCAATTTGTCAAAATATCTGCACGGGCGCCATATAATTACTGTTTGGTTATCATACAAATTGGTGGTTATTTGTTTAGATGCAAAGTGGTATACGTATAAACTTTGGTGTTATGTGTTATATGGAACTAAATTTTTTTTTCCATAATTAAGTAGATATTAACATTTTAAGAGAAGACAACTCTAACTTAACTCTACAAACGACTATACATTTTTTTTTTAATATTTTATTTTGTTTATATGTACATTGTACAAACCCACATAATGTATGACATTACCGGAAGGTTATATCAATTTTACCAACAGCGTCGAATGTGAATTCGGTTTTGACATTTGTGAAGCAAACATAATAAAAATTTGTGTAAATGGGTCAATATTTCAAAACATTAATATTTTAGACCTCGAAATGGACATTTCCTAAAATAATCAAATTTAATATTTTTTTGGTTACTCTGTATTTAAGAAACATTATTAAATATTTTAAGTCAATGGGCCACCAAATTTTGTTAATTTTAAATAATTTTTTTCACAGGAATGACAGAACTAACATGGAAATGACAAAATCCTATCTTGGTAACGGCAAGACATTTTCGGTTTTTTTATTTACACTTTTGCGAGTCGCCATGATAAGCACAGATGACCTTTTATATCAATTTGAAATAAAAAGTGAAAATATTTGAACATTTTTAGCAATATTATTGAGTATGTCATTTCCGTGTCCAAATTGTCATTACCGTGTATGCCACGGGAACCATGGAAATGACGACATGGAAATGACATCGAAAGGTATTTCTCTAAAATAAAACCGAACTTTACTGAATATTTTCCTAAAAACGCATACAATTAATTAAGTACATAAAAAAGGCATCCATTGGAAAAAATACTGGATTTAATTATTACATTATTACATTCAAAAACACTAACCACGGTAATGACAACTTTGGATAACGAAAACATGAAACGCCTTAACCACATGAAAGAAAAATCACTTCTGATATACATATATATGGGCTTATTGCGAAATGTTCCAAAAACAATCAATATGTCCCGTTATTAATGTGAAATCCGCCGCCTAGTTTGCGGCCGTTAATTCAATTTTTTTAAAGATTTACTTTTTGTCACGGGAATGACAATTTTTTTGGGGACAATCACTAAATACCTTTCACGTAATTTTTTTAATTTCCTTAAAATAAATTGACTGGGCCCCAGTCCTCATTGTCCTTTCTTCTTAAAGGCTTCATCAATAAAAATTGCAAACCGGCTTACATTTTACAAATAAAATGACATTTTGAGTGTTTAAGTTAAAATTTCAGCATTACTATGCATTTTTATTTTTATTTTTTTTATGTGTACATGTTAAAAGAGTTTCTGCAGAAGTGTGTCTCAGTCGAATATTTAAAAAAAAAAATGTTTTTTTAGTCCATAAGTGCCTGACCGCAAAATATTAATATTTTGAAATATTGACCCAAATAAGTTAGATATCGATAGTTTCGCAGCATCCAATTTTTTCCCATCCCACCATTGACACAAAAATATGAAAAAAGCAGTAATTGTGTGTTCTGTGAAACTTTTGTAAATTTAATCACAACAAACCTTTAACAAAATTTTCACTAGTTCTTCCAGCTTTTTAATTAGCCAAGGTATAAAATACTCGTTTTGTTGCACCAAATTTCAAGCCCACATACAATTTTTAAATAAAGAGAAACTAAATGACAAATTTCCCAAACAGCAATACCTAATTTAATTAAAAAAAAAAAATATTTTGACTGATGAAGTGAGTTTTGACTTTTGATGAGTTTATTAAAAACTATTTCCTTCAAATGCAAAATGTATTATGAAAATGTAGGTAATGCAATGTTTTTCGCCAAAGCGCACGATCTTGCCATATCGGAAACGATGGCCATGCTCCTGAAGAGCGCGGAATAATTCGTTAGGATAGGATGTTGTTGATGGACAAATCGTCAGTGATTTTGGCCCAACGTGTATTCCGTGCCCATATTCCTAGACGTTTGGCTGCCTTTGGTCGGTTAATGCGGCGCTTAGCCACACTACAACAACATGGGAACATGGAATGTCAACAAAGAAGAGGATGTCAAAAATGATTGCAAGGAAGTCCATTTCCACCTATGGGGATAGGTGAACAAACTATATTCTTTCCGGTCATCTGATATGTGCCTGGAAAGCTATAAACTCTTAGGGAGAAGAGCCGTCAAGAAGTAGATATCAAAAGGTATCAAAGGGAAACACGCTCAAATGTTTAACAAATACGTAATACTTCAACTTTAATGAAAATGGAAAATGATTTACAAACAAATTATCACTATCGAATAGAAAAGGTTAGACCAACCGCGTGTGCGTGATGAAGAATTGAGACAGACAAGTTAGTGACAGATGTCAGATATAAGTCGTCTCTATTTAAATGACAATCAGAAGTGATCCCATAATCACAAAGTTGCCATGGTTACAAGCAACACCTATTATAGCCTATAGTACAAAGTTCAGAAAAAAAACCGTAATGTAGAATGCCGGAAAAGGGCCTAAATGGTAAACAATTACTGCCATTTTACTTTACATTACGTTGCGTTATACTACGCGAGGAAGACATATAGAACTTTAAAATGACTCTAAATATGTACTCTGTAACTCTTTCGAAATACAAGAAATATGTACTAAATCCTAAATACTTAATTTTTTTTTGTCGAGCCTTCATTTCATATATTTCTTCTGAGATCTGTCAAATCAACAAACCAATATATGTAGGTATCTGATGATCAATGGAATATTGCCTATTTTGAAACCAAATTGGTGAATTGGAATTATAAATTTTTCTTCAATAATTTCCTGGAGTATTTTAATGAGGATTTTTTTGAAACAAGTTTGACTAAGAGCTAGCCCCACTATAAGCAGTTTGCCTGGTTTCTGGATTCTGGTTCATTATAATCTCTACAACTTTCAACATACTCGCTACATGCCTTAATCTGAATCCAGCGTTTATAATCTGCGCTAGTTTATTTTTTTTTTAAGATATTTAAGAATTTTCTTTGGGCGTATTCAAACCTTGGAACCTTATTGGTTATTTGGTATCTATTGCCTTCTCTCAATTCTTTGGCAAGTTGTTTTCTTTCACTTCATTTTTTATAATCGTTATCTTCGTAAGTTTGTAACTTTGAGAGACGTCTTTAGTGAGTAGATTGTATAGATTTTAGGGGGAGTGGTATATTGAATCGCAGATCACTGCGGCCGCAAGTATGGGCCTATTGTGATATCCTTCTTTAGAGCTCGTCCATGATGGCGCAGTTTGTGATGAAAGCAGCTAGCTCTTTGGGTGAGCTGTAAGCTAGGTCCGCTGCTTGGATTGAACAATATTGCAGTCACATAATAGGTCTGTTCCTTTACTTTTAAATCTTACGAATTTTTACCGATTTTTACTCAATGTCGTTCCCTAACTTGAAAAATTCGTAAAAGAGAGCGGCATCAAGAGAGCAAGATATTACCCCTCCATCGGGAATCTTATTAGTTTTTACTCAACAAATTTCTTTGAGTAAGAATTGAAACAACTGTCAAAGCCTGAAAATTGACAGATGATTTGAAATTTAAATTGAAACGCCTGTAACGGCTATTTGCATTTGTCTTTTGATTTCCTGCGATATGAGAAACAAATTGGTGTAAAAATGGTATCAGAAGGTGGGAAAACTATGTGACTTTTATCTCTTCTCGAATGATTTTAGTTCAATCACTTCAAACTCTTCCACATACTTGGATTCATACTCACATGCAATTTATGGGAACAAAATGCATCTGTCATTTTCCATGATTACTACAAAAGCGTCCCCTAACGTTGTCGTAAGTTTTTCTCTTTGAGAGAAAATTTATCCCCACCATAGCCATTTTGACAGTCTTTTCCATTTTTACTACAAAAGTAAAGGAACAGACCTAATATGTGTTCTGCTATTTCTACGTCCGCGTTGCACAATCTGCAAGTATTGTCGTGTGCTATACCCATGGTCATCAAGTGTTTTCTTACACGACAGTGCCCTATCAGGAAGCCTGTTACCAATCGAATCTGACTTCTACTTCTACTATTTGACATTAAGTTTTTGGTTTGCCTGTTTACTTCGGTATCCCTCCAGAAATAGAGCTTCTTTTCTTCTAGCCAAGTTTTTATACAACTTGGTAGCTAGCAGAATGGTGTCTTGGCGTCATGAATTGAGTATTTTTGGCTAATTCGTCTGCTTTTTCGTTGCCTTTATATCCATTGTGCCCTGGAACCCATATCAGGTGGACTTTGTTTGTGGGGGCCAGTATTTGTAGTATTTGAATGCCTTTTCGTAACTACCTTGGTTTTGACTGGCAGAATACATTATAATCTATTGGCTTGTTCAGCTTCCTTATTGTCTTTCAGAGAGAGTCTGTAATAGAATCATTTTAAAACCTTACAAAGGTGTAAAGGTGTTATTTTTAAAAACTAATTAATACATAATTAAGTTCTCTTATAGTCTTCTGAGTTTGCTATTAAAACTATTAGGTTTCTTGTCGTTTCCCGTGATTGATGTCATGTTTTCTGGCTTTTCTTTGATTCGCAAGAAGTTGAAATATTTCATGAGGATGAGAATACCTACTGATTTTTTGCGTTAAAATCTACCTGCGATAAAACGATTGTTCAATAGTCTGAAGAGGCTATTATAACCGCTTTGATTATTTAAATATGCATAACTATGGAGCGTTATATCGATGCTACTAATATTTTTTTTACCACTTTTCGTTGTTATCAAAGAATCGTTAAAGATAAGGCTTCGTGAAATATTTTAAGAAAAACTTTGTATAGCTACATATACATAGTAATTGTAAATAATAATCTTCTCAAATTTTATTTGCATCCATAAGATACGTAAATACTGGAAGTGATGCTCCGCATAATCAACTTTAAGCAATTGTAGCGAAATTCAAAAGGTAAACAACCTGCTTCATGATTTGTTTACATACCGTCAGTTTAAAAGAGTACACGATCAAGTCTCCTACACACTAAAGAGAAACTGTTTCGAAATTCGAAAGAAAAGAGAATTCCTCCAACTGGATCCGCTCCGCATCCGACCGATCGTGGTGTAAGTTCGAACACCATACCACTTCCCAAGACAACCTTCGAAGAAAAACAGAAAATGTGTACCATCGAAGGCCCAGCGTAACCAGCAATGGCATTACGTTTCTTCACCTGGTACTGATCGCGCACACAACGGATTAATCGCTTCAGTCGCTGCTCGCAAGCTGTCCGCATCACGGTCTATCTAACTAACTTGTGCGTACTACCAATGAACGTTTCAGTTAGGTATGGCCCGTCAGCCGAGACGGTCGGCTTCAGTGCTGACGAGAAAATCGATACCGCGATCCGTGCACTCTCCTGCGACGCTCAACATAAATTCGCGTTTTCTACCCCTGGTAACACTAGCGTTAACCATTCTAATTGGAATAAGTCGGGCGCAATCCAACCTAGACAGTGACCTCCGCAACGTATATTCAAATCATCCCGCGCAGCCAAAGTTCGGCGATCGTTTACAACCGCGAAACAGACAAATCGCTAGCTTCAATAGTAGTAGTGTAAATAAAAGTTTAGATGTTAAATATTCAAGTAGTAATGAGATAAATATTAGTAATCAATTTGTGGCACCAGTTAAGGCGGACAGTGAAGTGGAACGTCATGCCGGTGATAGTGGTGATGAAAATCGTTTAAATTTCCATAATAATTCGGCCTCCAGCGAGGGTCATCAAAGACTACAAGTGGCCCAGCTGCGGCGAAATGATGACAACATTGATGAGGTCGTAGTCGACGCGATATCTTCATTGGACGCGATCAGTGAGAGCAGTGGCAATGACATTTTAGCCTTGCATAATCGGAATATTTCGAAAGCAGATCGTTTGATAGAAATGTCGACAGAGTTTTTTATAGTTCCATCTTCGACGACGACAACGACAACACAGAGGCCAGCAGTACCATCGACAACATCGAAATTTAGTCCAGTCGATTCAACGGGTCAGCATAAAAACAATCTCCAGCCGAGACCAGTACTCATACTGGGCCCGAAGAATCCATCAAATTCCCATGGCAACACATCATCGGCGACTCCACCGACAATTGTGAGCACACATCTGCCTAACGGACTGCGTAAGGAGCCATGGGTCGTACCCGTACTGGTGCTGGCCTCTCTTACCATGATCATGATGGCTGCGTTTGAGATTTTTGTTCTCTTCAAGGCTTGGCGTACCTCACCCTCAAGACGGCATCTATTTTTGGGCCAAATGCTGTTGCTGGGCTTATTCGCCTGCGCCGGTCTCGGCGCAATAATCACCGCACAGCCGACTGTTCTAAGTTGTGGCGCGATTCGTTTTGGGACCGGTGTTGCTTATGCCTTGGTATTTGCGGCTCTACTCGTGAAGTGCGTGTTTCTCATTAGTTTGAACGGCGGTGTTTACCTACCGGCACCGTATCAAGGATTGCTACTGTTGTTCGCCGTACTCATTCAAGTGGCCATTGGAACCCAGTGGTTGGTGACCCAACTGCCAGATATTTACACGATGACAGTTCCATTCGGTGGCAGCACAGGCACAACTAGTGCGGGCACTAGTGTTGGCAGTGGCCTTAGTGTTGGAAAACTGTCTTCTATGCTGATCACATCGAGTGATATCACACGTTTGCAACACGGTAGCACGATGATGATACCACTGTGCAAGACGCAATTCTCGGAACTGTTGTTGTCCTTAATTTACATTGTCTTCCTGATCGTGTTCGTGGCGGTTCTCGCGATCAAATCGCGCGGTATTCGTGATAATTATCGGGAGTCTACATACATTGGTCTAGCGATTGGTGGTGCGATACCAATTTGGCTTGGTTGGGTGTTATGCGGTCTGGCCGTTGCCGATCGGCACAAGGATGCATGCATTGCATTTGGATTAGTTGCAACATCGGCGACCGTTTTTTTGGTAATGTTTATGCCAAAGGGGCGTCAATTGGCCGCCATGGGTAAGGAGGGCCTCTACGTGGAGGATCGTGAAGAACAGTTTAGTTCGTTAAGTCGAGCTGGCTCTGGATACTCGCCGTCTTTCTTTCACTTCAAGCCGATCAAGTATGGAGTAATGGGTCCGGTGCCGAATTCAACATCGAATACAGCGAATGCCAATAGTTCTAAGCATACGGCAACCATGAACGGAGGCGGTAAGTTTTGCATTTTGTTTTTGTTTTTTGTTTTTGCTTTTGCCTTTCCCAATCGAGCTCAAAACAAAGGGTTGACGCACTTTGGTTTGGCGGAATGCTCGACTCGTGTTTGGAGAGAGTTTCATTTGAAATTGAAATGCACTCAAGTGTGTCGAACTTGCTTTTTGAACTAATTCTTTATAAAGACTAAGTCACACCTTATTGCCGTGGAGAAGTGAGAGATGGATTTAGCAGGCGACAGAAGTGAAAATAGTCACACTTGAAATACGAATAATTTGTATCTCTCTACTCTTTGTGACGTGCGTCAGACGCATGCAATTTAGGTAGGTAGATGTCGAGTAATGCTGCTCTCTGTGGATTGCTTAATGCGGTTCACTGGTTGACAGGCAAGGCACGTTGAAAATAATGACCCATTAACTTTTCTCTAATTTTATGAATGTAGGTAGGCTTGTATGATCATTGTGCGTAAGTTAAGCGATTTTTTGTTTTCCACATAAAATTGTTTCTCACATTACAACTAAAGAGGAGCATAGCAAAATAATAAACTTATGAAATTAACGTAATTGACTCAATTTAATTTTTTACCATCTTGTATAACTTTTTATTAAGCAATTCGTTACCTGACATTTAGTTAGCGGCCAAGTTTCGGATTGAGAATTGATGGCATAAACTTTTTGGGATCTTTCATTTTCATAACCTACCTACCTATAGCGTTTTTTTTAGATGTACAGAATTTTAAAATTAAATAGTAGGTATATACAATACATAGAAGTCATGGCAATGTGACCATGATATTGATTAACAATTTTATGACTATGAAGTAAGTATAACTTCGGGGTCTATATACCTAGTCGTATCGGCTGAGTCAAATTATCTAAAAACCTTTGCTTTGGTCGTACGATTTTAGATAACTAAACATTTGATTTTTTTTCTTGCAATTCTTGCAAATGTCCAAGTGCCAAATGAGAACTTTTAGAAAAAATTCTCCACAAATTTGTAATTCTGTTTTTTATATCTAACTATATTCTTCAGTATTTTCTGAGTTATCGTTCTAGAACGAAAAATAAAAAAACAGCATACGAGTTGTGAGAAAATAGTTAGGACTTATGACATGAGCAATCTCGACAGAATTGCGAGACCCACTTTTTTGAGTTTCTGTATCAGAAAATCAAAATTACCTGCAATTACCTACATATACATACCAGTGGCGTGGCGTCCATATAACCCGATTCCTACCGGGTTACCTTTTAAAAGTTTCAGTTTCAGCAACACAACAATGTTTACTTAAAAACGAGCAACATAAAACCCACGGGATAAACTTAATAATATGTATCTATTCATCTGCGCAAGCTACATACCCCGACCCCACCAACTCAATTGAACTTTATACACACGGAAACACACACCCTTCGGGCCTTCTACGCCTTCATTATTATTAGTATTATAACTGCCCACACTCTCTGAGCATAACCCAAATCTAAAATAACCCGAAATATGACGGGTTATAAAATCTCTCACTGGATAGAACAAATTTGTCTCCTTTCTCTTTTGTACACTTGCGTTTATCTGAGTTTAGTCCTCTCTATTCAACGCCCGCTTTCTTATGCAAAAAAATAACCCGCTTTTCTTCGGGTTATTTGGTGGGTTTTGTGTGTATCTTTTACCGCTGCGCTGTGGTGTAATTGAGTATAAATGTATCTGGAAAATAACACGCTTTTCTCCGACATATTTGGTGAATTTGAATTGTGTGTGTATCTCCTATCGCTGCGCTGTGATGAAGTCATAGTAATAGTCAGTTCCCTTTTTTACCTAATCATTTTCTGAGTTTTTCTGAGGGGATTATCCTCTGTTCAAAGGCCGCTTTCTTATGCAACAAAATAACACGCTTTTCTCCGAGTTATTTGGTGAATTTTGTAGATATCTTTTAAAAAATAAACATACTGATGTGTTTATAAAGTTTATAAATAAGTCGCTAAGTGAGAAATCAAGTGTTTTGAGTCTTTGGTATGATCTTCGTACCTATGTAAATACGTTTGAAGAAATGTTTCAAAGAGTAAGTACATAGACGATTTTGCTTCTCGTGGAGCTTCTCCACAAAAACCCCAAATGCTCGATTTAAACACTCATTTAAAGAACCTTTATGTAGAAATAAAGGACAATATTATAAGACATGATATAAATCATGTTTACACGAAATACATATGAAAGTTTTGCACTCAAGATGGAAAAATATCTTCATTAATTTAATTTCTTCCTGGAGTTTTCGATTGTATGGCTTTAAAAAATAACTGAAGGTTTTGTATACATAGATAGGTACTACCTACATCTTCCCTTCGACATTTTGATATTTTTCGACTTCGACTTACCATTTAAAATTATTCACGCCACGCCACTGATACATACATACCATTTTTTGCGCTATAATTTGGTTGGAATACTTTTATTTAATTAACGCGCACTTAGATCGCGACCACACGGTTAATTCTTTATCAAATAAAAAGACGCGAGGGATCAATTTTAATTTTCTTTATTCATGACCATCTCGGTCATCGGCTACTACAATTCTCAAATTCAAAATGTTGACTATTCAGACACTTACGAAAAAGGTAAAAAGAAACAAAACCACAATGTCCGGCAGAAAGGTCCGACTTTTTTGAAATGGTTAGTAATACTAACTTAGTATAGTAATTTCAAATTGAGCTGTATACTGTCACGGTACAGAACTGCGTTTTCGCCTATACGAGAGTTTCGTCCGAAATAACGAGGCGGTCACGGCAGTTCAGAGTGAATTTAGTCGCCACTCAAACATCCACAGAAATCGAGGAGAACACCATTTTTCCCCGACAAAATAAGTCTCGAATCGATAAAATGTCGAAAAAATAAATCGAGATTTTTGGAAGATCACCAAAAAAAAGTTAATCGAAAAAAAAAAAAAAAAAATCGAAATCAAAAGATGTCGAAAACCAAAATCTCGAAAAAAAAAATTCTGAAAAATGTCGAAAAATATCGAGATTATGCAAAAACAATTCATTTTGGTTAAATCGATTTCTAATATCGACCCCAAAATATTATTTTGCCTCCATTAAAAGGACGGTAATTCACTTAGTTTAACTTAACGTAGAAATTAAGCACTGTTTTTGATAAACTTCTTGGAAACTATGGACGGTTAAGTGTAACTCATGAGATTTTATTAAATCCACTTCCCCTACTACAATCTCTCCTATGTTCACTCCGTTCTTAGGGAATCGACTTATGCCCGAACCACACTTCTAACGCGTGGGGTCTTGCGGAGTGCTGTGTCGCTAATATCACTGCTAAGTATTTCATATCTATTGTGTAGAAACATTTTTGTCTCGTGTATTGTGTCGCGGTGCAGTGTGTTGTGTCCTAAGCGCTTATGGTCCGATTGCGCTATACTACTGTATGGCAACACACCACACGTTACAAGTCTGGTCCTGGCTTTAGGTACTTAAATCTGTGAGAATCAAGAAGATGTTCCTTCTCCGTGATTCTAATGAATTCGCGAACCTTATATAAATATAATGTAAATATAAAAGGAAATTTGTTATTAGAATATTTTTCTCTTAAAATACACAAAATTCTTGAAAGTACCGAAAGACAAAATCTCAAAAATACCTGAATATCGTTTTCATTTTCAGGTATTTTCGAGATTTTTTGTATTCGATATTTTGAGATTCGGTTAAAAGTGGCCAACCAGACATCGAGCTGTTCCCGCGTGAAATAATTACCATTATAATAGATGAGGGGAACCCATCGTTTGACTGAAAAAAAAAAATCCCGAAAAAAAAGTTCAGAATTTAAAAAAATTCCGAAAATACAAAATTTTTTCATTGATTTCAATTTATTTTGTAATAAAAATATATGAATGATAAAAAAACGGCTGCTAAACGCACTTAATTTAGCAAACGATTCTTTTTACAGTTCGTTCTTCGTGATTCTCACAAAAACGAAGGACTTTGGATTTACTAAATAAGTGATAAGATATAACAGGTAAAGTAACGGAACTTATAGATTCGCTTGAGAGAGTACAAACTCTTTCTCTAACATAAGCTGAGTGTTAATACGTTAATCAAAAACGAACCAAAAGATAAGGCTAGGTTAGCTGACTCAGCCATTAAGATAACATTCGATTTTTAGTTATTAACTTAGTTATTTTTTTGTTTTTGATCAGTTCCTATCCATTGCATGTGCTCAATTCCGCGACTGCCTGTAATTAGCGCTTAAAAAAAAAACGCAGTTTAATTTTATTTTATCATTTATATGTAGGTAGGTACATTACTTTTAGTATTAATTTAATTAATTTATTAGTATGCTCAATTCTTGTTTGCGTTGAAGGACGTAGCGAATTTTTTCGTTTTTTTCTCAATTTTTGTTCGTGACACAGGCTCTCCACATTTCTCCTTTTCGACATATGTTTTCGCTACGATAAGCTCTTACGATAAACCTGCAATTAATATCTGTATAACCCCATATACTGCTTGTCAACTACAGATTTAAGGCGCCTATACTCCGAACCATTTTCCGATCCATTTCGTATCACTATCCTTCAAGACTTTTTCTCCAAAGCTTTGAAATACTCCTGTATTTCCCCAGATTCGAAATATCGAAATATTCGTTAGCACTTTCGAATTACTTTTTACTGCAAAAAAAAAATGCGTACATGTTTTCGTACATATCGAGGTACGTAGACGTACAGACTGCATTTTCATGTACTACGAGTAGGTACTACAAAAAACCAATAATTAGCTACTATCGAACGAAATTGAGAAGACTGAATTCAAGATTAAATTTCGTTCATTTTCTTTGTAAATTCATATACTTTTCTTACTCAATTTGAACGGATTTGTTATCCAAAGTCCAAATATTAAATCTGACACGAGAATATCTCAGGCGTTGCAAATGCAATCTTTGATATTGTTGTGTTAGTATAAGCTTTCGCAATGACTGATGTCAATCATTATAGACCAACAGTTTTGTGTTCAGAAGAAAATAGTTAAAAATATACATAAAAAGGTTATTCATTTGTCCATGTTCATTTGTTCATGTTCCGGGGGCATTTCCGAATAATTATAAATAAGTAGTTACAATTTCATCTGAACAATTGTGTGGATTCACAATTTCCATACTTCTTTGATGGGAAATAAATTATAGACAATCAATCATCAAATGACAACGCAAGCTGTGTGCAACCCTGAAGCCATTGCTCAGACTCAAATTTTTTGTTACCTAATGAAACTAAAACTAGGAAGTCACAAAGAGAAAGGTGGACTCGTGTTTTATTTTTAAAATGTTACTGTTTATTTATGTATATTATTCATTACTGGCTTGGTATTGCAAGTAGGTACCTACCTAGACCTATGCAAATCGGAAGATGTGTACTATTTCATTTTTTGTCGAAAATTTTTGAACTACAAAAATTGTACTATTTTTACATTTATTGAGTATTTTTTTTTTTTTGAATAAAGAAGAAATGCAAAAATGAATAAATCACATCTGCGCATTGTGAAAGAATAATAGGAGTAGGTATAGGTACATAATAGTATGTATAAGGAACTGACCTAGATCCATTTGTAAATAGTCTTCATAAATTCGCATCTAAGCTTTTGAACCTATATCTATCTAGTATCTACATATATTTTAATGAACTGCACATAAAAGTGTTTTGGGTTCCATGACAAAAACTTTTGCTCGAATGTGTTCCACTTTTTTTTATGAGGCCTGCCTGACACCAGTTGCATAATCTCTTCTTGAATGCGGACTCAGGCCAGTTTCTTATATTTATTTTTGAAAAACCGATTTGCTTTCCCCAATTCGTATTGTGAGGCTATTTTATTACAACATTGAGTAATTTTATTCAACCGACTTTGCCCTGTCAAAAAAACAAATAAAATGTCATCTCCTCCGTTCTAATCACCAGTTGGACTTGTACTTATCGCTCAGTTGGCGCAAGTGGGAGTCATTTGACAAATCGGAATGCAAGGTTCATTTCCTGACAGGGGAAAGCAGTAATGTCTTCCCAAGTGGATTATATACGGTGAATTGACTGTCAGAATTCAAACTATTCAGCAACAATCACTTAAAAGGAGTGTGATGATGAATTAGTGGTGTAAATAGAAATAGTTTGTGGTAGCCTTTGGTGGAACGACCACGGTAAAAATGAAGACACTATTTTAACTCTTAATTACAAATTTTATTTATTAATTATTAATATGGTTTGGAGGAGCTTGTTGCCCAGCACAAGGAATCTAACCGACCGCACAAGAAAGAATAGAAAACGATTTTCTTCTAACGACGAAGGTAACCGCGCGCGACGACTTGACTGACAAAACTCAATTGTCAAAAGTTGACGAATCAGGGTGCTGACATGATGGTTGCGTTCAGCGCACAAAAATTAATGAGCGCACACGGCGAGCAATTTTCGCTTATTTATAATTCGTTATTATTTGAATCGGACAATTTTCGAATTTGCTTTTTCCTCTACAAGCTATCATTCCTACAAATGTGACTTTATCTACGATTTAATATTATATTTAATAGACTGAAATTCAACAAAATTTCACTAAAAAGGTTAGGGTCTAACACAACTATAGGAAAAATCTTTGTTACTCCTCCCTTCCCCACTCAGAAATGAAAGGCTGACCCCAAGCTCTTAATAATGGAATGACCTAGCTAGCTCAAAATGTACCTAGGCTGACGAATTATACATGCAAATATTTCTCCTTCCATCGGGATATACTTAAACCCCGAGATACTTAAACTTCTTCATCTGTTTCAATTGGACTCCAGGAATATGTTATTTTAAATTGGATTGGTTGGATACGCCGAATTTGATTACGTCACCTTCCACTCCTTCACGTCGCCATAAAAGCTGAGGGTGTCTTTTTTTGTGTATTCCTTCAGGGGTGGAATCGAAGATGCGTCGGGCTATAATATTGTTATTCATTCGTCTGCATTACTTTGACAGAGTCATTACTCTACGTGAACCCTTTTTAAACAAGTCGCTGTGACATCCGCGATGGCTTGGTCTTTAAAATGGAAGTTCGGTCTTCCCTGTCGTTATAATGTTGGTCATTCCCTACGAGCTCGTCGACGTTTGGTTTCAAGCGCTACAATAGTCAGCATTAGGCGACTTGCAATTGTGTAATTGAAGCAGTTAAGGCGACGTTCCTTCTTATATAGACCGGGTTAATGTTCCAAACTTCGGCATTCCGTGGTCGTCCATTTTTTAGAAATGAGTTGGTGCATTTGTATCCTACAAAAGTACCAAGTTATTGCCCTACCTACAGCCATATATAGCTCAGCGGCTACGCCATCGGCCTTGTGGAAGTATCCAACCAGCATCGTTGATGAGGTTTTGCTTTTCAAATCAAGTCGAACCGTGGTGCTGTCGTTGCCATAATGCCATCTAGTTAAAGTAGGGTTTGTCGAGAGCTCAAGGGAAATCGATCCTCTGTGGTTCTTGTCGCGACATTATTGATGGATATTCGCATCCATATATTCTTGCTGCATAAAGGGAATAGTCCGATCGATGTTTGCACCACGGAACATTCCAACATTCAAACTGAATTTTGTTGTTTACAAAAATTTCCCCTGAAAAATTAAAAGGCACGTAACAAATACAGGCTTTTTGAAAATATTAATTTACGGGCTTTTGTATACCAGGCTTTTATTTTACGGCCAACTTCGAAATGCTGTGTTTGCATTTAAGGGCTAAAGTTTTACGGTCAAACGTATCGTCTCGGAAGGAGGAGTGTCTTCCATTGATCCTTACTGTGTACTAAAATGATTCCCTTTCGGGAATTTCTATACCCTAAAGGTAAATTTTTAACTGTGCGACCTTTTACGAACCCCTGACAAATCGTCTGATAGTAAAACTCGCACACATGAATGGTTGAGAGAAGCTAGTCCTGGGGATCTACATTATATGGACCTCTTGCTTATTAGTTTTATGTTGTTTATCATTCGATTTGTTTTCATTTGAAAAATATAAAACGCTAATTATATTGGCTGCATGCTACGATACGAACTTATATAAATACTCGTAAAGAGCAGATAAATAAAAAGTTAATGAGAGATAAAATGTAATTAAACGCGAAAAATACTACGGGGACTTGTACGCGCTGCCAAGTTACATTGAACTCATCTACCTGTCTAACTCATTGAAGGAGTTTTTTTTTTTGTTTTCAGTTTTAAATTGCGCCTGCATTACATTAGCTCTTAGTGAGTAATTACAGCGGCGCGGTGCAGCCTAAGGCAATCATTAATAAATGCGTGATGGCAGAAAATAGCAGTTAGTTCTTCTTTCTTCTATACTTCGTACATCTTATGTTGCTGCTCTTCCTTAGTCTTTACGTCTTGTGTACTAACAAAACCACTGACATAAAAATCATGTTCAAGAAAGTTGCACACTATATAACGGGAAGCAAAGCATGGCAGTAGAAGTAGAACCCAATAATAGCATAATCATAGCATGAGTCCACTAATACACTGGTATAGGTAACGTATAAATGTGTTCTACTCTCGTTTTCCGCCGCTTTTAATTAGGCAATCAGTTAAGCTTTCACTACACATAAAGTGGTATATGGATGAAGGTGAAGTTGATGCTCCCAGAGCTGTGGACATTTGGCATTGAATGAATTATGAAAACATAACAGCTTACGCTTAAACTTCTAAGGATGCGGAGCACTCAACTAACTTGAACCCACTGGAACCAGTCACCTTCAGCTTCACTTTAAATTTATTGTAGGTCACAATTTCATATGGAACGTAAATTCAAAAATTCGCTACTGTGACCTGGTAAAACTTAATTTGGACCCTATAATCATGAAACTGTTTCACTGTGTTTTTAATAATTCGTTTAATGTCTGACAGTGGTATAAACGCCTATATGTATCAGCATCCAATCTTGACGTAAATTTATTACACCCTCGACAGGGTGGTGTACTCACTTTGTCATTACATGTGTAACTACAAGAAGGAGTCACCAAAGACCCCATAAAGTTCATATATTCTGAATCAGGATCAAATTCTGAACCGATTTAGTCATGTTCGTCTATCTGTCTGTTAAAAACACGATAGCGTCCAAACCAATCGACATAGGCGAATGAAATTTTGTGAGAGGACTTCTTTTTACCGCCGCGTCGCGTCGTCAGGTTGGTATTGAAAATAGGCTATATCGGTTGAGTATAGTTCTGGTACCTCCCATAAACAAAACCAGTATTAGACCCATGCCTGTACCAACTCACAATATGGCTAACATTTTGTATGATTTGTAAAGGGTGTTTTTTTATAGGTTTAGTTTACACAACGCGTCTAAATGGTGCAAACTTATTTTGAAAACCATGGTTCGGTTCGCCAAACTTATTCTTTGGTGTGCTTTATGGACTGGTGGATATATTTCTTAAAGGACAATGCCGGCCAGAATGTTACCGTGAATGTAGAGCGCTATAGAAACATGGTTGCTGACTTCTTCGTTCCTCAGTTGAATGGCAATGACGTGACAGAGCTTTGATTTCAACAAGATGGCGCAACATACCACACGGCGCGAGTTAAGTATCCATAGCAAAACATATTGAGAAAAAAGATAACATTATTTGTATTCAATGATATCTTTAGCCTCTAGTACAGTCTTGCACACAACGCTACAATGATAACATATGTACAAGAGATAATATCGTTTGTATACAATGTTGGAATATTATCTCTTCTTCATTATCAAGCAAGACGATTGTACGCTTGGGTCTCCTTGTAGATAGATAAGAAAAATATATAAATACGACTGTATGATGAATTTATCGATAGTCTTATTGTAACTACATAGTAGCCTTAAGCTCCTTTTAGAATTAGTAAAAAGTATTTCAATAATAAAGGACATAGTTCCAAATAAATATTGTTTAATTTTAAAAGTAAGAAACAAGTGTTTTAATTGGCGATCCTGCCAGGAGGTTAAATATACTTTTTAACTTCAATCGAGCGGACCTCGGGAACAAGTAGTGAAATCTAGTATAAACAGAACACTCGCGTTACCGGTTACAAGAATTACCTAGCATAGCAGGTACAAATATAGCTTCTTCATACGAAGCAGCTAAGCAATTCAGTGAAAGTGTATATGTGGAGAAAAAAAACACACAAATTCGACGACAACAGACACGAGTTCAAAATGGAACAACTCGCAGTATTAATGGCAAGATTAGAAGCTTTAGAAACCAGGTGCAACACAGTAACACAAACCCTAGAGCACACACGCACAGAGAATGCAAGGTTAGCAGCAATAATAACTAACCAAAATCAAATAAACACTAATTTAGAAACAAAACTAAATGAAGTAAAATCTGGATTAGGCATAGTACCAAACATACCTGTGCTAGAGGAAATAAGAACCACATATACAGATGGTAGTGAAATACAGTTAGACGCATTTAAAAGCCTACCTATTTTCAACGGCGATCAATCAAATTATCGGTCGTGGCGCGAAGAAGCATCCAGATTAATGGACAGCATTAAAAACTTCAAAACACACAGTAAGTACGCAGCAGCATTGACTATAGTGAAAAGTAAAATACAGGGTGCAGCCGCGAATGTGTTAACTAATTATAACACAATTTTTAATTTTGAGGCGATACGTAACAGATTAGATTATACGTACTCTAATCAAGAACCTCTATACGTGCTACAAGACATGATGAAAGCCATCACGCAAAAAAGAAGCACACTGTCTGAATACCACGACGAGATAAATAAAAATCTCAATTTAATAATATCAAAAATCACTATGTCAGGTGATCCGCCGAATATAATCGACAGACTAATTAAAAATGCTAACGACGACGCAGTTCGTATATTCATTGATGGTATGAGTGACAACTTTACAAGAGGATCATTATATTCAGCTACAATAAATGATCTAGAACACGCATTCGCAATTGCTCGCAGAATAGAACATGATAATGTGCACAGGCATTTACATCTCACTCAAGATAAGCACCACAAAAATATGCCACATGAACGCAGAAACGAAAGAAGACCAAATTATTCGAGCCAAACAACGAATTATCAACCCCAGAAGCAATACGATAATATGCAGCAACACAATCAAGGACCACAGCCGATGGAGATAAACTCGAGACAAATTGTACATGCACAGCGACAAAATTGGAATCAATGCAAACCCGATGTATATAATCCACCAGCGAAACGTGAACACAGCGGGAGTTTCAACACACACAACAGACCGCAACGATCTTATCAGCAGAACTTCAAGCAGCAGAGAGTAAATAACTCCCGACAACAACGCAGAGACGATGTCAGCAGTACATATGCAGAAGCAGATGAAACGGAATGTATGGTAAATAATAACATAAGAATAGATCATTTAAACTAGTAGACGGGTTGCCCTGCTTAAATTTAACTAGTACTATTCATAAGAAAATTTACAAAATTCTTATTGATACTGGTGCAACCCATAATTACATTAATAGAAAATGCGATTCTAGCGAAAAAATTAAAATTAAACCTATAAAAATAAAAACAATGCATGGTTATTCTATGGTAGATACAAAGAAAGTAGTTAGGATATTAAAGAAAAATATAACGTTTTTTGAATTAGAGGATATTCAGTCTTTTGATATGATATTAGGATATGAAGGACTTAAAGTTCTAAACGCGGAAATAAATTTCAGTAATATGACTCTAACTACCATAAGCAGTGTCGAATCTATTCAGAAAATTAATTACATAATTGGGGAAAATAATATTTATAAAGCAGACATAGATAGACTGATGAAGATTAATAACAGCATAGGACCGTTACCCTTTACAGATACTATAGAAGCAAGCATTAGGACGACCAATGATAATCCGGTTTATGTTAAACAATATCCATATCCCATAGCAGATAACGAATTCGTAAACAAAGAAATACAGAAACTCTTACATGACGATATAATAGAAAAAAGCCATAGTCCTTATAACAGTCCCATATGGACAGTACCTAAAAAAGGTTTGGACGAAAAAGGAAAACCAAAACGGCGCATGGTTGTTGATTTCCAAAAACTTAACGCTCACACTGTAACAGACAGATACCCCATTCCGGATGTCAACATGACAATTCAAAATTTAGGTAAAGCCAAGTACTTTACAACGTTAGATTTGGAGTCAGGTTTCCACCAAATTAAAATCAAAACAGATGATAAAGAAAAAACAGCTTTTGCTATAAATGGCGCAAAATATCAATTTAAACGAATGCCTTTCGGGCTCAAAAATGCACCAAGCATATTTCAGAGATGCGTGGACGACATTTTGAGAGACTTTGTAGGTAAATTCGTACACGTTTACATTGATGACGTATTGATATATTCTTCATCTGAGGAAGAACATATACAGCACATAAGTCAAGTATTCGACGTACTCAATAAAGCCACATTAAAAATATCTGATGAGAAAAGTAAGTTTTTTCAAGAAGAAGTAGAATACTTAGGTCACATAATCAGACATGGTAGAATCACTACGAACCCTGAGAAAATAGCAGCTATAGAAAATTTTCCAGTCCCACAAACGGTAAAGGATTTGAGAGGATTTTTAGGTCTTACAGGTTACTATCGTAAGTTTATAAAGGGATACGCAAGCATAGCCAAGCCCCTGACATTATATTTACGAGGAGATAACGGTAAAGTAAACAAAAAACAAAGTAAAAATATTAAGTTAAATCTGAATGATTCAGCATTAGAAGCGATTAGAATTTTAAAAAATTATTTGAAAGAACAAGTCGAACTTTTTCAACCGGATTATAGTAAACCATTCGAGCTTACTACTGATGCATCCAACATAGCTATTGGAGCCGTACTAAGTCAGAATAAGCAACCTATACACTTCTTGTCAAGAACACTGAGTAAGACAGAAGAGAACTATAGCACAAACGAGAAAGAGCTATTAGCGATCATATGGTCCTTACAAAAACTCAGAAACTACATATATGGTATAGCAGACTTAACCATATATACCGATCACCAGAGCCTTATATATTCTGTATCAGAAAAAAATCCCAACACAAAGCTGAAACGTTGGAAGGGAATCATTGAAGACTTTGGAGCAAAATTAGTTTATAAACCAGGAAACCTAAATCTTGTAGCTGACGCATTATCACGTCAACGCATAAATACTTCTACCATAGAAACAGCACATTCAGCTGAAAGTTCTTCTAATGATATAATAAAAACTGTGAATCAGCCTTTTAATGCATACACTGCACAGTTCGAACTTATTGAAGATATAACAAATAATATCGAAACACAAATCTATTTTGGTAACAAAATAAGACTCATAATAAAGTTTAAGGACAAAGACTCTTTACTAAGGCAGATGAAAGAAGTTATACAACCCCAAAAGATTGTAGCTTTGCATACGAAATTTGAAAACATATACAAATATGGTGAAAACATAAAAAAAGAATTCCCACTAGTAAGATTTATATTCACACCAAGAAAACTTCAAGACGTGACAAATTTGGAGGAACAACTAAAACTTGTAAGGGTAACTCATGAAAGAGCACACCGAGGGTTACGTAACAATATACAAGAAATCTCAGAGAAATATTACTGGCCCGATCTAAATAAACAAGCAAAGAGTTTCAACAAAAAATGCATAGCATGTCTATTTGGAAAATATGAAAGAAAACCTATCAGAGAACCTCTGAATAATTCAGAAATACCAACACATGTGGGAACACACATTCATATGGACATATACTTCAACGACAAGTATACTTTCCTTGTAACAGTAGATAAGTATTCTAAATATACAATCCTTCGGGAAATCGAAACTCGAAACAGACTGTACGACGTTATGGAAGAGGTCTTATCTAATTATTTCCCAAAATGTGAACGACTCATGACAGATAACGAGAAGGGATTCAAAACAGAAATGGTGAACCAAATGTGTTTGAAATACAACATAACTAAAGTAGAAACTCCAGTATACAGATCGACAGCTAACGGTCAGGTAGAACGTGTAAACGGTACAATAACTGAACTGTCTAGAATATTCACAATTCAGAATAAAACAAGACTTATCGAAGAAATATTTAGAACAGTGCGTGAATTAAATAATTCTATACACTCAGTTACCGGTTTGAAACCTAGAGACATTTTCTTTAATCAAAATAAATATAGAAATAGTGAAATTATAATAAATAAACTAAACTCAGCATCCAAAAAAGTGATCGAACGTCTAAATAAAGGAACTCGACACAGAGAGTATAAAAAAGGAGATAAGATAATGGTAAGAATCACAGGTCTTAGAAAGAAATCTAACGCTAGATACATAACAAGAATAGTAGAAGAAGATAAAGGAGACACGGTAATCTCTAAAGAAGGAATAAAAATTCACAAGGATAACATAAAGAATTATCATTTTTCAGATGACGAAAATATTAATATTCCTAACATTACTAGGAATTGTACAGAGTCAAGAAGGGCAAGGAAACGTTCAAATAACTGAGTTACTAAACAAGAAGTTTATACTTACGCAAACAGATGACGTGTATTTATTCAAAGAACAAACTTATTTGTTACATGCCACCAACCTGACTTCGATATTTCAACCTTACGTAAATATCGTAACTAGTAAATATCAACCTACACAGGAAGAAAAAATTTGGTTAAGTAAAATTAAGAATTTAGCAGACCAATTACAAGAACATACTAGGCATACTAGATCAATTAACTTTTTAGGAACAGCTTTCAAATATGTGTTTGGTAATCCTGACCATTATGACTTAGTTAACATAGAAACGAGTATAAATAATCTCATAGAAAACAATAATAAACAAAAAACTATAAATTCTAGATTTGAACAAATTTTGCAACAATTCGAAGGTCAGAGCCTTAAAGAACATTTAGTAATAGAACAAGTGTACGAACAATTATTATTATTGACCAGAACAATTAATGCAGCAAAAAATAATGAATATTTATCAGAAAGCCTAGACTTAGATGACATTAAAAATATTATTCAACATGAAATAATTCAAGTACCCATAATAAATATACTTGAGTACTCTAAAATATTTTTAGCTAGAACTGATGAATTCTTCATCACAATATATAAATATCCAGTTCTAATTAAATCATGTAAATTGTATAAAGTAACACCTTTAAATTCAAAACATGGAAAAATCATTACAGATAAAACAATTGCCTTATGTAACCAAACTTATTTAAGAACAAGAAATTGTCAAAATCATCTAAGTAAAAACATTTGTGAAATTAACTTTGAAGAAGAAAATTTTCTTATTCCACTTTTAAAGAATATAACTTCAAAATGCAACATTAAACAAGAATACGATTACGACTTAGAAATTGAATCCGGTGTTATGTTATTAAGCGGTAAGCATAAGTTAAATAATCAAACAATTAATGGTATAAACTTAGTTACTTATGAAAATACTATAAATCTAGACGATAAAATATACAAAAACATGCATAAGCAAATTAAAGAAGTTATATTAAGAAATCATAATTCAGAGTCTTACATCGACCAAATAATTAAAGAAGATACAATGTACAAATTCGATAACATAGATACTTTAAAAAAACTAATTATTCCTTTTGAAGAAAAACCGATATTATCAACTATATACACAATTGTAACACTGATTGTTATTCTAGCATTTACGTACGTAATGATAAAAACTATACAATGTATAACAGATCGTCAAAAACAAAAAAAGATTGACGCATATAACAAAACTTATGAAAGAGAAATGTTAAAAATAGCGTCGAAAAATCGGGACGATTTCGTTTAACAAGGGGGGGAGTTAAGTATCCATAGCAAAACATATTGAGAAAAAAGATAACATTATTTGTATTCAATGATATCTTTAGCCTCTAGTACAGTCTTGCACACAACGCTACAATGATAACATATGTACAAGAGATAATATCGTTTGTATACAATGTTGGAATATTATCTCTTCTTCATTATCAAGCAAGACGATTGTACGCTTGGGTCTCCTTGTAGATAGATAAGAAAAATATATAAATACGACTGTATGATGAATTTATCGATAGTCTTATTGTAACTACATAGTAGCCTTAAGCTCCTTTTAGAATTAGTAAAAAGTATTTCAATAATAAAGGACATAGTTCCAAATAAATATTGTTTAATTTTAAAAGTAAGAAACAAGTGTTTTAATTCGCGCTACACCATCTATTTATTGTGGGAAACATTTCCTGAGCACGCATAATTTCGCGTAATGGAACTGTGAACTAAACACCACAATTCTGTGATCTCACACCTTTAGATTACTTTCTTTAGGGGTATGTGAAGTCACTAGTGTATGCCGATAAACCAGAGACGTTGGACGATTTTGAAGTCAACATTCGCCGTGTTATTGCTCATATACGTACATATACATTTTTAAACAAATGGCATAAAATGAGCTATTAGGTATCATGTAGATATGTATTGTTTCATATTAAATTTTCATACCTCTAAAACTTTCCTTTTCCTAAAGCATCTGTAATTTGTACCGCACGGCTTTGCTTGTACTCAGGAATTGTATTGTTTAATTATATGTTTTTTCTTTTCAATCAATGCTCATCTATTTTGCAAAACTTTAGCTCCCATGAATGTTGAGAAATACGGTTGGCAATGTTTCATTGTAGAGGCGGTTCCAAGCCCTTTTGCACTTTTTGATCGATGTATCCATCCAAAAGTTATTAATTATTTTTATTATTATGACCGCGTGAATTATAGATCCTAAAAATACCTTGATTCAAAAAGGGATTGTAAAAGATTTTATTGTGTTTACCTACTATGGCATAATGGTCAAACATACATTTATTTAACGACTAATCTTGATTTTTGGTGACTGCTTTAAAACCTTAGGTTGTAACTATGCTTTGTAGAAGGGTCGCAAATCTTGCTGGTAAAGCAATCCCGGCTAAGGGCTGGTTCACACGACGGCATAGTACAAATTAAAAAAAAATCAAAATAAATAATTTCAAACTCTAAATTTAAACAAAATCCCGATCTAAGGCGGAAAGGAAACCGTCTGGAATGGGAGTCCATAATGTTGGCGAAAGGACTCCTTGGCCACCCTCCCCATCCATGTAGATACTATGGCCGATAGTCTATCGTATCTACCCTAAATTAGTCGCGTGCATCTCCTCCGCGACCTACGCCATCTACGGGTTGTTCAAAAAAATTTAAGCCAACATTTTTAGTTACTTAAATTTCAAATTTTAATTATAAAATTAATCATCATTAATCATTAAACAAAAAAATAATCTAAATATTGATTTATAAAAACAAAAATAAAAACTAAAACTAAAAATTGAGGATTTTTACTATGTGTGTGTTAAACTTAAATTTGTGTTAAGAAAAGAAAAGAGATCAAAAATGTACCTTAAATTTTGTTGATATCCGTGCGCACGAATTCTTGAAGTTTAAAAAAAAAGTATGTTAAGGAGTTCAGAATAATAAAATAAAAAAAAAAATACAGAACACAAATTAAACTTAACAAACACAAAACTTGAATAGAATAAAAAAACAATAACTAAAAAAAACTTAAACTCTAACACTATTTCAATTAAGTTCTCTATTAATTATTCCCTTTGTTTTCCCCCCTTTTTCCTTTTTCTTGTTTTGCAGCAATTAGTATCCTGCACTGTTTATGTTATTTTTCTTTTCTCTAACTGAGCTTTATTTTTGGTCCACTCCCATAGGTGAGTTTTGAACCTTTTCTTCGTTTTCTTTTTCACCTTTGTTTGCTCTTTCTTTTTGGGTTTTATTATTAAGCCAAAATGAAGGTATTCAAAAACGCTTCAGTATAGAAGAGGAATTACTATATATGTATAAGATTAAAAAAAAAAATAAAACTATTAGAATAAACCAACCAACAATTTTTAAAAAAAAAAACAAAGGTTTACCTTTTCTTAGTTATTCCTTAAGTCAAAATAAGATAAAAGCGTGGAGGATGTTTGTTCGTTTAATGAAGGGAATTATATTTTTTTTTTATAAACGTTTGCTTTCTAAAATTTGTAGATATGACAAATAATTTTATTTTTTTTTCTCTAAACAAAACTTACTGAAATAATTTTATCAACAGTATAATTTCCAAAGTGCTTATAAACATTAATGTAATAACAAAACAGACGGACGGAAAGACCAGAAACAAGTCAATCGTTACAAGGTGTTATTCTATTTTCCAGTGGTTGAACTTAAAACCCCTAGCTCACTAGTTCAAGTCCAACACATTAACCACACAACCAATGGAAGCTAAAATTCGTGGCTGCTAAACTTATTAAATTTGAATCTTTGCCTTGCTGTGCAGCAAATTTGAAAAGAGAGTTTTGCAGTGTTCTCTGCATGCATCATTTATAGGTGGCGATGGCAAGGCACAATGGGTGTTATAATTTTGCTGCCCACTGCAATTTGCATATCTATCTAAGCCTTGGAATCAAATAAAACTTACTTACTTACTTAAGGTGGCGCTACAGTCCGGGGTGGACCTGGGCCTCAACCAACAAGCGTCTCCAGCCAGCACGATCTTTGGCCAGCTGCCTCCAGTTTCGCACGCTAAGTTGGTTGAGGTCCCCTTCCACTTGCGTGCGCCACCTGAGTCGCGGTCTTCCTCTACTGCGCCGTCCCTCGGGTGTGGATTCGAAGATCTTCCGGGCCGGAGCATTCACGTCCATTCGCTCTACATGACCCAGCCACCGCAGTCGTTGGACCTTCACTCTTCTGGCTAGGTCGATGTCGCTGTACAGCCCGTACAGTTCGTCGTTGTATCTCCTCCTCCATTCACCGTCTATGCAGACGGGACCGAAAATTACTCGAAGAATTTTCCTCTCGAAGCAGCCAAGAGTAGCCTCATCCACTTTTGATAGAGTCCATGCCTCTGCACCATAAAGTAGGACAGGGATGATTAGGGTCTTATAAAGGGTCACTTTAGTTGTTCGAGAGAGGGCTTTGCTACTCAATTGCTTTCTTAGCCCAAAGAAACAGCGATTGGCAAGAGTTATTCTTCGTTTAATCTCAGCGCTGGTGTCATTGTCTGAGTTTATAGCGGAGCCTAGGTAGACAAAGTCCTTTACCACTTCAAAGTTATATCTGTCTATAGTGACGTTCTGTCCAAGACGTCGGTGTTGGGTGTCCTTTCTTGATGACAGCATATACTTTGTCTTGCCCTCATTGACCGCCAAACCCATTTTCGCCGCTTCCGTCTCAATGCCCACGAACGCGCCAGTGACATCACGCTGCGTTCTGCCGATTATGTCGATGTCGTCGGCGTAGGCGAGTAGGTGGACGGACTTTTGAAAGATAGTGCCTCTGGTGTTAGCGTTTGAGTTTTGCACTATTCTTTCAAGAACGATGTTGAAGAAGTCACATGACAGCGCATCGCCTTGTCTAAATCCTTTTTTGACATCGAAGGTCTCGGTGAGTTCTTTACCGACCTTGATGGAGCAGCGTGCATTCTCCATTGTCATCCTGCACAGACGGACGAGTTTGGCAGGGATGCCAAAACTAGACATTGCTCTGTATAGCTCGTCTCTATAAATGCTGTCATAGGCGGCCTTAAAATCGATGAAAAGATGGTGGGTATCGATTTGGACTTCCTGGGTTTTTTCCAAGATCTGCCGCAGTGTGAATATTTGGTCGATGGTAGACTTTCCTGGCCTGAAGCCACACTGATAGGGACCAATCAGGTTGTTGACGAAAGGCTTCAGGCGTTCACACAACACGGCAGATAGGATCTTGTAGGCGATGTTAAGAAGACTAATCCCTCTGTAGTTGGCGCAGTTCAGAGGGTCTCCTTTCTTGAGGATCGGGCAAACAATGCTGAGGTTCCATTCATCGGGCATACTTTCCTCCGACCATATTTTACAGATGAGTTGGTGCATGCTCCTAACCAAGTCATCGCCTGCCGCTTTGAATAGTTCGGCGGTTAGGCCATCTGCTCCAGCGGCTTTGTTGGACTTAAGCTTAGATATAGCTATCTTGACTTCGTCCAGGTCGGGTGGGCGGAATTGTTGGTCTTCATCGTCCAGGTTGAATGGTTCATTCTGCCTGACAGCGGGATTTAGTTCGTCATCGCCGTTAAACAGTCTGCAGAAGTAATTCTTCCATATCCTCAGCATCGACTGCGATTCTACTATGATGTTCCCTTGTTCGTCCTTGCAGGCTTCGGTTCGGGCTCTGTAGCCTTGGCAGGTTCTTTTTACCCTTTGGTAAAACTTCCGAACCTCATTCCTGCTGTAGCATCTCTCTATTTCCTCGATCGCGCGCTTCTCGTGCTCTTTCTTTTTTCTCCTGAGAAGCCGGTGTTCATCTCTTCTTTTCTGCGCGTAGAGCTCACGAGCAGCTCTGGTCCTTCTTTGCAGCGCCGCTTTGTATGCCTCTTGTTTCGCTGCATGTGCTTGCCGGCACTCGTCGTCGAACCAGGGGTTTCGTTGTGGTGGTCGTGTGAAACCAAGCACATCAGAGGCGGCGTCTCTGATGGCTTTTTGGCAATGTTGCCACTGGTCTTCGATGCTTGATGCTGGCTGCATAGAACCTCTTGAGAGATTGAGAGAGACTCGATCGGAGAAGGATCTGGTGACCTCTTGCGATTTTAGCCGTCCGACGTCAAACTTCCTCACAGTATTTACTTGTATTGGCGGTGTTCGGGATATCCGAAGGCGTACCTTGGCTACAACAAGGTAGTGGTCCGAGTCAATGTTGGCCCCTCGGAACGTTCGGACATCCATAATACTGGAGGAGTGCCTTGCGTCGATCGCAATGTGGTCAATCTGGTTGACGGTTGATTGATCGGGAGATCTCCATGTGCCTTTATGAATATCGAGATGCGGGAACCGCGTACTTGCTATGACACCATTTCGCCCCGCCGCGAAGTCGATCAGCCTAAATCCGTTATCGGAGGTGGTGTCGTGTAGGCTGTACCTTCCGACAGTACTACCAAAGATGCCCTCTCTTCCTATCTTTGCATTAAAATCACCTAGGACAATTTTAATGTCATAGTTAGGGCACTGCTCGTATGTCTTGTCCAAGAGCTCGTAGAACCTCTCTTTGGTGTCGTCGTCTTTCTCTTCCGTGGGGGCATGGGCGCATATTAGGCTAATGTTGGCGAATTTAGCCTTGATGCGGATTGTCGCGAGGCGCTCGTTCACACAGCTGAAACTTAAGACTTCTTGCCTAAGTCTGCCTCCAACGACGAAACCACATCCAAATAAGCGCTGTTTTTGCTGCCGATAGCAATCGCCATAATAGATGTCGCAGTTTTTCATCCTCTTCTTGCCCGGTCCATCCCATCGCACTTCTTGGATGGCGGTTAGGTCTGCTTTATAGCAGTTCAGGGCCTCCGCTAGTTGTTCGGCTGCACGTGGTCTGTTAAGGGACCTAACATTCCAAGTGCAGATCCGAAATTCGTTGTCCTTTATTCGTTTGCCAGGTTCGTCAACAGTAAAATCATCCGTATCCGAGGCTTGTTGTTGTTTCGGAACTATTGTTGTTTTCCGCAGTCGGGCAGTTACCCCGGCGTACAACCCCCAACCTGGAGGGCCAGGCCCTTTGTTGGACCCCTTGGACGAAAGGGGCCGGATTCCTCCGGTGTCAGTAACCCACTTCGGGGATGTGAGAGCTGCCGTTGGCCCATAAAGGGTTCATCCGCCACCATCTCTGTTTCAGGACCCTGACTAGTCCTGAAAAATCCTCACTGACCTCAGCTCCAAATATGTCGAAGTAGCTCAGGTAAGGTATCTGCCAAATTGACTGTTGTCGTCACCGTTGATTCAGTCTAGTGAATTCATCCGCCGTACGTCCTCTTTCTGAGGGGCTCATGTAAGACTTCTGAGACTCGTTCAGTCAGTCATTCCGACAGAGCATTATAGTGTTGCTATTTTCTTCGTGTTCAACACTCGCGCTTATAAGTTTAGCAAGCCAAGCCCGGAAGGGCGAGGCCAGTACCCGGTGGTTACCACGCGGAGGTAAAATAAGCACAATTGATGTGTATGAAAAAGTTACAACAGCTGGGCACCGCCAAGTTGATGCCAGTCAGCGCCTACCCGATTCATACACACCCAACCACCAATCAAATAAAACTAGAACACATATATTAAAACTAGAACTATCATACGCATACTTGATGGATCACTTATCGAACTTGATTTAATGAATATATTCATCAAAAATCTGCGATGATGAATTTCTTGACCTATTTTTATATGAATTGATTACTGAAAAAGAAAATTGAGTTATATACAAAAAATGCGGTAGGTATTAAAAAAAATTCATAAGCTGGTGTACAGCAAAGTATGTTTATTGTTTATGCTCTGTTATTGCTGGGATTCTAGACGTAAACGTGCACTGTCGGCCATTACAAGCAAAGCTTATTGTGCTTTACCTACAACCAAATTTAGACTCGACTTTAACGCAAAAGTCGAAACTGAAAAAAAAAATTGCGTAGATACCAATAACAAATTTATCCTCGAGTTAACTAATGGTTTAAATATAAACGACATCGTAGTTGTGTCATTCAAGGGTGAAATGTCAGTTTTGCCCATTATATTCTGAATTTTCTTTTAAAGTTAGGTATTTATTTAGCACTGACGTGATTGGTTTTATATTTAATAAATTGCAATAAAATTAATAAATGTATTAGCAGTATCTAGCCTGTGGAATAGTGCATTCTCATTTTCTTGAAATAAATCGACAAATATTATTGTCAAGCAAGCCTAATGTTTTCTTTTATTTCGTGGTTTTTGTTTTGTAAAGTGTCTTATTGAAATCGTTCACTCTGAATTAATTTTATATAATATCCGTAAATCTCCTTACTTTTCTTATATTAAATAAAAGTAGGCGGTGGGCATTGGCAATTGAATAAATTTTTTAATTTTCCAAATTTTCAAAATTTGATTACATTATAATAAAAAAATAATAAAAAATTATTGTTTAATTATTAGCTTAATTTGCTAGTACATTCGTCTCTTGCCACTTGGACAATAGAATGAACATTACTATTTCATACTTATTTATAAATTAATTTCTAAATTCAAAAATTGTGAAGTATTTAAAAAAAAAATAAATATAATTTCTCATTATTCAAATACCCACCGCCTACTCTTCATATTATTTAAATTCATCTTCTTCTTCTTCAACGTTCAAACTTAATGAAATCGATGCTCAGCAAGTGTTTTCAAAAGGAAATTGATAAATATAACCGACCCTTTGCCCTAGAAAACTGAAATTTTGCAAAGCGGTTTTCTCTAAAATGTAAAGCTATTGCTATGTACAAGAAATAAGGAAGGATATTTCGAAAATCAACCCCTAAAGGGGTAAAATGTGGGGTCAAAATTTGTATGAGACCATTTTTATATTGCATCCGATCGACTTCAAACTCGGGTACTGTACTCTATATAAGAAATAGGTATTTTTTTTTTAGTTCTGCACTTAAATTGCAGCGAGTTCCAAGTTTGCTTGTCCTGTAACAGAAGGAGTTTTGGAAAGTTGATGTCCTCGTGGTAATCAAGCGTACTTTATGCCGGTCATGAGCATTAGCAGCCTGTCTTGTGGGGCGCCCAAAAGTTTATATAATTGTATAGTATTTTGCTTAGGACCCGAGTTATTGTCAATGATTCCAATAAGGCCTTTTTCATAACTCACGAATCGTTCGTCGTATCAATTTGAAACTTTTATAGTCATAAATCTAAATTACTAAACAAAATGAAAACCATTTTTATGCAATACCTACTTCGCTACAAATTTTAAGATCACTGATCTATTAACTGCTCCTCAGGTACTTTCATAGGCAGCTGGTTTCTTTCGCGATATTTTAAAATATAAAAGAGAAAACTAACTGAGAAACTACTTAGTATCTCAATAGGCTGTGATTATGATTACGTACGCAAAACGTGCTTTGTACATTTTATTTTCAAACGGGAAAATAACATAAATTAGTCCAGTAGAAATAGGCGTAAAAATGAGAAAAAAAAAAATAATTCGTTACAGCACTCTGACAGCGGAATATTGTAGAGCAAGCTCTTGTAAGACTGGACAAAAAAATCGAACCGACAGCAGCTATCCGGAGTGCAATGGGGTGCATTTTTAGGGGTTGACAATGGTTTTTCGCGATTTCTGGCTAAACTGTGCATCCTCTACAACAAGAGGATCTACAACTTTTGTACTTACCATTTTTACCTTAACCTCAAAATTTTTCGAAAAAATGGCGGAAAACCGGTTTTTTGGTTTTTAATTCTTTTCTTTGACAGAAAAACGTCTATGAAGCTGAAACTTGGACAAAAGATACTTTTTAGTGTTGCAAAAAGGCAGTAACTTTTTCAGACGGAAATATTAAGAGGTTGTTGTTAAATTTAAATTTTAAACAAAAAAAAGCGATGTTTTTAACTGCGATTCCTCTTAAAACTACACCTCCTACGGAGCTATGTTTTGGCTCACTTACTCGTTGTTATATTTACTTTCGATAAATGGTGAAGAAATGGTATACTGCAATGGAAAAAATGACCGGAAAATTGAAAAACTCTAAAAAATCGCTTTTTTCGTAGTAATTTTAATATTTAATTTAATTAATTAACAAAAAAAAAGTATAGTGTGCCAAATTGAACAAAAGTATTAATCAAAGGCCTCTTCATCTAATCTTGCTCTCTTAGCAGAGTGTTGAAAATTTGCTTCCTCAGATGCAACAGAACTGAACGATTCTTCAGTATTTTTGACAATTTCATTGAGTAGTGTTTCAGTTTCAGTACATTGATCTGTTTCCATTTCTTCAGAGTCACTTTCGTATATAGAAATTTGTGGAAGTTCAGCATTTGAGCAATTTTCTGAATTAAAACAATTTAAGCACAAGTTGGTACATTTCAGACCATGTTTTCTACATCCGCATTTTAAAGAAGCACAACCCTTTTCACAGCTGCAACAAATAGTTCTTAGGAGATGATCGGGTATTAATTGATCATCTGTGATATTCGGCTTAATGATACCTTCCGCTGTTTCTTTCCAACCCCAATCTGTTGCGATTACTTCGTTTCCAAGCCATGTTTGAAGCTGACAATATGCTCTAAAACAATGCTGTTTTGCTGCCCCTGTTGTTGGTGGTAATTTTTCCAATTTAAAACTTGATTTAAACGTCGCTGTCTTATACATTTCAAACCGTAAATCATGCAGAGTTAAATCTTGTTTTTTACTGTAAATCCATACTATTAATTTGCTACCATTATCAGCTATCATCTCTTTATCAGCATTGTTTTTGTAAAAGATATCAGCCAATCGAGGAAAATCTGTATTTTGTAGAATTATTTTTATTGTCATTACTTTTCCTTTTCCTGCAAATCCTGAGGTAGTATCACAACCAGTAAAACAATGAAGCAATGCCAAATACTTTCGTTTCGATGGATCTGTAAAGCTATTAGACGTGTAAAAAGAATCGCGAGCATTACCAGTGGATGGTTTGTGAAAGAGTATATCCAAATTTTTTTCATTTAGCTGATTTAAGAGTATTAGCAGATCAACGTCTTGCCCAACAACTATCACAGTTCTATCATTTGTGGCGACTTCAATTGCTGTATTTATTATGAGGGTATCTGCATCTTCTGCTGCCTGTTTACATAGAAATCCTGCTGTTTGAAACTCTTGCGATACTACTTGTATTAATTTATTTTTATTACATTCATTGGCTAAAAAATTTTCTTGCAAATAGGGTATAATAGTGTGATCTTGAAAATCATTCATATCCGGTACCACCACTAATTTTTGACGCCGAAGACGTTCTGTCGTTTTTGTGGCAGCCGAAGTGGCAAGATTAGATGAAGAGGGCTTTAATTAATACTTTTGTTCAATTTGGCACACTATACTTTTTTTTTTGTTAATTAATTAAATTAAATATTAAAATTACTACGAAAAAAGCGATTTTTTAGAGTTTTTCAATTTTCCGGTCATTTTTTCCATTGCAGTATACCATTTCTTTACCATTTATCGAAAGTAAATATAACAACGAGTAAGTGAGCCAAAACATAGCTCCGTAGGAGGTGTAGTTTTAAGAGGAATCGTAGTTAAAAACATCGCTTTTTTTTGTTTAAAATTTAAATTTAACAACAACCTCTTAATATTTCCGTCTGAAAAAGTTACTGCCTTTTTGCAACACTAAAAAGTATCTTTTGTCCAAGTTTCAGCTTCATAGACGTTTTTCTGTCAAAGAAAAGAATTAAAAACCAAAAAAACCGGTTTTCCGCCATTTTTTCGAAAAATTTTGAGGTTAAGGTAAAAATGGTAAGTACAAAAGTTGTAGATCCTCTTGTTGTAGAGGATGCACAGTTTAGCCAGAAATCGCGAAAAACCATTGTCAACCCCTAAAAATGCACCCCATTGCACTCCGGATAGCTGCTGCCGGTTCGATTTTTTTGTCCAGTTTTACAAGAGCTTGCTCTACAATATTCCGCTGTCAGAGTGCTGTAACGAATTTTTTTGTTGTTCGAATCCTATTTCTCCTGGACTAAATATATAACCAGAAGTCTCTACTCTATTTTTGGATACATAATAATATAGATGGCGTTAGGCAATAATGCCCAGGGAAATAGCGACCAAATCGATTTGGAAATAACGCCCTATGGTGAGCCCACCCAACTTGAGGCAGTTTAAATTTGTTAACAAAGGCTTTCCTCACACAAAATTTACAAAACCAAAGTAGGAAAATAATTTTTATTTTTGAAGTCAAATGAAGGAGCGGCCTTAGCAAATTTAGTAAAGTGAATTTCTTTATAAAATAGTGGGTTAATAAACCATATAAGTTTCTTGTAGACACATTTCGATCCACTTTAATGGGAACTAGCCTCCAAAAGTATCTATGTATATAGTAAGACAATGATACTGGCGGCAATATATATGCCGTTCGACTCACAAGATAGTCCACCGTCCGAGCTAACAAGTGCACTGGTAAAGGAAGCAGAACGCAAGAAATGGGACATTGTTCTAGGCTGCGATGCCAACTCACATCATGCTCAGTGGGGAAGCACTGACATAAATGCGCGAGGTGAGTCCCTTTTTGAATTTATTATTGAAAATAACTTGATGATAGCAAATATCGGCAATGAACCAACGTTCATAACCAGGAATAGGCGTGAGGTATTAGACATCACACTATACAATAACTCACAAACTCTCACTGTGCGAGAATGGAAAGTTTCCCTGGAAGCATCCCTATCAGACCACAGGATTATAGAATTCCTAATTGACGAAACGATGAAACCATTAAGCAAATGCAGGAATCCAAGGAGAACAGACTGGGTAAAGTTCTCTGAAGAAGTAGGTAGACATACCAAGAAACTGCAACGGCTTACATTAGGCTCACCGGAAGAGATTGACATAGCCACAGATACTCTAAACAGAGTTCTGAAAGGTGCATTCCATAAAGCCTGTCCTCTACGGACCATAAAGAATAGGAAGTCTCCACCGTGGTGGACAAAAGATCTCCAAAAGATCAGGCAGAAGACAAGAGCACTCTTCAACGCGGCGAAATCCACCAATTCCCCAACAGATTGGGATTCATATAAAGCCAGTCAGAGGAATTTCAAAAAAGCTGTGACAAGTGCCAAACGCATAACCTGGCGCTCGTTCTGTGATGATATAGAAAACACCACAGAATCAGCTAGGCTTAGAAAAATCCTGTCCAAAGAACCTGCAGTCCCTGGATATCTCAAGGACGGCAACGGAAATTGGACACAGTCCTGCACAGAGACTCTTAGTCTCTTACTGAAAACTCATTTTCCGGGATGTATCCCGAAACAGAGTAACACACAGGCTATGTATAATGTCCCGGCAACGGCTTCGACAGTTCCGGAAGAAATCATAACCAACGATAAAATACACTGGGCGATTGACACATTCTCTCCCTTCAAATCCCCAGGAGGTGATGGGATATTTCCAATCATGCTACAGAAGACAAAGACCATTATCGTACCGGTTCTCAATCGACTTTTCATAAGCAGCCTGGAATATGGCTACATCCCAAAAGCCTGGCGGGAAGTGGAAGTAGTCTTCATCCCTAAAGCGGGGAAACCTAGTCATACCACTGCTAAGGATTTCAGACCCATAAGTCTAACATCTTTTATCTTGAAAACCTTCGAAAAACTGGTGAATATTCATATTCGCAGTCGGCTAGACGACAGCGCGATCTCCACAGCTCAACATGCTTACACAAAAGGCCGAGGAGTGGAAACAGCGCTGCATGATGTCGTCAGCACTATAGAAAAATCATTAAAAGATAAAGAATATACACTAGCCGCGTTTCTAGACATTGAGGGAGCGTTCAATAATGTCAAAACGTGTGCAGTGAAGAGGGCGCTGCAGAATTCCAACGTTGAAATATCTCTCACTAACGTGATCATGAGCCTGCTCAATGAAAGGAATATCAATGCGAGATTAGGTGACATTGACCTACAAGTAACTGCCTCCAGAGGCACACCACAGGGAGGAGTCATTTCTCCCCTACTTTGGGTTCTCGTCATCAATGAAGTACTCATGAAACTCAAACACAGTGGAGTAAAAGCCGTCGCTTATGCGGACGATGTAGTACTACTGGCGACAGGAAAATTCCTACCAACTATAAATGAGTTATTAGGAAGCTCACTGCGGACACTTAATCTGTGGACAAAACATTGTGGCCTTGGGGTGAACCCCCAGAAGACCGAACTCGTGCTGTTTTCAAACAGAAGAAACATACCACACTTTGAACCACCAACTATTGAGGGAATACCCCTGCAGGTGGCAGAGAGTGCGAAATATCTGGGAATAATTCTCGACAGAAAACTTAATTGGAAACTAAATGTCAATGAACGAGTTAAAAAGGCATCGAATGCATTTTATGCATGCAACCGTATCTTCGGCAGAAACTGGGGACCTAACCCGAAGATAATTCTGTGGATGTATACGGCAATCGTACGCCCAATACTCACATATGGCAACATAGTCTGGTGGAAAGCCACAGACAAGGTAACCAATCTTAAGGCAATGACAAAAATACAAAGACTGGCATGTATAGGAACAACTAGTGCGTTGAGAACAACACCGACTGCTGGGTTGGAAACGCTTCTTAACCTGCCACCTATAGATCTATATATGCAAGCATCGGCTGCCAAAAGTGCACTGAGAATAAGCCAGACAAAATGCTGGATCCCTAGTCTCTTTGGGCATGCGCGGATTCTCAAGGAATACGTAGGGAGTGACATCAGCTCTGACTATATGTCACCATACCTAGACTTCCATAAACCATTCTCCTGCCGGTTCCCGAGTAGGGAAGAATGGGACAGGAACGAACCCACGGAAACGAAGTCAATAGCCATCTACACTGACGGATCAAAGATGGAATGTGGAACTGGAGCCGGATTATTCTCAGAGGAACTCAACATACATAGTTCAATCAGGCTTCCTGATTACTGTAGTGTTTTCCAAGCTGAGGTACTGGCGGTCGCGGAGGTGGCAAGCATGGTGTCAATAATGGCAATACCACGGAGTGATATTACCATATTCATTGACAGCCAGGCGGCTATCAAAGCAATCTCTACTAATGAGATAAAATCAAAACTAGTTCGCCGCTGTCGCGAAGAGCTCAAGGTTCTTGGCTCGCAGCATAATACGGTTCTCTGCTGGGTTCCTGGACACAGGGACATAACCGGCAACGAGAGAGCTGACGAATTGGCAAGAAATGGCTCTGCAATGGACCTAGACCAGGCACTTCAGTCGATCAAACCACCGATCTGCAGTCTCAGAGAGCGAGTGGAATATAAGATCCGAATGAAAGCCAACATCAGGTGGAAAACACTAACCACCTGCGACATATCACGGAAGATGTGGCCAGAATACAATAAAAGCAGGACCAACAAACTGCTACGATATGACAGAATATCGCTGTCCAAGTTAGTTGGCGCCCTCACTGGTCACAACCTTCTAAGAAGCCACGCAATGAAACTAAATCTCAAGAATGACGACATTTGTAGAGGCTGCGATGATGAGGAGGTTCACGAGGACACACCTCACTTTCTCTGTCACTGCCCAAGTCTCTGTCACTTGAGGAACAGAACACTTGGAAGTTACTACTTCCAGGATATCCAAGAACTCTCTAACGTCTCAATGTCTAATCTTTACAGGTTTCTGAGGACAGCGGGATGGCTGGACAGGGTCGAGTAACCATGGGAAGGATGAAACAAAGCCATTACAACGCGGCTAACCCCATCGAAGGGTATCACAATGGGTCCACGAGGACCTGAGTGGGGTGAAGAAGAGGCTACTCAGCTTCACCAACCCGTAAACCTAACCTAACCATATAGTAAGACTTCGAAAAGTCCATGAGTGTCTGGCATGTAGTAGTAAGAAGTATCTGTACCTAAGTATTAGGGTTGCCAGAAATAATTTGACGAAAATAATTATCGAGCATGAAAATCCCGGACTTTCCCGAACAAAATAGGATCTAAATAAGAGTAAAAAACTAGGACCAAAATGCGGTTCTCTCCTTAGTCAGATACACCATATTTTTCCAACTTCCAATTCCAATATTGGTGTGAAAGGGGAAGAGATAAAGAAAATCAATTTCTGGGATTTTGAAAATTTTGCTTGGGATCTTGGGAATTATTGGCGACAAAATATACTTCGAATTTTACAAACAAAAAGATTGCCGCATTAAACCACCCAAAACAAAAAAAAAAATTGAATATTTTTGGAGGATTTTTGAGCAATTCAGCAAAATATATTTTTAATGTGGTTACATCGACTTCAATAGGTAAGATTGCATATTATGGTGGACATACCTACAACACTATAGTAATTTTTTATTCAGTGTTTTCGAAACTTTCTTTTCTCGATTACCAAAGTAGGTATTACAATAATATTTTTCAGAATTCACTTGACACTTTCAAGCTCTGTTCTCTTGACGATGAATAAATGTAAAACCCGGACAATCTACAAAAACTATCCCGGACGTTCCCCGCATAATCGAAAAAGGAGTACCTACATGTCCGGGAAAACCCGGACGTCTGGCAAAGCTACCTAAGTTAAAAGTGTTCTCTTTCTTAAGTGACAGATATTCGCGGCAGTGAAAAGAAAGGTGTGTTATAGTGGATATTTTTATCACAGCAGCCTCTACACGAGTCGCCATTATTGAATTATACATAGTTTAATTGTAGCTACAGTCTCATAAGAAGAAACAGTAGAAAGTTGCCCTTCCTACTTACGAAGCACCAAATACCTAATATACTTTTGTGGGTGTAAATGTAGCTGATATGAACTGCTTTTAGATTCCATGCCGATGGCTTACTATTTTGCTTATTTACGAAGACCTTCTATTGGAAATAGGCCTTAAAGCACATTGTCAAATTGTGGATGAAATTCTTCTCTTGTTCTTATTTTGCATAATCAATCCGTTGCTGCCTATTGGTATATGTACTTGTTTGCGAAAATGCGGAAAGTGGTGTAATGTAATGACATGACATACCTCTGCGATAGCCCGAGTTAAGCTGAAAGTCTCATACAAGGTGGTCTTCTGATGGTAACAAGGTAGGTTTCTTACTGACTCTTCTTATCGAAAACTTGCAGCCAGACATGCTGCATATTGTTGGCTTGGTGTGCGCATGAGGGGCTCTAATTTAATTTGAACAAATAGCACATCACTTGGGCCAATGGAATCGAATGCATTAGGTATATCATGGGTTTGGGTTTTATCACAATGTCACAATCGAAATGGAGTTTCTAAGTACCTACCTCCAACAATGAATGGAAATACCTACATATGTTTAACTATTTGTTGAAACAGACATTTCTAAAGCTGAGTAATATTTTCGAACCCCTATATCCTGAATGTTTCAAAAAATCATCGCTTCCATTCAAACTTAGATACAGGTTACTTGAAGGCTAAATTCAGTCACTGGGCCTAAGCACTATCGGAAACGTTTTGCCCTGGATCTCGAAACTGAACTCGCCGAAAGTTGCTAAATATGTGTCTGCTTAAACAAGCCAACAACGATTGGAAGTTTTTTAGAGGTATTTTCATCGAAAACTACTTCAAACAAGAGGTTATGGAAACTGGAATACATAATGTACATGGGAAATCTTCTGTTTTCGATTAAGTTTTCAAGTGCGTTTATATGCATATATCTTCACATTGCCATTCAAATCATGATATAATGCGCGCTTGCATAATTTGTATCTGTATAAATGGTACACATAAATTAGACTTAGATGTCTGGTCCAATTGTTTCAAATTTTATTTGTGTTAAAATCTATGATTTATCTTACCACGTGTGAAATAGACACTATTATCGTATACCGCCGACCGATTCAACATAATTAATCACTTTCTATATACTATAATGACTGAAATCGAATTGCCTATTGACCGTTACATTCTCCAATAAATGAACTTTCTATTTTAATGAAAACTTTGCCATTAGCAGAGGTAGTACTATACTTCTGTTAAAAACAACATAAGCGATATCAAGCCCCATTTCAGTGCGCCAAGCCCATGTGTCTTAATAGCCATAAATTCAACTGCACAAAGAATCGATCAATTTATCAAGACAGCTATTCGCTATACCCACCTTTTCGAGTTGTGAGTATGACTTCCTACTTAAGAGAATCCTCTGAATGGCAACGAAATCGAAACTGATGCTGCCAGCTGCACAGAAGCCTAAATGCTACTTGCACTTAACCTACGTAAATTACGCAACAATCGTAATCGGCCTGAATGGCTGAATAATATATTTCTGTTTGCCACACATCATTGGAGGTATCTAACAACCGGGAGAGGGCAACGGCAAACAGCATAATCCGCCATCGGATACCTCATCATGTATCTACACATACGCTCCGTGCCCGTATGTTGCTTAATTAATAATCGCCTTAAAATGTAGCCGATCGTTCCAGGGATCATGCTTTGACCAGACATGTGGTGTGCGCTCACTTTGTATTCAATAATTCAATTTCTCACTAATTCACGTGATCAGCCTTGAAATGTATGAGGTATTAGATGCCAAGAGCTCCCATCTTCTTTTGCACTCCACCCCGGCCGGTTCTAGGGAGTATGGTTACTCAATTGCACGAAATGTTCAAAGTACGAATGTGCTTTTTCTTGGTGCAGCTCTTAGACAGTAACCAGTTGGGTGAGTCGAGACAAGAGGCTGCTGGTCACTTGGCTGGTTGGGACGACCGAGGCGACGCTGCCGACGGTTCCCATTTCGCCATGATATTTATGAGGATGAGGAGAAGCATTCCCTGATTCCAACTCAAGACTGGATGGTAATGAGGAAATAACATGCTCTGTAACGAGCTGTAATAGTTGTAAATTCGCGTTTTGCTTGTTTGGTCTATTTGCCAAACAGACTCTGGTCGTTACGACTTGCGACAACTGGCCGGCGCGCGTAGACAGAAAGGCGAAATTATGTACGCGTATGCCATAAGATAGATGACATTTGGGCGTATAGTAACCCCCCACTGGTGCGGTGGTACACATATCTAACAAGTTGAAGATACACGAGCGGTGGCGTATTATTATGATGACTTGCCGAACGGAATTCAGGTTGAAAGCTAGCTGCAGGGACTTCAATTCCGGGTATACCTTGTTTCGGTCGAGATTTGACCGAAGCGATCAATTAGAAAAGGAAACGGTACTGCACTTTATCCTGCACTAAATCGATTTGTTGGAGTCCATATCCGCAATCCTCATGTTGATGGTTAATTGGAAATGACATCTAGGATAATGGTACCTATGCCGATTTTACTTTTTCTGATTGGTATATTGATTTAAATGCTTTGAGTTGGATATAGAGTATCAACTACACCTATAGAGTATCAATGTGATTGACAGTTGGTCCATTACGTCTGATTTTGTCAATTTCTGCGCGAATGACCTTACAGTTGGTTCTTCTACTCGTATAGACAATTCTTATTCAAATTTTTGTCAATATCTGACTTTAGGTTGAACAGAAAAAAGTTTTATTGGCTACATTTACCAACATTTCGATTCGCTTTCACCGTTCATCCAGGAGTTGTATAGCCAATATAATTATAGTCAGCATCAACATGCTAATGAATGAGGAAATATAGCTACAAACGAAAGTAAATTTAATTACATCTGGCTAATGTTTGAATTATACATATATAGTTAGCTATTAGCCGGCCACGTGAAGTCGAACAATTAACTGATTCCCTAGAGCCTAGATTGTTGTAGAGCCAGATATCACTGTTATACTATAATCTGGAATTGTTCTGCTATAATAGGCCGGGTAATTTTTTACCACAACATTTACTACTTGCGGTTATTGTAAATCTAGGAACTAGGAGCAGCTCCCATTTGGGCCGGGTTTCCATTACAGAAATCTGAAAGGAAAAAAAAAACGGCCAAGTGACAAAGATTTGCATATCTGGGGAAAGTTCTCTGAAACTGTCCTGGAACTTTCGCACGATACCTAGTAAAAAAGTGATGAATGAGTTAAATGGGTGCAATCGCAATAAACACCCAGAACTTTTTCCGATCTCTTATCCCTCAAGCCATCGAGAAGCCGAGAAATTTTGAGGTACAACACCGAGCACGCACCAGTTCGTGACAATAACAAATTAACAAATTGGAGAACTTATAGGGACAACTTAGCGGCAAATCTGATCTGCTACTAAGTCTGCTGGAAGAGGGACGAAGTAGTGAAGGACTTCGACACGGTCATATACAGCGACGGATCTAAGATGAGCTGTGGTGTAGGGGCCGGTGTCTACTCGGAATTACCTCAAATATCAATTTCAGTACGCTTACCGGAATTTGCCAGCGTTTTCCAGGCGGAACTACTGGCCATCCGAGAAGCTTGCACGCAACTAGAGCGTGACACAACGCTTAAACAAAACATTGCTATCCTTATAGATAGCCAAGCCGCCATAAAAGCCATCGACTCGGCTACCATATCCTCCAAACTGGTGCAGGAGTGCCGGAACGAGCTCGCCCGTCTGAGCGAGCGCTTCAGGGTCACACTTCTCTGGGTTCCAGGGCATAGTGACATAACAGGCAATGAGCGTGCGGATGAGCTGGCCAGAAAGGGCTCAGCACTACACGTCTCGCTCTCAACGAGGGTCCACATTCCGCTAGGAGCGGTAAAGAGACAAATACATTCGCATTTTCTGCAGATAGCCAATTCCCGATTGTCGGGGTTGACAAACTGCGTCATATCAAGGAAGATATGGCCTACCTACAACCAAAACAGAACAAATAACCTTCTAAACAGAACCCGCCCAGATATCGCCAGAATCACGGCAATAATCACGGGGCACTGGCCAATTGGAGACCATACGGCCAAGCTAGGTATCCCATACAACCCACATTGCCGCAGTTACGGTAATACAAATGAAAAAGAAACTCTCTCTCATTTTCTCTGCAAATGTCCAGCTCTAGCGAGAGCCAGACTGCGCGCACTAAACCAACCATTCTTCGACGACCTTAGCGACATCTCGGGCAAAGGGATACAGGATCTTATCCGTTTTCTCAATTCCACAGGTTGGCTATAGGCACCGACCGGACCACATCCTAAACAATCACCAAAAAATAGGTCACACGAGTCGTGGTAACAAAACGGCACATCTCAGTGCTAATTGGGTTCAAGGTGAACCGCCACTGCTACCTACCTACCCTAAGTCTGCCGCAAACACCGTGCGTTGCACAATGTCAGCTAAACAATATCATAACATCCTCTTTCACAAGTAGTTGCAAGGCGAAGTGCATTGTGGCCAAAAGAAGCGTTCCATGGTGGAACGAAAATTTGGAAGCTACGCGTAAAAGAGTGAGAAAGCTTTTCAACAGAGCTAAACGCACCGGCATATGGGATCAATATCGGTCTCTCCTAACAAAATACAACCGTGTTGTGAAGATCCAAAAGAGCCTCCTGGCGTGAGGACATGTACCACTGTGCCTGCGGAAATTGATCTCCCATTTGATTTCCCATTAGGCACAGTGGAAGATGTATAGGGGGGGGGGGGGGGCATGCTGGGGGCATGCTTGGGTTCACTGTTAGATTTGGATTAACTGCGATGTTGGGTGTACGAATTACTTTTTCGTCGAAACAAGTTAAATGAACTAACTCCCACTTTTCTCAAATTGGGACTTAATTCATTGCGAATTTGTTCATAATGAACTACGAACTATCTCCCAAACATATGAACTAAATCCCACTGCATATTCGGTGGGACTTAGTTCATTTGGCTAGTGGGAGTTAGTTCCTGTTGGGACTTAGTTCGTAGTAGGGCCTGTAGATAGTAATACTGCCTTGAATTACCTTGAGAATGGTTTGTAATGTGATGTAATTTATACAGACTTTGCTAAGGCATTTGATCGCGTTAACCATAGAACATTAATTTCCAAACTGACTACCTTAGGATTTCACTCCAATATCCTAAAGTGGATTCATTCCTACTTAACGGATCGTATCCAGTATGTTCGCATAAACGAAATGCTCTCGTCACCAATTTATGTTACCTCTGGAGTACCCCAAGGTAGTCATCTGGGTCCTCTGCTCTTCCTTTTGTTTATTAATGACATTCCTGACTTGTTTTTGAGTTCCCAGTGTCTTATGTTTGCCGACGATTTGAAGATCTTCCGACCAATACGTTCAGTTCAAGATTGTATTCTTCTACAAGAAGACCTTAAACGTCTTTCTATTTGGTGTAATGACAATGACCTTCATCTCAATGTCTCTAAATGTCAAAGCCTTTCTTTTTATCGTCATCTCTCTCCAATTCCCTTTACGTACGTAATCGATAATACCCCTTTGTCCATTATTTGCTCCAAAAAAGATCTTGGTGTTATTTTTGACATAAAACTTAGCTTTTGCAAGCACATTGAGTTTTTGGTTGCCAAAGGTAATCAGATGCTTTGTTTTTTATTGCGGAACTCGAAAGACTTTTAAGATCCTCATACTCTTAAATCTCTATTTTTTGCATTTGTCAGATCACATCTTGAATACTGCAGTATAGTATGGAATCCATTTTACGAAGCACATTCCTTTAGAATTGAGAAGATCCAAAAGCGTCTTACTAGAGTAGCTGTTCGTAGACTGCGATGGAATATTGAAATGCCATCTTACGAGACGAGGTGCAAATTATTTGGTATCTTACCTCTTTTCAGAAGGAGGCAATATTTTTCCGTTATGTTTATTCGCGATTTGATAGATGGTCATATCGATTGCCCTTTTCTATTATCATTAGTTGGGTTTTATGCTCCTGCGAGAGTTCTTAGAAATCGCTTTTTATTTCATATACCCTATAATAGGGTTAACTATGGTTACAATGAACCAGTTTCTAGATGCCTTAGGGAATCCAATAAATATTGTGATGTTATTGATTTTAATATTAGTAGAGAATCATTTAGGAATAAACTAATCCTGTTGTTAGGCTTTGGTGGTCATTTTTAAGTATAATTTTTTTGTATTAAGTATCTAATCTAGCGAGAACAGTAGATGTACTCATTTGATTGAAAAATAAATAAATAAATAAATAAATAAATAAATAGATAGCATCCATACAAATATGGCTGAAATTAGACGCCAGAAGAACTAGAAATTGGGAGTAGCTTACAATGATTTCTGTTCGAGCTGCATGGGCAACAATTGAGTTGACTGTTTCAGTCATCACACTATGACCTTCTAACGAAGTAAGAAACACGGAGAAGCATCTTTAAAAAAAAATCGCAGGTAACAATAGAATGAAATGTCCAGCCCATCATTTTTCTATCACAATTTACCTACAAATTTGGTCTAAGTGTGTCCTGTTTTAGGACAGCCATCTAACCTAACTCAACTTAAGGCACGCATCTTATGGTCAAGCAAAATATTCCGAGAAACGAATCAATCAATCGATGGATGTAGGTTCCATTTAAAAACAATAACACATTGTTCTTCTTTCGAAGGCCAACTACATCAATCATATCAGAACAATTCTAAAAAGGAAAATTATGAAAACGTCGCTCTAAAGAAAGCCGCTGTCAGAACTAAAATAGACATAAATACATTTGTATGGGTAGGGTATTAATACAATTTGTTACCTCGACGTACTACATACATTTCGAATACAATTCTATTATTCAAAACGTTATTGTGGTCCATGAGTTTACCTGGCCTTTGTTAGCTCTGTTTTGAATTCCATCTTACCACATGTTATATTCTTCAGATTATTTCATTTACAGCTATCTATATTGTTCAATGCGAAACCTAGAAACCAAATAAACTAATAACCTACTTCTATAGCATGGTTCTCTTCGTTCGTGCAAGATCAATGGATTCCAATAGAATCTTGGCTCATTCGTATACCTACCTACATATTTGCATATTCATCAGAAATGATTATACAATCCATTTCTGATATTTGCAACGGCTCTGGATTTGAATAAATGCTGCAAAATATTATGCGCATCTGATCTCAAAGAAATTGGAAGCTAAATAGTTAACTATTCAAATTTTAACCTAAATTTGTGAGATTCAGTTTAATAAATTGTTCAAGTTTGTTTAATTGTAATATAAAATAAGTATAGGAAATTATTATGTACATAATTGTATCTTCCCGATATTTGGGGTCGTTGTACTGGATACGACCGCAATTTGTTCATGTTTTGCATTTCAATTTAAAAAAAATATTTAACAGAGACCGCTTGGCGTACCAATATTATGCTGGTGCATGTGTGCGAGCTATTTGCTGCGCATGGATAGAAGGGACACAAGGTTTGTGGTCAGAAATGAAGGCTTTATTTTGTTTACATTTTTCCACAATCTCCTTGCATAATGCATAAGCATAATGCATATACGTACATATCAAGAGACATAGCGGATGTACCTATATACTACTCAAAAAGTAACCACTCTTGAATCCTTTTTTAAAGTGGGAGTGCTATGAGACGATTTTCTTCCGCCAAGGATTAGTAAGAGTATACAAGACTCTCAAAAATGCTTCCGAAATGAATTGTAATGTGAGGGGGACTATCTATGATCCAAGATACCAAGGTATAAACACGAAAATAGCAATAATAATGAAACGCACGCTCTAATCGTCGATATCACAAATAAAATATTTGAGGATCTCTAAATCGTGTTTATAGTAGAACTTAAGACCAGAATCTTTTCCTAACTGCTGATGGTACATTTCACGGATACATCTTTTTCAGAGTTATTTAAGTCTTTTTCATTAATTTGGGATGTAAAATATTATCAGAGGTAATATTAATTTTTGTATCATTCTTCCTTCAAATTTTAGTTCCTTTAACTCTGTGTTGTGTGGGCGCAGTGGCTCAGTGGTTAGTGTGCTGGACTAGTGTACGATGGGTCCCAGGTTCGATACCAGGAAAAACACATCCAAGTTTTTTCCAATGCGCCATCTCTCGGGAAGGTCTGTCCTGAAAAGGCTTCTCAATTCAGCCGTTCGGTTCGGATTCGGCATAAAATTGTAGGTCCCTTCCATTCGTCCCAAAAATAGAAACTCCCATAAACGAATGGTGCTTATACTATTCGGACCTCTGGCACCAACTATTTATTTATTTTTAACTGTTGGCTTCGCGAATGTTTTTCTATTTTTTCCTATTTTTTTATTTCTGTTTATCAAAGGGCACGGCATATCCCCAGTCTAGTTCTCTAGTAAAGTCACACATTCTTTTTACAGGAACAAACTCAGGCTCTAACTTCGGAACCAATTGAGCTAACTACTTCAAACATACAGCATTTACCAAGCTCAACTGACTCACTCACTCACTTAGATGATGATCATAAAAATTAGGAAGCACTTCCTGATGCCATCCTAGAATCGTGAAATTTGGCGGAATGCTAGATCCTAACTGTGCATCCACCGGGAAAAGTCAAAAACTTCAGATTTTCCATTTAGGCGCCGTGTTATACGCTTTTGAAAATCGGTTATTATTTATTTTGGCCACTTACGATTCCCATAGAGTGTTGAAAGAGAAAAATAATGAGACCTAAATGTAAATGTAAAAATTTGGTAGATTTACTTTGGCAAGTTTTTCGTTTAAAATTTAATTTCATAATTTGAAAAATTGACCAGTGAACCTTACTTACTTACTTAAGGTGGCGCTACAGTCCGGGGTGGATCTGGGCCTCAACCAACAAGGTTCTCCAGCCAGCACGATCTTTGGACAGCTGTCTCCAGTTTCGCACGCTAAGTTGGTTGAGGTCCCCTTCCACTTGCGTGCGCCACCTGAGTCGCGGTCTTCCTCTACTGCGCCGTCTCTCGGGTGTGGCTGTGGAGTGGATTTGAAGATTTTCCGAGCCGGAGCATTCACGTCCATTCGCTCTACATGACCCAGCCACCGCAGTCGTTGGACCTTCACTCTTCTGGCTAGGTCGATGTCGCTGTACAGCCCGTACAATTCGTCGTTGTATCTCCTCCTCCATTCACCGTCTATGCAGACGGGACCGAAAATTACTCGAAGAACTTTCCTCTCAAAGCAACCCAAGAGTAAGCTCATCCGCTTTTGATAGAGTCCATGCCTCTGCACCATAAAGTAGGAATGGGATGATTAAGGTCTTATAAAGGGTCACTTTAGTTGTTCGAGAGGGGGCTTTGCTACTCAATTGCTTTCTTAGCCCAAAGAAACAGCGATTGGCAAGAGTTATTCTTCGCTTAATTTCAGCTCTGATGTCATTGTCTGAGTTCATAGCGGAGCCTAGGTAGACAAAGTCCTTTACCAGCTTAAAGTTATATCTGTCTATAGTAACATTCTGTCCAAGACGTCGGTGTTGGGTGTCCTTTCTTGATGACAGCATATACTTTGTCTTGCCCTCATTGACCGCCAAACCCATCTTAGCCGCCTCCGTCTCAATGCTCACGAACGCGCCAGTGACATCACGCTGTGTTCTGCCGATTATGTCGATGTCATCGGCGTAGGCAAGTGGATGGACGGACTTTTGAAAGATAGTGCCTCTGGTGTTAACGTTTGAGTTTTGCACTATTCTTTCAAGAACGATGTTGAAGAAGTCACATGACGCGCATCGCCTTGTCTAAATCCTTTTTTGACATCAAAAATCTCGGTGATTTCTTTACCGAACTTGATGGAGCAACGTGCATACTCCACTGTTATCCTGCACAAACGGACGACTTTGACAGGTATGCCAAAACTAGACATTGCTCTGTATAGCTCGTCTCTATAAATGCTGTCATAGGCGGTCTTAAAATTGATGAAAAGATCGTGGGTATCGATTTGGACTTCCTGGGTTTTTTTCCAAGATCTGCCGCAGTGTGAATATTTGGTCGATGGTAAACTTTCCTGGCCTGAATCCCACACTGACTTTAGGTCCAATCAGGTTGTTGACGAAAGGCTTCAGGCGTTCACACTACACGGCAGATAGGATCTTGTAGGCGATGTTAAGAAGACTAATACCTCTGTAATTGGCGCAGTTCAGAGGGTCTCCTTTCTTGAGGATCGGGCAAAAAAGGCTGAGGTTCCATTCATCGGGCATACTTTCTTCCGACAATATTTTACAGATGAGTTGGTGCATGCTCCTAACCAAGTCATCGCCTGCCGCTTTGTCTCGCTCGGCGGTTAGGCCATCTGCTCCAGCGGCTTTGTTGGACTTAAGCTTAGATATAGCTATCTTCACTTCGTCCAGGTCGGGTGGGCGGAATTGTTGGTCTTCATCGTCCAGTTTGAATGGCTCATTCTGCCTGACAGCGGGATTTAGTTCGTCATCGCCGTTAAACAGTCTGCAGAAGTAGTATTCTTCCATATTCTCAGCACCGGCTGCGATTCTACTATTTAGATCTCAATACTTTTCGTGGCTGACTAGTAACACACTTAATTTGTTTTCTATATAAAAGAACTTGGATCTTTTTTTACATTTATGTTTTTAGTGTAATCTACTTTACAAAAAGCTACTTGACGAAAGGAGAGAAACGACTGGAAAGAAATACGAAGCTTAATTTGAAAATAAAAGAAATAATAAATAAAACTAAAAAATAGATTCGCCTTCAAATAATAGTTATCTATTACTTTTATCTTCCGACAGAATAATTGATTCGCCTGAAGCATTAATAAATTAGTTGAATAAACTGCTGTTTTGTATTTTAGAGTCTGAGTTTTCTATTTCACATTTCCTAGACACATTTTTCCAAAGTTTTCATAGGCTCTTTAGCTCATTGCTTTTATCTAGTTTTAATTTCGTTTAAGTTTTGCATTTAATTCGCTGCTAACAAATTTCCAAAAGTTTCGTTATCATTTGAACATCTTGATAACTTATTTGTTCGTCATTATTCACTCAGACTTCATGTTATAAGTGGTTAAGTTAATAAATCATTTAAAATTATATTACTCAAATATCTTTACACTATCATAAGCACTTCCCAGTCATCAGCATCAATATTCCAGTGATATACATAAGCTGGATGCCACAAAACCAGAAAACCATTTGAAATCACAATTGGTTTAAAAAAAATCAACTACCTCTCTTAGAACAGTCTTTGCCCGGTCTTGGGAATAGATGATACAAGTTCCACTGGTAGCGTTTTATATGAATAATAATTATCTTTGGATGAGTAAGTTCACCGGCCGCAGAAAGTGTAAACATAAATTTTATTACAGTATTGGTATGTGCGCGATCAGTCTCATAAACATAAATTACTTGGGAACATTTGAGAATAAAATCTTAAACAAAGTAATAACGACTTAACATTGTTTTAATTTTCTCATGTCAATCATTGGAGGAATGCCAACAATAGACTACTTTGTAATTACGTAGGTGTAGGTACTGTTAGAGATGCCGTACACTTGACGGTGAATTGTTATTTTGACATTTTTATAGAGCCCAATGACAATTTTTGAGTTTTGCATATCCATTCGTCGATTCTTAGGCCTGTCTCGTGGTCTAGTTCGAAATTTAACTATATTATAATTCCAACCAATATGTTTGTTAACAATAACAATGTTGTGGTTCTCTTAAAAAAACACCTCAAAAACAATTGTCGTTTTGACATTTTACATGGTAGCTTATACCCAGGTTAGATTAAGTGGAAACTGTACAAAACATTTTGAATCATTTACTTAGATCAAAATCAAATTCCGAAAGCGGGAGCAAATTTCGCGCGGGAAACGTTATTATTTCCTGTCATCGCCATGTATGTTTTACTCGCTTCCGGTGACTTTGCGGCGAATTCCGGTGGAAGTATTATTGTCTGCTGTTTGCAGATGCACGCCAAAGAAGAAAATACGAACTCAAGCTCTGCGGAAAATGGGTCACAGATTTATATTTTTTTCTTAAAGGATTTTTATTTGGATAACTGAAAAAATGTATGCAAGCATCGGAAATGCCATTATTAAATTGGTTTACTTTGTATTTGAAGTTTTGCATTGTAGATATATGTAATATGCAATATGTTGTCATTGTTATTTTCATAAACAAATTTGATTTTCGCTGAAAATTGTTAAAGTATGTATAGGTATTTGTTTCTATCAACTTTTTTTTATATTATTTAAAATAGGTAGATACCTACCGTTTTAAAGATAACTTCAAAAATTCCATCAAAATTCAACTATCATTGCAATGACTTCTGATAAGAAAAAAATAATAGGTTATTAAATATGAATTGAAATTGAAAACTTAACTTACTAGAAAAATTGTGCAAGCTTCCATTTGTCTCATTAATTAAAGTAACAAAACTCTCCGAAAACTCGAGATAAATAGTGGAACAACCTCTCCATTCAAAACGAGTGACCGTTTTTTGGTGCCGTGAAATAACGCCGAGCGAAATAAGGCCGAATTTCAAAACTTCTGCCTTAAGTTCGTAAGTTCGTGGCTCTGACGTAATTTTGACGTCAGCATATGGAGCCAATGGCTACATGCCGTACCGGTACCGTATACAAGCTCTCTTTGTGCACTCTTTCGTGAAGTCAGAGCCACATATATATGTATGGCGTGCTACATACAGCGTTACCACTTGTACTACTTATGTAGTACTGTACTACAATTTGCTTAATTTTTCAACTCTGTACTACATACTACATCGTTACCCTAAAGTACTACATTTCTTAAGCTCCACCTAACCATTTTACTTTTTTACGAAAAACGTTTCTTTTGCAAATTTTCTCACTTTTGCTTTTATAACTAAATAAATAGATATAGAAACTTTGCATCATTCTAAAGTAAATGGAATTCTTCATCTGAATGCTTCCATTTACGTATGGCACCAAGTGTTTGTCTCTGTCTATCAGCAGAATTCACCTGCACCTGCACCTGCAAGAAACTTCAAATATGGATCGGTTTTTGAACGTGGTTTCGGACACAAACCCAGTAAGAATAGACCGCCGACTTCCCGTGCACCTACCCGATTCCCCCCGGAAAAAATTACCCTGTCTGTGAATACGTGTAAATGTCAAAATTAATGGCGGGAATGATTTTACATGCTATACCATGGGCCTAGGATTTTTCAAATATGCGTGCGTTAATAGCGCTCCTTTGATTTTGTGCAGCACCAATACATGAAAAATCCTGGGCCCGCCGCGCCGGCAGCTTGTAGGCAAAGTCCGTTATGTGGGAGGAGTCGACGGTCTATTCTTACTGGTTTGTGGTTTCGGACTCCGACTTCAGCATCATACCGTTCTGAAATTGTTTGCATAATGCAGTACTGCATTCAACTATGCCGTATTAGGGCAAATGAATTCAATCCGGCATTACTAAAGAATGTGTGCAATGACACTTGACAGTGAGATCGGTCGAAGTCTGAAATGTTGTCGGTCAAAACCAACTTCCCTTGTCAAAACTTGAATTGGCGCTTTTGCCAAATTACATATTGCCAAACAACTAGTAAACCAAAAATGTTATTTTATAGTTTATGAGACTACTGATGGGTCAACCGAAACCTACCAAGTGATAATAGCTAGATACTTTGATGACTGTGCTGTAAAAGGTGGATGTATTGGATTTCAGCAGCTCAAGGAAGGCAATTCCGATGAAATTTTTCAATCAATCCTGCGTGAATGCAAAGACAATAACATCGACATTTTAAATGCAATTGGTATTTGCTCTGATAATGACTTAGGCCTAGGCCACGCACTGAGCGGCAAGCGGCAAAGCGACAGAGCGGCAAAAATCTGAGCGGCAATCATAAGCGGCAAGTGACCATTTTTTAAGCGGCAATTCCCATAGAAGATATTTTTTGTATAAGGAGGTATAAGATATAAAATGTTTTTTTTTTTGTATGGGAGGTGCCATGCCCCTTTGTCCAAATTTGACCAATTTTCACAGGAGCACTCCAGGGCTATGCGGTGACCTCTTAGCGGGGTTAATATCTGCCCAAATCTATTTTCAAAAGGATGCAGTAGCAACACCAACATATGAACATAAATTCATCGGCTGCATGCAAACTATTGCCATTAAAAAAGTTAAAAAAAAACATTTGGTACTACATTTTGTTTAAAAATGCTACATTTTGTTGGCTGACGTACCTACTACATTTGCTATAGATTTTAGTGCCAACGCTGTAACATACCGTGTACTCTTTAATTTGCTTTTATAATGGGAAATAAAGCCGAATTTAGAAATTCTGCCTCATTTCGATCGGCGTTATTTCACGGCAGACGGCACCCCGTTTTATTTTTATTGTTTTTGGACTGGCTGTGTAATTTGGCCAAATTTAATTTTTCGAAAATGATGCTAGCGGAACCTTTTCAGTGAATGGATTGCGTTACGCAACGATGTTGGTTGAGTTTATTTACCTGAAATTAATGTTATGCACGTGCCGTTTATTTACACCAGGACGGCCGGCCCCTCAATCCACACAGGTGGTGACAAAGTTTCGCAATTGCGTAAAAAATGCTGAAACGTTTATTTTCACGAAATGGAGAATTCAATTGGTCGCCGTAAGTTCTAAATTAAAGATATTGGCTACGCCACTGCTTCACCAACGATTCATGCAGTAGAACAAAATCTCAGAGCTGTTATTGGCGAAATAAATCCACAATTACGTGAATCATGATAAAATATTCCATCAATACAATGACTATTTGTATATAAGGCGCACATTTCGCAGAAAAAATAAAAATATTGTTCTATTGATTTAAAATGAGACCTCTTGTTGAATGACCTGGAAATTGCAGCTCTTCCAAGATACTTTTTCCTGCTTTTGAGTTTTTAAGTATAAAAGAAGGTACCTATTGTTTTTGATCAAAATGTTGTCTTCCAGGATATTGATCAATTCGGATATTCCGATGGTGAATGAACTTAAAAAGGTGGGTATCGTAGTTCTGTTCCTTATAATGTCCCTACGCCCCTACACCCAATGTAAATATTAATCAAACTATTTTCAAATCATAAACATATTTATGAAGTGAATAAATTGGTGGAGTGTACGATTGTCATCACATCACAAATTTTTAAATTTGAGTTGGCCTCGACTCCTACTATATAGACTTTATATAGACTGATTCCAAACACTTAATTGTGACTTGAATACCCAAAAAGATACGGATAATATTTTGGGGTGTTGATAGCGTAGAATATTTTTCCTGAAATGGGCTTCAATGCATTCAGAATAGTAAATTATTTTGTAAAGTTGCTTGCAGATGTATGATTGTTAGTTCTGTACTTAAATTGCAGCAAATTGTAGTATTCTGGAATTATATCCCCAGGAAGCGAATTCCAAAGTTTGCTTGTCCTGTAACATAGTTTTGGAAAGTTGATGTCCTCGCGGAGTGTCAAGTGTACTGCATAGTAGTGTATGGTCATAAGCAGTAGCCAGCCTGTCTTGTGGGGCGCCCAAAATTTGAATTTCGAGGGATAATGTCTTTCAGTTCTTTGAAATATCTACCATGGAAGTACCTATAGAACAAGCAAAGGTCAACGACTTTTCTTCTGTGCACCAACGGTTGTAGATTCGATGTGAGTGTAGGGTCTCCAACAAGTCGAACTGTTCATCTCTGTATACTGTCAAGTAGGTTAATTGAATGTTTTGGTGCCGAACTCCATATATGGGAACAATATTCCAGGCCTGGTCTAACCTATGCTTTGTAGAGAAGGAGAAGTTGCTTGGGGCTTTGCTCTAAATAGGTAGCCCAACTTAGCGGACGCCGATCTTGCGATATAGGATATGTGGTCCTGCCATGTGATTCCTGAATTGACTGTGACTCCTATAAGGTGCATTGAGTCCTTGGGATGGATTGGATTCATTTGAACCTGAGGAAATGTTGATGCATTTTTCCTAGAAAATGTTGTGAGCTGTGTCTTCTTTGCATTGAATATTAGGGTGGGTCGACGAAAAATTAAATTTCGTCCCATCGTTTTGGAATAGCAACCAAAATGTGACCCCAAGCTTTAAAATGCGTGTACATATTTTTAAATTTTTTTTTTCCTGTCGGTCTACCCGCGCATTTCATTTGAATATGAGGATATTTTGTGAATTCTGACACATATAGGTTGATTTTATTAGAATCCGAGAATTGTTTGCCAAATAAATTAAAACGTTCCTTGCGTTAAAAATATAAGCATTCATAGTATTTATTTACTGTTAACGAACCTGCAAATCGAAATAAGGACATGAATTCGTACAGAACGTGCAGCCGAACAACTAGCATACGAACGTGTATTTGGATGTGGGTTTGTCATACGCGGCAGACCTAGGCAAAAAGTATAGAGATATCGTCACGTTAGTGAAAGACTTATGATTATCCACATCAAGGCTAAACTCGCGAACATCAGCCCCATATGCGCTCGTATCGCCACTGAAAAAAAGGACCACGCTACCAAAGAAAGTGTGTATAAGAGCTCCTCGAAAACAAAATTAGAGCAAGAAAATCGAGGTTAATATAATATATCCTAGGAAGTTTAGTATAGGCAAGGTATAGGCAAGGTGAACATATTTGTTAGTACAGTTGGCAATAGAAATCCATTTCCTACTCCATATCTCAATATTCATAGGTCATTCAGTGACAAAGATGACAACACAACAGTAGCAAACGCATCAAAACGTACCATTCAATATAGACAGCCGGCGTGGCGATCTGATTGGTCCCTATCAGTGTGGTTTTAGGCCAAAGTCTACCGTCGATCAAATGTTCACACTTAACATTCTGTATAGAGACCTATACACAGCATGTCTTGTATAGTTTTGGTATCCCTGCAAAACTCGATCGTTTGTATATGGTGTTGACGAAGAAAGCTCGCTGCTCAAGATGGATTTAGACAAGTTGACGCTCTGCCAAGCGACTTCTTCAACATCATATACTTGAAAGAATTGTCCGAGACTCACATCTCACAGGCAAAGATCCAAGACACGATCTTTCAAAAGTCTGTCGAATTACGAACATACGCCGATGATATTGACATAATTGGTAGAACACAGTGAGCTGTCACTGGTACGTTATCTAGTACAGAAACGGAGGTGGCTAAAATGGGTCTAGCGGTCAACGAGAGCAAAACTAAGTGTATGCTGTTATCAACGGATCGGACAAAACCTTACTATTGACAGCTATAACTTTGAGGTAGTGAGAGACTTTGTATAGGTAAGGTAGATACGAGTAGCTCGGCTGTTCTATAAGCCCTGATAACAACGTCTCAAAAGAAGTTAAACGATAGATAACACTTGCCAACCTCTGTTTGAGCTGAGAAGCAAGTGCGTAATTCCGAAAAACTATGGAGATTCGACTCATATATAAGACCTTTATTATCCCAGTCCTGCTTTATGACACTAAAGATTGTACTCAGACTAAAGCCGGTGAAGCTATCCTCGGTCGGTAAGATTATTCTTTAGATTTTCGGCCCCGTCTAGGTACGTTGACGGTCTTTAGAGGAGACGACTCATCGCCAAATTTTACGAGCAGTTTAGCGACATCGACCTAGTCAAAAATTGAACATCAGTTCTTTAAGATGGCTGGGACATGTAGCAAAGAGACAGCCCAGTAGAGGAAGACCTCGTCTTAGGTGGCGCTCACAAGTTGAAGGGGACCTCAACCAACTTCGAGTACGCAACTGAAAATAGTGAGAAGACTGTGCTAACTAGAGAAGTTAAAACCTTGGTTCACTTCGAACTGTAGAGCCGCTTACACCTAGTAAGAAAGTTTTCAAAATAAAATGGCCTTTGTTGAAAAATATCGAAATATTGGGGAAAACACAAATTTTCAAAATCAATGCGCGGGTAGAAGGAAGCTTCTTAAAAAATATTTGTTTTGCTTTTTAGAATCCCTTGGATATGGATCAAACTTTTATCACTATTCCAATCCAAAAAAAAAATAAAAAAAAATTTTTCATACATCGATGACCCACCCTATTGAATATACCACCAAGTTGCTTTTTCCCCACTTCAAGATCCTGTCCAGATCATAATTTAGAGAACTAATTTGTTCACATCTCTGACTGTGTGATGTAGACGCATTCATTAGCCCACTGTTCGATATTGTAGATATAAGAGTTCTGTGATCAGCAAAGCTGTAGATATTATTATTTGTCGATCCAAGCAAATCTTTGATGTAGAGAAGAAATAGAGTTGGAGATAGAATAGATCCTTGGGGCACTCCTGCATTTATAGCAAACGAGTTCGATGATACGCCATCTACAACAACTTGGATCGATCTTCCCAGAAGAAAAGTTTGCATCCTTCCGCAGAGTTGTTGTGGTAATCCATAAGACGCTAACTTGCCTAATGGGACACTATGCCAGACTCGGTTAAATGCCTTTGATATGTCCAAGGCTACGGCTCTGGATTCGCCGGCCGTGTTGTTCAATTGTTTGCGTCTAAGTGCGTTACGTAGCTTAACAGGTCTCTAGTGGAACGACGCACGGCTCCGAAATCTGTATTGCCTGTTGCTTATTAATCGGTGCCCTTCTACATATTTGATTATTTCGACATTTATTATGCCTTTTCCATTGCTTTTGAGAGCATTGAAAGTATCGCTATTGGACGATAGTTTTGTGGCAGGCATTTCCTCCCTTTCTTTGGAATAGGTTGAATGCGAGCGGTCTTCCAGCAAGAAGGAAACGTCTTCTGTGAGTATGACATGCTAAACAGCTTACTAATACAGGTGCAAGTTCTGGTGCACAGCTCTTGAGTACTATAGCCGGGATTCCGTCGGGTCCCGTTGCCTTTTTGCAATCTAGTTCTTTAAGGATGCGTTGAATTATTCGGACCGCAATTTCACTTCTGCCATTGATGTTTGCACCCTCGGGATATTCGGTGGCTCTAGTTGTGCAGAATCTAGGAATCTATGGTGGAATTCACTGAAAACATGTTGTTGCTATAGTGTGCCGTCTTCTTTTACTAGAGGTGGAAAGGATGAGCAACTAAAGTTATTACTGATTGCCTTTGCCATTGACAAGTACAAGTCTGAAGTACTTCATTGATGTACAAGAAAGCTATTTTGGACTTAGCTTGATAGTATTTATCGCTTCATCAAAGGCAGTACATTTATCTAACAAAGAGGTACAAATCCAGTGTATAATACTATAATAATACCGTATGCAATACAACTATGTATGTACTTGTAGACAAATTCAACAGACGCTTGAAAGGCTTGTCGTTGGGTGGTTGTTTCGAATTAAGAAGTGTGTTTTGTGTCGTAAGCCAATATTGCCCATAAAAAAAATTAACACTACAGTGCCTTGCGATATAGATCCATTGTATAACTTTGTTTGTTGACATGACAATCTGTAGACAATTTACGAAATGTTAAATTAAATCCCTCATCTAATCCTTAATTATTCACAACGTAGTATGTGCCTACATCACGATCGCGAATTTCGTTAAGAAAACGGGTTCAAAAAAACTGGATACGAGTAAGCACTATATTCGAGTGGAGGCGGACATGACTACTAAAAAATATATCTTAAGCTCATCAGATTTACATATACATATCAAAAAGATTGCTCATGAACTTATTTAGAATGTCTTTCTAATACAAGTAGATTAAGGTGTGGCCACTTGGGCGATGCTCTGATTTCAAACTTTTATTTTATTTGATCCTTTGATCGTAAATTCACTTGTGCAAATAAATATCTACACATCACATTTTAATGATGTTGTACAAATGTCATTGACACCAAGACGAACAAAATAGAATAAATTCTAAACTCTATTGCGAATTAAACGTGACAGTGAATTGATGCGATGTCCGTCCATGTTTATAGTATTCAGCTCATTTGCATCTTCTGTTTAGAACTTTTTAGTAAATAATGTATGTAGTTGTTAAATGTGTTGGTCCACAGATTAACTCATTAGCATTGAAAATGTGTCAATCGCCAAATCCGGTTTAGATATTTAAAAAATCGCTCTTGCCTGTTGATACCTTAAGGTCTTCGCAAGAAATGGCGACAACGTTATAAAAGATGCCGATTATAGCAAAGTGAATGTTTTTGCAATAAAAAAAAATTCTTTAAAGAACTAAAGATCTTCGAGTCTTTGTAAACTGCGATTGTTGGATACAGCATTCAGTGGTTTTCGAGATATAAGATTTTGAATGTTTTTTTTTATGGGCGGTGCCACGCCCCTTTGTCCAATTTTGACCAAACTTCATAAAAACCGTATATTTTTTTATATAGACCAATACCAATCCGCAATGTCTGCTTCTGTTTACATGTCTGCTCTGTAGGCATACAGGCGCGTGGTGGGAACATATTTGCTACCGGGATTTTAAATTGAAAACGCCCCCTCTCCCATCTTCGAAAAAAATTTCAATTTTAAAAACAATTATACCAACAAATTTTATAAACTCTAATTTTATTGCAAATTATACATAAATACATAAATTTTTTCATATGAATCCGTATTACATTACTGTAATACAATATAATACTGTTTTTCTATAATAGTACTTTCTTTGATTTGTTGACGGATGACATTTTCACAAGCCATTAACATATACGTCTCCAAACTGTCATTGCCCATGGTTTATCTTAATCTATCTTCTTATACATATATAAAAATGGTGGCAAAAATGTATAGTAATTCATCAATTGAGAACGGCTGGACTGCATACGTACAAATCCGTTAACAGCATGACCGACGAGGATGAAGCAACTATCCGCCGGAATTTTTGAACTCGCTTGATGTGCCAGGAACACCACCGCATAATTTACAGCTGAAGGTGGGATCGATCATAATCATGTTGTGGAATCTGTATCATCCGAAATTGTGCAACGATACGCGGTTGTCCGCGCCTAGAAACTGATGAACAATGTGATTCAAGCGACGATCATCAAGGGCAAATTCAAAGGAGAGGAAGTCCTTATCCCACGAATTCCGATTATTCCAACTGATCTTCTTTTCCAATTCAATAGGATTCAGTTCCCCGTTAGATTGGCTTTTGCGATGACAATCAATCATAATTCCAATCTTTGGAAGTCTGTGGGATTAATCTCGAATTTCCCTGTTTTTCGCACGGTCAGCTGTACGTTGCATGTTCGCGTGTTGGCAAACCGTATTCGCTGTTTGTTTTTGCACCGGAAAACAAATCAAAAAACATTGTTTATCACGTCGCACTCTACTGATTTCCATTCAAATAAATCACATTGAAATTTTAACTATCTGTATTTTATTATATCACTCCGGAGTTTATCTGAAGGCGTTAAAATGGGGCGAGACGAAGTTCGCCGGGTCCGCTAGTTTTTTTATAATTTTCAATTTGGAAAAACTCCTTTCACACTTCAGCTGTGTCATCGGTAGTGTAAAGCTATTTTCAGTTGCCATTATTATTTTGTCGAAAATAACATTAAAATTTATAATTTCAAATTTTTTTAGTACCTACATCTTTGACACAACTCTTGTTCATCGACCTTCGTTGCTTAGGCAGTACTTCTTCTATGAGAATATCAAAGTCTACTAAATACTTATTCATTGCCTTAACGAATCTGTGAGCACACTTCAATACGCTTTCAAAACCACCAACACGTATTTTTTTTTATTTGGTCAACCATACCCATTGTATACAAAACTGAGAAGAACTAATTTTAAAATAAGAAAAAATGAATCAAGATTAAAATTTGAGTCAATTATATTTTCAACATTTCCTGAAAAAAAACGCCCCTAAAAACGAAACGCCCCGGGAAAATTCCCGGTTTCCCGTATGGCCTCCACGCGCCTGTAGGCATATAATATTCAAGGGATACATTTTAAGCGCCAAACTTCCATATATTTAACTATAGCCATTTCCATTTCCATTTGTTTTTAAAAGAAAGCAAGTTAGCCTGACCGTTTAGTTTAATTGGTGTCCTCGCACACGACATAAGCTATCGGCTTATACTTTAGTCAATAGTCTATGCGAACTCTTGTTAAGCCACTTATCACCATGTGTAATTTCAGTACCACAACATTTATTTTTTTTTCTCATCAGCAGTTTTTATGAGTTTTTTCCATTTAAAGACAGAAAGTCAAAACAAATTAATATATCTAAGCCGAACATGACAGCATTAATTTCAATTAAAATAATGATGAGACTGCACTTTATTGAAAACTCTAAACCAATTACGCAATCCACCTATACCATCTGACGCCTTATAAGCACCTTTCATTATGAAAGATTATTTCATAGCAAATTGGGAAATATCTATTACTTTATTATCTATTGCACTCAGTTTGTAAAGGCTTGCGACTTCGTTTTCGAAGCTGTATGGATTTAGGGTTACGACGCCGCTCAAATCTGATTTTAATTACTGCAAAAGCTTACTACTTACTTTCCAAATTAGAAATGTAGTTCTATTATTTCATGATTAATTTAGTAATATTTAAAACAATTTTTTTTTGCGTTTCAAATGAAGTCAAAAGCTTATCTGGCGTTTGACATTCTCGGGAAGAAGTTGTGTTCACTATTAGAATGCACACTTCGTAGAGCCAAATAGAAAAACAATTTCAAATGCATTTAAATCAGTGATAAACAGTTTTTACTGTAATGGTCGGTGGTCTAGGTCTAGGTACCTACACAACATTTATGGTTTTTCCATGAATCGTATATATTCTTGTCTGGCAGGACAATGTTACAAGCTTTTAGAACTTTGGCTCCCATAACTCTGGAGGAATTACGTTTGCAATGTTTTTGTTTTTTATGGGAGGCGCCACACCCCTATAACTCATGAATCAATGTACATACAAAGACTGTATGTATATATAAACCTTTGTATTGAAGTCACCTTTCAGGGAACATTTCCAGAATCAGAATCGGTTCACGCATTACAGACAGTGTTGTCACTTGGGATTTCGAAAATGTGGTAGATTGCATGCAAAAACAGTGGTAGATTAAAAAAAATTAGTGGTAGATTTAAGTTTTATATGAATCGCATATTAAAAAAAATATATAAGTAATTAAATCACAGTCATAGCAAATCACTGGCCGAATGCGTATTCCTGATGATTTGCATTTTATTTAAAAATACATAGCTATATGTTAAAAGGCACAAACAGTGATTTTTGTATTTGTCCAAGCTACCGTATATCCGTCTTGAAGTTTTTTAAATGAGTGCGACATTAATAAATAAACCCTATCTCACGTTAAGGCATTCTCAAACCAATGCGAAACGCGAAAGCGGGAGCTGGAGCGGGAAATAAATAAAGGGTGGGCCATCTAGTGTTTTCTTTTTAAATCATAAGTTATTTAGGCAGACACTGACAGCTGTTTCCCACTCGAAATCTTGACAGAAAGTCAGTATCATACGTTCATACCTCCGCGGAACGAAATGAGTCGCTTTACGCTTGAACAACTGAAATATTGAAATATTGAAAACTTATTTCCAAAGTGAGTGCCGTGTAGTCCAAACAGTGCATTTTTTGAAAAGAAGTTTTGGCCGAAATGAAGCATACCCACCGCGCCTGCTGTACGCAAGTTTGTTCAATAAGTTCGTGAGACTGGTATGCTAGTGGACAACACTCATGGTCCACGTCGCCGTACAGTTTGGTGCGGATTGTGTAGTGGTGGCATCATTGGTCCATTTTTCTTCGAAAATGAGGCTGGGAACAACGTTTCGGTCAATGGTGGGCGTTACAGAGCCATGTTAACCGACTTTTTTTTTACTGAAATTGAAGACATGGATTTTGGTTCATGCAGGATGGCGCGCCATGCCACACAGCCCATGCCACAATCGATCGTTTGCGCACCAAATTCCCAAATCGTGTTATCAGTCATCTTGTTGATGTAAATTGGCCGCCTCGGCTGCGATTTGACCCCTTTGGACTTTTTTTTGTGGGGAACCGTGAATTACCGATATTATACCAACAATCGGTGAGCTACAGCCCGAAACCATCAACAAGCTCTTGGCAAATTGGAGTGACAGAATGCGCTACTGCGAAGTCAGTCGAGGCAGCCACTTGAACGACGTTGTGTTCCATATTTAATGGGAATGTTTGCTCTTACTAATAAAGCCATAATACATGTAAAAATTTAATTTTGTTCATTTTATTGCATGTCTACCAACGACCAACGCGACGTTAAGCATTTTTCATTCGATAAAACATGTATCGCCTGTAATTCTCAGATGAACTCGCCGGCTAACGGCGAATGGAATCTTCTTTATGGGAACTCATAGCGAACGAAAAGCGAGCTGTTTTCTGGAATGAGAAGCTGAGGGGAAAAAAGTTTATGCCAACAACAAATAGCTTTAAAAAATCAATTTAAAGTTTAATTTTCTTATAGAGTTATGAAGGTATAAAAAGGAAATAGCTATTTACCAGTAGAATGACAAAAAGTGGTAGAATTTGTGGGCGAAGTGGTAGATGTGGTAGATTGGTAAAATATTCAGAAATTGAGGTAGATCTACCACATTGTGGTAGAAGTGACAACACTGATTACAGAGAACATTAATTACAAACACAATTAAACTTAGTTTTATATATATAGTTGACATTTTAATAGATTAAAGAGGAAAGTATAATGGAATTTGCAGTTCTGACTAGATTCCGATGTAAACGTATTATGTACTAGCATGATAGAATGCACATACAACCGGAACTAGTTAAATAAGTTTAGTTAGGTATTCAGACTAATGTCAATATGGAGGACCGGTTTTATGTGAGCCACCTTATACATACCTGGTACTTAGACATAGGTGAGCGAGACTTTGAGGTTTGATATTCCTTCCTAATTCCTATACCTTTGCCCAGGAACAAAGAAAGTGTTATGCCGGAGACAAGAGCTTTGAGCTCTTCGCGGCAACGGCGAACCACTTTCGATTTAATTTGAGTAGTAGAAACTGCTTCTGTCTAGCTGCATCCTGCATTTATAAAGATATAAGCTGTATACGGAACCATGTCTAGTTTTCGTTAATGTATCTGCAAAATTTGTCCGTATTGTGTAGGATGACGATAGAGAAGTTTAGCTTGACATCTTTCTGGGCAACAATGTCATTACAGATCTACACAGATGTCACGCTCAGGTCAATACTAACCCATTGTGATGCACGTCGGGCGAAAGAGGTTGTCCCTTACCCATTTTAAGCCTTTTCATAAATGCTATAATCATACAAACCATCTAGGGCAGCGGCATAGAATGTGTATTGTGTCCGCAAAAACACATTTAGCCTCTAAAAAGTTCTTCTTCCTCGCTGTTTCTTTTGATCTGAGAATATCAATCTCCCAAATTTCTGAGGAGGGTGTGTTTGGGCTCTATTCAAAACGGATGAACGCTGTTGTGAGAGAAAAATTCTTTAAGTACAAAATATTCGCTTCCGTTTGTTTTCTTTTTTTTTTTTTGTATAAATACTTTTCTTGGAAAGTGTGATCCTATAACTATACCACATCCACAGCGCTCCGACATGGCTGCAAAGTGCAAATAGTTTTCGGAGAGACGATTTAAAGACGAACTATTCCTATAAGTTGTACATCGATACCAAATAAAAAAAAAACTGCGCATTGGGCGGAGCGTTATAGATACATACCAATCAAGCCCTCAGAGTTTCGAATCTGACTTAGGTATAGGGTCAACACAGCTGAGGCAGACCTTGCTTAAGGTGGCTCGTATAAGCAGAAAAACACCTCGAATAAGATGGATTATGCGCAATTGCGGCTGGGGGTAGTTGCCTACGGACCGGGCAAACTAGAGGAGCTTATGTTATTGTAGCCCCTGGTTTACAGTAGCGCCGCCGGCCGCCTAAGTAAATACCTAAGTATTTATAAGATATTCAAATTTTGAAGTTGTATTCTGGATAACCATCCAGAAATTGACTTACACGAGATGTGTATGCGATTTTGACAGTTTGAATATGACAGTGAGGTTATCACAAAATTACTTTTCAACTAAATGCCATTAGGTCCCTTTTCGTCTCTTATATCCGGTGACAAAGTATTTGACATATAAGAAAAGAATAAGAGTATTTAGTTTTAAGAGTATGGTAGTATAAGAGTTAGTCTAAGTTAGTTGTAAGTATACATAAGATAATAAAGGCAGTTGCCACTTGACCGCCAACCGTGTCTTTACATTTATTCCGCTCCATCTCCAATATAACACATGGCGACGAGGATAAATTCGAGATGTAATTTTCGTGAAAAGTATAAAGCTTAAAAAGTGAACCAAAATAAGAAAAAAAAAAAGTTAAATTATATTTTAAAATGGCAACGAACTCAGGAGAAGTAAAAGACATCAAGCTAAGTGCTTATTCAACATCAGGGTTGATTGGAAATATAGAGTTTTTTAATATTGGGGACGATTTTAAATTGTACCAGCAGCGGATGACACAGCTATTAAAATTAAACCGAATAGTAGCAGATGAGGACAAAGTGGCGTTTTTCATAAGCATGGCAGAAGGTGAGCTGTACAAAGTTCTTAATTCCCTGGTAGCGCCGACTGATCCCGCTATCCTAAAGTTTGACGATATCATATTTAAGCTGTCGTCTTATTTCGCGCCGAAAACCAACGTGATCGCACAACGCTTTAAATTTTATAAGCGCGAGCAAAAGCACCACGAATCTGTGGCAGATTATGTAGTTGAGCTCAAGTTTTTGGCAAAAAGCTGCGAATTCGAAAAGTTTCTTGATGACGCTTTAAGAGACAAGTTTGTGTGCGGGCTGAGAAATGAAAAAATCCAGGAACGGTTACTGAATGAAGAGAAGTTAACCTTCGACAAAGCCCAAGAGTTAGCGGAGACTATGGAGATGACGGAGAGCGAGATGAGGATGATACATCCAGCAAACACGAACGTTATACGGTCGACACGTAGATCACCACGCCGCCGTTACGATTCGTCAGAAAGTCAAAATAGGTATATGAACAAGACAAATAATCGCAAATACATAGAAGGAAAAACAAATTTTGGTGAGAGTTGCAGCACTATGCAGAGAACCCGAAGTTTATCGAGAGGACAGAAACGTTATCAATGCTATCGCTGTCAACGTTGGGGACATTTTGCTCGTAATTGCAAATCCAACATCAACACGGGTAACGGGCAACACCGAAGCAGACCACAGAAGCAGATTAAAATTTTGACAAGTGGAAGTGAAACCGAAGGGGAAGAAACTTTGAATATCGGATATATAAAAAATTTATCAATAGAAGATCCATTGGTTACTAAATTATGTGTAAATAATGTGAATATGAATTTTGAAATTGATTCCGGAGCTTGTACCTCCGTAGTTCATGTAAATGATTATGAAAAATATTTTAAGAGTGTTTCTATTAAGCCCTATTCTAAAATTTTGCAGGTAGTAACCGGGGAGAAAGTCGATGTGGTTGGAGTTTGTCCAGTAAAGGTTGAAGATTTTAATAAGGTAAATATTGTGCATGCTTTAAAGTTAGTGGTTTTAAGAACAAAAAAATATTTTCGTCCATTACTGGGTCGAAATTGGTTAAATATAATTTACCCTAATTGGCGAAAATTGTGCGGAGGAAACGGTGGTGATTACAATAATTTAAACTCAGTTAACATGAACAGCGACAAGGCAACTTTAGTAGAAAGACTTAAAGTTAGGTTTAAGAAAGTATTTTCACAACATTCCAATGACCCCATTAAAGAATTTGAGATTGATATACGATTAAAGCCAGAGGCCACACCAATTTTCATCAAGCCATATGTTGTACCTTATGGAATGAGGAAACGATTAGAAGAGGAAATTGTTCGTTTATGCAATGCTGGTGTACTTGAACCTGTTGCACATAGTCAATGGGCGACGCCTATAGTTTCAGTAACTAAATCTGATGGAAGTTTGAGAATTTGCATGAATTGTAAAGTTACCGTAAATCGATTTGTTGAGATGGTTCACTACCCTCTACCAGTGATAGAGGATTTATTAGCTGCATTAGGTGGCTGCAAATTCTTCTGTGTGCTAGATTTGGCGGGCGCATACCAGCAATTGGCCGTAACCCCAAAGTCGAAAGAATATTTGACAATAAGCACACACAAAGGACTTTATCGTTACAATAGACTCCCGTTTGGGGTTAGCACAGCCCCAGCAATTTTTCAGAAAGTTTTAGATCAAATTTTAGTTGGGTTGGATAAAGTTCAAGTTTATTTAGATGATGTATTAGTTGCGGGTACGACATTTAAAGAATGCTATGATAATTTAGAAAAGGTTTTGGCTAGGTTAGATGCTTTTAATGTCAAGGTTAATGAAAAAAAGTGCATATTTTTTGAAGACGAAGTGGAGTATTTGGGACATCGACTTAGTTCCGAAGGTATTCGTCCTAATTTAAAGAAACTTGAAGCGATATGGAATGCCCCATCACCAGATACTGAGAGTAAACTAAGATCCTACTTGGGGTTACTTCAGTACTACTCTCGTTTCGTACCACATTTATCAGGCAAGTTGCATGATCTATATTCAGCACTGAAAAAGGAGAATTTGCCTTTTAGGTGGAGCGAGAACTGCGAAAGGGCATTTCGAAGAAGTAAAAAGTTACTTCTCGAAAATAAGTTGCTCGCTCACTATGATCCGGACAAGCCCATAATTATTAGCTGTGACGCTAGTCCTTATGGCGTAGGTGGAGTTTTGTCCCACATGATTGATGGACAAGAGCGTCCAGTTTTCTTTGTGTCCAGCACTCTCAACAAAGCTCAGCAAGGATATTCGCAAACACATAGGGAAGCCTTAAGTATCATGTTTTCGGTAAGAAAATTCCATAAGTACATTTACGGTAAACACTTCACCATTTACACCGACCATAAAGCACTTCAAGAAATTTTTAATGGGAAAAAAGGTAACTCTGCGGTGGCCATTAGCCGTTTGCAAAGATGGGCGATCGAGCTTTCTATGTACGACTATGAAGTTCAATATCGTTCTGGATGCAAAATGCAGCACGCAGATGCTTTATCCAGGCTCCCTTTACGTGAAATGGCGGAAGATGATCAATTTATGATCAATTGGTTTAACGTATCGTGCGATTTACCTATCAAAGGGGAAGATATAGCCAAAGCAACCAGTGAAGATCTTATTTTGAGTCAAGTGTATGATATGGTTATGGTTGGGTGGCCGGAGGTGGTAGATTGTAAGAATATTAAAACTTATTACTTAAAAAAGGAGTCATTAACTGCTGAGAAGGGGTGCATATTCTATGGAGAGAGAATAGTGGTGCCAACATGTTTAAGGGCAGACATATTACGGTATCTACATGAAGGTCACATAGGGATGGCTAGAATGAAAGAATTGGGTAGAAGCTATGTTTGGTGGATAGGCATAGATTCCGATATAGAAGGATATGTTAGGGAATGTGAGATTTGTGCTATGACAGAGAAGAAAAGTCAATCATCCGATATTAACCCTTGGCCTAAGGCGCATGCTCCATTTGAGAGAGTTCATTTAGATTTCTGCTATTTTGAGGGATACAATATTTTAGTTTTGATTGACGCGTATTCCAAGTTTATGGATATTAAGGTGATAAATAGAACTACGGCACAATCACTTATACTAGCATTGCGTAACATATTTGCATACTTTGGACTACCTAAAGAAATCGTTACGGATAATGGTCAACCTTTTGCAAGTTGGGAATTTTTGGAATTTTGTGAGAAGAATGCAATAAAAGCTTTAAAGTCACCACCGTATCACCCACAATCTAATGGATTAGCCGAAAGGGCTGTGCAAACGTGCAAGAATTCATTAAAAAAATTATGTTTAGACCATAAAACCAGAAACCTTCCTATACAATGGAAGATTGATAATTTTCTCTTCAAATATAGGAATACCCCGACCACAACGACCCACAAATCTCCGTCAGAACTAATTTTTAGTTATAAGCCTATTACTATTTTATCTAAATTAAGCCTAAGAACTGAACAACTTAAGAATTGTAAAATAAATTATAAAAGAAGTGCTATAAAAAATGAAAACCAAAACGAAAAGAACAAAAGGAAAACGAAAGGAAATTGTGCAAGCAAAGCAATTATTAAAGAAGAGGTTAGATATAAGCCAAATGAAATTGTTAGGTATAGAAATGTACATAAAGACTATTGTAACTATGTTTTAGCTCAGATTATTAAAAAGATAAGCAAAAGTTTGTATGAAATAAGTATAAATGGAGTGAAAAGAATTGCACATGTAGGGGATATGAAAAGGGCAAATCATGTCAAGAGAGTTAGATTCGCGCCATCTCACATTAGAATTCCTAGAGATGAATATTTACTAAGTAAAGAAAATGATAATTTTGTACCAAGCGGTAAAGAGGATGATTCCAATGATGATAATTTTGTACCAAACGGTAAAGATAATTTACCAACACGATCTCCTATTAGTAAGGATGATTCTAATGCTTTTTTTGAATTAAGACGTTCCGAGCGAATTAAGGCCAAAAGAAAACATAGTTGCTAAGACAAATGAAATAGATAGATCAAATTGAATTACTTAATATTAATTCATTTCTTTGCGTTTTAAGTTGAATTTAAGAAGGAAAGGAGTGACATATAAGAAAAGAATAAGAGTATTTAGTTTTAAGAGTATGGTAGTATAAGAGTTAGTCTAAGTTAGTTGTAAGTATACATAAGATAATAAAGGCAGTTGCCACTTGACCGCCAACCGTGTCTTTACATTTATTCCGCTCCATCTCCAATATAACAGTATTGCTGCCCTCCGCCGCCGGGTCTCGAATCTGCGCGGCTCGGGTCCATAGCAATCACTCAAACCTCTACAACATGGTCACAGCCTCCGGTTGGAAAGATATACATAGGTACATAATTCCTGAAAAGTTTAGTTTAAAAGTCGGATACTTTTACAGTCTAGCCAAAGCCTCCTTATAGGGACTTATTTAAGCATTCGGTTAACTCGCCTCGTTTATAGGTCTTCTAGATAGTGATGTAAATAAAATGTTTTATATCAACACTATAGCATTATACTCGTATACTCTCCAAAAATGCTAGGTACGAGTAATTACGAATTATTATTTAATCACGCCATGGCATAAGTATACCCCATGTATTAAATTGCATAGACGTGCCCTAAGAAAGTTATGCAAAGAGAATAGCCCTAAATAATGGGTCTTACTTCACAAGTAGTACCGCACTCCATTATTGTTCCTAATTCAAGGTTTTCCATTACAGTAAATGCACTTAGTGCACTCCATAGTCAGCGCAAACGGTTGGTACATGATATGATCATCATGATCTTTAGGCTATCTGGGGGATCACCATCCACGGTTGAGGTCTCTGTCTTTATCGTCGTCATCGTATAGTCGACGTTGGTTATAGTTAAGCGAATGCGAGTGTTGAAACAGTAAGCAGCAGCAGCACCAGCGGTGTATAGAGTTCAACGTCGAGATTCA